>CM053028.1:581519402-582206902 GCA_028564925.1 Lithobates sylvaticus
GTTATACCCTGTCCAAATTACCTAACAACTAGCTTCCTGACACTAATACTCAACAAGACAATACACATGTACTCAGCAAGACAATACACAGGTACTCAACAAGACAATACACATGCACTCGCAGACCTACATGCACTCGCAGACCAACGTGCACTCGCAGACCTACGTGCACCGCAGACCTACGTGCACTCGCAAACCAACGTGCACTCGCAGACCTACGTGCACACTTACATGCGCTTGCAGACCTACGTGCACTCGCAATACACAAGTACTAACAATCCACACACACTATTCAGACAACACTTGGGTACTCAAACTACACAGGTACTATGACCCCTGTTATAACCTCCTGTTTTAAACTCTTGTTTTTAACTCACCACTTAGTCCAGTTCCACTTGGACAAAGTTCCAGTAAGCTCAAAGATGAGCAGGCTCAAAATGAGTTCTACAGAAATTTATATAGGCCTCAAGCACCTGTGACCAATTAACCACTCCCAATCCAAAAAATATGGAACAAGGGCAAACAGTTGCAGGGGTTCACTGAATACAGCCCAATCTGGAATAACCTCTCCTATGTTGATTTGGCTAAGTTGTGTCAGGGGCCTAGGAGGAGAGCCTATGGGGTGTCTCTTTTGTCCCACATTTTCCGTAATGGTAAGCTGAAGTCCTTCCCTGATCTATACAGTAAAGTCAGTTTAATCTACCTCCCTCCATGTTTTATTCCTCCCTTCAGCTCAGGCATGCAGTGGGCGCACAGGGAGATGCAGGTGGCTGGGTTATGTCGTCTACCCCTATATTACACCTATTGCAGTTTAGCACTGAAACTAAGGGCATTATATCACATTGTTACCAAATGTTGCTGACACACTATCTGAGGGTGCACCTCATTAAGGCAGTATCCATGTGGGAAAGGGACCTGGGACCGCTCATGGGAGACCAGTGGGATGAAGCATTGCAAACAATAACTATCTGCTCTTTAAATGTTGCACAAAAAGTATTACAGTTATACATTGTACTCAGGGTGCATTACACCCCGCAAAAGCTCCACAAGGTGGGCAGGCTGGTGGACCCCTTGTGTGGTAGGTGTAGACAGCACAATGGGGATCTTATCCATCTCCTCTGGTGATGCCCAAATCGACACCGTTACTGGAGCCAGGTACTTGAAAAAACTCAACCGGGTGTTCCAAACTGCTATACCTCTAAGCCCAACTCACTGTATACTGGGAGTTCTAGAAGAGGTGGTTCTGGAGGAGATGGTGAGGACTGCTTTCTCCACTGCTCTGTTTCAGGCCCAAAAACATATTCTGATGGGTTGGAAATCAATCTCACCACCTACTGTTGCCTCGAGGAACACCCTTATTATGGAAAGATATATCTATCAACACAGGGCGAGCCCGGGTAGATTTGAATGTATTTGATCACCATGGTTGGATACACCAGGACTGAGCCCCAGGGAATTAGTGATGGCCAGGCTTCTACAATATGAAAAGATAGTGCCAAATATTGCCGCCCTTTGGGTCTATCACGCCGCGCTCCTGGATCAAATTCACTTAAGATCAAATGACCAATAAATATGTATAAGAACCAACACTGACTATTGATCTTATAGAAGCAGCTACTATATAAAAATGAAATTGATGACAAGGCAATATTAAAATCTAGGTAAAAGCATCCCTTTCAGAAAACCGGGTACTGTCCCTTTAAATATTGCAGCAGCGCTAAAAAAGCCTTTTATATTTCTTAAAGTTCATAGTTCATAAAATACCATCATGATAACCAGAATACAGTCTGTATTGGTGCGGTAAAAGAAAGGTCCTTCTTGTGATACAGTGATAAAACTTCCACCGGATAATCACTTTTGACACCACGTGCAGCTCACACTCCCCTTGGGGGATGCACTCATTCCCTGCTCACAGCCATCTCCTCAGCACGTCCACATCTCCACCGCCTGCAGGTACCAGAGCAGATCCTCTCCAAACCCAGCATATGAAGAAACAAATAGTGCGGATAGCGTAGTACAGTTTGATATAAGTTTATTCAACATCCAGTATTCCCCCCAATAAAAATATGCGTACCACAATATGTATGATAAACAGCTTTGTAAAGTAAAAAGTGAGTGCACTCTGCCTGATTGCCTTCCGTCCACCGGAAACTAGGCGCCAAACTGCTGTGTAGAAAGATCTCCCACACTTTCTGGTACGCTTGGCCCGGCTGGAGCGCACTCTGAAGCGCATACGTCACTTCCTGCGAGGTCACGACCCTCGCAGGAAGTGACCGTCTACAATGTTCAACAGGACCTGGATGTCCTGTCACAGATCAATTATTCAGAACGTCACGGACCTGCGTTTGCTTCAGATAAAACCGCACACAGAAATTGACGAGAGTTTGCAAGCAAGTAAATCTGCTGTTCTGAGCGGTTGGCCAGATTCAAAGATGGAAGTGCCATTACCTGTGAGAGAATATTGGACTTTCAGAGATGAAATCGGCATTCAGGATGGCATACTTTACAAGGGGTCAAGAGTCATTATTCCTCAATCTCTAAGATCGGTGACACGCATTAATGCCAGTCACATTGGTGGAGAAGTATGCTATAGGCAGGCACCAGATACCTTATATTGGCCCAACATGCAAAATGAGATTAGAGACTTTGTTAGCCATTGCTCAGCATGCAATGAATATGCACAGGGTCAACAGAAAGAACCCATAATGTCACTGTAAAAAAAGGAAGATGTTATGGAGTTCTTATACAAATACAGTGACTCTATTGTAATATATTCTATGGTAATATTGCATTGCTTGTACTTCCTGTTTCCTGTTCTGTGTTTGCTATTCCTGTTATACAATTTGACACGACTCCTCAAACAGCTTGCAGTGTCTTCATTTCTATACTTGAATCAGCCATGTTCACACTACAAGACGTTTCTTGAGCTGCAGTTTCTCTGAGCTCCACAAGGTGGTGATCTCACCTCTACCCAGTAAAAAAGTCTCTATTGAATACAGACAGGAAGTGATGTCAGATACAGACAGGACGTGATGTCAGGTAAAGACGGCGTTCCATTTGGTAAGACGTAGAGAGAAGACACTGCAGGATCTGGAGGAGGTAATATGTAGATTAACCCCTTCAGGGGGGATCAGTTGATGATTAATATATCTTGTTTCCATTGCTGGCCATACATGGTTTAGTTTTATCGTTCATCCAGCAGGATGAGAGGAAAAATCTGAACCAATTTCCCTATCCACACATTGGAGGGGAATGGGGGAATCCTCCCCGCTGCACTATTGTATTCTGACAATGGGGGGGCGCTCCTCCACTCTCAGAATACACAGATCAGTGATGAAGCTATTGGCTGCAGCCACTGATCGAGTGGCTTTTATCCAGCAGTGACCACACATGGATGGAAATGTGACCGATCCCTGCTGAACCAGCTGAATTTCCATGTATGGTCACCTTAAAGTGGTTGTAAGTTTTTTTTTTTTAAATAACAAACATATCATACTTACCTCCACTGTGCAGCTCGTTTTGCACCTAATCTTCTGGGGTCCCCCGGTGGCTCTTGTGGCTCCTCCCTACATCAGATAACCCCCTAGAAGAATCGCTCTCATGAGGGGGTTACCTTGGGGGCGCACTCCCGAGTCCAGCATTCAGCGTCCATAGCCGTCGAATGTATGACTCCTTGCCTCCTTGCTGGAGGTAAATGTCAGTTTTGCATGTGTGCGCTGTAATATGTTTGTTCTGCTCGAATGTATGACTCTGCCCCCCTGTCATTGGATTTGATTGACAACAGGGGGAGCCAATGGCTGCGCTGCTATCAATCTATCCAATCAAGAGCCAAGAACTCCGGGCAGAGAGATAGCTCTCCCTGCCGGATCAAGTTCCAAGGCTCAGGTAAGTAAAATGGGGGGCTGGTCACTGCCAGGTGTTTTTTCACCTTAATGCATAGGATGCATTAAGGTGAAAAAAACACACGGGTTTACAACCCCTTAAAGTGACTTCCTCCCCCCTCATCTCCTTCAGTATGTAAGTCATGCTGAGATAATCTCCCATTGGCTGAGCAATATTCTCATTTGTCTCTGAGCTCCTTCTTGCTATTCCTCGTCCTGCCTGTTGTTTCCTTGGATTGATTTTCTGTGTAGTGACCCCGGCTTCATCTCTTGGATGCGCTCGTCTGTTGCTTGTCCTGACTTTTTATCCTGATTCCTGGATCTCCTCCTCATCTCTCCTCCATATCCTCTTACACAGCTTTTCTCCACACCTGCAGAGATCCTGGGGGGTGGAAACTTGGCACCAGCACTCAGCAAAATCCACCCCCACCATTAGGAGCTCTGGAGAAAATTGTCTGGTATTTACACTCCGTTCCTCCGCACATCACATGAGAGCTTACTTTCACAGATTCCTGACAGATTTCTGTATGGTAAAGGTCAAAGTTCACTCTTCAGTTTAGGAGAGGTAGGACGCACCCAGGAACAATGATTTGGTTTGCATGGGAGCCTCATATAGAGAACCCCACAAATCTCCCCATCCAAATGTCCCTCCATTCAGTCTATATGTCCTATGACATCACACTGACCTCACAGCTCCTTCTCCCAATGTCCCTCCGTCTCTTTTTGTTTCTGATGCTCTCGGTATGTGGGCGGACCCTTGGCATCCTCACTAGCAAAGTGGGACTGTTGGCCCTCCATTGTATGTAATGATGTCAGAGTATCTGCAACAAGCTTTGAACCTGCAGAGTGAGGGGGCCCTATGTGGGTAAATCATACCTCAGTCTGATGTGGGGCTTTAATAAAATGGAGACCTGAATGGTGAGGTGAGGAGGATTCTGGGAATATCATTTGATTTTACTATTTGTGTTCAGATCTAAGGTTTTCCTCCTGTGAAGTCTGGAGATCATATGACCATCACATTGCCTCCACCTCCCTCCCTGATAGAATAGAGAAATAAAAAAGAAGATTCTAGAAGTCACCAGAGAGATGATGGAGGAGAGGTGAGCGGTGCTGGGAATTCTGGGACATTATCCAGTAACAGACAAGGGATGTGTCTGGATGGTGACTGTATCATTGTGTGTGTCAGGTTCCTATAAGGTGTCAGGATGTCACTGTCTATTTCTCCATGAAGGAGTGGGAGTATTTAGAAGGACACAAGGATCTCTACAAGGACGTCATGATGGACAATCAGCCGCCCCTCACATCACCGGGTAAGAGGAGACTTTATTGTAAAGGAGAGAGCAGTACGGAGGCTCCACCTAGATCCCCCATCATCTGATAAACACATAGAAACAATGTATTCAGTCAGTGTGTGTGTTTCCTACAGATGGATCCAGTAATGGGAACCCACCAGAGAGATGTCTCCGTCCTCTGTATTCCACGCAGGAAGATCAAACTATCCCTCACCATCATCGGGTAGATGAGGAACAATCACTGATAGTATCATTAGGATCTGTACATTATCTGCATTGTTACCTTTGATGTCATTTTTATCATATATTCAGAGAGGAAACTCGAGAGATTCTAAAGTTGAAGTTAAAGACGCGATAAAAGAGGAGGATGAAGAACACAAAGATCTGTACCAGGACACCATGGTGGAGTCATCCAGCTACAGAAACCCACCAGAGAGATGTCCCCTTTCTCTGTATTCCCGGGATTCCACACAGGAAGATCACACCATCCCTCACCATCATCAGGTAGATGATTGAAAATTATTGGTAGTTCTAATTTATACACAGCATGTTTGTTACAATGAATGTTTTATTACATCTTTCAGAGTGGAAACCCCAAGGATGATAATATTGATGTTAAAGAAGAGTATAAAGAGGAAGATGAGAAGTATGGAGTGATGGAGGAGTTTTCAGAAGGACACAAGGATATGATGAAGCAACCTAATACCAGGAACCCATCAGAGAGATGTCCCTGTCCTCTGTATTCCCGGGAGTCCACACAGAAAGATCACATTAACCCTCAATGTTACAAGGTTGGTACAATGGAGCATCTACTGTAGAACATGGACTTGCGGAGACCATGTGTAGATTTTTTAGGTGATGTCACAACAATAAAGCTTATATTTTACAGATGATATTCTCTCTCATTTTCTTGATTTAGAGTGGGGATCCAATCGATATAGAATTTGAGGTTAAAGCAGAAGAAGAGATGTATGTGAGGGATGATCAGCAGTCTATGGAGGATGGAATAACGGGGACATTTATAGAGGAGGACACTCCTACAGAGATCAGTGCAGGTGGGTCATTAACACTAAATACATTCCTCCACCTATACTGCTCACTGATTGTTCCAGAGTAGGGCAGGGACTGAGTCACTTTCCTAAGCTGTGTTCCCAGTCCAGTATTCCTGCATTTCTCTTGGATAATCTTCCTTCTTTGTGCTGCAGACACAATTTATGTATCTAGATGGATTTATGGACATCTGGGGTTCAGCTGGCAGCGACATGTTGATTTTCACCATAGGCGGTTCTAGACCTAGGCACCTGGGGAATGTGCTTTGGGTCTTCTGGCAAGATCTCTGACAGAACAATTCTCCCAGGGTGTCAGAAACCCTGAATCAGACTGAGACGCAAGTACAGTAAAATAATACTTGTTTAATAATAATAAAAAAAGGTAAACATAGTCAAAACATAGCCAGAGTTAAGGAACCGGAACGGATAGTCAGACAAGCCAAAACGTCAGGGAGCCAGAGATGAGCGTAGGAGAACAGCAAGCAGGATCTGGAGCCAGAAGGAATGTCAGCCAAGCAAGTCTTTAACAGGAACACAGGAGAGTGTCTCTAGAGATGTGACCAAGGCGAAGGCAGAGATCATTTGGACTGGATGGCTTAAGTAGGCAGGACTGACGAGCAGGATATCATCAACAGGTGAGTCACTGTGGAAAGATAGAAGCTGGCAATTAGCCGACAGCTGAGCGGCCAGCTTTGAGAAGGAAGGGCTGAGCCCAGCCCTGACAGTACCTCCACCTCAATGACCCCTCCCCCTCGGAGGACCACCAGGCTTGAGGGGAAAACGCATATGCAAATCACGTAGGAGGACAGGGGCATGTACATCCGAGGATGAGGCCCAAGAGCGTTCCTTTGGACCGTAAACTTTCCAATGCACCAGGTACTGTATGCACCCAGGGAACCTACTGGAGTCAACAATGGACTGTACTTCATACTCCTCATGGTTCTCAACTTGTACAGGGTGAGAACGAGGCACAGAGGTGGTAAAGTGGTTGCAGACAAAAGGTTTTAATAAGGAGACATGAAATACATTTGAGATACGCATATTAGAAGGAAGGTCTAATGCATAAGCCACTGGGTTAATCCTGCGAAGAATACAGAAAGGCCCAATAAACCGAGGTGCGAACTTCAGAGAGGGAACACGAAGTCTAAGGTTGCGAGATGACAGCCAGACCCTGCCCCCAACCTGGTAGGAAGGTGCAGGCAGGCGTGTGCGGTCAGCATGGAGTCTGTACCTATCATTAGCATGTCGCAAAGCCTCCTGGATTTGTGCCCAAGTGGAACAAAGACCACAGAGATGCTCCTCTAACGCAGGAATACTCTGGAGAACAAATGAGTCAGGCAACATGGAAGGTTGGAAACCATAGTTCACCATAAACAGGGACAATCGGGAAGCAGAATTCAAGGCATTGTGAGCAAACTTTGCCCACGGTAATAGGTCTGACCAGTTGTTATGATGGTCAGAAATTAACCAATGTAGGAATTGCTCCAAGGACTGATTGGCTCCTTCTGCGGCCCCATTAGACTGTGGGTGATACGCAGAGGAGAAAGCAAGCTAAATTCCCAACTGTGCACAAAAGGCTCGCCAGAACCGGGACACAAACTGACTACCCCTGTCTGAGACTATCACCTTGGGTAGCCCATGTAAGCAAAAGATCTCCCGACCAAAAATGGAAGCCAATTCCTTAGAAGTGGGCAACTTCTTATGTGGAATACAATGGGACATTTTTGAGAACCGGTCAACCACCATAAGAAAAGTGTGTTGCCCTGGGAGTTGGGTAACTCCACAATGAAATACATAGACAGGTGGGTCCAGGGCCTCTCTCCATTGGGTATGGGTTGTAGGAGGCCCACTGATAGGTGTCATGGAGTCTTACTCTGAGCACACACGGAACAGGCAGATACGAAGGCGGTTACATCAGCACGTAGACTAGGCCACCAGAAGTGTTGGGAAATGGTCCAAAAGAGTTGATTCTTCCCAGGGGGGCCAGCGGCCTTGGAAGAATGGTAAGTCTGGAGCATGGCAGTACAGAGACTGTCTGGGACAAAGCAGCAGTCACAAGGTTTCTCAGGAGGAGCATGGACCTGAGCAGCAAGAATTTTGTCACCCAAAGGAGAAGTTTGACTGGTGCAAACCGTAGCCAGAATACGATCAGGAGGAATCACAGGAACTGGAACCAACTCCATCTTGGAAGTGGAGGAAAAGTGTTGTGACAAAGCGTCAGCCCTTACATTCTTAGTACCTGGTAAGAATGAGACAATGTAATTGAAACTAGACAAGAAAAGAGCCCATCGCAGCCTTCTGGGAGAGAGGCGTTTAGCCCGAGACAAGAATGTGAGATTCTTATGGTCAGTAAGAATGTGAACCAGCACAGTGGTACCTTCAAGGAGATGTCTCCATTCTTTCAGGGCTAAAATGATCGCTAACAGCTCTCTGTCACCAATCTCGTAATTGCACTCCGCAGGTGACAATTTCTTGGAAAAGTATCCACAAGAATGCATAGCACTCTCAGAGGTAGGACGTTGAGACAGAAGGGCTCCAACTCCAGTCTCAGAAGCATCAACATCAAGGATAAAAGGTAACGCAGGATCAGGATGTGCCAACACAGGAACAGAAACAAAGGCAGCCTTGAGACTCTCAAAGGCCTTAATGAACTCCGTAGACCAACTCTGTGGGTTACCATCCTTTCTGGTCATATCAGTCAGGTGCTTGACCAGAGATGAGAAGTAGGGATGGGCCCGGTGTTCGATTTGAACCCATGTTCGAATCGAACATCGACCGCTCTTCGAAAACCTGAACTCTCAGGACCGTTCGCATCAAACTCGTGTGATGCGAACGGTCCACAATGCACTGCGCCAGTCGCAGTGCATTGCTGGCTGATGATTGGCCAAGCATGCACTGTGACCCCGCATGCTTGGCCAATCATAGAGCCAGCGGCGAGGAGAGCAATAATTGGCCACAGGCAGGATGCCTGTGGCCAATTATAGCTCAGGGGGTTTAGTACACGCCCCACACTATATAAGGCCGCCGCGCCGGCGGCCTAGTGTAGTGTGTTCCGGCGTTAGTCAGTGACTGTGTCAGTCACATTATCTGCTGTGATACATTCTGCATTGCTGACAGTATCTGCTGTGTTATTCATTCTGCTGAGTGCTGAGAGTATCTGCTGTGTTATTCATTCTGCTGAGTGGTGACATTATCTGCTGTGATTCTGGGGATTAGTCTAGTGTGTGCGTGCTGTTAGTACAGCATTGCAGTATCACATTAAACCACCTTTACCCTTCTGGCCTGTTGTCATCTAAGGCAGCCAGCCAGGCATTTGCAGGAGTTAGCGTGTGTGTGTGTGCTGTGTGAGTATAGCACAGAACACTAAACCACCTCAGCCTCTATCTGCCCTAAGGCCCTGTTGTCATCTAAGGCAGCCAGCCAGGCATTTGCAGGAGTTAGCGTGTGTGTGTGCTCAGGGGGTTTAGTACACGTCCCACACTATATAAGGCCGTCGCGCCGGCGGCCTCATGTAGTGTGTTCCGGCATTAGGAACAGTGATAGACTGTACTGTACAGTGTCAGCTTGTGCATTATCTGCTTGTGATTCATTATCTGCTTGTGGATTCTGGGGATTAGTGTAGGGAAAGAGAAAAAATAGGCAGGGATAGTTTATTATTCTCAGTGCTGTTCTCAATCTCTACCAATCCAGCCATCTGCAGGAGTAGTTAGTGTGTGTGCATGCTGTGTTAGTATAGCACAGCAGTAGCACACTAAACCACATTACCCTGTATCTGCCCTTTTGGCCTGTTGTCATCTAAGGCAGCCAGCCAGCCATCTGCAGGAGTGTGTGTGTGTGCTCTGTGACTATAAAACAGCACACTAAACCACATTACCCTGTATCTGCCCTTCTGGCCTGTTGTCATCTAAGGCAGCCAGCCAGCCAGCCAGCCATCTGCAGGAGTGTGTGTGTGTGCTCTGTGACTATAACACAGCACACTAAACCACATTACCCTGTATCTGCCCTTCTGGCCTGTTGTCATCTAAGGCAGCCATCTGCAGGAGTTAGTATGTGTGCTGTGTGACTCCAGCACAATATACACTACCCATTACAATGTCTGGAAGACCAACAAGGAGAGGCAGACAGTCACGAGCCAAGAAAACAGGGCAAGCAGGCTCTGTGTCTAGAGACAACAGTGCTGGCCATGGACGTTGTGCATCGTCATCAGCACGTGGCCATGGGACACGCTTGTCCTTCTTTTCGGCAGCTGGACATGTTAAACCGCATCATGCCGAAGGCTTGGTAGAGTGGATGACCAAGCCCTCCTCATCCTCCTCATCCAGGCTCAGGGTACTGGCAAAGCGGCTGCCAACGCGTACTCAATGTCATCATCAGGCACCCCTTCCCTAGACCCACCATGTCCTCCTGAGGAGTCCCCTGAACTGTTTGAGCACAGTGTTGGGTACATGCTCCAGGAGGATGCCCAGCGTTTTGAAGGCTGGGATTATGATACCCACCTAGAGGAAGGCAGTAGCGTGAGCGCAGAGAGAGGGGATGCTCAAGGACAGCAATCTGGCAGTCATGTTCCACCAGCTGCAGCTTACTGCCAGGTTTACTCCAGTGGTGAAGAGGGAGGGGATGATGAGGTCATGGACTCCACGTAGGTGCCAGAACGGAGAGAGGAGGAGGAGGCGGCACATCTCCAACGAGGCAGGATGCCCTCCGGGGGCCAGCTTGAGGCCAGCACACCAACTGAATCACACCGCAGAGCTCCGCCTTGGTGTGGGCCTTTTTTGAGACGAGTGCATCAGATCGCACCACTGCTATTTGCAACATATGTCTCAAGCGTATCTCGCGTGGCCAAAACATCAGCCGCTTGGGCACCACAAGCATGACCAGACATATGTTGACCTGCCATGCAGCTCGTTGGCAAGCGCACCTTAAAGACCCACACCAAAGAACAATGCGGACCTCTCCTTGCTCCTCATTAGCCGTGATCTCCAACCCCACTATACCTTCAGTCCTCTCTGAAAGCTGCACTGAGAGGAATGAAGGTGTAGAATTAGGTGTGTCACAGCCAAGTACTTGCGGGCACTCTGCTAGCAGTACACCAACGTCCGATTGTACCAGGCAAATTTCCCTGCCCCAGCTGCTGGACCATCAAAAGAAGTTTACTCCCAGCCATCCACATGCCCAGCGGTTGAATGCTAGCTTGGCTAAATTTCTAGCACTTCAACTGCTGCCTTTTCAGTTGGTAGACTCGGCCCCCTTCCGTGAGTTTGTTCAATGTGCGGTTCCTCAGTGGCAGGTTCCCAACCGCCACTTTTTCTCACGGAAGGCGATTCCGGCTCTCTACCGGCATGTGGAAGGCAAGGTCATGGTCCAGCAGGCATGGACAGGTCTTTCACGGCCCATTGGGTCACTCTTTTGGCAGCTGGGAAGGATGCAGGACAAGGTGCAGTAGTGTTGGAGGTTGTTCCGCCACCACGCCTCCAAAATGCTACTACTGGTTGTGACACACCTCTCTCCTCCACCCCCTCCTCTTCTTCTTCCTCCATGGCCTCTTCGAGTGCTCTGTCCTCGGAACCAGCGGTGCTCCGTAGGCGTCCAAGGGGCTACGCAAGTATGCAGGCAAAAAGATGCCATGCCGTGCTTGCGCTGGTGTGTTTGGGGGACAGCAGCCACACTGGAGCAGAGGTTCTGTCAGCTCTGCAGGGGCAGGCCGAGAGGTGGTTGACGCCACGCCAGCTTAAGCCAGGAATGGTGGTTTGTGCCAATGGCACCAACCTCCTCTCCGCCCTGCAACAGGGACAGCTGACCCATGTGCCCTGTATGGCTCACGTCCTTAACCTGGTGGTGCAGCGGTTCTTGGGCAGGTACCCAGGCTTACAGGATGTCCTGAGGCAGGCCAGGGAAGTCTGTGTGCATTTCCGCCGATCATATAATGCCAGTGCTCGGCTGGCTGAGCTGCAAAAGGAGTTGAACCTGCCCAAGAACCGCCTTATATGTGACATGCCCACCAGGTGGAACTCAACGTTGGCCATGCTGCAGCGACTGCACACGCAGCAGAGGGCCATCAATGAGTACCTGTGCGACTACTGCACCAGGACAGGGTCAGGGGAGCTCTGATTTTTTTCCCCACGCCAGTGGAGCATGATCAGAGATGCATGCACTGTCCTGTCACCATTTGAGGAGGCCACGAGGATGGTGAGCAGTGACAGTGCATGCATCAGTGACACTGTACCTCTTGTCCACCTGTTGGAGCATACGCTGCGTGGAATAATGGACAGGGCACTTGAGGCAGAACAGAGGCAGGAAGAGGAGGACTTCCTTGCCTCTCAAGGCCCCCTTTATCCAGACAGTGTTCCTTCTCTCCCACCCATCACACAGGAAAAGGATGAGGAGGAGGAGGAGGAGGATTGTGTCAGCATGGAGGTGGAGCCTGGCACTCAGCATCAGCAGTCTTTTAGGGATGATTTACAGTCCCAAGAAACCAGTGGACTTGTACGTGGCTGGGAGGAGGTGGCTGCGGATCATGTCGTTCTCAGTGACCCAGAAGACTCCGGACCGAATGCCTCAGCTAACCTACGTTGCACGGCCTCCCTGATCCTGCAAAGCCTGCGGAAGGATCCTCGTATTCTTCGGATTAAGGAGAGCGACCATTACTGGCTGGCCTCTCTCCTTGATCCACAGTACAAGGGTAAGGTTGCGGACCTTATTTTGCCGTCGCAGAGGGAGCAGAGGATGAGACCTCTCCGGGAGGCCTTGCAGAAAGGTCTGTCCAACGCGTTCCCAGAGACTGGGAGGTTACAAACTCCTGGCCCTGGACGACGAGTTGCTGAGGCTTCGGTCAGTAGCAGAAGGAGCGGTGGGGAAGGTGGACGTCTGACCGATGCGTTCAGACAATTTTTTAGTCTGCAGCCCCAAGGTATGATCGGTTCCAGCAACCATCGCCAGCATCTGATATACATGGTGCAGGAATACCTAGGGGCAAGGTCAGACTTGGACACCTTTCCCACCGAAAATCCTCTGGCTTACTGGGTCTTGAGAATGGATCACTGGCCAGAGCTTGCACAGTATGCAATTGAGCTACTGGCCTGTCCTGCATCCAGCGTTCTTTCCGAACGCACATTCAGTGCTGCTGGAGGCTTTGTCACCGATCACAGGGTGCGCCTGTCCACCGACTCGGTTGATCGACTGACCTTCATAAAGATGAATCAGTCTTGGATCACCACCAGGCACCTGAAGCTGATATAACAGAATAATTTATTTTTGAAATGTCACATCCCTTCAAGACTGCCTATGCTGATGCTGAGTGACTGTCCTGTTATGTTGACTGACTATCCTCTTCCTCCTCAATGATCCTAATGATAGCTTGGAAGAACATTTTTGGCCCAATTTTTCAGCCCCTGTTTAACAGGGGCGTGTAATTACAATTTTTTATGCAATGCTTTGCAACAGGTCTGATTGCTGTGCTCCAAGTACAGTATCTGTGAGGGGTTGCAGATTTGTGGCACCAGCACCAGTGCCTAAGGCCCAATTTTTCAGCCCCTGTTTAACAGGGGCGTGTAATTACAAATCTTGATTTAATAATTTACAGCAGGGCCCATTTCTGCGCCCACCAAGAGTAACTGTGAGGGCTTACAGTGTTGTGGCAACACCAACATCTAATGGGGCAAATTTCTGCAGAGTATATACGGCAGGCCCCTACTTTCAAATAACCAACTTAGAAACGACTCCTACTTGCAAACGGAAGAAGAAAACAGGAAGTGAGAGGAAATCTACCCCTAGGAAGGGAAATTCTATCCTGTTAGATTTAATTTGGGAAAAAGGTATCTCCTCTCTACTGATGCTTTATCACCAATCCGTTTCAATAAAAACCCCACTTTTCCAAAAACATTTGTCATTGGGACGGAAAGTGAGGTGAAATGTTCTGAACAGGTGCACAGACAGCAAAACAAATGTTACAGGGGTAATAACCCTTAGCTATGTTCTCCAAAAAGCTTAAAAATAGATTTTTTTGGATGGAGCTACATTTTAAAATTTACCTGTTCAAAATTACAAACAGATTCTACTTAAGAACAAACCTACAGTCCCTGTCTTGTTTGCACCGCCTGTATACTGCTGTTCAGAGTATATAGGGTTGTAGGTATAGGGTTTTATTTTGGGTGCGGGGTTCCCCTTAATATCCATACAAGACCCAAAGGGGCTGGTAATGGGGTGGGGCAGCCACAGTGGGAGATTCCAGGTGAGCCGTGCAACTCAGGAGTGTTTTTAACGCCATGGCAAACTGATCCATGCAGTGATCCTGCTCATCCAATCTGGAAAAAATATTACCAACAAGTGGATTGACTGTATCCTCTGAATTCATGGCCTTCGCCTACTGTCAGAAACCATGAATCAGACTGAGACAGATGTACAGTTAAATCACACTTGTTTAATAATAATAAAAAAAGATAAACAGAGTAAACATAGTCAAAACATAGCCAGAGTTCAGGAACCGGAACGCATAGTCAGACAAGCCAAAATGTCAGGGAGCCAGAGATGAGCGTAGTAGAACAGCAAGCAGGATCTGGAGCCAGAAGGAATGTCAGCCAAGCAAGTCTTTAGCAGAAACATCGGAGAGCGTTTCTAGAGATGTGACCAAGGCGAAGGCAGAGATCATATGGACTGGACGGCTTAAAGTGGGGTTGCACACACAAAAAAATAAAATCATTAATATTCCTAAAAAAAATAAAAAATAAACATTTGGAAAAACATTTTTAACTCACCTCTAAATGGCTGTTGCTAGGGGGTGCCTCGTAGTCTGCCTCCTTCGGTGCCTGGGCTGGTGACATCACTTCCCCTCAGCTCAGGAAGGGCTCAGCTCTGCCCCCTCCCTCCTGTCAATCTTCTGGGACATGTGACAGGTCCCAGATGATTGCGCGGCCACTCACGGCAGTCAGCAGCTGCAGTATTTGTAGCTGCTGACTTTTAATTTTTTTTATGGGAACTCCTCTTTAAGTAGGCAGGACTGACGAGCAGGATATCATCAACAGGTGAGTCACTGTGGAGAGATAGGAGCTGGCAACTAGCCGACAGCTGAGCGGCCAGCTTTGAGAAGGAAGAGCTGAGCCCAGCCCTGACACAGGGTCACTTGTTCTGTTGTTTGCTGGCTGTGCCAGATGGAGGGATTCCTCTGTATAGTCTCAGACCCAAGTCACTGAGTGCAGTCTCAAGAGATGGGAGGCAGCGGTGTGGGACCTCTGCAACTTGTCTCATGTAAACATTTAAGCTTCCACTGAATACCAATATTATGAGTCCTGACCCTTACACTGTATAATTGATATTGTACATTACATACTCCTGACCCCTTCACTATATACTCTATGTTGTACATTACATTATACTGATACTATATAGCCCTATCTGCTGTATCTTATACAATATGTTGTACATTACATAGTCCTGACTTGCTATATATACACATAATATGTATTCTCTTTTGTTACACCCATTCTCTACTGGACATTTTACATCTGATGATTTGATTGGAGCACAGACTTTTACATGTTGATAATAATGTGATAACATCCTCAAACTTTGAAACCTTAAACAGAAATAATGAGGGAGGAGTCAATAACCCAATGATGGTGGTCTTCAGGATCAGTCCCGTCTTCATCTTGGTTGTTCTCCCCTCTGTTGTGTAAATTTTTATTAATGTATGTTGTTAGATGTCCTCCAGTGTCGGTTTTGCTGTAATGCGCTCATGCGAGGGTATTCACACATACAGACGTTGGTGGAAGACCATTGGCTGCGGAAACCTTCCCGTGGACACGGCAGATCTGTTTGCTCTTTTAGGGATGATTGTTTATGCCTTACCAAGAGACTGGCCACCTTGTGGCGATTGCATTAACGCTCCTAGCAAATGTATCTGCGTACATGGGAACCATAGCATAACCATACAAAAATCATGGCCCACTGAGCTATGATAGCGTACGGCTTGCATCATTGGTAGCAGTGGGAATGTGCACCCGATCGTGTTCAAAGCCATGTAAGTAGTGTTCAAATTGTGAGACACAAGAAGCTGGCCGCATGGCTCTGCACACGACCATCTGCACACGTCACTACTGGAATTCTATTTAAATATATACATGTGTGTGATTGGTTCTTTTGAAAGAATTGGTTGATTCTGAAGCCACCACTTTCCTTTGTTATTCATGTTTACAGTATAAATAAAAGCAGCTGGTCATCCTAGGAAGGATTTTTTGCTAAGCTCAGTGTGATACCAGCGTCTGTCTGTGTTACTTGGAGATAAACAAGCGCGCTTTCCCGGCATTTTACAAGAGAGCTATGATTGTGTTTATTAGCGCATGGAATTATTTGCTTATACACCCCCATCCTCACTCTCTGACCTCTGGTGGGGCTCAGCCCCGCTGTTATTCATGACTAAATCATGGACTAAATAAGGAAGTGCAGGACTTCTTGTGTTGGGAAGATGGCAATGAGTGATAGAGGGGGTGGGGACACTCGTCCTATAATCCCCTCATCACTGTCACTCCTATAAAAGACAGTTCTCGTTGTTTCCTCACTCTCTGACTAAGGTCCATGAATAAAGAAATGATCTGGTAGGAGATCAGAGGAGCCATTTACTAGTTACCTTGAGGGGGGAATTGTAAGATCCTCAGAGACAAAGCTGCCTGATGTGGGCGGAGTCCTGGTTTAGGGGAACTAATCTGCTCATGTCTAGTAATAATCTTTTTATTTCTATTTTAGTAGATGGACGGGAGATGAGGAAAACCTCAGAGGATTGTCTCACTTTGTCTCCAGACTGTAAAGTAGAAGATGAGGACATCACACAGTATAGTCCAGGAGAAAACCCGACTACCTCAAATGTCCATCCGGCACCACACAGTGTAGATGGACCATCGTATTCCTCTTATCCTGAGGAACCTCAGACTGTGAGGGACGGTGCCGTCCTTCCAACAGATGAGAGGTTTTCCTGTACTGAGTGCGGGAAGTGTTTCCCTTTTAAATCCAGTCTTGACGTGCATAAAAGATCTCACACAGGAGAGAAGCCGTATACCTGTCCTGAGTGTGGAAAATGTTTTTCCGACAAGTCCAGTCTTTACACACATCAGAGATTGCACGCTTATTTCTGTGCTGAGTGCAGGATATGTTTCACTGGAAAATCCAATCTTGATGTGCATATAAGATCACACATGGGGGAGAAGCCACATTCCTGTCCTGAGTGCGGAAAATGTTTTTCACGGATGTCTGCTCTTTACAAACATCAGATATCTCACACAGGCGAGAAACCTTATTCCTGTCTTGAGTGCGGGAAATGTTTTACACAGAAGGCCAGTCTTTCCATACATCAGAGATCTCACACAGGGGAAAAGCCGCATTCCTGTCCTGAGTGCGGGAAGTGTTTTTCACGGATGTCCAGTCTTTCCATGCATCAGAGATCTCACACGGGGGAAAAGCCGCATTCCTGTCCTGAGTGCGGGAAGTGTTTTTCACGGACCTTCAGTCTTAGCAAACATCAGAGATCTCACACAGGGGAGAAGCCGTATTCCTGTCCTGAGTGCGGGAAATGTTTTTCAGTGACGTCCAGTCTTTACAGACATCAGAGATCACACACGGGGGAGAAGCCATATTTCTGTCCTGAGTGCGGGAAATGTTTTTCACAGAAGTCCCATCTTAACACACATCAGAGATCTCACACGGGGGAGAGGCCGTATTCCTGTTCTGAGTGTGAGAAATGTTTTTCAGACAAGTTCATTCTTTACGCACATCAGAGATCTCACACGGGGGAGAAGCCGTATTCCTGTGCTGAGTGCGGTAAATGCTTTTCACAGAAGTCCAGTCTTTCCACACATCAGAGGTGTCACACTGGGGAGAAACCGTATTCCTGTCCTGAGTGCGGGAAATGTTTTCCACTGAAGTCTACTCTTTCCAGACATCAGAGATCTCACGCAGGGGAGAAGCCACTTCCCTGTCCTGAGTGAGGGAATTGTTCCTCACTGAAGTCCTGTCTTCCTGTACATCAGGGATCCCACACAACCCTCGAGGTGTATTAGTGCCTTGAGTGCGGGAAATGTCTTCTATATGAATGTTGCTGGACATCAGAGCTCTCATGTGGGGAAGAAGCACACCCTGATATACACCTCAGATATACTCCATGGCTGATCTTCATCATGTAAGAAACAGTTGATAAGGAGATCAGAGATCACCAAAGACATGGATGAAGTGTTGTACCGTGGTGGCCATTGATAGCAGGAGAAAAATAAAAATGGAGTCATTACCTTTCATTGGCTGAGTACATTTTGTGGTGTAAAATTTCACGAATACTTAGAGGTCTATTTTCTAAAATATTATAAATGTGATTTACCCACCTGTGATGAATATGGGTCCTATTTTATGTCATACAGTGATTTCCTATAATCTTTGGCTCCATCTAGTGGTCATAATGTGATATTTCATTATTTTTCCTGATACAGGTATTTCAGGAAGAATACTTTTTTATGGCCACTAGATGGAGCTGATGATCATAGGAAATTATTACAATTATGGCAAAAATTTGTCACAGCTGGACAAATGCTTGTCACCTTCGTCCAGCAAACTTTTTTTTTTTTTAATTAGTAGACCCCTTAATTTTCTTCATCAGACATGATTTCATACTAATACCGGAGATCATACTCGTACAGTTATGAGTACAGTAGGCATCGAAGAACATGAGTTCATTAAACCAACAGTATTAATCCAGTCATTTATTTAACATCAATAATGATAACTACTTACTGTTCGCTGCAATTTCTTAGAACTCCCAGACATTATACGTTTTCTGGATGCAGAGGCCCCAGGGAAAATAAAATGATGGTTGTTGCAATTGTTTATGTTGCACATTATATGTGTATTTAGCAAACGCAAATTTTCAGGGGAAAAAAAAGGTGCTTAAATTCATTTTAAAGCAAACACAATAACAATTTGTTGTTAAAATATAAAAGAGGATGTTTCATCGAGTAAATAGACTCCAAACATGTCCAGATTTAAAATTGCGCACTCCTGTGAAATGGTGACAAATGACGGTACCTAAAATCATCCATAGGTGACACTGTAAAAGCATTTATAGGTTATCGGTTTAGAGTAAAATGTGAGCTCTGGCACTATAATGATTGCTTTCACTCTGACGTTTGCTGCAATACCTCACATGTTTGGTGTAATCACTGTTTGCATACGTGTGCTGGATCTACATGTGCATTTGTGCAGGAGCATGGATAGATGGGCTGCCTTAAGTTTTTTTTTTTTTTACATTTATTTAATTTAAATCTTTTTTTTTTTTTATTCAACTTTATTACTATCACAAGGTGTCTAACAACATCCCTTGTGATAGCTTGGACAGTGACAGGTCCTCTTTATTGAGAGATCAGACCCCTGATCCCTCCTCTGCCCTCCAAGAATCTGATTAAACAGAAATCTGTAGCCTCCCTGGAGTTCAGGCCAGGTAAGCACCGAACCAACTCCGGAAGAGATGAAATCCTTGTCATTACTGGCTTCATTTAACATAGAGGAGATGGAGGAATGGATGTTCGTCTTTCTCCTTTGTGTGCAGCCAAACTTATGCCGCGTACACACGATCGGAATTCTCGTCGGAAAAAACTCTGACGGTTTTTCCGACGGAATTCCGCTCAAGCTGTGTTGCCTACACACAATCGCACCAAATTCCGACGGTCAATAACAGAGCGGCATAAAACACGTTCGACAGCACTATAAAAGGGAAGTTTAATGCTGTCATGAAGATCCTGCCAGAAACTTAAACCCGGGCCGTCCCGGCTCTCAGATTCCACTGCGCATGCGCGCCCGGGCGCGTGCACGTGTGCAGCCGTGCACAGGGAGACGGGCGCGCGCTCTAGTTAGCGCCAGCCAGCCTATTTAAACTTGACCTGAGCAGACGGTCTTTGCTGTCTGCTCTACAGCGTTGTGGTGTGTGTAATCTGATCCTGATTTATCTGTCCTATTGACCCGGCTTACCAGTGACTACCCAGCTATCTGCCTGTACCCGACCCCGGCTTGTTGTGACCATCCCTCTGCCTCATCCATTGTACCTCAATACCAGTTTGATTCCTGACCTGACTTCCTTGATGAACTCTGATTACCTGCATTGTCCCTGTCCGGTCTGCAGTCTGATCCCTGTAATGAACCTGATCATTTGCATTGCTCCAGCCCATTCAGTGGTTCTGTTTCCTGCTCCCAGTCTGATCACCTGCACTGATCCAGCCGGTGCCATAGTCCTGCTTCCTGTTCTGCTGTCCAGTCTGCTAAGCAGTTGTTCAGTTCCAGCCAGCTCTGCTATCCTGTTTACCTGTGAGCCTGCTTACCTGTTCAGTTCCGGCCTGCTCTGCTGTCCAGTCTGCTAAGCTGTTTGTCCAGTTCCAGCCAGCTCTGCTATCCTGTTTACCTGTGAGCCTGCTTACCTGTTCAGTTCCGGCCTACTCTGCTGACCAGTCTGCTAAGCTGTCCATCCAGATCCATCCTGCTCCGCTGTCCAGTCTGCTAAGCTGTTTGTCCAGTTCCAGCCAGCTCTGCTATCCTGTTTACCTGTGAGCCTGCTTACCTGTTCAGTTCCGGCCTACTCTGCTGACCAGTCTGCTAAGCTGTCCATCCAGATCCATCCTGCTCCGCTGTCCAGTCTGCTAAGCTGTTTGTCCAGTTCCAGCCAGCTCTGCTATCCTGTTTACCTGTGAGCCTGCTTACCTGTTCAGTTCCGGCCTACTCTGCTGACCAGCCTGCTAAGCTGTCCGTCCAGATCCAGCCAGCTCTGCTAACCTGTTTACCTGTGGTCCAGCTCATTCGTCTGTATCCAGTCTTCTCTGCTATTCAGGCCTCCAACGTGTCCGCTAAGTTGACTTGGTCACTCTACCGGTCTGTTGATCCTGCCAGGCACCCGTGCTCCTCCTCACTCCTGGGTCTTCTGTCCCCACACCAGGGAACCAGAGTGGGAGACGCAAGGGAGGTCTCTCTCTGCAATTTCGGGCTCGCACCACCAGGTACGTGACAGTAGCAGACAGCCATGTCTGAGCCCGAGACGGGGGCCTCCGCCATGGAGGGGTTATGCCAACACCTGGCAGGACTGACCGAGGCGGTGAAGAATCTCCAACAAGGGTACACCCGGCTGGAGGAACGGGTACTGGCCTTGTCCGGTCCTACTAGTACCCAAGGAACTTCACACCCGGCAACACCCCCAACGGGGCCTGCACCTGCCCAAACTATAGTGATGCTACCACCTGAGCCTAAGGTCCCCACTCCAGAGAAGTTTTCAGGTGCCCGTGGTAGTTTCAGGACTTTCCGCAATTCTTGCGAACTCCATTTTGCTCTACAACCTAGAACTTTCTCCTTAGAGACCACTAAGGTGGGCTTTGTGGTAGCCCTACTGACTGGGGATCCCCAAATCTGGGCCCACTGTCTCGTGGAACAGAAGGATGCAGCATTGGCCAGTCTCACCACTTTTTTTGACGCCATGGCGCAGTTATATGAGGACCCCCAACTCTCAACCACTGCGGAAGCCGCCCTACGTTCTCTCCAACAGGGTCGGCGACCAGCAGAGGACTATGTGGCTGAGTTCAGGCGTTGGGGTGCCGACACTGACTGGAATGACGCTGCTCTTCGTCACCAATTCTGCATGGGCCTCTCAGACGCGCTCAAGGACGAGCTCGCCAGAGTAGGGGTTCCTCAGACCCTGAACTCCCTCATAGACTTAAGTATCCAAATCGATCGGCGCCTACGGGAGCGTAGGGCCGAACGAACCTTGGGGCCCCCAAGACCCACCTGGATGCTCCCCAGGGCCCCAAGCCATTTCCGCTCTGCTTCCTCTGCCAGGCCTGTTCATACCTCCACGGCATCGGAACCCATGCAGCTAGGACTCCTGCGGCCTTCTCTCACCCCAGTAGAACGTCAGAGACGCCGCAACAACAATTTGTGCCTGTTTTGCGGGGAGCCAGGTCACTATGTCCGAAATTGCCCGGCTAAACTCCGTAAGTTTCCCACTATTCTTTCCAGTTATGTTGATCCAGTGACCGGGGTTTCGGCTCATCTTGCCCTCTCTGTTTCCTTCCAGCTCCCAGGAAGGACTCTGCGGACCACCGCCATCATTGACTCTGGGGCCTGTAGTTGCTTCATGGACTCTGTTTTTGCTGCCCGGCATCGGATTCCCCTTCTTCCGAGGGAACAGGGACTGTCCGTCCATCTGGCAGATGGATCCACCATTAAATCTGGCCCGGTGACCCAGGAGACTGCCCCATTGCACACGGTGATCTCTGAATCACACCAGGAACTCTTACGGCTGGACATAATCTCTTCTCCCCTGTTTCCGGTCATTTTGGGCATTCCCTGGCTGCAAGCACATAATCCAGTCATCAACTGGGCCACAGGAGAAGTGGCCTTTTCCTCTCCCTACTGCCGAGGGTCCTGCGGCTCCACGGTTTCCTCAGGACCCTCTGCCCTGAAGCCTACCATGCCTACCTGGATGTGTTCAGCAAACAAAAAACAGATGTGTTGCCACCCCACAGGCATTATGACTGTCCCATTGAACTCCTTCCCGGGGCCAAGATTCCCCTTGGCAGGGTTTTTCCCCTAACAGAGGTGGAGCAGGGGAAACTGAAAGACTACATTGACGATAACTTGAAAAAAGGTTTTATCCGCCCGTCCACATCCCCTGCAGGTGTGGGAATATTTTTTGTAGAAAAAAAGGACCATTCCCTCAGACCCTGCGTGGACTATCGTGCCCTAAACGAGGTCACTGTCAAAAACCGCTATCCTCTCCCCTTGGTTCCAGAACTGTTTCAGAGGCTTGGCACGGCCTCCATTTTTTCCAAATGGGACCTCAGAGGGGCATACAATTTAGTCCGCATAAAGGATGGGGATGAATGGAAGACGGCATTTCGGTCCCGATTTGGGCACTTTGAGTACCTGGTGATGCCCTTCGGACTCTGTAATGCCCCGCTACTTTCCAGTCCTTCATTAATGATGTGCTTCGGGACTTTCTTGATGTTTTTGCTGTTGTTTATCTTGATGACATACTAATTTTCTCTTCCTCCCTAGAGTTGCATCGTGGACATGTCAAAAGTGTTCTGGGCCGCCTCCGGCAACATGGCCTCTATGCCAAGGCCGAAAAGTGCCTCTTCAAAGTGGAAAGCATACCCTTCTTGGGCTTGATCATCTCCAGTAGGGGCATCCGGATGGACCCCCAGAAGATCACAGCCATCCTGGACTGGCCTATTCCCGCAGATAAGAAGGGTATCCAGCGATTTATTGGTTTCGCCAATTTTTATCGCAAATTCATTAGAGGATTCTCGGCCATAGGGGCACCCATTACACAGCTCACCAAACAAGGTA
Organism: Lithobates sylvaticus; assembly: GCA_028564925.1. Lineage (NCBI taxonomy): Eukaryota > Metazoa > Chordata > Amphibia > Anura > Ranidae > Lithobates > Lithobates sylvaticus. The sequence goes on from CM053028.1 coordinate 581,542,977, forward strand.
CCCGCTTTCATTGGTCTCCCGAAGCCCAGGGGGCCTTTGAGGCCCTCAAAGGGCTTTTTACCTCAGCTCCTATCCTGAAGCATCCGGACCCTTCACTACCCTTCGTTTTGAAAGTGGACGCCTCTGAGATAGCCGTAGGAGCAATTCTGTCCCAGAGACAGGGCATCAAGGCCCTGCTGCACCCCGTGGCATTCTTCTCACGAAAACTATCCCCAGCCGAGAAGAACTACGATGTGGGAGATCGGGAGTTGTTGGCGATAAAAACCGCCCTCGAGGAATGGCGCTACCTGCTGGAGGGGGCTACTCATCCAATCTTGATCTTCACGGATCACAAGAACCTAGAGTACCTGAAGACTGCCAAAAGGTTGAAACCTAGACAGGCCCGATGGGCCTTATTTTTCTCTCGTTTTACTTTTCACGTGACCTATCGTCCGGGTTCCAAGAATGCGAAGCCGGACGCTTTGTCTCGTATGTACCACAAATCCCAGGATGGTTCCCCTCCAGACACTATCCTTGCCCCTGGAAATTTCCTTCTGCTACAGGAAGACTTGCTGTCCCAGCTCAGGCGGGCTTCCAGTGGCCTCATACCCACTCCTGGACCTGGGTTGCTAGCCAAGGATGGTCTACTGTGGCATGAGGATAAAATTTTCATTCCGGAGGGTCTGCGGGTAACCGTTCTGGAATTGTGCCATGATCATAAACTTGCCGGACACTTTGGTGTCACCAAAACTACTGAATTGGTACAACGTACCTTCTGGTGGCCTCAGCTAAGAGAGGACTGCAGGAAGTTCGTAGAGACGTGCACTGTATGTATACGGAGCAAGAGTTACAGGACCAAAGCCTGGGGTCTACTCAAGCCGTTGCCAGTCCCAGACCGTCCCTGGAAGATGCTGTCCATTGACTTCATCGTGGAACTGCCCCCAGCAGAAGACCACACTACGATCTTTGTAATAGTCGATCGCCTGTCAAAGATGGCACACTTTGTTCCTATGAAGGGCACCCCTTCTGCTTCAGAAACTGCACAGGTGTTCATCCGAGAAGTCATCAGACTCCATGGGGTACCGGCCAACATAGTGTCCGACCGAGGGGTACAATTTACCTCTCGGTTCTGGAAATCGCTCTGTAAGGCCCTCAATATTGAACTATCATTTTCATCCGCCTATCACCCTCAAACCAATGGGCAAACCGAGAGGACCAACCAGACCTTGGAACAATATTTACGGTGCTTCTCCTCCTTTACCCAGGACGATTGGATCTCCCTGTTACCAGTTGCCGAATTTGCATATAACAATGCCATCCACTCTGCTACCCAACAGACTCCCTTCTTCGCCAATTATGGCTTTCACCCTTCGTTCTTGCCCAATTCTCTCCCTGAATGTACTGTGCCCGCAGTTCAGAAAAAGATTGACTTCTTTGCTTCCAATAACCAACTCCTGCAGGACACCATGGCCCGGACCCAGGAACATAATAAAACTAAACAGTTTTTGACAGAAAGAGGCGTGGAGAGTTGGTACTGGCACCAGGTGACACAGTATGGCTCTCTACCTTAAATCTAAGGATGGCTTGTCCCTCGAAGAAACTGGGCCCTAAGTTCTTAGGTCCCTTTCCAGTCAAACAGAAAATAAACGAAGTGGCCTATGAGTTGGAACTCCCAGACTCCCTCAAGGTCCACCCGGTCTTCCACGTTTCCTTGCAGAAACCCTCCACTCCTAACCCTTTTCCCAACAGGAGAAGAGTACCCCCGGATCCAGTTCTGATAGATGGCGAGGAGGAATATGAAGTGGAGGCCATCCTAAATGTTAGGAGAAGGAGAAATCAGAATCAGTTCCTGATTAAGTGGAAGGGCTATGGTCCTGAAGAAAATTCCTGGGAGCCCGAGTGCAATATCCACGCTAAGAGTCTAGTTCAAGCCTTTAAGAGAGCCCACCCTGAGAGATTTGCCCAGAGGGGCACCCGGAGGTTGCCCCTAGGAGGGGGGCAATGTCATGAAGATCCTGCCAGAAACTTAAACCCGGGCCGTCCCGGCTCTCAGATTCCACTGCGCATGCGCGCCCGGGCGCGTGCACCTGTGCAGCCGTGCACAGGGAGACGGGCGCGCGCTCAAGTTAGCGCCAGCCAGCCTATTTAAACTTGACCTGAGCAGACGGTCTTTGCTGTCTGCTCTACAGCGTTGTGGTGTGTGTAATCTGATCCTGATTTATCTGTCCTATTGACCCGGCTTACCAGTGACTACCCAGCTATCTGCCTGTACCCGACCCCGGCTTGTTGTGACCATCCCTCTGCCTCATCCATTGTACCTCAATACCAGTTTGATTCCTGACCTGACTTCCTTGATGAACTCTGGTTACCTGCATTGTCCCTGTCCGGTCTGCAGTCTGATCCCTGTAATGAACCTGATCATTTGCATTGCTCCAGCCCATTCAGTGGTTCTGTTTCCTGCTCCCAGTCTGATCACCTGCACTGATCCAGCCGGTGCCATAGTCCTGCTTCCTGTTCTGCTGTCCAGTCTGCTAAGCTGTTTGTCCAGTTCCAGCCAGCTCTGCTATCCTGTTTACCTGTGAGCCTGCTTACCTGTTCAGTTCCGGCCTGCTCTGCTGTCCAGTCTGCTAAGCCGTTGTCCAGTTCCAGCCAGCTCTGCTATCCTGTTTACCTGTGAGCCTGCTTACCTGTTCAGTTCCGGCCTGCTCTGCTGACCAGTCTGCTAAGCTGTCCATCCAGATCCATCCTGCTCCGCTGTCCAGTCTGCTAAGCTGTCCGTCCAGATCCAGCCAGCTCTGCTAACCTGTTTACCTGTGGTCCAGCTCATTCGTCTGTATCCAGTCTTCTCTGCTATTCAGGCCTCCACCGTGTCCGCTAAGTTGACTTGGTCACTCTACCGGTCTGTTGATCCTGCCAGGCACCCGTGCTCCTCCTCACTCCTGGGTCTCCTGTCCCCACACCAGGGAACCAGAGTGGGAGACGCAAGGGAGGTCTCTCTCTGCAATTTCGGGCTCGCACCACCAGGTACGTGACAAATGCTTCCGAGCATGCGTCGAATTGTTTCCGAGCATGCGTCGGAATTTTGCGTGTCGGAATTGCGTACACACGATCGGAAAATCCGATAGAAAGGTTTTCCGTCGGAAAAATTGAGAACAGGTTCTCAATTCAAAGTCCGTCGGAAATTCCGACAGAAAAAGACCGTTGGGCATACACACGGTCGGAAAATCCGATGAAAAGCTCCCATCGGACTGTTTCCATCGGAAATTCCGATCGTGTGTACGCCGCATAACAGTTTCCAGTGGTTCCAGGCTCCCTGCTGGAACTGAAGAGCCCAGAACTGGTGGTGGGAGGGTGTCCTTCCATGTGCTATGAAAGGGTTTTGCGGCTGTAAAGAAGCTCCAATCACTTTTATGCGTCATTTTCCATTTTATATCGATGAAAATCAGTCAATCAGCGCAACAAATAGTCCAATAACATTATTTTTTACCTCAGAATAATAAAACAACACCTAATCAGTGTAGAAAAATGTACCTATAACAGTAAATCTTCAGTGATAAATAAACCAGTGATTGGTAAACTAAAACAGTCCAAAGAGGTATTGACATGAAATGTCCAATCAAGGAGGGATGGATCTCTTCACTCACTGAGGTATGGGCTCAAGTGAGGGATGGACGTTCAAAATTAACCAAGATGGATCAGCAAACACTAGAGACATTCAGATGGAAATAATGGGTACTCTTACCGATCCTGCTGGACGCATATACCATACGGCAGTGCGTCTACAAGGCTTGAACGGACAACTTCCGAGAGTAGCAGCCTGGATGATCGTGCAGCGACTTGCAGTCCCGACTCGTCTCGGCCGTGGATGGGAGTACCTGAGATGGCACCAAGATGGCGGTTCCCAAACTCTTCGGCAGGTGAATACAAGTTCAAAGCGGACACAGATTCAGACCTGAGGGCTGGTCTATTGGTAATTAGCAAAACTCAACCATGGAAGGAAAAAGAAAAAAGGAACATGACGGTGTCAGTGACATTATTCATTCTGCTGAGTCTGACGTTATCTGCTGTGATTCTGGGGATTAGTGTAGTGTTTGCGTGCTGTTAGTACAGCATTGCAGTATCGCATTAAACCACCTTTACCCTTCTGGCTTGTTGTGTCATCTAAGGCAGCCATCTGCGGCTAATGAATTGCTGGCTCCCGTAACACAGAGAACAGTCATTCATTGAAAGTCATTGATAAAAAAAAAAGTCATTGATAAAAAAAAAAAAAAAAAAAAAAGCGTGGGGGGTCCCCCCAAATTCAATTACCAGGCCCTTCAGGTCTGCTATGGATATTAAGGGGAACCCTGCGTCAAATTTAAAAAAAATTACGTAGGGGTCCCCCTAAATATCCATACCAGACCCTTCAGGTCTGGGATGGATTTTAAGGGGAACCCCGGCCAAAAAAATAAAAAAAATGGCGTGGGGTCCCCCTCAAAATCCATACCAGACCCTTATCTGAGCACGAAACCTGGCAGGCCGCAGGAAAAGAGGGGGGACGAGAGCGGCCCCCCTCCCTCCTGAACCGTACCAGGCCACATGCCCTCAACATTGGGAGGGTGCTTTGAGGGTCTGTGACCCCTCAAAGCACCTTGTCCCCATGTTGATGAGGACAAGGGCCTCTTCCCCACAACCCTGGCCATTGGTTGTGGGGGTCTGCGGGCGGGGGGCTTATCGGAATCTGGAAGCCCCCTTTAACAAAGGGACCCCCAGATCCCCCCCCCTGTGTGAAATGGTAAGGGGGTACAAAAGTACCCCTACCATTTCACCAAAAAAGTGACAAAAATGGTAAAAATGACAGGAGACGGTCTTTGACAATTCCTTTATTAAAATCTTCTTTCATCTTCTTTCTTCTGGTCTTCTTCCTTCTTCCTTTCTTCATCCTTCGGTTTCTTCATCTTCTCCTTCCGGCATCTTCTTCCATCTTCTTCTTCCTCCGATCTGCTTCTTCTTGCTCTGGTCTTCTCGTCCGGCATCTTCTTCCACGGCATCGGTGTCTCTTCTTGGGCCGCTCCGCGCAATGGAAGGCTCCCGCTGTGTGAGGCTTCGCTGCGTCTGACAGGTCTTTTATAACGGAGGGCGGGGCCACCTGGTGACCCCGCCCCCCTCTGACGCACGGGGATGTCATGGGGACTTCCATATGGCTTTCCCCATGACGTCAGAGGGGGCGCGGGTCACCAGGTGCCCCCCCCCTGTTATAAAAGACCTGTCAGACGCAGCGAAGCCTCACACAGCGGGAGCCTCCCATTGCGCGGAGCGGCCCAAGAAGAGCAGCTGACGCCATGGAAGAAGATGCCGGACGAGAAGACCAGAGCAAGAAGAAGCGGATCGGAGGAAGAAGAAGATGGAAGAAGATGCCGGAAGGAGAAGATGAAGAAACCGAAGGATGAAGAAAGGAAGAAGACCAGAAGAAAAAGATGAAAGAAGATTTTAATAAAGGAATTGTCAAAGACCGTCTTCTGTCATTTTTGTCACTTTTTTGGTGAAATGTTAGAGATACTTTTGTACCTCCTTACCATTTCACACAGGGGGGGCGGGATCTGGGGATCCCCTTGTTAAAGGGGGCTTCCAGATTCCGATAAGCCCCCCGCCCGCAGACCCCCACAACCAATGGCCAGGATTGTGGGGAAGAGGCCCTTGTCCTCATCAACATGGGGACAAGGTGCTTTGAGGGGTCACAGACCCCCAAAGCACCCTCCCAATGTTGAGGGCATGTGGCCTGGTACGGTTCAGGAGGGAGGGGGGCCGCTCTTGTCCCCCCTCTTTTCCTGCGGCCTGCCAGGTTGCGTGCTCGGATAAGGGTCTGGTATGGATTTTGAGGGGGACCCCACGCCATTTTTTTTTTTGGCCGGGGTTCCCCTAAAAATCCATCCCAGACCTGAAGGGTCTGGGATGGATATTTAGGGGGTCCCCTACGTCATTTTTTTTTAATTTGAAGCGGGGTTCCCCTTAATATCCATAGCAGACCTGAAGGGCCTGGTAATTGAATTTGGGGGGACCCCCACGCTTTTTTTTTAAAATTTTTTATCAATGACTTTTTTTAATCAATGACTTTCAATGAATGACTGTTCTCTGTGTTTCGGGAGCCAGCAATTCATTATAGCCGCGAGTGATTTTAAATAGCTTTTTTTCCTGCAAAAATGACACTTTGTGCAGGGACAGTTCTAAGCACGGGAAACATGCGCCCCTTCACAGGCATACTATAGACACCCCCCAGGTACGAAATTTAAAGGAATATTACACTTTTATTGTTTCACATTAAGCATTATTAAAATCACTGCTCCTGAAAAAACAGCCGTTTTAAAAAAAAAAAAAAATGCATTGATACATGTCCCCTGGGGCAGGACCCAGATCCCCAAACACTTTTTATGACAATAACTTGCATATTAGCCTTTAAAATTAGCACTTTTGATTTTGAACGTTCGCGCCTATTGTAATTAATAGGGTTCTAATGTTCGCGCAAACTTTAGGTCCGTTCGCAGGTTCTTGTGCGAACCGAACCCGGGGGTGTTCGGCTCATCCCTATATGTAATAAATGATTTAATTTTTACCCTAAAATTATCAATGTGTATCAGTCCCGAGATAGTACACCAAAACTTTTTTTGGGTTACAGTGTATGTTTGGACAGCCTCAGCAACTGTCCTAATGCTCCTACCCTCCCCCTCTTTTTCTATTTAAATTCTGGATGATGGTACTTTTTTATGTCTAGCTTTAGGCCCCTTTCACACTTATATGACTTGTCCCACGATTTGGGACTGCAAAGTAGCATGACAAGTCGTTCCCCATGATTTCCAATGACAGCCATTTATATTAGTACAACTTCAAGTCCTTCCGACTTCAAAGTAGTCCCTCCACTACTTTGGTCCGATTTTGATGCCACTTACACAGGCATTCCTTGAAATTGCGGCAAAATCATGGTGAAGTCGCACAAGTGTGAAAGGGGCCTAAGGCTATGTTATCTGAGGCTATACTCAAAAATGTCTCCTACCTAGATTCACACTAAACTGATATTCTACACTGACAATAGATTCAGAATAGCGCACTAAGAGCCCTTTCACACTGAGCTGCACTGGGTGATAGCAGTAAAGCGCTGCTAGTTTTAACTGCGATTTACTGTTGTTTTAGAGGTGCTTTTCAGTCGCTTGCGGGAGCTTTTAACCCCGGCTAGCGGCCGAAGAAAGGGTTAAATGCATCTGAAAAGCGCCGCTGCTGAATCGCTTTTCAGGCTCTTCGGCAACGCTGCCCATTCATTTCAGTGGACAGGGGTGGTGGAGGAGCGGTGTATACATCGCCTCAAAGACGCTGCTTGCAGGACTTTTTCTAACGTCCTGCAAGCACCCCCCCTCCCCCAGTGAGAAAGGACTCGGGCTCTCATACTGGGGCTGCAGGGGAGGCATTTTTCAGGCGCTTTTGGACTAAAAGTAACACCTGTAAAGCACCTGAAAAACGCCTCCCCTGAAAAATGCCCCATTGTAAAAGGGCTCTAAGTGTCCAATAGCACTGAACAGAGCCCTGTTCTATCTCTCTCCACTCCATATCGCACTGAAAATGACCGCCAATGAAAGAATACTTTTATAGTGTGGGGCGGGACAAAGATCAATGAGCCTTGATTGGATAGTGTCATCATTACATAGTTACATAGTTAGCTAGGCCGAAAAAAGACACAAGTCCATCCAGTTCAACCATAAAAAAATAAATAAATAAATAAATATATCGTACAATCCCATATACCCCATTCTATACCCACAGTTGATCCAGAGGAAGGCAAAAAAAAACCAAAAGAGCATGCTCCAATCTGCTACAGCAGGGGAAAAAAATCACTTCCTGATCCCCCTAGAGGCAATCTGATTTTCCCTGTATCAACTTTACCTATAAATGTCAGTACCCAGTTATATTATGTACATTTAGGAAAGTATCCAGGCCTTTCTTAAAGCAATCTACTGAGTTAGCCAGAACCACCTCTGCAGGGAGTCTATTCCACATTTTCACAGCTCTTACTGTGAAGAAACATTTCCGTATTTGGAGATGAAATCTCTTTTCCTCTAGACGTAAAGAGTGCCCTCTTGTCCTCTGTGTTGACCGTAAAGTGAATAACTCAACACCAAGTTCACTATATGGACCCCTTATATATTTGTACATGTTGATCATATCCGCCCTTATTCTCCTCTTCTCAAGAGTGAATAAATTCAGTTCCTCTAATCTTTCCTCATAGCTGAGCTCCTCCATGCCTTTTATCAGTTTGGTTGCCCTTCTCTGCACTTTCTCCAGTTCCCCGATATCCTTTTTGAGAACTGGTGCCCAAAACTGAACTGCACATTCCAGATGAGGTCTTACTAATGCTTTGAACAGGGGCAAAATGATATCTCTCTCTCTCTGGAGTCCATACCTCTCTTATACAAGAAAGGACTTTGCTCGCTTTGGAAACCGCAGCTTGGCATTGCATGTTATTATTGAGCTTATGATCTACCAAAACCCCCAGATCCTTCTCCACTACAGATTCCCCCAGTTGTACTCCCCCTAGTATGTATGATGCATGCATATTCTTAGCCCCCAAGTGCATAACTTTACATTTATCAACATTAAACCTCATCTGCCACATAGTCGCCCAATTAGACAGAGCATTGAGGTCGGCTTGTAAATTGGAGACCTCCTGTAAGGACGTTATTCCACTGCATAGCTTGGTGTCATCTGCAAAGACAGAAATGTTACTTTTGATCCCAGACCCAATATCATTTATAAAGATATTAAAAAGTAAGGGTCCCAGCACTGAACCTTGGGGTACACCACTGATAACCTTAGCCCATTCAGAGTAAGAATCATTAACCACGACTCTGAATTCTGTCTTTTAGCCAGTTTTCTATCCATTTCCAAACCGATATATCCAAACCTGTAGACCTTACCTTACACATGAGCCGTGTGTGGGGAACTGTATCGAACGCTTTTGCAAAATCCAAGTATACCACGTCCACAGCCACGCCTCTGTCCAAGGTTTTACTTACCTCTTCATAAAAAGAAATCAGGTTTGTCTGACAACTTCTGTCTTTCATGAATCCATGCTGTCTGTTGCTTAAAATGTTTTTTTCCAGCAAGAACTCGTCTATGTGGTCTTTTATTAATCTCTCCAGTATCTTCCCAACTATAGAAGTTAAACTAACAGGTCTATAGTTACTTGGTAAAGACTTTGTTCCCTTTTTAAATATAGGCACCACGTTCACCCTGCGCCAATCCAGTGGTACTATTCCCGTCATTAATGAGTCCCTAAAAATTAAATACAATGGCTTTGAAATTGCAGAGCTCAATTCTTTTAGGATCCATGGTTGGATGCCATCAGGTCCAGGTGCTTTATCCACCTTTATTCTGTCTAAATATTTCTGGACCATATCACTTTTGAGCCATTGTGGATCATTCGGGGCTGTGTAAATACCACCCCCATTATGCACATGATCTCCCCCATGCTCCTTTGTATACACAGAGCTGAAGAAAGTATTTAATAAATTAGCCTTCTCTTTGTCCCCAAACACCCACCCTAGATTATTTTGTAAAAGGCCTACATGCTCAGACCTGACCTTTTTACTATTAATATATTTAAATAATTTTTTGGGGGTTTGTCCTACTATCTTTTGCAATCTGTCGTTCGTTTTGAATTTTTGCATCCTTGATTTCCTTTTTACATATTCTGTTAAATTCTTTGTAACATTTAAACAACACTAGTGTTCCTTCACTTTTATATTTTTAAAAAACTCTTTTGTTATTGTTCATAGCTTTATTTTAACTTTGGCCGTGAGCCACATAGGTTTTATTTTAAGCCTTTTAAACTTATTGCCCATGGGAATATACTTTGTAGTGAGGTCCCAAACAGTTTTTTTGAAGAATTCCCATTTCTGTTCTGTGCTCATTGATGCCAATATTCCCTCCCAGTCCAAGTCCTGGAGAGCAGCCCTCGTCCTTGGAAAATTTGCCCTCTTGAAGTTGAGCATTTTTATCTTTCCTGTATGTATTTCTTGCTTACAGCTAACATCAAATGAAATCATGTTATGATCACTGTTACCCAGGTGTTCCTTTATCTGAACATTAGTAATAAGCTCTGCATGGTTTGAGATTACCAGATCCAGAAGAGCATCATTCCTAGTTGGGGCCTCAATAAACTGGACCATAAAATTGTCCTGTAATAGGTTTATAAATTTTTGCCCTTTAACTGTCCCAGCAGTGCCATTACTCCAGTCAATTTCTGGGTAGTTAAAATCCCCCATTATTATCACCGTCCCAGCCCTTGCAGCCCTTTCCATCTGTGCAAGGAGCTGAGTCTCCATCATTAAAGCATCCAATCATGGCTCTGACAGTGCTCTGTTCCCTGATTGGCTGAAGCTTTCATTGCTTCAACCAACCAGGGCTTTCAATGCAATGTGTGGTGGCGTAGTGAATTGTGGTCGTTCAGCAGGCCGGACAAACGGTCAAAAGACCCGATAACTCATGCTCGGTCCGAACCGTTTGCCCTTCCCTATTCCTGACCCGGAAACAATGTGTATGATGTCATTTTCAGGTCCTAGTTTCCCCGCTATCAAGGCAGGGAAACAATGTAATGCAGTATGATCTGCATTGCATTACATTCAGTGGAGCACCAGGGGGGGGGGGGGCATTGGGGGTCTTTTAGACCCTGGATGTCTCATTAAAGAGAACATTAAAGAGAACCTGTCACAAAAAATCTTCACATAGGGGACATATCAGCTCATGTCGTCATTGGTCGTTAGGAGGTCGGCAGCTAGAAGGTTGTAATGGTGTACAATGAAAACCTGAGGCTTTGTGTAACTTAAAGGCTTCATCCACCCTCCAGATTGTATACAATTTTGGGGCAATTGTTCGGCATTTTGCCAAGGCGCCCCTGAAGAAACATCAAGGCACCCTGGTTGAAAAAGGCTGCTCTATGTGATGAAAAAATTTTTTTTTTAATTGTACAAAATTTAATTTGAACCCAGGCACATACCCCCCCCCAAAAAAAACATCTGAGGCCCCGCCCCCACATATACACATTTACAAACATAGACTTGCACATTGAGGCGCCTACGCCTGAAAACATTGATTACAATACACGTTACATATCGCCACGCAGGGCAGAATGAGAGCAATAAATCACCAGAACTCCTCCATAACACTAAACTGATGACCTATAGGGAGCTTTTAAACCTTCACCTATAGAAAAAATAGGGTACTGAAGTTTGTCACCATTTCACAGGCGCACACAAATTTAAGGTTTGAAATGTTGGGTATTTGTTTACTCGGTGCAACCTCAGGTTTTATATTTAACCAAAAAATTGGGTAATTTATTGTGTTTTTGTGCCCCCTAAAATGACCTTTAGCGCGTTTTTTTACAGAAATTTTGCATTTCCTAGACTGTTGTGATAATATTGTGTGACATAAAAAAAATTGGAACTACCACTATTTTATTCTATAGGGTGTCTGCTTTCAGAAAATATATCATGTTTTGGGGGCTTTATATAATCTTCAGGAGTAAAATTATTTTTTAACTTCTTCCCGCCCTATAGCACAATGACGGCCAGGCGGAGGTCCATTATCCTGACTGGATATCATATGATGTCAGGAAGAATAAGCCGCAAGGGCGCGCGGTTATCTGTGGTGTTGCGTGTTGCTGACACACCGCATCTCCAATCTCGGTAAAGAGCCTATGACGTAGGCTCTTCATAAATTACACTTGCATTTGTTTAAATATAAAACAGCATGTAACATGATAAAAATCCAACAGATCTCACGTGTGTCACTGTCAGGCTCTACCTCTACGCAGTACGCTACCTACCTTGTGACTTCACCTGAAGGGCAAAAAAGAGGTAGAGCCTGGCGGTGACATACGTGAGACCTGTCACATGCGGTTTTATATTTAAATAAATGTGAATGTAATTTATGAAGCTGGGATGGTTTCATTCCATTTAACACCTGGTACTGCACCATTGGAGGCACTTTATTTTTACATGTCGATTTGTAATTGCTGATGATTACCATGGAGGCAACCATTAAAGGAGAAGCACACGAGGTGCAAAGCGTGTTTGATACCTGCAGGACCTGTATGGGAACCATTTGAGACCAATGCGGAGCCATATCCTGATGGGAAAGAATATAAGTTCTGAGCGTGTTTTGACCCTATTCAGGGTCTTGGAAGGAAGTGAGTGGCCATTGCACTTGGTGAAGGGAGCAGTAGTCACAGATTGCTGTTTCGGTTGAGAAGCACTTTTTCTTCACAGTGAAAATGGAAGCACATTTTATATAAGAAGATTACTTACTTTTAATATTCTTATCTTTATTATAATATCATTTTATATTGGACTTTATTTAGCACATGCATTTATATTTAACATTGTCATTGGATTCAATACACCTCAAGGGTTCTGTGGGGTCCCTGATGTACAGGAAGACAGGACTTTAGTGAGGAACAATTCCCTCACTCAGGACAAGAATGCGGCTTCTCCCCCGTGTGAGATCTCTGATGTTTGTTAAGATTGGACTTATTTGAAAAACCTTTTCTGCACTCAGAACAGAAATACGGCTTCTCCCCTGTGTGAGATCTCTGATGTGTGTAAAGACCAGACTTCTGTGAAAAACATTTACCGCACTCAGGACAGGAATGCGGCTTCTCCCCTGTGTGAGATCTCTGATGTTTGTTAAGATTGGACTTATTTGAAAAACCTTTTCTGCACTCAGAACAGAAATACGGCTTCTCCCCTGTGTGAGATCTCTGATGTGTGTAAAGACCAGACTTCTGTGAAAAACATTTACCGCACTCAGGACAGGAATGCGGCTTCTCCCCTGTGTGAGATCTCTGATGTCTGTAGAAATGGGACTTCGATGAAAAACATTTCCCGCACTCAGTACAGGAATATGGCTTCTCCCCTGTGTGAGATCTCTGATGTGTGTAAAGATCAGACTTCTGTGAAAAACATTTTCTGCACTCAGGACAGGAATACGGCTTCTCCCCCGTGTGAGATCTCTGATGTATGTAAAGACCGGCCTTCGTTGAAAAACATTTCCGGCACTCAGGACAGGAATACGGCTTCTCTCCTGTGTGAGATCTCTGATGTGTGATAAGATCGGACTTCTGTAAAAAACATTTCCCGCACTCAGGACAGGAATATGACTTCTCTCCTGTGTGAATTCTTTTATGTAAATTAAGATTGTATTTAAAACGGAAACACTTTCCGCACTCAGCACAGGAAAGCCTCTTATCTGTTGGAAGGACGGCCCCGTCCCTCACAGTCTGAGGTTCCTCAGGATAAGAGGAATACGATGGTCCATCTACACTGTGTGGTGCCGGATGGACATTTGAGGTAGTCGGGTTTTCTCCTGGACTATACTGTGTGATGTCCTCATCTTCTCCTTTACAGTCTGGAGACAAAGTGAGACAATCCTCTGAGGTTTTCCTCATCTCCCGTCCATCTACTAAAATAGAAATACAAAGATTATTACTAGACATGAGCAGATTGGTTCCCCTAAACCAGGACTCCGCCCACATCAGGCAGCTTTGTCTCTGAGGATCTTACAATTCCCCCTCAAGGTAACTAGTAAATGGGTCCTCTGTAGGGCAGCAACTAATGATTATTTTCAGAATTGATTAGTTGGCCGATTATTGTTTCGATTAATTGGATAAAAACATCAAAAAAAGGTTGGTGTATAATTTAGTTCATATTCTTGAATATCTATATGCAGCGGTAAATATTAATATCCAGATATTCTCAGAGTGAATTAAATATCCATCTATATAACAGACAGATAGATATATGATTAGAGGGGGAATCTGGTACATATCAGAATCAGAGATCAACATTATTAAAATGTAAAAAAAAAGGATGTAAAACGCTGTTTTGCAGATGATCAGACAGGAGTGTAATATAATATGATGGATGACCGACTCCCTTGTCATAGACAGGTAGGTGGGTACAAGCTCCCTGCACCTGATGTCACTTATGTTGGCTGTACACAAACTCATTTTTCTTTCAAAAAAACATTCATCCAATTTTCTAACCATTAGTCGGGTCAAATCGGCGTTCATTTTCAACCACAGTGATGGGAAAACTCGAAAGAGCAGAACAGAAAACTTTTCTCGATCAAACAAATTCTCACATAGTGTATGTGGTTTTAGCTCAGAAGTTACATTAATTTTAAAATTGAATGTTAAAAGCAAGTGACATTTTCAAACTACACTCGTCCATTCATTGAATGTACAAATCATTTTCATACAAATATTTGTGTGAATATTCTTGTCCAAAAATCAATACTTGTATGGCCAGCATAGGACATTTAGAAGCAGCAGCATGATTTAAAAAAAAAAAAAAAAAACAGGGTTATTACCTGTTAACGCTCTTTTCCAGGAGTCTTCCAGGACGGCTTATAGAGATAGAGACTCCTCCCACCTAGTACAGGAAACACATGATCCACATTATAAAGAACCGCCCATAGGCCATGGCCTCTCAGTATTAACAAATAACCAAAGGCACAGATAAAATAATAAACACTTCCATTGGTGCAACCACCTTAGCTTTACATAATTATTCCTTCGACACAAGGGGGGGATTTGAGGCCGTCCTGGAAGACTCCTGGAATAGAGCGTTAACAGGTAATAACCCTGTTTTTTCCCAGTCATCTTCCAGGACGGCTTACAGAGAGGACCAATTAGAACTACCTGATCAGGGCGGGAGCACTTTCCTGTGAAGGACTAGGCTTGATTTGCAAGCACATACAGCCTATAGTGCTTTACAAGCGTATGAAGGCTGGACCAGGTTGCTGGTCATCTGGTCATATCTGGAGGGGCGAAGCTCCGAGCCTTTCAGCCCAAGATGTAGCTACTGCTCTTGTGGAATGAGCGTTGACTCCTGTTGGTGGTGGTAGAGATGCTGTCTTGTATGCTCCTACGATTGCCAACTTCATCCACCCATCGATAGTATTTTTTGATGACCTTTTACCTTTGTTGGGACTGGCGAAGAGTACAGACTCAAGGATGATCTCCACTCTTTGGTGCACTCGAAATAGGCAATCACGCATCTTCTCACGTCTATATTAATAAACTTGGCCTCCTTATTTTTAGGATTACTATTTCTTCCAATCGGTGGAAGCTACTTTAGGCAGGAAAGCAGGGTCAAGAGAAAGGATAATTTTGTCCTGAGATATTATGCAAAATGGTTCTGCCATTGAGAGGGCTTGAATTTCTCTGACCCTCCCAGCGGAGACAAGTGCCACTAAAAAGGACCATTTTTAAAAGGTCAAAAGTTTTATGGAGCAGTCTTCCAGTGGCTTGATTGGCTCCCTGCAAAGACTCTGTAGTACTGCAGATACATCCCAAGAGGGTAACCTCCTAGATTTGGGAGGCCTTCTTCGACTTATGGCTGTGTGAAACCTTTTGATTAGGGGGTTATTCTACTAGCCTATGATTCAGGAAGCTTGATAGAGCAGATACCTGTACCTTGAGGGTACTGACTGCAAGGTTTAAGTCTGCACCTTCTTGGAGGAATTCTAGAACCACTGGTATCATAGGGCCTGGGATTCTGTTGTTGATTGTATGGCAAACACCAAACTTTTTCCAGATCTTGTTGTATATAGTATTGGTGGCTGCTTTCCTGCTTCTAAGGATAGTATCCATTACTCCTGACAGCCAGTCCTGCTCTAAAAGCTCCCTTTCAGTAGTCAGGCCATCAGAGAGAGACAGTCCACCTGTGAAAGATTCACTGTTCCCTGATGAATGAGGTCTGGCATGGAGGGAAGTCTGCAAGGATTCATGGTGTTGACTTTTAACAGTCCTGGGAATCAAGCCCCCCGAGGCCAAAATGGGGCAATTAGAATGACTTTCACCCTTGAGGCTCTTATCTTCCGTAGTATTTTTGGTATGAGCGCAAATGGAGGAAACGCATACGTTAGTTTCATTCCCCAAGGTTGTGATAGGGCATCTAGGTAAATACTGAGCTGATCCCTTTGAAGGGAGAAGAACCCCGGCCCACTTTCCTGTTTACTCTGGTCGCAAATGGGTCTATCCGGGACATCCCCCTGGATAGGAAACCCCTTTTCCCTGTCGGTTGACCTTTCCAGTACCGACTCCAACTCTTTCCCAAACAAGAATTCACCTGAAAAAGAAAGAGAACAGAGCTTCATTTTTGAGACTGTATCCCCTTCCCAGGATTTTAACCAGATAGCCCTCCTGGCCTCCATAACTAAGGCTGTAGCCCTGGCCATAAATCTCAAAGACTTCGTGAAAGCATTTAAGAAATATAAGCAACTGCCTTGTTTAATGTTGGTAGAGCCTCCAAGATCTCTTCTATTGGAGTATCTAACTCTAGAACTGAGCGGAGCTGTTCTAAACCACAAATCCAAAATACAGGCTACACATGTAGTGACAAGGGCAGGTTTAAAGTTAGCTGAACAGGACTCCCATGCTTTTTTCGAATAACCTTCAGCTTTCCTGTCCATGAGCCTGTATCTTCAAAAGAGAGTTCCGTTCCCTTTGAGACCTTCGATAGGGAGGCGTATAACTTGGGACACTTCTCCCATAGAATCGTATCCTCTTTGAAAGGGAACCTCCTTTTGAGGTTTTTGGGGAGAAAGATTGTTTTTTCTGGTACTTTCCACTCCTGCAACACTGTTTCTTTTAATGAAGCGTGAACCCGGAAAGGTTCTGGCCTGCTTGGCTTGGAGGCCTGCATCTAAGGTCATGCACAGACAGTTCGTTATCTTCAGACTCCTTCAAATCCAGGGTATCATATAAGGCCTTTAATAACTCATCTGTCTCCTCTGAGGGAAACAGGAATCTTTGGGTTTTATTTGGCTTGTCCTCCTTAAACTCCCTCTCATCTGAGTCCGAAGCCAACTCCAATCTTCCTCCAGCTCCTCCGGTATCCCCGATCAGGGGTCACCTGCCTGACAGAAGGAGTTATCGGCATATCCCTAGCACTGGTACCGGATGTGCTGGGGACGGGATCTCCCCCCGGTATCCTGTGCACAGGGTTTGAATGATTTTGAGAGTCTATCATCTCCTTTTTCATTGAATCCATGACATTTTTGAATAGCGGGGTTGTTTCTTTCTTGACCAGGTTATCAATGCAATCTTGACATATGTCCTTTTTTCAATCAGAGTGCATTTTTCTAGTACAGATTGGGCATCTCTTCCTAGAAGCACCTGTCTTGCTTTCTTTGGGTGCTCGATTTTTGTCCTGGAAATAACCAAAGTACAAACCCAAACCACAAACCCAAACCAGTGTTACTTCAACTAAAGTACAAACTGAATGGAAAGAAAACACCCAGGTGGATAGTAAAAAATTCCTCCCTTAGAATTTTTAAACACAAACACCCACCACCAGGACCTGTGGTGCTATATGTGACTCAAAAAAAAAGAAGATAGGAGCGCCCTTTTCTTACCTTAGGGCCAAAGTCAAGTGATGGCGCCCCCAGACCTTCATCCACAGTCCCCTGCTCTGCCATATCCACCGTCCATCAAGCAACCCAGCGCCATCTTCTGCCAATGCCTTTTATTTATACTGGCATGGAGGACCCGGAACGTCGCTGTGGATCAGGCGCCGTCCCTGTGGATAGCGTGCCTGCCTTCCTCTCCTCAGTACAGGCTGGGTTTCTCCTGCGGGTGTACCAAGATGGCCGCCACATGGCAACCGCATCACTTCCTGCCTGTGTGCCGGAAGGGGCGTTATCTGTCTGCGTCGGCAAGATGGATTCGGCCACACCAGGGTGCCAGCATGGAGACAGGCTTACCGTGCTCCCCACACTCCAGCATTGGCAGGAGTGACCTGGGAGAAATAGGCTACCCCTTGCTATGAGAGACCAGCCTGCTGTCGGCACGCTACTACCAGGGATGGACTAATCTGAGCACACATCCCTCTGCACCAAGAAGGCACCTTACACTGAAGGCACAACCAACAGGGAGATGAGAGGGGGTCCCTTCTTACACATTTATTAGTCCCTAGTGGAGGGGCCCAGGATGACCCAAGCCAACCAGCTCCCCAGAAGCACTGCCCCTGTTAGAGGGACCTGGGGAGGCCCCTGCTACCTAGCACGTAGGCCAGGCAAAATAACAAACAACTTGCTTGAAGTTCCTGTCTGGTCAGAAAAAACACATAATACTGAGGGGCCCTGGCCTATGGGCGCTCTTTTATAATTTGGATCATGTGTTTCCTGTACTAGGTGGGAGGAGCCTCTCTCTCTGTAAGCCATCCCAGAGGATCAGAGGATGATTGGGAAAAAAAATAGTCCTTTATAGTACAAAAACAGCAGATAATCACTACTATAAGGGATTCATTTATACTGTGAAATAGTGAAAGTAATATATCTTATATCATATATAGGGATGAGCTTCGAGTTCGACTCGAACATTGCCTGTTCACTGAACAGCGAACAATTTGGGGTGTTCACGGCAAATTTGAAAAGCCACTGAACACCCTGTAAAAGTCTATGGGAGAAATCTAAAGTGCTCATTTTAAAGGCTTATATGCAAATTATTGTCCTAAAAAGTGTTTGGGGACCTGGGTCCTGCCCCAGGGGACATGTATCAATGCAAAAAAAAAAAACTTTTAAAAACGGCCGTTTTTTCAGGAGCAGTGATTTTAATAATGCTTAAAGTGAAACAATAAAAGTATAATATTCCTTTAAATTTCGTACCTAGGGGGTGTGTATAGTATGCATGTAAAGGGGGGCATGTTTCCCGTGCTTAGAACTGTCCCTGCACAAAGTGTCATTTTTGCAGGAAAAAAAACTATTTAAAATCACTCGCGGCTATAATGAATTGTCGTCTCCCGTAATACAGAGAACAGTCATTGAAAGTCATTGATAAAAAAAAAAGCGTGGGGTTCCCCCCAAATTGAATTACCAGGCCCTTCAGGTCTGGTATGGATATTGAAGGGAACCCCGGGTCAAATAAAAAAAAAAAAAATGATGTGGAGTTCCACCCAAAAATCCATACCAGACCCTTTATCCGAGCACGCAACCTGGCAGGCCGCAGGAAAAGAGGAGGGTGGACGAGAGAGCGCCCCCCCCTCCTGAACCATACCAGGACACATACCCTCAACATTGGAAGGATGCTTTGGGGGTCTGTGACCCCCAAAGCACCTTGTCCCCATGTTAATGAGGACAAGGGCCTCATCCCCACAACCCTGGCCGGTGGTTGTGGGGGTCTGCGGGCGGGGGGCTTATCAGAATCTGGAAGCCCCCTTTAACAAGGGGACCCCCAGATCCCAGCCCCCCCTGTTTGAAATGGTAAGGGGGTACAAAAGTACCCTACCATTTCACAAAGAAAGTGTAAAACAATTAAAAAAAATACACAGACACCGTTGGGAAAAGTCCTTTATTAAAAAAAAAAAAAAAAAAAAGATTCCAGCGATGGTAATCCACTCTTGCTATCCAGCGATGACTGATCTCTTCTCCGGGGTCCAGCGATGGCTGATCTCTTCCGAGACGTCTTTTTTCCTGCAAAAATGACACTTTGTGCAGGGACAGTTCTAAGCACGGGAAACATGCGCCCCTTTACAGGCATACTATACACACCCCCAGGTACGAAATTTAAAGGAATATTACACTTTTATTGTTTCACTTTAAGTATTATTAAAATCACTGCTCCTGAAAAAACAGTCGTTTTTAAAACCTTTTTTTTTTTGCATTGATACATGTCCCCTGGGGCAGGACCCGGGTCCCCAAACACTTTTTATGACAATAACTTGCATATAAGCCTTTAAAATTAGCACTTTTGATTTTGAACGTTCGAGTCCCATAGACTTTAAAAGGGTTCTAAAGTTCACACGAACTTTAGGTCTGTTCGCAGATTTTTTACATAATCTTTACTTTAATTTTCACACAAAAATGGGAGACATATAATAAAAAGGTAATAAACCTTGAATCACCAGTCTGCAACATTAGTTTCAGAAAGCTCTTTGGTACACACACTTGTAAGCATCATAAGACTCCATCTTTTTTATACCCCTAGTACCTGTGGGATTGTGCGTGGAAACCAGGGTACCAAATCAAGGCTCTACACCCACAAACTAATATTTTGTAATGTACCAATTGTGACATGAGAAGAGGAATAAAACAGAAAAACAAACAAAAACAAAAACAATCGGCACTTTATCTGATATTAGAAGTATTATTTGAACAAAGATTCCATGGGTCTGTATTATGCAGGCCTCAACCTAAAAAAAAAAAAGTTATATGAAAACTGTTACCGTGAGGGTCTCCGACATCATCAACCAGGGCATACGGAGTCTAGAGGTAATAAACTATGGCACTTGTGCCACATTAGAGAAGCAATCGATCCAGGTGGCCCATATGATGTAAAACTTTTAATTTCTGTCCTTCCACTTTGCCATCCATTCCCCTGCCGCCATGATATTATTGACCAGACAAATCCAGTCAGATCGTCCAGGGACATGAGACGACTTCCAATGTACGGGAATCAAGTGCCTGACTGCAGTAAAAGGTGTGGCAAAACCGATTTATGGTAGACGCTAAAAGGCATGGATGGCACATGAAGTAGAAACTCCAGTGGGGAGTCATTCATATCAATGTCCAGTATATCCTTTATCTGGGCTTTGATGTCTTGCCAAAAAGGCCAAAGCCGTGGGCATTCCCACTATATGTGTAGGTAGGTACCACGTAGCCCACAACCCCTCCAACAGACATCGGGGACTGCTGGGTAAATTCTGGCCAGTGCGGCCGGAACTCTGTACCACCGGGTCAATAACTTAAAGCTATTTTCTTGCATCTTTGTGTCCACAGAGCTCTTGTGGGAAAGGTTGTATAAGTGATCCAGTTGTGTCTATGTATGCTGCGGGTCCCTCTACCACTCCCGTAATAGACCTGCCTACTCCGAGACTCAGCAGACTGTAGCATCTCATAAAGCACTGAGAGAGTGAGGGACAGGGTCTGCAGATTTGCACAATTTATGAAACGGATTTAGGGAGGTCGGGGTTCTAATGGTATGAGGTAAACTATGAACAAAATGATGCAACTGTCTGTAACACCACTCATCCAATGGAAATCGACAGACCTGAGAGCGGAGACAGTCCAAGGAGACTAGGCCCCGTTCATATATGAACCTTCCACAGCGAATCACCATAGGCATAATGGGCTTTAGCCGATTCGCTAAGATCTTTGCCAATATCTTAATATCGGTGTTTAACAACGAGATTGGTGTATAGCTATCCGGGGAAGTAGGGTCTTTCCCTTCCTTTGGGAGGACTGTGATATGGGCTAACAGTGCTTCCATCGGGATAGAAGTTCCTGAAGCTAGAGCATTAAAATATGCAACCATGTGATTAGAAAAGAGTGGGGAGAACTTCAGATAGTAAGCATTGGTAAACCCGTCGGGACCCAGACTTTTACCCTGGGGCAGGTACTGAAGACAAGTTGCAGAGGTCCCACACCGCTGCCTCCCATCTCCTGAGACTGCACTCAGTGACTTGGGTCTGAGACAACAGACAACAGAGCAAGTAACCCTGGGAGAATTGCTCTGTCAGACATCTTGCCATACCGGGTATGGGGCAGAAGACCCAAAACACATACCTCAGGTACTAAGGTCAAGTAATGCCAATGGTGAAAATTAACATTTTGCTGCCAGCTGAACCCCAGATACTAGATACATAAGTTGTGTCTGCAGCACAGAGAAGGAAGATTATCTGAGAGAAATACAGGAATACAGGATGGGGAACACAGCTCAGGAAAGTGACCAGGGGATCACAGGCTGAGATCACCCAGTCCTTGCCCTTCTCTGGACCAATCAGTGAGCAGTATGGGTGGAGGAATGTATTTAGTGTTAATGACCCACCTGTGCTGATCTCTGTAGGAGTGTCCTCCTCTATAAATGTCCCCGTTATTCCATCCTCCTCCATAGACTACTGATCATCCCTCACATACCTCTCTTCTTCTTCTTCTGCTTTAACCTCAAATTCTATATCGATTGGATCTCCACTCTAAATCAAGAAAATGAGAGAAAATGTCATCTGTAAGATATAAGCTTTATTATTGTGATACAGTATCACATACAAAATTCACACATAAGTGTCTCTATAAGTCTGTGTTTTATAATCTCCGTCCCACCAATCTTGAGGTAACAGTGGGGGATGGTGTGATCTTCCTGTGTGGGATCCCGGGAATATAGAGGACGGGGACATCTCTCTGGTGGGTTCCTGGTATTAGGTGGCTCCATCATATATTTGTGTCCTTCTGATAACTCCTCTATCACTCCATACTCCTCAACTTTATATTCTTCTTTAACAACAATATTATAATCCCCGAGGTTTCCACTCTGAATATATAATAAAACATTCATTGTAACAATCATGCTGTGTATAAATCAGAACTACCAATAATTGTCAATCATCTACCTGATAATGGTGAGGGATGGTGTGACCTTCCTGTGTGGAATCCCGGGAATACAGAGGACGGGGACATCTCTCTGGTGGGTTTCTGTAGCTGGATGACTCCACCATGGTGTTCTGGTACAGATCTTTGTGTTCTTTTAGAAACTCTGACTCCTCCATCACCCCATCCTCATCATCCTCCTCTTTTATCTCTTCTTTAACCTCAACTTTAGAATCTCTCAGGTTTCCACTCTGAATATATAATAAAAATGACATGAATTGTAACAATGCAGATAATGTACAGATCCTAATGATACTATCAGTGATTGTTCCTCATCTACCTGATGATGGTGGGGGATGGTGTGACCTTCCTGTGTGGAATCCCGGGAATACAGAGGACGGGGACATCTCTCTGGTGGGTTCCCATTACTGGATCCATCTGTAGGAAACACACACACTGACTGAATACATTGTTTCTATGTGTTTATCAGATGATGGGGGATCTAGGTGGAGCCTCCGTACTGCTCTCACCTTTACAATAAAGTCTCCTCTTACCCGGTGATGTGAGGGGCGGCTGATTGTCCATCATGACGTCCTTGTAGAGATCCTTGTGTCCTTCTAAATACTCCCACTCCTCCATGGAGAAATAGACAGTGACATCCTGACACCTTATAGGAACCTGACACACACAATGATACAGTCACCATCCAGACACATCCCTTGTCTGTTACTGGATAATGTCCCAGAATTCCCAGCACCGCTCACCTCTCCTCCATCATCTCTCTGGTGACTTCTAGAATCTTCTTTGTATTTCTCTATTCTATCAGGGAGGGAGGTGGAGGCAATGTGATGGTCATATGATCTCCAGACTTCCCAGGAGGAAAACTCTAGATCTGAACACAAATAGTAAAATCAAATGATATTCCCAGAATCCTCCTCACCTCTCCATTCAATTAAAATTTTTTATTAAAGCCCCACTTCAGACTGACGTTTAATGTGAGGTCAGTGTGATGTCATAGGACATATAGACTCTGGATGGAGGGACATTGGGATGTGGAGATTTGAGGGGTCCTCTATATGAGGCTCCCATGCAAACCAAATCATTGTTCCTGGGTTTGCCCTTCCTCTCCTAAACTGAAGAGTGAACTTTGACCTTTACCATACAGAAATCTGTCAGGAATCTGTGTAGTAAGCTCTCATGTGATCAGGTGACGTGCGGAGGAACGGAGTGTAAATAGCAGACAATTTTCTCCAGCGCTCCTAATGGTGGGGATGGATTTTGCCGAGTGTTGATGCCAAGTTTCCACCCCCCAGGATCTCTGCAGGTGTGGAGAAAAGCTGTGTAATGCCCCGTACACACGGTCGGAAATTCCAACCACAAAATCCGTCGGATTTTTTCCGGCGGATTTTGTCCGACACTGGTGTTGCATACACACAGTCGGACAAAGTTTTCGGAAAATCCGATCATCCTGAACGTGGTGACGTTCGTTGCGTACGACGGGACTACGTAGAGGCTAGTAGCCAATAGCTTTGGTCTTGTAATGTGATCTGAGCATGCGTGGCACTTTGTCCGTCGGAATTCGCTACACACGATCAAGAAAAAGTCCGATAGGACTTTGTTGTCGGAAAATTTGAGAGCAGGAGATAAAACTTTGTCTGTCGGAAAATCCGACGGAAAAAGTCCAATGGAGCCTACACACGGTCGGAATTTCTGACAACATTGTCCGATAGGACATTTTCCGTCAGAAAATCCGACCGTGTGTATGGGGCATTAGAGGATATGGAGGAGAGATGAGGAGGAGATCCAGGAATCAGGATAAAGGTCAGGACAAGCAACAGACGAGCGCATCCAAGAGATGAAGCTGGGGTCACTACACAGAAAATCAATCCAAGGAAACAACAGGCAGGACGAGGAATAGCAAGAAGGAGCTCAGAGACAAATGAGAATATTGCTCAGCCAATGGTAGATTATCTCAGCATGACTTACATAATGAAGGAGATGAGGGGGAGGGGAGGAAGTCACTTATGGTGACCATAGAGACATGGAAATTCAGCTGGTTCAGCAGGGATCGGTCACATTTCCATCCATGTGTGGTCACTGCCGGATAAAATTCACTCAATCAGCGGCTGCAGCCAATAGCTACATCACTGATCTGTATATTCTGAGAGCGGAGGAGCGCCCCCCATTTTCAGAATACAATAGTGTAGCAGGGAGGATTCCCCCATCCCCCTCCAATGTGTGGATGGGGGAGTTGGTTCAACTTTTTTGCTCAGCCCACTGGCTGAACGTTAAAACTGAACCATGTATGGCCAGTTTTAGAAGCAAGATATATTAATCATCAACTGATCCTCCCAGAAGGGGTTAATCTACATATTACCTCCTCTGCTGCCAGATCCTGCAGTTTCTTCTCTCTACGTCCTTCCAAATGGAATGTCCTGTCTGTAGCTGACATCACTTCCTGTCTATAGTCCATAGAGACTTCCTGTTTGGGTAGAGATGAGATCACCATCTTGTGGGGCTCAGAGGAATTGCAGCCTCAAGAAACCTCTCGTAGTGTGAACACGGCCTTGTGCTGTGTGTGTATGTACTGTACGTAACTGGCCGCTTGTCACTTTAAATCTTTGTTCAGCACTGAATACAGGTGGAACCTTTATTGCCTTACTTTTGTTCCCCTGGGGAATGTTTTAATCACCAGACACTTCCTGCTTCCTATAGTTTTGAAAGGGGCTTTTCTCATTTATTCAGCATCCAGTAGTGATGGGAAGTCCGGATCTTTTAACTGAATCGGTTCATTTCGAACTACTCACTGAAATGAACCGATTCAATGAATCGATTCTTCGGTTCTTCGGTTCACTTGCTGAGTCTACTGACAAGCAAGTGAACCAAAGCTCTGACTCAACCTTCTTAAATGATTAGAATCAAAAGAATGATTCTTCACAGAAGGTTGGCAGGTCCTGGGGAGGTTTTTTCTTGTATTTTCCTTTCTCAGAGCCCAATCCTATTGTTGTTGTGTCAGACTGACCCACAAAAAGCTGTGTAAATGAAAAGCGGATTTTTGTGCATGTGAACCTCATTCTGATGGGGCAACTTCACAGTTAACATTGCTAGCCATCACATTTTTCCGTTGTCTTTACAGCGCATGCACAGGAAAAATTTGGATTTTACTACCGCGGGCGAAGTACCCACGATAGTAAAATCCAATCGTTAGGCCCGGTTCACACTGCTGCGGTGCGGGAACGCTGCGAATCTACTGCGGGTTCCTGCACCGCATGTCTCCCGCCGGCAGTTCACACTGCCCTATGCGAGCTGCTGGGAGTGTCAGTGAAATTTTAATGACACCCCCATAGCAGCTCGCATATCGCAGTGCGATCTGCAAACTCGGACAGGAATCGGATCGCATGGTGAGAACACCATGCGATCCGATTCTGCTGCGGACCGAAAAAAGGGTCCTCTTCGTTTTTGGGCCGAATGCGATGTGAATTCAGCCATACTATCTGTATGACTGAATTTGCATCGCACAGAGATCGCATATGATTTGAACTGCAGTGCGGTGCAAATCATATGCGATCTCCCGCACCGCAGCAGTGTGAACCGGGCCTTAGGCTCCTTTCACACTAAAGCAACTTGAAAGTCATGCAATTTTTGCCACAATTTTTACTGTGACTTTGATGAGATTTTGATGCGACTTGAAGAAATACTTATGTAATCTTGATGTCTCTGCCTCAAGTCGCATCAAAATCAGACCAAAGTAGTGCAGTGACTACTTTGCAGTCTGGCAGTGACTGGAAGACGCACAGATATGAATGGTACTCATTGAAAATCGTGGGGTACCACTTGTCATGCGACTTTGTAGTCCCAAGTCGCAGGACAAGTCACACAAGTGTAAAAGGGGCCTCATTATGCACTGTAAAGACTACAGACAAATCTGATGGCTATCAATCTTAACTGTGAAGTTGGCCCATCAGAATACAATTTACACGCACAAAAACAGGCTTAGCGTTTACACAACTGTTTGTGCGTCACCATAAGTGACAATATTGGCTGCTCCTATAGATTGCTTTATCTGACAGAACACCTGCTACCCAGGTTACTGAGCACAATCCTATACTCATATGATCATATAACACACCCCAGATGCAATAAAGAGAACCTGTCACTTCAACAAACTATCACATAGGGGATTGTTAAGTGAAAAAATAAAAACTAAAACCATCCCCACTGACCCTGATATCTGCATGTGAATAAATGTGCGTAGGGCATGCACATAAACAATGATTTATTCACACGTTAGCTATCACCACACCAAAAAAAAAAAAAAATCCAAGGATCATGGAAATCTCAGGACCAGAACGCAGAACAATATTACGCAGACGGCAGAAAAATATACTATAAAGCAGGATAAAATTTATTTTTGTGTTATACAAATTAGACTGCTCTCTCATTCAGTTATATAGCTACTAAATTAGACACATGTCCCAGAAGGGATATTTTTCCCTTTTAACATGCATATTTCCTTTAGGATAAGCCAACTAAATACTAAAGGGTTAAATAATTAATCTGAATGAGGATATCTTCTTATCATGACTCTGTCCTCTCTGTCTTGAAAGCAGTCTGTAGTGTACTACTGCTCCCTGATCACTGATTCAGTGTGTTGTTCTACATCTTGTTCTGGTGGGGACTCATGGTTCTTTCAGTGTACTGAGTTCTAATAACTCGTATGATTCTTTAACTCGGTAACTCATGTGATTCTTTAACTCGGTTTAGTGTGTACTCCTGACTCTTGTCGCTGATTGGTTGCAGGGAGGGGCCGAGCTCTCTCACTCTAGGATCATATTACCATTTAGCAGGCCTGCTATGCTATGCTATGTATTGAGTGCATAGTGAACTGTTTCAAACGGATCAGTTCACTCAGATGAATCGACTCACCCAGTTCACTGAAAAGAATCGATTCAAAAGAACGATTCGTTCATGAACTGGACATCACTAGCATCCAGGCAAGCAGCAGCACCCCATGGGAAGGAGATAGTCTTTGGAAGTTTTCTAAAGTTTAAAGTTCTGCACCCCTTGGCAAGCGGAGCAAGGTATCCAGTAAAAGACGCATTGTCATTGTATATGTTTTTAGGCATAATCTGAGTACATGCTGGTAGTTAAAAGATATGCTGTAGACAATCCACATGTTTGAACATATAGTCATGCTTTCTTAAATGTTTAATGTTAATTTAGAGATATGTGTATAGATAATGGAACACCACTTTGTAACTCCACAGTTGTAATTCTGTTGTAACCCCCTTTTGGTGATCTCTGTAAACTAATGTATTGTATGTCATTTTACAGTTTTCACGGTTCAAATCGTACAAATAGTGCTTATGGTGTTTAAGGAGTCAAAAGATTAACCTCTGTGGTGTTCAACCTTAATGCACATCTTTGAGGCAAAAGAATAAACACACTGCACCCATAAGAAGCTCTCCTCTCGTTATTTACTCAAAGCCAATGGGGCCGCTACACTGTATATCCTTCCCTTTTCTCTCCTCCCTGAGTGTGTATGAAGAGTCGAAGCTCTGAGTGTGTATGAAGAGGCGGAGCTCTTAGTGTGTATGAAGAGTCGAAGCTCTGAGTGTGTATGAAGAGGCGGAGCTCTTAGTGTGTATGAAGAGGCAGAGCTCTGAGTGTGTATGAAGAGTCGAAGCTCTGAGTGTGTATGAAGGGGCGGAGCTCTGAGTGTGTATGAAGAGGCGGAGCTCTGAGTGCGTATGAAGAGTCGAAGCTCTGAGTGTGTATGAAGAGGCGGAGCTCTTAGTGTGTATGAAGAGGCAGAGCTCTGAGTGTGTATGAAGAGTCGAAGCTCTGAGTGTGTATGAAGGGGCGGAGCTCTGAGTGTGTATGAAGAGTCGAAGCTCTGAGTGTGTATGAAGGGGCGGAGCTCTGAGTGTGTATGAAGAGGCGGAGCTCTGAGTGTGTATGAAGAGTCGAAGCTCTGAGTGTGTATGAAGAGGCGGAGCTCTGAGTGTGTATGAAGAGGCGGAGCTCTGAGTGTGTATGAAGAGGCGGAGCTCTGAGTGTGTATGAAGAGGCGGGGCTCCTGCTGGAACAGCGGTCGGAGGAGGAGGAGTCTAGGAGGGAGACTGACAGAAAGCGCAGCAGACTTGCAGGAGTGAGCGAGGAGGATCCAGTTCCTTTGCCATCGGAGGTGAGGAGAGTGTGAAGAATGTTTGTCATACTTGCCAACTGTCCTGAATTTCCCGGAATTTAGACCTTTGTCTCGGCCTTATCGATTCCTGTGAAATGTCCCGGGAAATCTTATTTTTTTATTTTTTCCTTCCCCGCTGTCGCTAGAGGTCTGCGGCTGGCACTGCTCAAATCGCCATTTTACAGAAGACCAGCGTGAGGAGGAAACAAGTAGTAGAGTCTGGGTGGCAATGAAGGTGGCTGCCAATAGAAATGGAGCATTTCTATTGGGGCCGCTTTCTTGCCAAACAGGCTCTGCCTCTTGGTTCTGTAAATGCCACAGAGACAAACAGACCATCCTGAGCGGTGCCGCAGCCCGATCGAGAGTCCTGGCTCCCGGTGTTGCTTTATCCCTGAGTGCGACTGCTCGGTCTCACGCTCACTGGCTGCCTCCTGTCACACGCATGCCACCCGGAGAGTCAGTGACAGTCTGAGCAAGCAACACTCCAGGCGGCTGCACGCCATCCAGGTGCATGAGGGGAGGAGGGCAAGTTGTCCTCAGGGGTCTGTACTGATGGGGGGTGAGTTATCCTGGGGGGTTTGTACTGATGGGGGGGTGAGATGTCCTGGGGGGGTTTGTACTGATGGGGGGTAGGTTGTCCTGGGGAGTCTGTACTGATGGGGGGTGGTGAGTTGTCCTGTGGGGTTTGTACTGATAGGGTGAGGTGAGTTGTCCTTGGGGGTTTGTACTGATGGGGTGGTGGGTTGTCCTGGGGGGTCTGTACTGATGGGGGGAGGTAAGTTGTCCTGGGTGTTTGTACTGATGGGGGGTGAGGTGTCCTGGGGGGTTTGTACTGATGGGGGGTGAGGTGTCCTGGGGGGTTTGTACTGATGGGGGTGAGTTGTCCTGGAGTGGTTTGTACTATGGGAGGGAGGTGATTTTTCCTGGGGGGTTTGTACCGATGGAGAAGGGGTGGTTTATCTTGAGGGGGGTCTGATGGAGGGGGACTATACTGATGGAGGTAGGTCTGCACTGAGGGGGGTCTATACTGATGGAGGGGGGCCTATACTGATGGAGGAGGGTCTGCACTAAAGGGGTCTATACTGAGGTAGGGGGGTCTGTACTGTGCGAGGAAGGTCTGTACTGCGGGAGGGAAGTTTGTACTCTGTACTGAGGGAGGGCAGTCTATACTGAGGGAGAGGGGGTCTGTACTGAGGGAGGGGGGTCTGTACTGAGGCAGGGGGCTCTTTACTGAGGAAGGACTATAGTGAGTGGGGGGGTGACACCTAGGGTTGCCGCCTGTCCGGTTTTGACCCAGACAGTCCGGGCTTTAACACATGTGCCTGGGTTTCCGCCTGCTGGAAACCCGGCACACATTCCACCATCCTGTGGCCAGTGGCAGCCGGAACTCTGTCCCCGGCTGCAACATCTAGAGGGGCTGCACGCATGATCCCATGCCCGCTATCACTGTCACACAGCGGTGCGCTATGAGCCAGCGGGTGCCCTGTGATTGGCCGAACGGGCCATGTGCAGGGCGGAGTGGGCCAGGTGGCTGACATGGGGGTCTGTGAATGGCCCTGCGGAGCTGGTGCTGGTCATGTGTGGAGGCGAGGGCAGGGCTGGACTGTGGATTTGATAATCGCGCCTGCTTGCTCACGGAGTCCTGCCTCACGATGTGTGTTTCCTGAGGTCTCATCTGCTCTGTCAGCTCCTCTGTGTCACACCCCTCCTCTGTGTCACCCCCCCTCCTCTGTTTTACCCCCCCTCCTCTATGTCAGCCCCCTCTCTGTCAGCCCCCCTCTCTCTCTCTCACTTTCTCTCAGCCTCTCGCTCACCCCCTCTCTCGCACTCACCACTCTTTCTCTGATCCCCCTCTCTCATCCCTATCCCTCTCACCCCCACAATCTCACCCCACCCTCACTCTCAACCCCTCTCTCTCCTGCCTCCTCCCCCCTCTCTCTCACCCCACCTCACCACTGCCTTTCTCTCACCTCCTTCTCTTACCTTCCCCTTTCTCACCTCCCTCCCCCATCTCTTTTCCTCCTCAGAGGATGGGGGCCCCATGAGTATAGCTGTATGTGGCCCTAATAATTGCTAACAGCAGCCTTGTGAGTGAGTGCACCAGTTCAGATGTGTCCTGAATCCTGTGTCTTGCCGACACACTTCTCCCCAAGGCTCCTCACACAATGGAAGGAAGGAAAAAAACACTACAGTACAGTAGCTCCACCCCCAAACTCCAGCTCCCACACTTCCTGGCTCAAAGCGGCTCTCGGTAAGGCAGTCCAATGGGGGTCTTTCGGGGCAGGGGACACTGATGGGTGGGTTCCCTGATCTAATCGAGGGGGGGGGGACCGATATAAGGGAAGGGGAATCTGTGGGGAGGGAGGTGGACGATATCAGTAGGGCAGAGGACTGTGTCAGTAGGGCAGTGGACGGTGTCAGTAGGCAGTGGACGATGTCAGTAAGGCAGTGGACGGTGTCAGTAGGGCAGTGGACGGTGTCAGTAGGGCAGTGGACGGTGTCAGTAGGGCAGTGGACGGTGTCAGTAGGGCAGTGGACGGTGTCAGTAGGGCAGTGGACGGTACCAGTAGTTACCATCCACACTAAGCGTGACGGATTATTGCTCTCCTCCAGGTCTTTAAAATCCTATAGTGTATACCATAAAAAAATTTGCCATGCGCCGCTAAAGTGTTCAGGTTTGGCTTGAGGAAAAGGTGGCAACCCTAGTGACACCATGTTTTTTCGCACTGGGTGACACCAACCCTAGTGACACCACTGGTAACTGGGGACACCTGGTGTAAGGAGAGACTCTGCTGGGGACAGCTTATAAAAGGAGGGACTCTGCTGGGAATACCTGGTGTAATGAGGGACTTTACTGGGGCACCTGATTAAAGGAGGGACTCTGCTGGGAATGCCTGGTGAATTATGGAAAATTACGGAAAGGTAAGTATTCAATTTTTCATTTTCCTGGTGCCTAGCTTGCTACCAGGGAGGGAATGCTGAAGAAAACAGAATTTTTAATTGCAAAATCAAAGGTGCCAAAATGTTTCCCCCTGAGCAGTGATATATTTCTATCCCCCTTGGTGGGAGTGGAGATGACCCCATCTATAAGGATATACAGTACATACACACACAGCACAAGGCCGTGTTCACACTATGAGATGTTTCTCGAAGCTGCAGTTCCTCTAAACTCCACAAGGTGGTGATCTCACCTCTACCCAGACAAGAAGACTCTATGGAATACAGACAGGAAGTGATGTCAGGTACTGACAGGAAGTGATGTCAGGTACACGCAGGACGTTCCATAGGAAGCACAGAGAAAACTGCTGGAGCTGACGGCAGAGGAGGTAATATGTAGATTAACCCCTTCAGGGGGATCAGTTAATGATTAATATATTTTTCTTCCAAAGCTGGTCATACATGGTTCAGTTTTATCGTTCAGCCAGCGGGATGAGTGAAAAAAACTGAACTGATTCCCCCATCCACACATAGGAGGGGGATGGGGGAATCCTCCCCGCTGCACTATTGTATTCTGACAATGGGGGGCGCTCCTCTGCTCTCAGAATACACAGATCAGTGATGAAGCTATTGGCTGCAGCCGCTGAGTGACTTTTATCCAGCAGTGACCACACATGGATGGAAATGTGACCGATCCCTGCTGAACCAGCTGAATTTCCATGTATCACCATAAAGAGGAGTTCTGCCTGGGGGAAAAAAAAAGTCAGCAGCTACAAATACTGCAGCTGCTGACTTTTAATATTAGGACACTTACCTGTCCAGGGAGCCCACAATGTCAGCACCCCAGCCGATTTTTTGATCACCGACAGGTGCTGCTGCTGCCATCTCCACTAAGGGAAACCGGCAGTGGAGCCTTTCAGATTCACAGCCTCTTCCCTACTGCTCATGCCCGAAGTGCGCTGCGCTTTCTAATTGGCCCGGCGGTGGAGGAAGGAGGAGAGGGGGCTGAGCTTCCGGGGGACAGTGCCGTCTCCCGAAAGTGGGCACCGGAGGGGGGGAGGAAGCAAATAAGTGGAGGTTCCACTTTTGGGTGGAACTCCGCTTTAAGTGACTTCCTCCCCTCCCCCTCATCTCCTTCATTATGTAAGTCATGCTGAGATAATCTCCCATTGGCTGAGCAATATTCTCATTGGTCTCTGAGCTCCTTCTTGCTATTCCTCGTCCTGCCTGTTGTTTCCTTGGATTGATTTTCTGTGTAGTGACCCCGGCTTCATCTCTTGGATGCGCTCGTCTGTTGCTTGTCCTGACCTTTATCCTGATTCCTGGATCTCCTCCTCATCTCTCCTCCATATCCTCTTACACAGCTTTTCTCCACATCTGCAGTGATCCTGGGGGGTGGAAACTTGGCACCAGCACTCAGCAAAATCCATCCCCACCATTAGGAGCTCTGGAGAAAATTGTCTGCTATTTACACTCTGTTTCCCTGCACATCATTTGCTCACATGAGAGCTTACTTTCCTGGCGCATCATGGCAGCATACACAGGGTCGTGGCTCCACCCCCACAACCTGATAGGATTGGTTAACTATACGTTTTCAGCTAGGCCCAGCACAGTAGTCTCCTATTTTTCCCCCAGATTGGGACTGGATGGATCATGTACTACCCCTTACCACATTTATCCCAGCCAGGTTCAGCCTCTCCTGGGTGGAAGTCCCCTTCCTGTACAGCCTCTAAACGAGCTCTATGGAGGGAACCCTCGGTCTGGTGGTCCCAGGGGTGGACAAGCCTGGTTCATTGCAGCAGTTCTCCTTTAATATGTTTCTGCTGTTCTCCTGAGTCCTGTAGTCCTCCTGTGATCACCCTTTTCCATGATAGTGGCCATGCTTTGAGGCTTCTGGGTATGCGGTGGGCACCTCCTTTGCTGGTTTTCAAGATGGCGCTGGTATCTGCAAGTCACATTGACATCACTTCCTCCCTGTTGGCGCCACTTCTAAAAAAATTTTTTTTTTGCTTCACAGAGGCTGGGACCCTGCTTCTCTTCTGGTCTGTACCTTTGTATCATTCTTCCTGGCACAATGAATGTAAGTGTTTGGGTCTATGTTAGCTTGTCACTTTGCAGGGTTTTGCTTGTATTGTCTGTCTATTCATGGACTTATTCGGCCCTAAGCTGGTGGCAGGGGCAGACTGACAACTCATGGGGCCCCCGGGCAATAGGAGATTATGGGGCCCCCAGGCAATCAGAGATTATGGGGCCATACAGTATACATACGCACAGTATACGATCACACAGTATACACAGACATGTTTCTATTGGCTGAGAAGGTACTGGAGAGGTGGGGCAGCTATAATCTCTGGATGAGACAGATGTAAAAAAAAACACAGATTTTTACATACTGTCCATGGTTTTACTGAGGCTGGCAACCCTGATGGGGCCCCCTAGTAGCCCAGGGCCCTCGGCAGTGCCCGAGTGGCCAAATGGTCAGTCCGCCCCTGGCTGGCGGTAAGCAAGGTCTAATTCTATCAGACAGGAAACCCAAACCCCAGAAGGCTCCCTCCTACAGATGAAATCTTCCGGATAAGTACAGAGAGGACAGATCCTACAGGCCAGGTAGGAGGAACTGGAAGAAGGGACAATCTTCTCTATTAGGCCTCTAGAAATCCAAGTCTTCTTCGGGGGCTGACCAGCTAAAATCTTTATGAGGGCAGTGCTTGTGGTGGTAGAGGCCAGGCTCGGAAACTTCACACAGGTGTGGGCAGAGCATGTGACAGTTCAAGAGAAAACCCTCAAGCGATCATATCCGATCAACCAGTCTTCCCTCAGTTGAGAGGAGCTAGAAGATAAAGGGTCAAATACATCATGGACCTTCTTCAGAAAATGCGCTTTCTCAGAAGTGCCAATCCCTCAGCAGGGTAGAGGATTGTACCCCCCTTTGTTTCTAGTAAGGAAAAGACAAGGGATTGTCACCCAATATTATGTCCAAGCTTAAATCGTCAAGCTTTCCGAATGACATCTGTCCCGCATGGTTTATGAAGAAAAATGCAGATACATTGGCCCCAGAAATTACAAGGATAGTGAACCTATCTTTAAAAATAGGGGCCGTTCCAACACGACTGAAGCATGCCATTGTCTCCCCCTTGTTGAAGAAGAGCACACTTAACCCTTCTTTGCTCACTAATTTCAGACCTATATCTCTTCTTCCCTTTCTGGCGAAGATCCTGGAGCAGGTCGTCTTTCAACAAATGCAAAGCTTCTTCGAGGGTAACGACCCGTTCCATGACTCCCAGTTGGGATTCAGGCCAGGACGTGGCACTGAACTGTCCGCACTTGATATACGCGAACGCCTGTTAAGAGTAAAAGATGCGGGGGGGGGGGGGTCAGCAGCCTTGGTGCTGCTCGACCTCTCCGCAGCCTTTGACACTATCGATCATCAAATTCTGGGAGACCGTATGAAATACCTTTTTGGATGTAGTGGCACTGTCCTCCGTTGGATCAATTCCTTTTTCACGGACAGGACCCATCAAGTGCGGATGAACGCATGCAGCTCGCCAATTGAACCACTTCTCTATGGAGTCCCGCAGGGCTCGGCATTGTCGCCCCTGCTATTCAACTGCTATATGCGCCCACTCGCTGACATTATTGCTACACACAAACTAGCATGCCAGATCTACGCAGATGACATGCAGATTCTGGCTGACGATGGGCCAAATATGCACCTACAACTGAGAAATGGACTCCTTCACATACAAAAATGGATGGCTGATAACAAGCTAGGCCTTAATGAAGCAAAGACCGAGGTGATGCTGGTGGGCCCCTCAATCAACCACCAATTTTCTCTTGGCCAGGCCCACTTCATTCTGCCCCATCCCAACGCCAGGGAAACAGGTCAGGACCTAGGTATCATCTTTGATTCCTGCCTGTCATTTATACCTCACGCTAAACTCTGTATCAAAAACTCCAACTTCTATATACAGAGACTCGGGAAAATGAAAGATCTGTTCTCGCACGAAAACCGGCTAACTCTCATACAGGGCCTTGTACATTCCCGGTTGGATTGCTCTAACATATTTTTTCTTGGACTTCCATTGAAGTGGCAAAGAAAATTGCAAGTGACTCAGAATCAAGCTGCTCGCCTGGTCTCCAGATGCGCCAGAACAGACCACATCTCTCCCGTGCTGGAAAAACTGCACTGGCTTCCTATCGCCAAGCGAGTACTATTCAAGGCAATGTGCTATATGTATAGGGCACACCGGAAACTGGGCCCAATTTATCTGTCTGAATGGGCCTCTCACTATGTACCATCAAGACCACTCAGATCGGCTAACTTACTTCTCACAGAACCGACAATCAGCAGACTAAAATTTACTGGTAACAGACGCCTGGTTACAATAGGCAATGAGCTGTGGAACTCCCTTCCAGCGTCTCTAAGGTCCTTACCCTCCCTCCTGCGTTTCAGGAAGGGTTTAAAAACCTTCCTCTTTATCCAGGCTTACGGATAATCTGATGAAGAATAGGAATTGTGCAAAAAACATGGATTTTATATTCTCTTTTTCCTCCCCCATCTGGAGGGTTTAGTCCCCCCAGGTTTCTTTTTGTTTTACTTTACCTCTTTCATATTGGACACCCTAGGCTCTATTTTTTTAACGTTCTATTTGAAATCTCAACTTTTAGGTTTAGGATTTTAGGGTCTCTGTGCGCCTAGACGCGCTCCTAATGGATCGCATTCGGCGCAATACAAATCCAATATCAAATCAAATCACCCGGTACTAGACCTAAAAGGCCTCAACAGGAGCCTTTGTCTGGACTCTTTCAAGAAGGAGAGCCTTCAATTAATACTGCTGGCAATAAATCTCGGAGACTGGCTGCTATCTAGACATATCCGAAGCATATCTCCATGTCCCGATTCATCCCGCTTTTCTACTTGTGCTTCGACATCAATCACCAGCATTTTCAGTTTCAAAGCCTACCTTTTGAGATTTCTACAGCCCCAAGGACTGTTACAAAGGTTCTGTTTCCAGTTATCGTGCTCACGAGAAAGAAGGGACCATTATTTGGATGATATTTTGCTGCTTGCAAGCAGCAGGGATATTCTAGTTCTAGTGCAACCTTGGGGACTCCTAATCTACAGCATCAGACCTTTGGGTGGATAGTAAACTTACGCCCTTCACAAAGGATGGTCTTTCTGGCCACATTACTGGCCAGGCATGTCAACATGGTCCAACTTCCATGGGCGAAGATAGGCCCTTTAATTCACAGAGTAAAAAAAAGCATTGTCGGCATTAACTCTGCCCGTAACTAATTGACACTGCGGCAAGTGGGACTATTTGTCATGGATGTTTAAAACTCCTGTGGGAACTGCAGCCACTGGCCGCGGAGTAATCAGTCATTGAGACGCATTTTCCGATGCTGACTCTGTAGTTCCGGCTACAGCATCCCTGTCAGCTGAATATCTCTCTGCTGCCCGCTGTCAGAGATGAAGCGTGTGAACTTCAGGGACAGCATCGGATAATTCCTGACTGCTTACTTCACAGCTGTGGCTGCAGTCCTCACAGGAGGTACCCACCATCCTATGCCCTGTGTTGTCAGAAGACAGCTTGCCGATCTCCTCTCTGATGCAGCATTTGGATGAAAACTGTCTCTCTCCTCCTCGGGTTCCTGTCTGGCTGAGTCTGGGCTTTCACAGCTCCAGTACAGGTGGAAGGAGCAGGAAGAGATCATCACAGAGTGCACCCTCCATCTCTTTCCTCCTGTCCAGCACACAGCACAGCTCTCCCTGGGGATGACTGAAGATCTCAGAGGACAGACCTGTGAGTACTGACCTTCTCTGCCTTTTCCACTATACAATTCTGTGCTTTAAACTAGAGCTGCGCGATTAATCGTAAAATAATTGCGATCTCGATTCACCCCCCCCCCCCTGCGATCTCCAGTCTGTATTACTGTGATTTTCAGGTGTCTCTGGGATGTAGCGTGGACTGGAGGAGAAGCCGTCGGAACCAGCGTGGAACGCACTTTCGGATCCGGCGCCGCATGGAATAGCTGATTTTTCCTCAGCTCTCGTACGGCGATTGAAAATATGGCATTTAAATACCTGCCCGACCCTCTTGGCCTCCGGTAACCACCTCGGGCACCCCCTCCGTGGCCCACCGAACGGCTAAACACCGTTGCCGCGGTCCCAATCACGCCCGCAAATCCGCCGCCTGCCAGTCCGAAAATCGAGGCCCTGGCTTCGGCCTTTACTGGCGGTCCCGCTCCACTGCACAAAGCACACACGCCTCTTACGCTGCTTGTAGCCTCACCGGGTGCCCCCCACCCCCCCTCGGACTGATCTCTATCTGCCGACAGGCCAGCTCTCCAGCAAGGCTGCTACATCCCTCCCACAACAGACGTTAATTGAGGCCCCAGACTCGGCCTTTAAAAAATGGAGCCTGCTGCCTGGGCTGTTGTCAGCCCCAGTTACTAACCTGAAGGGGCACAATAATGCCAAGCAGGTGTCCCAATGTTTTCTAATGCCATGGGCGAGGAGGGGCAGCATCATCAGTGCGCTGCGCAGTCTGGTAAGTGCCATTTTTTGAGAATCGTGATCTTTATTCTAAGCAAAAGAATCGCGATTCTCATTTTGGCCAGAATCGTGCAGCTCTACTGTAAACCTGCCCTGCACATTGCAGGTTTACTGAAAGCGAAAGTAACATTCTTGAACAGGTTAGGAATTCCTGGGACTTTTACATAAATGTATTCCACATACACATTATATCCTGTTAAAAAAAAACATATAATATAAAAACATATAATGTATGTGTATATGGAATACATCTATGTAGCACCTCAGAAGTCCCAGGAATTCCTAACCTATCAAAAACTCCAGGACAGTAAAAAAAGTCCAGCCTTGCAGTGTGTGGGGGGTGGAGGGAGGATATCCTTGTTCACTTACCTGATTCTAATTTATCTTCCTTCACCCCAAAGCCTTGACATCATCACATACCAGAGGGACATTAACCCTGTATGGTATGATGACGAAACCTGCACAGATGTCTCTAAAATCGCGGCTTCACTCCGGCAGCTCAGTGTGAACCTGGGCTAATTAATAGGAATCTGAGAATGTGTAAACTACAAGTTCAATCCAACACTGCAGCCGGCACACTGATCAGCACACCTGTAGTTCATTCCCACTGCCTACAGCTCTGCAATGACAGCCATACAGAGGTACGGGCTACACAACTGTAGGCAGTGTCTGCAGGAGCCTGACACTTCACCCACACTCTGCTGATTTCGGGCGCAATACTTTGCAGTCTCCAATTTAAAAAAAGAATAAATGCCCTAGCAAACATCTATGCATTTATTATTTTTTTTTATAAAAAGGTGAGCACTTGGGTCAGGCAGGCACATAAATGGGTGGTTTATGTGTGTGTGTGTGTGTGTGTGTATATACAGTATATATACAGGGGGTCCCGAGTTACGAACTCGTTAGGGACTGCCCGCCTGTACGGAAGTCGGAAATGTTCGTAAGTCGGCGCGCATGCGCAGACCGACAAATACAGAGATTTCCGGACATTTCCGATGTTCTGTCTATTGCCGTTCTGCGCATGCGCAGCAAATTACGGACATTTCCGGCATTTTCCGAAGCTCCGTATGGCCGCGCATGCGCAGAACGGCCGAAAGGCGCCGAAAAAGGACGAAAAATGGCAGAGGGTCCCCGCAGCACCCCGTTCGTAAGTAGGGGTTGTTCGTAAGTCGGGGACCCCCTGTATATTAGAGCTGCACAATTAATCGTTAAAAATCTCGATTCAAGCCCCCTGATGATCTCTATTGCAGAGTTTGGCAATTATATATATATATATATATATATATATATATATATATATATATATATATATATATATATATATATAAATTAGGGCTGTTACTGATTAAAATTTTCGTGTTTGATTAATCAATTTTTTTTTAATCGACTAATTTCGATTAATTATAACGCACATACAGGTCCAACTACTTTTAGCTGATATCCTTGCATTGCAACTCTGCATTAGTCAGTGGTAAATGTGGTATACACTATATACAATCACCCGACACTAGTTAGTTTCCACAATCCATGACTTACCTTCACAGTTCACACAAATACGTTTTAAATTCAAACTGTAGCACTGACGTAAGTCATTTTTTCCCTCCACCTCCGGTCTAACTAATCATGCCCTGTACACACGGTCGGAAATTCCGACGGAAAAGGTCCGATCGGATTATGTTGTTGGAAAATCCAATCGTGTGTGGGCTCTATCGGACTTTTTGCGTCGGAAAATCCGCCGGAAAAAATTTGAGAGCAGGATCTAAAATTTTCGACAAAAAAATCCGATCTGACTTTTTCCGATCGTTTGTAGAGAATTCCGACGGACAAAGTGCCACGCATGCTCAGATCAAATTAGGAGACCAAACCTATTGGCTAATAGCCTCTACGTAGTTCTGTCGTATGCAATGAACGTCACCACGTTCGGAATGATCGGATTTTCCAACAACTTTGTCCGACCGTGTGTATGCAACACCAGTGTCGGACAAAATCCGTCGGAAAAAATCCAAGGCATTACTTTCACCTTTATAGCATGGACCCCTGTGCAAACAGGTGGTCATGCAAGCGGGTATCAAAAGGGTTAACACGGACCATAAACTTCTCTCACATCTCCTTAGATCTCAGCAAGGACGCCGGGTCATGGGCAGAAAGAAAAGATCTAAGTGCTCACCACATAAGTATAAGATTTCATTTTTGTGTTCAAACACAAACTACTCACATAAAGATGATAAAAACACAGCATGTAAAGCCGACAATCGCGTCAGTTCCGTAGGGCAGCAGCGGGTGACGTCATGCGTAGCTCCTCCCCCGTACGCGTTACGTTCAATCAGAACTTCAACGTCATCGGACTCCTCCCCCCTTCCCTTCATTAGCAGACGGAAGACACTTGGGGAAGGGGGGAGGAGTCCAGTGACGTTGTTGCCCATGACATCACCGGATCTCTGACGGAACTCCCTGAAGACCCGGAAGCCGGTGGAGAGGTGAAAAAAAAATTAACGCTAAATCAAGGAATTAATCTTTAATTTCCACAGCCCTAATATAAAGTTATGCACTTTGGCGCTAAGAATATGCATGCATCATACATACTAGGGGGAGTACAACTGGGGGAATCCGTAGTGGAGAAGATCTGGGGGTTTTGGTAGATCATAAGCTCAATAATAACATGCAATGCCAAGCTGCGGTTTCCAAAGCGAGCAAAGTCCTTTCTTGTATAAGAGAGATATGGACTCCAGAGAGAGAGATATCATTCTGCCCCTGTTCAAATCATTAGTAAGACCTCATCTGGAATATGCAGTTCAGTTTTGGGCACCAGTTCTCAAAAAGGATATCGGGGAACTGGAGAAAGTGCAGAGAAGGGCAACCAAACTGATAAGAGGCATGGAGGAGCTCAGCTATGAGGAAAGATTAGAGGAACTGAATTTATTCACTCTTGAGAAGAGGAGAATAAGGGGGGATATGATCAACATGTACAAATATATAAGGGGTCCATATAGTGAACTTGGTGTTGAGTTATTCACTTTACGGTCAACACAGAGGACAAGGGGGCACTCTTTATGTCTAGAGGAAAAGAGATTTCATCTCCAAATACGGAAAGGTTTCTTCACAGTAAGAGCTGTGAAAATGTGGAATAGACTCCCTCCAGAGGTGGTTCTGGCTAACTCAGTAGACTGCTTTAGGAAAGGCCTGGATACTTTCCTAAATGTACATAATATAACTGGGTACTGACATTTATAGGTAAAGTTGATCCGGGGAAAATCCGATTGCCTCTAGGGGGATCAGGAAGGGATTTTTTTTCCCCTGCTGTAGCAGATTGGAGAATGCTCTTTTGGGGTTTTTTTTTTTGCCTTCCTCTGGATCAACTGTGGGTATAGAATTGGGTATATGGGATTGTATGATATATTTTATTTTTATTTATTATTTCTTTTTTTTTATGGTTGAACTGGATGGACTCGTGTCTTTTTTCGGCCTAGCTAACTATGTAACTATATATATATATATATATATATATATATATATATATATATATATATATATATATATATATATAAATTATACACACACACACATGTGTTTGAGTTTTGGGTTGCACACCCTAATGCAATAGGTTGCGCACGCCTATGCCATCAGATCTTGTCTCATCATCCTAGGGTCCTTGATCTCCATGTTCCCTATGATTAGGGAACGTGGAGATCAACAACCCTAGGATGATGAGATAAGAGTCTCTCCGGAAACTATTTGTAAGGCAGCAACTAGGGTTGCCACCTCATCCCTTTTAAACCTGAACACATCTGAATTACACGGATTCTGAGGCTAATTTAATTCAGATAAGGCACTAAGTGAGTTTAATTACAATCTTAATCAGCCACAGAACCTGTGTAATTAATATGTGTTTGGTTTTAAAGAGAAGAGGTAGCAACCCTAGCATCAATGTGGTCATCTAGGAATACGTTAATTTTGCACTACCATGTGGGCCTGGCACAGCTTTCGACAGTTTGGCAGATCCATTATCTAAGCAGGGCAGGCCGGTCCCAGTTAATAAATGTGAGTTTTTTTCTTGCACCCACCCGACTGGCGAGTAATTTCCAAGTGTATGCTGCCATTACGCACCAGAAAAATGGAAAATTGTCCACTCACCTTTCCGTAATTTTCCTTTCCTGGTGCATCTTCATAGCAGCATACAGAATCCCACCTTTAAGGTGATAGTTAGAGTATGCTGTGCTGGGGCCTAGATTAAAATGTATAGGTAACCAGTCCTATCAGGTTGAGGGTGCATAGCCACAACCCAGTGTATGCTGCCATGAAGATGCACCAGGAAAGGAAATGTGAGTGTACAATGTTCAGTTTTCACAGATTCCTGATAGGTTTTTGTATGGTAAGTTCACTCTTCCGTTTAGGAGAGGTAGGACACACCCAGGAACAATGTTTTGGCTTGTGTGGGAGCCTCATAGAGAAGGCCCCTAAAATCTCCCCATCTAAGTGTCCCTCCATCCAGAGTCGATATGTTCTATGACATCACACTGACCTCACAGCTCCTCCACTCGATGTGCTTTCATCCAGAGTCTATATGTCCTTTTTCATCCAGAGTCAGAGAATGCCACTAGCAAACTGGTACCGTTGATGTCAGAATGCCTGCAACAAGCTTTTAACTTGCATAGTGGGGTTCCTGTGGGGGTAAATTGAGACCTGACCAAACAGGTGAGGAGGATTCCGGGAATATTATTTGATTTTACTATTTGTGTTCAGATCTAGAGTTTTCCTCCTGTGAAGTCTGGAGATCATATGACCATCACATTGCCTCCACCTCCCTCCCTGATAGAATAGAGAAATACAAAGAAGATTCTAGAAGTCACCAGAGAGATGATGGAGGAGAGGTGAGCGGTGCTGGGAATTCTGGGACATTATCCAGTAACAGACAAGGGATGTGTCTGGATGGTGACTGTATCATTGTGTGTGTCAGGTTCCTATAAGGTGTCAGGATGTCACTGTCTATTTCTCCATGGAGGAGTGGGAGTATTTAGAAGGACACAAGGATCTCTACAAGGACATCATGATGGACAATCAGCCGCCCCTCACATCACTGGGTAAGAGGAGACTTTATTGTAAAGGAGAGAGCAGTACGGAGGCTCCACCTAGATCCCCCATCATCTGATAAACACATAGAAACAATGTATTCAGTCAGTGTGTGTGTTTCCTACAGATGGATCCAGTAATGGGAACCCACCAGAGAGATGTCCCCGTCCTCTGTATTCCCGGGATTCCACACAGGAAGGTCACACCATCCCCCACCATCATCAGGTAGATGAGGAACAGTTACTGATAGTTCTGATTTATACACAGCATGTTTGTTACAATGAATGTATTATTATGTATTCAGAGTGGAAACCTCGGAGATGATAATATTGTTGTTAAAGAAGAGTATAAAGAGGAGGATGAGGAGTATGGAGTGATGGAGCCACCTAATACCAGGAACCCACCAGAGAGATGTCCCCGTCCTCTGTATTCCCAGGATTCCACACAGGAAGATCACACCATCCCTCACTGTTACAAGGTTGGTGGGACGGAGCATCAAGAACATGGACTCCTAGAGATGATGTGTGGATTTTTTATGTGACCTTATATTTTACGATATTTTCTTGTTTTAGAGTGAAGATCTGATGGATATAAAAGTTGAGGTTAAAGCAGAAGAAGAAGAAGAGAGGTATGTGAGGGATGATCAGCAGTCTATGGAGGAGGATGGAATAACGGGGACATTGATAGAGGAGGACACTCCTACAGAGATCAGCACAGGTGGGTCATTAACACTAAATACATTCCTCCACCCATACTGCTCACTGATTGGTCCAGAGTAGGGCGGGGACTGGGTGATATCAGCCTGTAATCCCCTGGTCACTTTCCTGAGCTGTTTTCCCCGTCCTGTATTCCTGTATTTCTCTCGGATAATCTTCCTTCTCTGTGCTGGAGACACAATTTGTACTGTGTTTAGAGAGATTCTGGGGTTCCGTTGGCAGCAAAATGTTGATTTCCACCTTAGTAGATACTAGAAGAAGGCACCTGAGGTATGTGCTTTGGGTCTTTTGCTCCATGCCCGGGTCTAGTAGGATCTCTCATAGACCAATCCTTCCAGGTTTACTTGCTCTGTTGTCTGCTGGCTGTGCCGGGTGGAGGGATATGTCTGTATAGTCTCAGACTCAAGTCACTGAGTGCAGTCTCAGGAGATGGGAGGCAGCGGTGTGGGACCTCTGCTACTTATCTCCACGAAACATTTAATTTTCCACTGATTACTGAATACCAATATTATGAGTCCTGACCTTTACACCATTAAATACTCCTGACACCTGCACTATACACACTGTGTTGTACATTACATTATTCTGATACTATATAGTCCTAACTGTTGTATCTTATGCAATATGTTGTACATTACATAGTCCTGACTTCTGCTCTCTCCCCTCTACCCACTGCTATATATACACATAATATGTATTCTCTTTTGTTACACTCGTTTCCTACCAGCTGGACATTTTATATCTGATGATTTGATTGGAGCACAGACTTTTACATGTTGAT
The DNA here is from genome assembly GCA_028564925.1 of Lithobates sylvaticus. NCBI lineage: Eukaryota > Metazoa > Chordata > Amphibia > Anura > Ranidae > Lithobates > Lithobates sylvaticus. The sequence continues at coordinate 581,587,586 of CM053028.1, forward strand.
AATAATGTGATAATATCCTCAAACTGGGGCACACTGTCACTCCTATAAAAGACAGTTCTCGTTGGTTCCTCACTCTCTGACTAAGGTCCATGAATAAAGAAATGAACTGGTAGGAGATCAGAGGACCCATTTACTAGTTACCTTGAGGGTGGAATTGTAAGATCCTCAGAGACAAAGCTGCCTGATGTGGGCGGAGTCCTGGTTTAGGGGAACCAATCTGCTCATGTCTAGTAATAATCTTTTTCTTTCTATTTTAGTAGATGGACGGGAGATGAGGAAAACCTCAGAGGATTGTCTCACTTTGTCTCCAGACTGTGAAGTAGAAGATGAGGACATCACACAGTATAGTCCAGGAGAAAACCCGACTACCTCAAATGTCCATCCGGCACCACACAGTGTAGATGGACCATCGTATTCCTCTTATCCTGAGGAACCTCAGACTGTGAGGGACGGTGCCGTCCTTCCAACAGAGAAGAGGTTTTCCTGTACTGAGTGCGGGAAGTGTTTCCATTCTAAATCCAATCTTAAGGTGCATAAAAGATCTCACACAGGGGAGAAGCCGTATTCCTGTCCTGAGTGTGGGAAATGTTTTTCAATGAAGTCCCATCTTGACAGACATCAGAAATTGCACACAGGGGAGAAGCAGTATTCCTGTTCCGAGTGCGGGAAATGTTTTGTAGAAAAATCAGATTTTGTCATACATCAGAGATCTCACACAGGGGAGAAGCCGTATTCCTGTCCTGAGTGCGGGAAATCTTTTTCAGTAAAGTCCAGTCTTTATAAGCATCAGAGATTGCACACAGGGGAGAAACCGTATTCTTGTCCTGAGTGCGGGAAATCTTTTTCAGTGAAGTCCAATCTTGACACACATCGGAGATCTCACATAGGGAAGAAGCCATATTCTTGTCCTGAGTGCGGGAAATGTTTTTCACAGAAGTCCCATCTAGACACACATCAGAGATCTCACACGGGGGAGAAGCCATATTCCTGTCCTGAGTGTGGCAAATCTTTTTCAGATAAGTCCAATCTTTACAGACATCAGAGATCTCACATGAGGGGGGATCCCCTTTCCTGTCCTGAGTGAGGGAAATGTTCCTCACTGAAGTCCTGTCTTCCTGTACATCATGGATCTCACACAACCCTCGAGGTGTATTAGTGCCTTGAGTGCGGGAAATGTCTTCTATATGAATGTTGCTGGACATCACAGCTCTCATGTGGGGAAGAAGCACACCCTGATATACACCTCAGATATACTCCATGGCTGATCTTCATCATGTAAGAAACAGTTGATAAGGAGATCAGAGATCACCAAAGACATGGATGAAGTGTTGTACCGTGTTGGCCATTGATAGCAGTAGAAAAATAAAAATGGATGACCTTTTATTGGCTGAGTACATTTTGTGGTGTAAGCTTTCAAAAACACTTAAAGGTCTATTTTTTTAAAGTTGATTGCACAAATGTGACCAGCATTCACCCAGCTGTGACAAGTTTTGGCCATATTATATTTCATATGATCATTGGCTCCATTTAGTGGCCATAATGTTGTATTGCACTATTTTTCTATATAGAGGTATTTCAGGAGAAAAACTGAATTATGGACACTAGATGGAGCTGACGAACGTAGTGCAGCACCCTCTAGTGTGCTACTAGCAGTTGTGCAGATAAACTAAAGTCTGGTCCAGGGCTAAGCCTGAGCCATGGAATCTGGGCAAGATTTATTAGAGGTCAGGGCTGGGTGACTAATCAATGCAGCTCCCTGGTGTCTCTAAGAAATAAAAATGACTTAGAGGCTCTACCTAAGCAAGTTAAATTCAAGAGCAGAATGCTAGATGCATCAGCAGCTGCTTGTGGTTAGCTAAATGCTCACACCCCAGAAAGTTAGTCTTAATATGGTAAAAACGGCGAGTTCCTCTGAATTAGTTAAGCACATGAGAAAAATTAGGAATTATAAAGACAATTCCAAAAAGCAATTCTTCAGAGAGGAACAGCTGAGCTGGAATTACAGCTGAGTATACGCTACTGGGAGTGTGATGCGTCATGTTGACGTATTTCACCCGTCACCCGGGTTTCTCCATGAAGAAACCTGGGTGACGGGTGAAATGCGTGAGCATGACGCCATCACGCTCCCAGTAGCGTATACTCGGCTCCACCCACACGCCAAGGAAATTCACTTCGGACATTTTCGTGACTCCCGTGAGTGCTAGCGGAAAAAAAACCTGGAACTCCAAGATGGCCGAGTTGGTCTTGCTATAGTCTGAAGGACTCTATTGTTCCATCTCGCACTACACGGAACAAACTGGTGGGAAACTCTAGATAGTGACGGAAGTTATCCTTATGAGCCGAAGGGAAACGGAAAACGCAGAAGCTGCTCGTCCATCCGTGCTGGCAGGTAAGCGTGTGTCTAGGGTGCAGGTGAATATGTTCTGTGTACAGACCTCCCAATCGGGAGGTGTAAAACATAGGATCTCACTGCTTTTTACGCATTTCACCCATCACCCAGGTTTCTTCAGAGCATGAAGAAACCTGGGTGACAGGTTTAACGCATCAGATGACGCCATTACGCTCCCAGTAGCATATACTCAGCTTCACCCACACGCCAAGGAAATTCACCTCAGACATTTTCCTGACTCCCATGAGTGCTAGCGGAAAACCCTGGAACTCCAAGATGGCCGAGTTGGTCTTGCTATAGTCTGAAGGACTCTATTGTTCCATCCCGTGCTAGACGAAATAAACCAGGGGAAACTCTGGATAGTGAGGGAAGTTATCCTTATGAGCTGAAGGGAAACGGAAAACGCAGAAGCTGCTCGTTCATCCGTGCAGAGGCTGTGGTCGTTGTCGGGAAAGCGGTGAGATCCTATGTTTTACACCTCCCGATCGGGAGGTCTGTACACAGAACATGCAAATAAATACTAGAGTATAAATAGTGCGCAATATCAACCTTAATCTATTTAGATCAGCAGGTGAGGTTAAAAGACAAATGTCGTGGTATAGTAAAATATATAAGTGCTTGCGTTACAATCCCAGGTGCACAAAAATATATATAAACTTCAAGTTACAATGAGGTTGTAACCAATTTAATAAATAAATAAATACACAATGTGTTAAAAGTAGATACAATGTGTTTTAAATAAATAAAGTGCTTCACAATGTGAGTAAAAACAAATATGTGTTATAATGTGTCAAAGAAAGGAAATATCCAGTTTATGCAAGTGATGCATATGGGGATATATGAATTCCAAAAGCCAATACAGGCTTGACCTAATTGATTAGCCTATTAATTGATGAATTAATGGGTAAACGGACACCAATTAAATATTATATTAATCCCATAGGTGATAACAGTCCATTAAATGAGTTAGATAATTAATGAAATAACTCTTCACATCCACTAATGATATCCGGGACACATTTAGAAATGCTAGAACTGAAAAAAAAAAAAGAGAGAGAGAAAAAGAAACTTCCCTTTATGCTGGAAATGTGGGTCTTTTTTCCTTTTGGTTCCTCCTGATATCTTGCTCCGGTATGATATAAAAGACAGTGACAGTCTTTTATCTCCCCAAGTGACAGTGCTAAGCACAGCACAGTGAGGAGGAAAGGGCTGACAGCCCCCTATCTGAGCCTGACCATTAGCAGGATTTGAACGCGCAAACACCTACTGGGTACATGTGAGTTGTATAGCTGTAGGCAACCCCCTAAAAGATCTTCTTTGTTTGATGGTTGAATAGAGCGCTGCGCAATGGTTTTTTGTTTGTGTCTTTTTCTCTTTTATATCATACTGGAGCAAGATATCAGGAGGAACCAAAAGGAAAAAAGCCCCACATTCCCAGCATAAAGGGAAGTTTCTTTTTTTCTCTCTTTTTTTTTTTTTTTTTCAGTTCTAGCATTTCTAAATGTGTCCAGTATAATATTAGTGGATGTGAAGAGTTATTTCATTAATTATCTAACTCATTTAATGGACTGTTATCACCTATGGGATTAATATAATATTTAATTGGTGACCGTTTACCCATTAATTCATCAATTAATTGGCTAATCCATCAGGTCAAGCCTGTATTGACTTTTGGAATTTATATATCCCCATATGCATCACTGGCATAAACTGGATATTTCCTTTCTTTGACACATTATAACACATATTTGTTTTTACTCACATTTTGAAGCACTTTATTTATTTAAAACACATTGTATCTACTTTTAACACATTGTGTATTTATTTATTTATTAAATTGGTTACAACCTCATTGTAACTTGAAGATTATATATATTTTTGTGCACCTGGGATTGTCACGCAAGCACTTATATATTTTACTATACCACGACATTTGTCCTTTAACCTCACCTGCTGATCTAAATAGATTAAGGTTGATATTGCGCACTATTTATACTCTAGTATTTATTTGCATATTCTTTTAAGTGTAGGACACACTTTAATGGTGCAGCATATCATTTGGTCATCTTATCTATTTTATTTGGTTTTCTAAAAATGTTTTAATATTTTTAATTCTCCTATCAGCGCTTTAGTACTCACTTTTCACATTTTATATCTGTACACAGAACATATCCACCTGCACCCTAGACACATGCTTACCTGCCAGCACGGGTGTTCTTGAACCTGCACTAACTACTGTGTAATTCCAGCTCAGCTATAGGAACTTCCTCCCTGAATACCTTCCACTTGCACTGTTATTCACAGTGATCTGTCCCGGCTCCGTGTTTAAAGCTAAATCACAAACTGTCCATGCAATATCAATCTGCTTACCATTGGCATCTGTTGGTACACAACACTGTGGATATATATACCAGCTTGATTGCTTCTGCTCCTGTTTGACTTTTCATTACGTCTGTGTCCCCTGGAGGAATAATATTCTTCTTCTCCCAGGATTAAATATTGACCATCACTTAATAAGTCATTAATGGGGGGAGGGTGTATGGATGTGTGTGGTGGCCATCTGAGTATGTAGACAACGTTGTCTAATTTTAAAGAACTGTTGGTGGTATTTTCTAAATAAATTACATTTTTTGATCAGTGTTAAAGTGAATTTGCTTAATAAAACTTTATTTTTTTTTTTGCTAAATTGCCTGTTCCTCTCTGAAGAATTGCTTTTTGGAATTGTCTCTATAATTCCTAATTTTTCTCCCTGGTGTCTCCCCCTGGGTCTAGAACATTGAAGAATATTCTAGAAATTAGTGGGCGGAAGCTAGGAGGATTGTCTTGTATATTTAGTGTTGAAAATATTTTTCATTGGTGCTTTTCAAGAAAAACAGTAAAACAGTAAACATCATGAGATAAATGTATGCAGAGAAAGGTAACAGAAATACATTTACGTAAGGCCAGCCAATGACTATCGTCCACAGCTGGTCCCCGTCAGTGAGCTTGGAGAATTGGGAAGAGAACCTGTTCTCTGGTCCACAGAGTCTTGCCAATGAGAAATGCTAATGGGTCACTACATGAGGTAATGTGCAATAAATAACATAAAGGAGACTAGAAAGAGAGAAGAGAGGAAAGAAAAGAATAAAACAAAGAAGGAATAAGGTAGTAAGGGGATGAAAAGATCAGTAGGGAGGGAGGAGAGTAGAGGGGTGGGGGAGGGGGTGAGGGTTATGCATAGGGTGGTAGGTGGGGGTAATGTAAAAGGGAACCCAGTGCGTCCCTACATGTCCGAGAGTTTGTTCAATAGAGTATCAGAGGAGGAGAAGCGGAGCCAGATCGACCATTGGGTTATAAATTTGGTGTATGTGTCATTGTCCAATGCCAGCATCTCCTCCATTCTCATGGTGTCATTCATAATTGATACCCACTGTGATAATGGGGGAGTATTCTTTGTCTTCCAATAAGCGGGTATAAGTTGCCTAGCAGAGGACATGAAGAAACAAAGCAATCTTTGCCTCTGTGACTTTATAGACCCGGGCATTATGGAGAGTAGTGCAATTTTCGGAGAGATAGGAACTGGTCTATCAGCTATGAGATTATAACATTCAAAAACCTGCATCCAGAAGGGGCGGATCCTCTCACAGTCCTACCAGACATGTAGATATGTTCCGACTGAGGTTTCACAGCGCCAGCAAGTGGCTGGTGCAGACGGGAAGATTTTTTGCAAAGTTGCCGGATCCCTGTACCATCTGGACAGGAGCTTGTAATTCTTTTCTTGAGAGTAGCAGGAGATGGTTGACTTATGCGTAAAATAAAAAGAGGTTTGCCATTCCGGCGCAGAGATGTCTTCACCCAGATCCGCAGTCCACATCCTAGTGTAGTGCGGAAGTTGATCGTGTGTTAAGGTCTGTAGTAGGCTATATAAGGAGGAAAGGAGGTGTCTGGGAGTTTCTTGGAGAGAACATAGTTCCTCGAAGCTGGTATGCTTGCGATGTATTTGAGAGGAGGAGTGTAGGTGTTTGGTAAATGTGGACATATGTAAGGCTGTGAGCCAGTCTCCAGGGCCTGCCGGGGGGACCAGAGTCCCCTGCGATGGGTGTACAAATGTGTGAGATTGTGGCCACTCTGTCCGTTTAAAGGACCCTAAGGAGATTGCCCCTATTCCTTGTGCGAGAGCGGGATGGTCAAAAAGGGACGTCAGGGGGCCTGGGTCAGAGGAGAGGGTGGTGTTAAGTCCTTTCCTATACCATAGCTTCAGGGAGGCCAAAGTCAGTGGGGATAGGGATGTCAAACGGGTGTAGTCGTGTTTATAACCCCATAAAAGAGCCCGGAGGTCTACAGGGGAGAGGTCTTGTTCGATTGTCACAGAAGCCTTGCAGAATGGGCGGGGGAACCATTCTAGGATGCGAGCCATATGAGCAGCTGTTTGGTAGGTCTCAAAATCAGGGAGACCTGTTCCTCCCATTGTCTTCGGGAGTGTGAGCAATTTAAATTTAACTCTGGGAAGTCCCCCATTCCACATGAATCTGATGGCTAATGAGTGCAGGGAGGTAAAAAAGGATTTGGGGACGTGGATGGGAACAGTTTGGAATAAATACAGGAATTTGGGTAGGGTGTCCATCTTTAGGGTGTTGATCCTCCCAAACCACGGCAGTGAGGACCCATCCCACTCCTCCAGGTCTTTCCGTATTCGGGAGAGTAGGGGCATATAGTTTAGGAAAAACAAGTTAGCTAGGTTTGAGGGTATAATGATCCCCAAATAAGAGATCCCCTTGGTTTGCCATCGGAACGAGAAATTAGATTTTAGAAGGGACAGGGTGGAGGGGGCGAGGGATATGTTAAGGGCTTCCGTCTTAGTTATATTGATCTTGAAGTTGCTATGGGAGCCAAAACGTTGGAATTCCCTAAGTAGGGATAGTAGTGAGGTGTGTGGATTCTGAATATACACTAGGAGGTCGTCAGCATACAGGGATAGTTTATGGTGTGCAGATAGAGTTTGAATACCGAGAATGGAGGGGTTTTGACGGATGGCGCAGGCCAGATGTTCAATTATGATGACAAAGAGGAGGGGGGATAGGGGGCAGCCCTGCCTGGTGCCATTTGTGATGTCAATGGGAGCCGATGTGGTACCGTTGACTAGGACCGTAGCTGAGGGTCGGGAATATAGGGACATAACTTTAGAGATAAAGGGAACTCCGAGGTCAAGCTTGTGACAGAGAGGAACCGAGCCTGGCCCACGTTAGGCACATAGATGTTAGCCACTGTGAAAAGAAAATCGTTTAGTTTCAGAAATATGTAACGACCTGAATCGTCTATGAGAGAATCCAGAACCCCCGGGTTGAAAGACTTATGAAAGGCAACAGATACCCCCTTAGATTTGGCCTGAGGATTAACACTGTGAAACCATTCTATTATTCATCCAGCCATTACAAATTCGTGTAACCAAGGGGCTGCTCTATTATTACTCTAACCAAGGGGCAGATCTGTTATAGCGTGTAAGCAAGGGGCGGGTCTATTTATTATTATATTGTGTAAGGGGCGGGTCTATTATTTATTATATTGTGTAAGGGGCGGGTCTATTATTATTATATCGTGTAATGGGCGGATGGCTACAGAAGAGGGCGAATGTTAAATTAATGCGCAGAGCTAGATATATAACAATAATAATAATAATAAGAAATGCGCCCCTTGGTTACAGTAATACTAGACCCGCCCCATAGTTACACGATAGATGCCCCTTGCAGAGTAGCACAAGCATCGGGAGCGGGCGGCATCGCCTCGTACAATTACATGTTACCTGCGCCTGCAAAAAAGGCAACTAGGTGGCTCCAAAAGGCAATTTTCGTAAGCTCCGTAGTCCTTTGTACTGCGAAAGCGCTGCGCCTGCGCAGTCCAGGGGGTCCTTATCTGGCGGGGGAACTTTTTGTCAGGACACCGGAATTACACTACAGCCATCTAGTGGCGGTAGAAGTAATTGAGGTAACGCCGCCCAAGTAATGGGAACTAAGTTACCATGAGGGGAAAATTAATCAGTTAGATTACTCGTCACCCTCTAAAGTAACTGCGTTAGGTAACTCTGTTTATTTTAACTCAGTTACTTATATCACTGGTAAGAAATACCAGCAATTATAATCACGGCCACTTTCTCCCACCATAATAAACAGGAATACAAGTAACATATATTTTGTAGGCATCAATTGTGGGAGATGGGCCCAACAGGTCAGGCAAGAAAAAGGAGTAACCATAGCAAAAACAAAAAATTCATCGGATGAATGAGACAATTATTTATCCAGCCATTACAAATTCTGGCCATAATGCAACACAGTGATTTCCTATGATCTCCAGCTCCATCTAGTGACCATAATGGGGTATTTTTCCTGATATAACTCCATATAAAAATAGCACAATACCGTATTGTGGCCACTAGATGGAGCCAAGGAAATCGGTGTATGAAATAAAATGCATCCAATATTCATCACAGCTGGGTGAATGCCGGCCACATTCATTCAACAATTTTTTTTTTAATAGCCCTTAATAAGTGTTTGTGAAAGATTACACCACAAAATGTCAATGAAAGGTAATGACTCCATTTTTATTTTTCTACTGCTATCAATGGCCAACACGGTACAACACTTCATCCATGTCTTTGGTGATCTCTGATCTCCTTATGAACTCAGAGATGTACAATTCCTATCGCCTGACACCCGGGACATGCAGTTCTGAGGGCCGGACAGGTCGTTTTTTTAACATTTAGCCCTGCTGTGGACAAGCAAGGAGCAGATTTACTTGTCGGATGGAAACATTCGGGTGGCTGAGCAAATGTTTCCACTCACCCCGGTAAAGTGCCCCCACCCCGACACACACCCGCTATGTATCCCGGGCTCCTCTTGCCCATCTGGGACCCGGGACCAGCATAGCGGGTGATGATGGGTAGAGGAGAGAGGACACACATCCGCTCTCCTCTCCTTCTTCCTGACCCGGAAGTGACATGTATGACATCACTTCCAGGTCCCCATTGACAGTTTACCCACCATTAAAGCCGGGAAAGAATATAATGCAGTGATCTGTATTACATTACATTCAGTGGAGCACAGGGGAGACATTGGAGGTCTTTTAGACCCTGCATGTCTCATTAAAGAGAACCTGTCACCCAAAAATCATCACAGAGGGGATGTTTTGTCCTCTATGTCAGTTTTTCTAAACCAGGGGTCTTCAAACTACGGCCCTCCAGTTGTTCAGGAACCACAATTCCCATCATGCCTAGTCATGTCTGTGAATGTCAGAGTTTTACAATGCCTCATGGGATGTGTAGTTCTGCAACAGCTGGAGGGCCGTAGTTTGAGGATCCCTGTTCTAAACCTTTTTTCAGTCAAGGGGCCCTCCAAAATTATGGACAGTCTTGAGGCGCCCTAATCTATTCTAATAGTTTTACATAAAGCAACACCCATAGGACACCCGTTATAAGTGATTTATTCTTCCAAAGCAAATACACTTTTGTTAACTGGTACTGACTAGTATCCCAATGTTTCTCTTCTCCCTCAGTTTTTCTCCATCACTCAGCTAATGAGACCCCAAAGCTGATGGAGAGAGGCGGGGGAGGGTCACACAAGGATGATATTCAGGCAACTGACAGCCTCCTTATCAGCTCATGATATCATTGGTCGTTAGGAGGTTGGAAGCTAGAAGGTTGTAATGGTGTACAATGAAAACCTGAGGCTTTGTGTAACTAAAAGGCTTCATCCACCCTCCGGCTTGTATACAATTTTAGGGCAATTTTTAGGTATTTTGCCAAGGTGCCCCTGAAGAAACCTCAAGGCACCCTGGTTGTAAAAGACTGCTCTATGTGATAAAAAAAAGTTTTTCTTCTTTGAATTGAACAAAATGAAATTTAAAGGCACATAACCCCCCAAATAAAATCTGAGGCCCCGCCCACACATATACGCATGTACAAACATAAACTCACACATTGGGGCGCCTGAAAATGTTGATTGAGATACACATTAAATATCACCGCACACCGGAATGAAAGCAATAATTCTATCACCGGACCTCCTCCATAACACTAAACTGATGACCTATAGGGGGCTTTTAAAGCGTTGCCTACAGAAAATATAGTGTACTGAAGTTTGTCACCATTTCACAGGCGCACACAAATTTAAGGTGCGATATGTTGGGTATCTATTTACTCAGTTAAAAATTATTTATTGTGTTTTTGTGCCCCCTAAAATAAACTTTACTATGTTTTAGACTTTTGCGATAATATTGTGTGACATAAAATTGGAACTACCGCTATTTTATTCTCTAGGGTGTCTGCTTTCAGAAAATATATCATGTTTTGGGGGTTTTCTATCACCTTCAGGCCTAAAATGATTTTTTAACTCCTTCCCGCCCGGCCCCATGAGAGGCCACCTGAAGTGGTTGTAATAATTCCAATAATAACACTGCTAACGGCGCGCTGTTCCCTGCTGACCCCTCTTTCCCTACCGTCCACTGCAGGTGCTTGTACTGTACGTGACATCACCTGGGATGGACGAGAAGAGAGGAGGGGCCGGCGGGGAGCAGCACGCAGTATTATTACAGGCATCGGGTGAGTGAAGCTTTTTTTTACTGGAGTATAAAGACACCAGGGTCGCCATCGGAGGGAGAGGCAGGACCGCAAGAAGGCCCATGATACTCTCCTGGTCCCCCCACCCCCACAGTGTCCCCCTGTGTGCTCTCCCCCCACAGTGTCCCCCTGTGTGCTCTCCCCCCCACAGTGTCCCCCTGTGTGCTCTCCCCCCCACAGTGTCCCCCTGTGTGCTCTCCCCCCCACAGTGTCCCCCCCCCCCACAGTGTCTTTCTGTGTGCTCTCCCCCCCACAGTGTCTCCCTGTGTGCTCTCCCCCCACAGTGTCCCCCTGTGTGCTCCCCCCCCACAGTGTTCCCCTGTGTGCTCTCCCCCCCACAGTGTCCCACTGTGTGCTCCCCCCCCCAGTGTCCCCCTGTGTGCTCTCTCCCCCCCCAGTGTCCCCCTGTGTGCTTCCCCCCCCCACAGTGTTCCCCTGTGTGCTCTCCCTCCCCCACAGTGGCTCCCTGTGTGCTCCCCCCCCAGTGTCCCCCTGCGTCCTTTCCCCTCCCCACAGTGTCCCTGTGTCCTCTCCCTTCCCCCAGTGTCCCCCTGTGTGCTTACCCCCCACAATTTCCCCTTGTGTGCTCTCCCTCCCCCACAGTGTCCCCCTGTGTGCTCTCCCCCCCACAATGTCCCTGTGTGCTCTCCCCCCACAATGTCCCTGTGTGCTTCCCCCCTGTGTTCTTCCCCCCCATTGTCCCTCTGTGTGCTTCCCCCCACAGTGTCCTCCTGTGTGCTTCCCCCGCAGTGTCTCCCTGTGTGCTTCCCTTGCAGTGTCCTCATGTGTGCTTCCCTTGTAGTGTCCTCCTGTGTGCTTCCCCCGCAGTGTCCTCCTGTGTGCTTCCCCCGCAGTGTCCTCCTGTGTGCTTCCCCCTCCCCACAGTGTCCTCCTGTGTGCTTCCCTTGCAGTGTCCTCCTGTGTGCTTCCCCCGCAGTGTCCTCCTGTGTGCTTCCCCCTCCCCGCAGTGTCCTCCTGTGTGCTTCCCTTGCAGTGTCCTCCTGTGTGCTTCCCCCTCCCCGCAGTGTCCTCCTGTGTGCTTCCCTTGCAGTGTCCTCCTGTGTGCTTCCCCCCCAGTGTCCCCCTGTGTGCTCTCCCCCTCCCCACAGTGTCCTCCTGTGTGCTCCCCCCAGTGTGCCCCTGTGTGCCTCCCCCCATTGTGTTCTCCCCTCCCAGTGTGTCTGTGTGTGCTCCCCTCCCCCAGTGTCCCCTGTGCAGCTGTGGCTTGAGTATGGGCGGGGTCACAGAGGGCCCCATGATCTTCTATTGCCCGGGGGCCCCATGAGTTGTCAGTCTGCCCCTGGCTCTAACACCCCGCATCTCCAATCCAATAACCAGGAAGTGCCGTTTATCGGCTTTCCTTTATTCATGTGCAGCACTGATATTCAGCATTGATTATAAATGCAGACACATCAGTGATGATCGCCAGTGATGACCAACAGTGCCCCATAAGTGATGCCATTCAGTGCCCACCAGTGATGAACACCAGTGCCCGCCTGTGTTCACCAGGTATGCCAAACAGTGGCGATCAGTAATGCCTGTCAGAACCTCCTCATCAGTGCTGCCCATTAGTGCCATCTATCAGTGCTGCATATTAGTGCCTCCTCATCAGTACCCATCAGTGAAGGAGAAGACTTACTTATTTACAACATTTTATAACAGAAACAAAGAAAAACTTTTTTTTTCAGGTTTCTTTTATTTATAGCACATAAAATAAAAATCTCAGAGGTGATCAAATACCACCAAAAGAAAGCTCTATTTGTGGGGAAAGAAAATTTGGGCACAGTGACCACGCAATTGTCATTCAAAGTGTGACAGCGCTGAAAGATGAAAATTGGCCTGGGCAGGAGGGGGGTGAAAGGGTTAAACATATGGGCACAATAAATGCAAAACCGTCTCAGGCAGTGAAAGGGTAAAACGATAAGTTCACCTTCGGGAGTATGTTACATTTTCCTGTTCCTGCATTGGCTCAGCGATCCGAGCACTCTGTGTGACAGCAGTGCGGGGAGAAGTTCCCCGTACCGGCTGTCACTTTATGAAGAGAGCGCGGCCGTGCCATTCATTCACAGAGTTCTGTCCTTTGCTGACGTTGGCTTGTAGTGTTCAATGAACTCCTACACCGCTGCTGAGCTCTCTGGTAGAGGAGGAACAAGGAGATTGTCATAAGGGACGAGGAGATTGGGACCCAGATTTAGTTCCTTGGACAAATCGTTTTTTCAAAAAATGTCCACACCCCTGAAACTGTTTCTTACATGATGAAGATCAGCCATGGAGTATATCTGAGGTGTATATCAGGGTGTGCTTCTTCCCGACATGAGAGCTGTGATGTCCAGCAACATTCATATAGCAGACATTTCCCGCACTCAAGGCACTAATACATCTCAAGGGTTGTGTGGGATCCCTGATGTACAGGAAGACAGGACTTCAGTGAGGAACAATTCCCTCACTCAGGACAGGAAAGTGGATTCTCCCCCTTGTGAGATCTCTGATGTTTGTAAAGATGGGACGTCTGTGAAAAACATTTCCCGCACTCAGGACAGGAATACGGCTTCTCCCCCGTGTGAGATCTCTGATGTCTGGAAAAACTGGACTTGTTTAAAAAACATTTCCCACACTCAGGACAGGAATACAGCTTCTCCCCTGTGTGTGATCTCTGATGTGTGGAAAGATTGGACTTTTGTGAAAAACATTTTCCACACTCAGGACATGAAAGTGGCTTCTGCCCCCTGTGAGATCTCTGATGTCTGTAAAAGCTGGACCTGTCTGAAAAATATTTCCTGCACTCAGGACAGGAATACGGCTTCTCCCCCGTGTGAGTTCTCTGATGTGTGGAAAGACTGGCCTTCTGTGAAAAACACTTCCCACACTCGGGACAGGAATACGGCTTCTCCCCTGTGTGAGATCTCTGATGTGTGGAAAGTTTGGTCTTCACTGAAAAACATTTGCCGCACTCAGGACAGCAATACGGCTTCTCCCCTGTGTGAGATCTCTGATGTGTGCAAAGACTGGACTTCCGTGAAAAACATTTCCCGCACTCAGGACAGAAATACGGCTTCTCCCCCGTGTGAGATCTCTGATGTGTGTAAAGACTGGACTTCTGTGAAAAACATTTCCCACACTCAGGACAGGAATACGGCTTCTCCTTCATGTGAGATCTCTGATGTGTGGAAAGACTGGACTTGTCTGAAAAAAAATTCCCGCACTCACAACAGGAATACGGCTTCTCCCCTGTGTGAGATCTCTGATGTGTGTGAAGGTGGTACTTCTGTGAAAAACATTTCCCGCACTCAGGACAGGAATACGGCTTCTCTCCTGTGTGAGATCTCTGATGTTTGTAAAGACTGGACTTGTCTGATAAACCTTTCCCGCACTCAGAACAGGAATACGGCTTCTCCCTCATGTGTGATCTTTGATGTTTGTAAAGATGGGACTTCTGTGAAAAATATTTCCCGCACTCAGGACAGGAATATGGCTTCTGCCCCGTGTGAGATCTCTGATGTCTGTAAAGATGAGAATTCACTGAAAAACATTTCCCGCACTCAGGACAGGAATATGGCTTCTCCCCCGTGTGAGATCTTTTATGCACATTAAGATTGTATTTAGAATGGAAACACTTCCCGCACTCAGTACAGGAAAACCTTTTCTCTGTTGGAAGGACGGCACCGTCCCTCACAGTCTGAGGTTCCTCAGGATAAGAGGAATACGATGGTCCATCTACACTGTGTGGTGCCAGATGGACATTTGAGGTAGTCGGGTTTTCTCCTGGACTATACTGTGTGATGTCCTCATCTTCTACTTTACAGTCTGGAGACAAAGTGAGACAATCCTCTGAGGTTTTCCTCATCTCCCGTCCATCTACTAAAATAGAAATAAAAAGATTATTACTAGACATGAGCAGATTGGTTCCCATAAATCAGGACCCACATCAGGCAGCTTTGTCTCTGAGGATCTTACAATTCCACCCTCAAGGTAACTAGTAAATGGGTCCTCTGATCTTCTACCAGTTCATTTCTTTATTCATGGACCTTAGTCAGAGAGTGAGGAAACAACGAGAACTGTCTTTTATAGGAGTGACAGTGATGAGGGGATTATAGGACGAGTATCCCCACCCCCTCTATCACTCATTGCCATCTTCCCAACACAAGAAGTCCTGCACTTCCTTATTTAGTCCATGATTTAGTCATTAATAACAGCGGGGCTGAGCCCCACCAGAGGTCAGAGAGTGAGGATGGGAGGAGAACAACCAAGAAGAAGACTGGACTGATCCTGAAGACCTCCATCATTGGGTTATTGACTCCTCCCTCATTATCACTTTCTGTTTAACCACTTCAATACCAGGAACTTATGCACCTTCCCGCCCAGACCAATTTTCAGCCTTCAGCGCTCTCACACTTTGAATGACAATTACTCAGTCATGCTACACTGTATACAAACAAAATGTTTATCATTTTATTCTCGCAAATAGAGCTTTCTTTTGGTTGTATTTAATCACCACTGGGTCTTTTTTTGTTGCAATATAAGCGAAAAAACTGCGAACATTTTGAAAAAAACACTTTTTTTTTTGTTTCTAGTGTAACATTTTTGCAAATAATAATTTTTCTTCATAAATTTGTGCCAAAATTTATAATGCTACATATCTTTGGTAAAAATAACCCAAATTAATGTATATTATTTGATCATTGTGAAAGTTATAGAGTCTACAAACTAAGGTGCCAATCACTGAAAATTGATCACATCTGATGTACTGGTGGCCTATCTCATTCCTTGAGACACTAACAAGCCAGGAAAGTACAAATACCCCCCAAATGACCCCTTTTTGGAAAGTAGACAGTCCAAGGTATTTACTAAGAGGCATGGTAAGTTTTTTGAAGTTGTAATTTTTTCCCACAATTCTTGGGAAAGTTAAGGTTTTTTTTTTTTTTTTTTTTTATTTTAAATTTTTTTTACACAAACTGGTCATATTAACCGATTCCCGACCGCCTCATGTAGATATACGTCTACAGAATGGCACGGGCAGGCAAAACCACGTACCTGTACGTGGCCCTTTAAATGCCTGCCAGCGGCGCGCTCGCGACCCGGTCGGGAGCTCCGTGACCCCGGCCGCGGGACCAGCGGACCCGATCGCCTCTGGTGTCCCGCGATCGGGCTACGGAGCTGAAGAACGGGGAGAGGTTTGTGTAAACAAACCTCTCCCCGCGCTTCCTACACTGACTGTCATTGATTGGCTGTTTCCGGTCATCGGGAAAGCCGATCAATGACGTCAGACGTCAGCCCCGCCCCCTAATGTAAAAAAAAAACACACACGTCAGAGCCCATAACCCCTCCCCTCCCCTAGTGGTTAACTCTTTCACTACAACTGTCATTTATACAGAAATCAATGCATTTAAATAGCATTGATTTCTGTATAAATGACAATGGTCCCAAAAATGTGTCAAAAATGTCCGATGTGTCCGCCATAATGTTGCAGTCACAATAAAAAATCGCTGATCACCGCCATTACTAGTAAAAAAAAAAAATATTAATAAAAATGCTATAAAACTATCCCCTATTTTGTAAACGCTATAACTTTTGCGCAAACCAATCAATAATCGCTAATTGCGTTTTTTTTTTTTACCAAAAATATATGTAGAAGAATACGTATCGGCCTAAACTGAGGAAAAAAAATGTTTTTTTTATATATTTTTGGGGGATATTTATTATAGCAAAAAGCTAAAAATATAGCATTTTTTTCAAAATTGTCACTCTATTTTTGTTTATAGCGCAAAAAATAAAAACCGCAGGGGCAATCAAATACCACCAAAAGAAAGCTCTATTTGTGGGAAAAAAAAGGAGGCCAATTTTGTTTTGGAGCCACGTCGCACGACCGCGCAATTGTCAGTTAAAGCGACGCAGTGCCGAATCACAAAAAGGGGCCTGGTCCTTTGGCTGCCAATTGGTCCGGGGCTGAAGTGGTTAACAGGTTATTTCTCTCACACAGCATATGCATAATTGCAAATACACCCCAAAATACATCCCTCTACTCCTCCAGAGTATGGTGATACAACATGTGTGAGACTTTTACACAGCCTGGCCACGTACAAAGGCCCAACATTGAAGTAGCACTTTCAGGCGTTCTATAAGCATAAATTACACATCTCATTTCTCAACCACCTATTACATTTTTGAAGGCCCTGGAGCACCAGGACAATGGAATTGTCCACAAAATGACCCCATTTTGGAAAGAAAATACCCCTACGTATAATCTATGAGGCATAATGAGTCTTTTGAACGGTTCATTTTTTTCCAAAAGGGTTTGGAAAATGTGGAAAAAAATATGAAAATGCATTTTTTTTACACAAAGTTGTCACTTTATAAGATATTTATAACACATAGCAAAAATGACACCCCAAAATACATTCTGATACTCCTCCCGAGTATGGCAATACCACATGTTTGAGACTTTTACACAGCCTGGCCACATATAGAGGCCCAACATCCAAGTAGCACCTCCAGGCATTCTAGCAGCATTAATTACACATATCATTTTCTGACTACCAAAAACATTTTTGAAGGCCCTTCATATTTATAACACATAGCAGGTACATGCCAAATAACAAAAGATTACCTGTGGTTTTAGAAGTGCAGTGGTCCACAGAGGAGAGCATCGTTCCAGGCAGCAGGCATGAATGAGGTCAGTAACAGCAAAAGCAATCATCCAGGCAGCAGGCAGGAATACTGTCCATAGTTCGTACAGGCAGAGATACTGTCAGCACAGCCAGAGCACAGCCAAAGCACAGCCAAGCACAGGTCCAGGTAGCAGGCAGAGGTGTCCCGGCAGAAATACTGTCCAAAGTCAGTAGAGGCAGCAGGTAGATATATGGTCAACACAGCCAAAGTATTGGTGCAAACAGCAGGAAGAAACATGGTCCATAATGTCATGGGTCATTACAGGCAGCAATATATTAGCACAGCCAAAGTATTGGTCCAGGCAGCAGGAAGGACCATCAAGCTTAGGGCCGGGGGGACAGGGGTAGAGGCTTCTCCCACCCAAATCGCTTTGAAGCCTCCGGGTAACCAGACCTTGTTCTGGGAGCACAGAAAACGAAAAACGATTTTTCTCTACTCAGAACGCTATTCTGAAGCCCCTGACATATGTGAGACCACTGTGTACTAAAGTAGCCAAAAGATCAGTCCAAGTGGCAGACAAAAACATAGTCGATCAACAGGCCAAGGTTCGGTGCACGTGGAAGTCAGAAACATGGTTTAAATCGGCAGGCAGAGGCATCGTCGGTAAACAGGCCAGGGTCAGTTAATTAACATGGAAGGCAGTAACAGGGTAGCAGGCAAATGGGGAAATGGCAGTCTGTTAATAATAAGAGGAACTAATATTGGATGGATGGATGATAATTTTTGAAGCACTCTCCGATACACAGGCCAGGTTGGGAGGGACATTGGGGACAATAATAGCTGGTATCTCTTCTTACTCCTTCTCTGCTGCATACACAGCATTTCTTTTGGCGTCTTCTTCCAGATTCTGTGGGGGGAAGGCTATAGGGAAAGTGTTGCTCGTGAAGAAGAGTGACACTATCAGAGCGAATGCTTTTTGGGGCGGGACCTTGTTGGTAAATGAGGGCAGTGATGATATCTTCAATATACTTGAGATAGGTGATTTGTTGGTTTTGAGTTGCTTTTTGGTAGCAGACAAACAAATGAAAAAGGTCCATGTGAAACGCAACTTTCTTGAACCAATAACGGGGCTTTCTGGTTGATAAATAGTGCTGTACCATCTGATTGTTTACATCCACCCCCCATGTTCATATTGTAGTCGTGGACACATTCAGGCTTTACAATGGGGCCGTGTCTTTTTTGGATCTCCACCACGGTGTCATTGTGAATGGTAGAGAGGGTGTGGACATCTTTCTTGTCCCTCCACTTCATGGCCAACACCTCCTCGTTCCTCATGAATGCCGATTCTCCGTTTTGCAATTTTTTTGGTCAACAGATTTTGTGGGAATCCCTTCCATTTTTTTTGAAGGTACCGCAGGCTGGGTTTTTTTTACTGTAAAGATGACGAAAAAGGGTCAGACTGGTATAATAGTTGTGGACATATACATGGTATCCTTTTTCAAACATGGGGTATGCCAGCTCCCAGACAATTTTCCCACTGGTTTCAATATATGTGGGGCAATCACGGGGCTGGAGCTGGGAGTCTTTGCCTTCGTAGATCCGGAATGTGAAAACGTATCCAGTGGCTCTATCACATAATTTATTTAATTTCAGCCCATACCTGGCTGTTTTGTTTGGTATATACTGCTTGAAGTGCAGTCGGCCAGTGAAATGTATGAGGGACTAGTCCACACAAATTTTTTGGTCTGGGATGAAAACTTCTCTAAATCGCTGGGAAAAGGAATTGGTTAGGGGGCGTATCTTGTACAATTTGTCGTGGTTTTGATGATCTCGGGGAGGGCACGGTGAATTGTCATTGAAGTGGAGAAAACGCATAATCATTTTGTATCTTGTCCTGGACATGACAGCGGAATATATGGGCATGTGTTGGATGGGGTTGGTGGACCAATATGCATGGACTTCGTTCTTTTTTGTAAGCCCCATATTGAAAGTAAGTCCCAAAAACTATTTAACTTCATCCAGTGTGACACGTCGCCACTGGAACATGTGGGCGTAGGAAGAATTGGGGTTGGCAGCAATAAATTGGGATGCATACAGATTACTTTGATCCACTATATTCTGCAGAAAATCTTGTGGGAAAAATAAAGAAAAATAATCAAATTGAAAAAAATTTGTAGTGTCGGGCTGCACACCTGGCTGTGCGGTGAAAGGGGGGATGATAGCGGATCCTGAGTTGGCAGGCAACCATAAGGGGTTTGCCAGGGCATCAGGAAGGTAGGACTGGGGCTGGATTCTTTGGGTTGGGCGTGTATTTCCAGTACTTGAACTGGGCTCCTCTTCCTGAGGTCTGGCGCTGCTGGTGGTGGGCAGATCTCCTGATCTTGGTCCTGATCTTGGTCCTGATCTCATTCTTTTGGAAGGGACGGTTTCCTCCGCGGACTCTGACTCTGATCCACTATCCTCCACTGGCTCGTATTCCGAACCAGAATCGGATGATGGGAGCTCCCCGCTGCTCTCATCATCAGACATGGCAAGAATTTCATATGCATCCTCAGGTGTGTAATTCCTTTGAGACATTATGGCAGTGCTTATTGGTCTCTGTAATGGTACTTCTGGTGGTAGTGGTACCGATGGAGGTATTAGTGGCGGGCCTGTGTGGTGGTACCAATGGCGGTAAGGGTGGTGGTGGCAGTACAGGTGGCGTACGGGTGGTGGTGGTACCGATGGCAGCACTAGTGGCGATACTGCTAGCGGCCTGTGTGGCAGTATAGATGGTGGGCCTAATGGTGGTACCGATGGCGGTACTGGTAGCCTGTGTGGCGGTACCGATGGCGGTGGGCCTGTGACAGATGGGCTGATTGGCTTGGCTGTGTGACAGGTGCTCTTTATTGAGGGGGGCCGTGTTGCACAGTAATACAGGAAAAAGACAAAACTGATCTCACTTACAGTGGGGATCGAAAGTTTGGGCACCCCAGGTAAAAATGTGTATTAATGTGCATAACGAAGCCAAGCCAATTTTTTTGTTTTCTGTAATTTTGAAAGTGTAAATGATGGAAATAAAATCCTAACTTTTTTTGACATAAGAATGTCTAATCTGTAATTTGATGCCATTTGGAGATCTTTCCATCTTTCCTTGGCTTCGTTATGCACATTAGTACACATTTTTACCTGGGGTGCCCAAACTTTCGATCCCCACTGTACTGATCCCTGCTCTCTCCTCACACGATCGGTGTGTGTGAGGAGAGAGCAGGGATCAGATAGTAACTGCTGCTTTGTTTACATTTGTGACCGGCTGTGATTGGACACAGCCGGTCACGTGGTAAACAACCAATTTCATTGGTTGTTTACCCTGATCGGGGAAGCGCTGTGTCCAAGGGACACACGCTGTCCCCGATCGCCGCACTGCATGCCCCCTGCTGCGAGCCCCCATGGGCACACGCCGGCATGTTATCCTGAAGGATGTCATATGTTGCCCAGTCAGGATAACGCAACCACTTTCCGGACGTCAATATGCTATTGACCGGGCGGGAAGTGGTTAAGGTTCCAAAGTTTGAGGATATTATCACATTATTATCAACATGTAAAAGTCTGTGCTCCAATCAGGTCATCAGATATTAAATGTCCAGATGGTAGGAAATGGGTGCAAAAGAGGTAAGGCCTATGTAATGTACAACTTATTATAAAGGATACAACAGTTAGGATTTTATAGTATCACAATAATGTAATGCACAACATGGAGTATATAGTGCAGGGGTCAGGACTCATAATATTGGCATTTAGTAATCAGTGAAAGATTAAATGTTTCCATGAGACAAGTTGCAGAGGTCCCACACCGCTGCCTCCCATCTCCTGAGACTGCACTCAGTGACTTGGGTCTGAGACTATACAGACATATCCCTCCACCCAGCACAGCCAGCAGATAACAGAGCAAGTAACCCTGGGAGAATTGTTCTGGCAGACATCTTGCCATACTCGGGTATGGGGCAGGAGACCCAAAACACATAACCCAGGTGCCTCGGTCTAGTAACACCTATGGTGAAAATAAACATTTTGCTGCCAGCTGAACCCCAGAATCTCCATAAATCCAGTCTAGATACATAAATTGTGTCTGCAGCACTTAAAAGGAAGATTATCCGAGAGAAAAGGAATACAGGACGGGGAACACAGCTCAGGAAAGTGACCAGGGGATTACAGGCTGATATCACACAGTCCCCACCCTACTCTGGACCAATCAGTGAGCAGTATGGGTGGAGGAATGTATTTAGTGTTAATGACCCACCTGTGCTGATCTCTGTAGGAGTGTCCTCCTCTATAAATTTCCCCGTTATTCCATCCTCCTCCATAGACTGCTGATCATCCCTCACATACCTCTCTTCTTCTTCTGCTTTAAGCTCAAATTCTATATCGATTGGATCTCCACTCTAAATCAAGAACATTTGAGAAATATCATTTGTAAGATATAAGATTTAATATTGTGTCACATAAAAATTGCACACATTGTCTCTAGAAGTCAGTGTTTTTAAAACCTCCGTCCCACCTTGTAACAGTGGGAGATGGTGTGATCTTCCTGTGTCGAATCCCGGGAATACAGAGGACGGGGACATCTCTCTGGTGGGTTCCTGGTATTAGGTGGCTCCATCATATCCTTGTGTCCTCCTGGAAACTCCTCCATCACTCCATACTCCTCATCCTCCTCTTTATACTCTTCTTTAACATCAATATTATCATCCCTGAGATTTCCACTCTGAATATATAATAAAACATTCATTGTAACAAACATGCTGTGTATAAATCATATCTACCAATAATTGTCAATCATTTACCTGATGATGGTGGGGGATGGTGTGACCTTCCTGTGTGGAATCCCGGGAATACAGAGGACGGGGACATCTCTCTGGTGGGTTTCTGTAGCTGGATGACTCCACCATGGTGTCCTGGTACAGATCTTTGTGTTCTTTTAGAAACTCTGACTTCTCCATCACCCCATCCTCATCATCCTCCTCTTTTATCTCTTCTTTAACCTCAACTTTAGACTCTCTCAGGTTTCCACTCTGAATATATAATAAAAATGACATCAATAGTAACAATGCAGATAATGTACAGATCCTAATGATACTATCAGTGATTGTTCCTCATCTACCTGATGATGGTGGGGGATGGTGTGACCTTCCTGTGTGGAATCCCGGGAATACAGAGGACGGGGACATCTCTCTGGTGGGTTCCCATTACTGGATCCATCTGTAGGAAACACACACACTGACTGAATACATTGTTTCTATGTGTTTATCAGATGATGGGGGATCTAGGTGGAGCCTCCGTACTGCTCTCTCCTTTACAATAAAGTCTCCTCTTACCCGGTGATGTGAGGGGCGGCTGATTGTCCATCATGATGTCCTTCCCAGCACCGCTCATGTCTCCAGGCAGCAGCTCGATGATCTCTCTGGTGACTTCTAGAATCTTCTAATTTCTCTATTCTATCAGAAATGGAGGGAGGTGGAAACAATGTGATTATCATATGATCTTCAGACTTCAAAGGAGGAAAACTCTAGATTTGAACACATATAGTCAAATCAAATGACATTCCCAGAATCCTCCTCACCTCATCAATTTTTATCAAAACCCCACTGGAATATAATTTACCCATACAGACCCCCCCCCCACTCTGTAGGTTAAAAGCTTGTTGCAAGGAATTCTGGGACCAATAGTCTTGCTTTGCTTGTGGGACATTGGGAGGAGGAGCTGTGAGGTCAGTGTGATGTCATAGGGATTGCTGACACTGGTTGGAGGGACATGGGGGGGAGCTGTGAGGTCAGTATGATGTCATAGTATTCTCAAACTCTGGTTGGAGGGACATTGAGAGGAGGAGCTGTGAGGCCAGTGTGATGTCATAGGATTCTCTGACTTGGATTGGAGGGACATAGGTAGAAGGATCTGTGAGGGGCGCTCTGTGAGGTATCTGTACACACAGAATAATTTCTCCCAGGTGCGTCACACATCTCCTAAATAAAAGATGAACTTTGTCTTTGGCTTTGCCAGGACACATCATATTCCTGTGATCTGATCACATTTTAGGATGAATATCTGAGACTGGGATCATTATGGAGACATTCGTTTTCAGGACATTTACTACAAATTATATTTTCCCTCTTTCTTTCTATTTAAATCTTATAAAATAAAGACATACATATTCCAATCCTCTTCCTAAATAACCCCCCATCCCCCACCACTAATAAAGGTCATATAACCCGCTAGTATAGACTGATGAGGTGAGAAGGTGATTGGTGGGAAAGGTGACACATCTCCAAAATGAAAAGAATGTTCCAGCCCCACAATTGGGAAAGTGTTCTGACCCCGAACGGGTTAATCTAGGTCTCCACACTATATATGTGTGTATCATCATCTTCTGGAGATAAAAGACATCACAGTGACTATGGAGGAAGAGGAAGGACATGACGGGGGGTTACTGGGTGTAAATAGATAATAAAATCTTATTACCTCCTCTGCTACCACTTCCAGTAACGTCTTCTCTCTTCCAGCAATGTCTCCTCTCTACTTCCTCCTGACTGACCTCTCACCCGGAACTTCCTGCCTGTTCCTGAACTCACTTCCTGTCTTCCACAGAGACTTCCTGGGTAGAAGTGCGATCACCACCTTGTGGAGCTCAGAAAAACTGCAACCCTGGGAAACGTCTCGTAGTGTGAACACGGCCTTGTGCTGTGTGTATGTACTGTATATCCTTATAGATGGGGTCATCTCCACTCCCACCAAGGGGGATAGAAATATATTACTGCTCGGGGGGGGGGGGGGGGAGACGTTTTGGCCCCTTTGATTTTGCAGTAAAATTGATGTCAGATTTAGTCATGTAGAATATCTGTTATATGGATACCAAGAGCCCCAGCCGAGAGTAAAGGGTGGAAATATTACTGATTATTATATAATATTACCTAGTCCAGCCTTTCTCAGCCAGGGTTCCTCCAAAGGTTTTTAGAGGTTCCTTGAGCAATAAACAATTTCTGTAAATAATAATGGTCTAGAAGTAGATGAGGGTGCGTTTCCCTGCCCACCAAAAGGCCAACTAAAACATAACCTTTATTGTAAATCATAAAAGGTATGTAAATGACTATATCATGTATACCTATAGGATGAGCCACGATTGCGCACCCTGACACACTGCTTCACTGATCTTGATAAAGAGTCTCTAACATAGGCTCTTTACCACATGATAAGCTGTGTCCAATCATAGCTGATCACAGTGTAAACAGAAAGAGCCGTGTATCGGCTTTTCCTTCACTCGTGCTGACAGATGCGAGTAGAGGACAGCCGATCGGCTGCCCTCCTGACAGGGGGGGGGGGGTCTTGCCCTGATTGATGCCCACCCAGAACCACCAGGGATGCCCAACATGGCTGCCCACCCAGGGCCACCAGGGATGCCACCCAGGACAACCAAGTCTGACCATTAGAGGTGCCAATCGGTGCCCATCAGTGCCCAGCAGTGCTGCCTATCAGAGACTCATCATCAGTGCTGCCTATGAGTGCCCATCAGTGCCACCTATAAGTGCCCATCAGTGCTGCATACCAGTGCCACCTATGAGTGGCCATCAATGCTGCTTATTAGTGCCTCATCATCAGTGCCACCTCATCAGTGCCACCTTATCAGTGCCCATCATCAGTGCAGCCTCATCAGCGCCCATCAGAGAAGGACAAAAGGTACTTATTTACAAAAAGCTTTTTTTTTTTCAAAATTTTCTGTCTTTTTTTATTCGTTTAGCAAAAAAAAAAAATCCCAGTGGTGATCAAATACCACCAAAAGAAAGCTCTATTTGTGGTAACAAAATGATAGAAATTGTGTTTGGGTCCAGTGTTGTATGACCGCGCAATTGTCATCCAAAGTGCGACAGCAATGAAAGCTGGAAATTGGCCTGATCAAGAGTGGGGGGGGGGGGGGGGGCTGAGTGCCCAGTATTGAAGTGGCTACCAAGTTTAAATAGTGAAACTTCTCTTGATATATACATATAGACTATATTAGGGTTATAATCTCCTCCTACATTCAATATAAGGCTCCAGGCTGTATAGCGGATATGTAAATTCAAGGTCTACTCACCAACACCAACTGGTATCAAGAGATGGGGGTATATCTGTCTCTCCTCCCATCTATTGGCCACATATAAAAATGAGATGAACAGAAAAAGAGAAGATATGGCAGTAAATAATGTCTTGCTGAAGATATGGGCTATCTGTCTTCTGCCCTATGAAATGATCTCTCAGATATGTAATATGGATACAACTCATCCATGTGGACACAAATAACCACTGATGGACGAGCCCCATATATCACCATATCCACAAAAAAAATTCTCTCTTAATCAAGACTGCATTAAAACAAGGCATGGGGTGAGATATGCCTTGTATACATACCTCGGTGAGGGGGTCTGTGTGATTTTTGGCAATTATGTGGGCCTGTAGCCAGGGTAAGCCCAAGATGACTGGAAACAGAGGGGACGCAATTGCATCCAGACTCAGCAGTTCCTTATGGTCTGTGGAGGTGATCACAGGTAGTGGAGGGGTATCCTGGGTTACCAAACCAGACTTGATACGGGACCAGTCTGCCAGAAAGATGGAGAGTCTTTGGGCCCTGGGTCAGAGTGAGATGTGTTGTTGATTTGCAAAGTTCAAGTCAATAAAACAACTACATGCCCCACAGTCAATTATTGCAGTAAGAGGCACAGTTCTTCCTGGAAGCTGAAATGAAATGGAAAGAGCCAAGTGTGTGGTGTTGGCAGAGGGTGCTGGATAACTGGAAGGGGATATTGATAGGCATTTACGTAGCTTTGCTGGACAAGTGTACATAGTGGCCGGCTTCCCCAACATACAGGCATAGGTTGTTCTGTCGCCAGCGTAACCATAACACCCCCCGGTAAAGTGCCTTCACCCCGACACACATCCGCTATGTATCCCGGGCTCCTCTTGCCCCTCTGCGGACCCGGGACCGGCATAGCGGGTGATGATGGGTAGAGGGGAGAGAAGACACACAACCGCTGTCCTCCCCTTCTTGTTCCTGACCCGGAAGTGACATGTATGACATCACTTCTTCAGGGTCCCCACTGACAGTTTCCCCGACTATCAAAGCTGGGAAAGAATATAATGCAGTGTGATCTCTATTACATTCAGTGGAGCACAGGGGAGACATTGGGGGTCTTTTAGACCCTGGATGTCTCATTAAAGAGAACCTGTCACCAAAAAATCATCACGTAGGAGACTTTTTGTCCTCTATGTCAGTGTTTCTCAACCTTTTTTCAGTCAAGGCGCCCTCCAAAATCATGGACAGTCTTGAGGGTCCCAATCTATTCTAATAGTTCTACATAATGCGACAACAGCAACACACATAGGACACCCGTTATAAGTGATTTATGCTTCCAAAGCAACTACACTTTTGCAAACTGGTACTGACTAGTATTCCAATGTTTCTCTTCTCCCTCAGTTTTTCTCCCTCACTCAGCTAATGAAACCCCAAATCTGATGGAGAGAGGCGGGGGAGGGTCACACAAGGATGATATTCAGGCAACTGACATCCTCATCAACTCATGATGCCATTGGTCATTAGGAGGTTGGCAGCTAGAAGGTTGTAATGGTGTACAATGAAAACCTGAGGCTTTGTGTAACCAAAAGGCTTCATCCACCCTCCGGATTGTATACAATTTGGGGCAATTGTTCAGCATTTTAACAAGGTGCCCCTGAAGAAACCTCAAGGCATCATGGTTGAAAAAGGCTGCTCTATGTGATGAAAATGCCCCCCCCCCCCCCTTTTTTTTTTTTATTGTAACAATTTAAATTTAAACCCAGGCACATAACCCCCCCCCCCCCCCCCCCCCCCCCCCCCCAAAAAAAAAGACTTTTGCAAAAAAAAAAAAGACTTTTGCGATTAATATTGTGTGACAAAAAAAAAAAACTACCACTATTTTATTCTCTAGGGTGTCTGCTTTCAGAAAATATAATGCTTCGGGAGTTTTATATAATCTTCAGGCCTAAAATGATTTTTTAACTCCTTCCTGCCTGGCCTATATCAGAATGACAGCCAGGCGGGGGGGTTACATTATCCTGACTGGACGTCATATGACATCCAGAAGAATAAGCCACTCGGGCACAGGTGATTGGTGGTGTGTTGTGTCGCTCTGACACACCGCATGTCCAATCTCGGTAAGGAGCCTATGACGTAGGCTCTTTACCATGTGATCGCTGTGTCCAATCAAAGCTAACACATGGTAACCAGAAAGTGATGGTTATCGGCTTTCCTTTATTCATGCTGACAAGGTAGAGGAGAGAAGATCAGTGGCTCTCCTGACAAGGGGGGGGGGGGGATCTACATTGATATTCAGCATTGATTATCAGTACAGGCCCATCAGTGATGATTGCCAGTGATGACCACCAGTGATGCCCAACAGTGCCCACCTGTGATGCCAATCAGTGATGTCAATCAGTCCCCACCAGGTATGCCAATCAGTGCCCATCAGGGATGCTTGTCAGTACCTCCTCATCAGTGCTGCATATTAGGTCTGCCTAATCAGTTAACGAGAAAACTTACTTATTTACAACATTTTATAACCATTAACAAAGAAAAACAATTTTTTTTTAAATTTACTGTATTTTTTTATTTGTAACACAAAAAATAAAAACCCCAGTGGTGATCAAATACCACCAAAAGAAAGCTCTATTTGTGGGAAAAAAAAGAAAAAATGTAATTTGGGTACAGTGTTAGATGACTGCACAATTTTCATTCAAAGTGTGAGAGCGCTGAAAGATGAAAATTGGCCTGGGCAGGAAGGGGGTGAAAGTGTCCGGTATTGAAGGGGTTAAACATGAGCCAAAGGGGAAAAAATGCAAAAATTTTCTCTGGCAGTGAAAGGGTTAAAGGAAACGTTCACCTTCGGGAAGATGTTACATGTTCCTGCAGCGGCTCAGCGATCCGAGTCCTCTGTGTGACAGCAGTGCAGGGAGAAGTTCCCTGGACCAGCTGTCACTTTATGAAAAGAGCATGGCCGTGCCATTCATTCACAGAGTTCTGTCCTTTGCCGATGTCGGCTTTAAGTTTTCAATAAATTCCCACACCGCTGCTGAGCTCTCTCGTAGATGAGGAACAAGGAGATAGTCATAAGGGACAAGGAGATTGGGAACCTGATTTAGTCCCTTGGACAAGTATTTTTTTCAAAAAATGTCCACACCCCTGAAACTGTTTCTTATATGATGAAGATCAGCCATGGAGTATATCTGAGGTGTATATCAGGGTGTGCGTCTTCCCCACATGAGAGCTGTGATGTGGGGGCATGTCCGGCCGCGATCAGGAGCAGACGTGTGGAAACAGAGCTCCTCACCACGCGGCCTAATCAAGAGCCATCCTCGGCCACAAATTGCACAGTAATCCCCCTGCTGTGCGGGGATACTAACAGGCTCTTCTGCTCACCATCCCGGTACACCGGTGAGGCTCTCAGACCGATACAGCAACCAGCGAGGGTTCACGCTGAGGCCGGTTCCATAGGCCTCTGGACGCCATCTTGCAGCCTACAGCACACTGGGGCGCCGTTAAACCTACCTGCAACAAGCCGGAGTCCAGAAGACCGCTACCCATGGCCCATCTGAGGGGGCTAGACACCCGGTGCCCCTGGATCACCGAATAGTCAACGCCGGTCGCAACAGTCGCCGAACGGCCGCCGCATTTACAGGCCTGTGAGGGTGAGTGTCTTGGGGCGAAGGGGCTATAAGGGGAGGACACTGGACGCTATTCCTCCTATTCAGACACCCTACCCTGCCAACATCCTTCCCTTTAGCACCCCCTGGAAGTGGTAGCGGGCCCCAGACGGTGATTAGAGAAACGGACTGACCTGGAGCGCATCCGGGCGCTGACACTGGGAAAGACAGCGGCTTCGGCCTACTCCCGGAGCACGGCAGCCATCTAGGTGTTCCAACTACACCCTTCCCTGTTTGTGCTCTAAAGCTGCCCAAACCCTGCTACTTATTGCTTACCTACAGCATAAGACTGCCTGCACCACCCTCTAATACTGCACCCTCACCGGTCAACACGATTGAGCTTTTGGAATGGGACTAAATTGTCGCAAATCCTTTGTTGCACCTTACACATGCTGCTAAGTGAATGTGAATGAGAGGTGCTCCGTCCAGCATTTAGCTCCGCAGCTCCAACTATGCCAGCAAAGACACCCAAATCCCGCTCTACAATTACCAAGAGATCCGTTAAGGGTCCGGCGATTAACCAAGCCGTCACCGGCTCCATACAACGCTTTCTAGCTGCCAGTAGAACCGGACCAGGCGCACATAGCAGTCAAACCAGGTCCACAAGGCGAAGCGCTTCTCCCTCTTCTCTAGCTGCTTCCATGAGAGAAAGCTCGCCTGCATCATCTTACTGCTCAGGCCCCATGGAAGAAACCGGGTCTAGAGTTGAGCGGACACCTGGATGTTCGGGTTTGGCAGGTTCAGCCGAACTTCAGAAAAAAGTTTGGGTTCGGGACCGAACTTGACCCCGAACCCCATTGAAGTCACTGGGGACCCGAACGGCTATAATGAATTGTCAGCTCCGTCCCCATAATACAGAGAACAGTCATTGAAAGTTATTGATTTTTAAAAAGTTATTGTCATAAAAAGTGTTTGGAGACCTGGGTCCTGCCCCAGGGGACATGTATCAATGCAAAAAAATTGTCGGCTCCCGTAATACAGAGAACAGTCATTGAAAGTCATTGATAAAATCAAAAAAAAAAAAAAAAAAAGTGTGGGGGTTCCCCCAAATTCAATTACCAGGCCCTTCAGGTCTAGTATGGATATTAAGGGGAACCCCGCACCAAAAAAGGGGGGGCGGGGTCACCAGGTGGCCCTCAGTTATAAAGGACCTGTCAGAAGAAGCGAAGCCTCACACAGCGGGAGCCTCCTATTGCGCAGAGCGGCCCGACAAAGAAGAAGAGACGCCGGCGCCATGGAAGAAGATGCCGGACGAGAAGACCAGAGCGACAAGAAGCCGATCGGAGGAAGAAGAAGATGGAAGAAGAAGATGAAGAAACCGAAGGATGAAGAAAGGAAGAAGACCAGAAGAAAGAAGACTTTAATAAAGGAATTGTCAAATACCGTCTCCTGTAATTTTTCACATTTTTGTCACTTTCTAGCCGGGACAGAGGCTGTTGGAGGGGACTGAATGCGAGCCTATTGCCTTGTGATTACGGGCCCTGGCATTTGGGGGAACGGTGCTCTTTGTGAGCTGTATGCCTGGGGACCGCTGAGCTGGTTTTACTTGGATTTAGGTCCATGCTGGCCCCCCAAGACACAGACTGTGGATATGTATATGCTGTATATATGTATATATAATGTGTGTTGTCCCCATGCTGTTGGGACACACAATGTCAGATGCTAATGTCGTCAACTTCAGCCAGCCTGTCTGTCTGTTGTCTTGTGTAAGGTAGATGAGGCTGGTCTGGCTTGACACAGATTCTAAAGAATATTTCACCTATTGTTGTATGTGCTAATTAACCCTGCAATTGAATGAAGGAGTCCAGTGTTGATTAAGATAATTAGCTCATGCTAATTAGGTTAGGTTTTAGTCATCTGGCTGTATATATGTGTGTGTCAAATAAAGTAAATTCCTGATGTACTCCAAGACTGGTGTTGTCTAGTTCTTGGGGCTCCTATAGCCAGATCCATTGGACTCATGTTCCAGGACTTAGGAAGCATTTACGGCGGACACATTTGAGTACAGGATCCGTCACAGGGGGCTTCCAGATTCTGATAAGCCCCCCACCCACAGACCCCCACAACCACCGGCAAGGGTTGTGGGGACAAGGCCCTTGTCCCCATCAACATGGGGACATGGTGCTTTGAGGGGCACAGCATGTTGAGGGCATGTGGCCTGGTATGGTTCAGAAGGGGGGGGGCGCTCTCGTCCCCCCTCTTTTCCTGTGGCCTGCCAGGTTGCGTGCTTGGATAAGGGTCTGGTATGGATTTTGAGGGGGACCCCACGCCATTTTTTTTTTTGGGCGCGGGTTTCCCCTTAAAATCCATCCCTTCGGGTCTGGTATGGATATTTAGGGGGAACCCCCACGTCGTTTTTTTTTTTTTTAAATTTGACGTGGGGTTCCCCTTAATATCCATACCAGGCCCTTGAGGACCTCAAGGGCCTGGTAATTGAATTTGGGGGAACCCCACGCTTTTTTTTTTTTTTAATCAATGACTTTCAATGACTGTTCTCTGTATTACGGGAGCCGGCAATTCATTATAGCCGTGAGTGATTTTAAATAGCTTTTTTTCCGTCAAAAATGACACTTTGTGCAGGGACAGTTCTAAGCACGGGAAACATGCGCCCCTTTACAGGAATACTATACACACCCCCCAGTTAAGAAATTTAAAGGAATATTACACTTTTATTGTTTCACTTGAAGCATTATTAATATCACTGCTCCTGAAAAAACGTCCGTTTTTAAAAGTTTTTTTTGCATTGATACATGTCGCCTGGGGCAGGACCCGGGTCCCCAAACACTTTTTATGACAATAACTTTTTAAAAATCAATGACTTTCAATGACTGTTCTCTGTATTATGGGATCCGACAATTCATTATAGCCACGACTCCACGAGTGCTTTTAAAAGACTTTTTAAAAAGCACCATTACATCGCTGAACACCAGACCCAAACCCGAACATACAGTCAATTGTTCGGGTTCGTGTCCGGGACCCGAACACCCAAAAGTCCGATACGGACCCAAACTTTACAGTTCGGGTTCGCTCAACCCTACCCGGGTCCCCTACAGGCTCAGACATGTCGTCTTTGGTATGTGGCCTTAAAAAGGAACTAGCCGGGATGTTCCACGGCCTAGAAAAAGCAATAAAAAAGGAGATTACGGGGGTAAGAACAGGCACATCCTGGACAGAGTGGAAGAAACAGAACAGAGACAAGACTCTCATGCTACGCCCATAAGAGAACTACAAGAGACTGTCACACAACTCGCCTTTGCCCACCGCACCTCATTATATAGGCTCGAAGATCTCGAGAACAGAAATCGCAGAAACAACTTGCGCATTAGAGGGCTGCCTGAGGCAACTGGCGACAACGATCTGGAACAGTTGATCCGCAGTATTTTCAATACAGTATTGGGAAATCTGGTTACCGATCCGTTGTGATTCGACCATGTTCACCGGGCTTTTAGACCCCGCAACATCAACTCTGAGCAACCCAGCGATGTCATATGTCGACTACACTACTTCACAGATAAAAACGTCATCATGGTTAAACTGAGGAACACCCCCAACATTGACTTTGACGGAGCGGTCCTTAATATTTTCTCAGACCTGTCTAAAGAGACCTTGGACCGCCGCAGAGCCCTTAAACCACTTCTGGAACATCTGCGCTCCAATGGGATTACCTACAGATGGGGTTTCCCGGTGTGCCTCATTGCCACCAAGAATGGCCGTTCCCACACTCTTCGGTTCCCAGAGGAACTGACACAATTTTTGAAAGATCTCAATCTGCCTCCAATGGACCTCCCGGGGTGGCACGACCCGGTCCCTAAGTTCTCCCATATTCAGGACTCCCAATGGCAAACGTCCTCTACTAAGAAAAGGTGTACATCCACTCCAGGCTCTGCACAAAAGCACGGATGAGAAGTAATGTACTATGCCTATGTTCTTTTGTTTTTCTGTGGTCTGCAGGTACTCAGAACTCCAGAGAAGTTTGCGGTGAAATGATTCCCCCCAAAAGGGGTTCATTTTCTTTTTCCTTTTCTCCCTGCAATCTTCTGATATGACTGACTTATGGTTATACACCGGGGATCCCAACAGACACCCCCCTTTCGGGACTCATCTACTGATGGTTAAGTATACCTGCAAGTTACCATGTTCAGTTTATTGAGATTCAGTCGTTAAAGTGTAATTGCTCAGATAGTTTTTCTTGTTTACTGTTGGAGCTATATTTTTTCTCCCACAAATTTTATGACACATAGCTGAATGCTGGCGGAGCACATTGCTCCCATGTGCCTTTTACATGGTACATCCCCCTCCCCAACTTTCCTTCTGGGGTTGGTGAGAGCGGGTAGCTTTCGAGCTTCCAAGCCCGTTCTCCTTTTGGAGTTCTGGGTTGCTGCCTGCTCTCTCTCTCCCCACAGGGACCACCGCAGAATTCTGCGTGACGTGTTATGGTTTCCCACATGCGTCCGGACGGACGACTATGTTGTTTACGTAAATCTGACTCTTTTATCTTCCCTTTTCTTACCCACTCCTCTTCCTCACCCCCCTTATCTCTCCCTCCCAAGTTGGCATGCATGGAAGTATAAGCTTAAGGGTCACACTCCGCTGATGTAATGGCCACACTCAAAATCCCTTTCGTTTTACAGCTATGCAAGTGGATGATCATTGTCGTTTTCTCTTCTTGAAGGGCTTTATAGGTAACACCCAATGCACACTGGCAAACATATACTGTCCAAACCACAATCAACCTACCTTTTTTTCCCAAACCCTCACCGAATTGTCACAATTCGCTGAAGGTCTACTCATCTTGGCAAGAGACATAAACATGCCTTTAGATCCCATAATAGACACCTCTCACGGTCGCTCTAGCATTTCCTTTAAGCGCCTGTCATTTGTTAAAAAGAGACTCCTAGATCTGCAATTGATAGACGCTTGGCGCATTCTCCACCCTAAAGAAAAAGACTTTTCCCACTTTTCTAGGACTCACCAGTCCTACTCCTGCATAGACAATATTTTTATAGATCACCACCATCTCCCATTACTACAATCCACGAATATAGGTACTGCGACATTATCGGATCACGTGCCTGTGTCGATGAGCATGACCATGCCCACCTTGGTTCACCGCTCCAATAATTGGAAACTCAATGACTCTCTTCTCTCTAATCAAGCAGAGGTCTCTGTGTTATCCTCCCATTTATCACAGTACTTTAAAGACAACAAACCTTCTGAGACTTCCCCTGCTATTGTATGGGAAGCCCACAAGGCTACCATGAGAGGCCGATTCATTGAACTCGGGGCAAGGAAAAAAAGGGAGCATGGTCAACACCTCGAACAGGTTTTACACCAAATATCGGAACTTGATAAGCAACATAAACTCACCTTACATTCATCCCTCCTAGAGGCTCTCACGTTGAAGCGAGAGAATTGAAAAATCTTCTTAACATTGAAACTGCACGAAAATTCCAACTGTTCTCACAGAAACTCTATGAGTGGGGGAACAAACCTAGCAGACAATTAGCAAGATCCCTTAAGGAAAAGCAGACTAGATCGTTTATTCCCAAGATAAAACTCCCCAACGGGAATTTAGTCCATGCGACCCCACACATCGCTAAGGCTTTCAGGGAATACTATGCAGATTTATACAAAGTGCAATGTGACTCACCGTCTCTGACTGCAAAGGAGAGACGTAGCCACATGCTCACATACCTGAAAGAAGCTAATTTACCTAAACTCTCAAACTCGACTCTCAGGGAACTAGAATCGGAACTCTCAGTCAAGGAATTTCAGACAGCTCTGAAATCTTCCCCCCACAGATAAAGCCCCTGGGCCAGACGGCTACACCATTCTTTATTATAAAACATTTAGTGATATTCTCCTACCCCGCCTTGCGGCTTATGCCAACTCAATCTCGCAGACCTCGGGACTTCGTCCAGAATCCCTCACAGCTCACATCACAGTGATCCCCAAGCCAGGAAAAGATCCCACCCAATGGAGCAGTTACAGGCCAATTTCCCTATTGAATTTTGACGTTAAATTATATTCCAAAGCTATGGCTAATGGATTACTCCCCCTTATACCCTGTTGGGACTCCATGGACCAGACGGGCTTCATACCTTATAGAGAAGCCAAGGATAATTCTCTCCGAGCAATATCCCTTATACAGTATGCCCAGAAAACAGCCCAGTCCACCCTACTCATATCCACTGACGCAGAAAAAGCGTTCAATAGGGTGGACTGGGACTATTTAAAATTGACTTTATGCCACTTTGGACTGGGACCCAAAGTGTATTATCGCATCACCTCCCTTTATTCCAAACCCACAGCACAAATTCGCATAAACGGTACTTTAAGTGATTCATTCCAACTCTTTAACGGGACCAGACAAGGCTGCCCCCTTTCCCCCCTCTTGTTCGCTCTTACCCTCGAACCCTTTTTGGCTACCATAAGACGTAACAAAAATATCCATGGGATCCGAGTAGGCAATAAAACTCATAAATACGTAGCATATGCTGACGATATTTTATTTTTTATTCAGCAGCCCCGTATTTCACTACCTAACTTAATGTCAGCCTTCTCTACCTTTCAGACATTGTCCAATTTCAAAATCAATCTTTCTAAGTCCGAAATTCGGAATGTTAACCTCCCTAAAAGGAAGACAGAGCTATTTAGACCCCTCTTCCCCTTTAGATGGGTACAAAGAAGTATGAAGTATCTGGGAATCTATCTCACGCCCAACATTAAATCCCTTTTCAAACACAATTATATCCCCTTACTGAATAATATCAGAAATGATTTAAGAAAATGGCGCACTCTGTCACACTCCTGGCTGGGAAAAGTGAATATTGTTAAAATGAATATCCTGCCTCGAGTCCTATTCTTCTTTCAAATGATTCCATTGGGTGTCCCCCCCTAGGGTTCTTCTCTACACTACAGACCATGATCTCCCGCTTCATTTGGAGGAACAGCCACCCCAGAGTATCTAGAGATGTACTTTTTCGATCCAAGGATTCTGGGGGACTGGCCCTTCCAAATTTTAAGGCTTATTATCATGCTGTTATCTTATCTAGAATTTATGAATGGAAATACGCTGCTAACTCCAAACTCTGGGTGAGCCTAGAACACGCCCTAAGTAATACGGACCTATTGATTGCACCTTGGTTAACATGTTCTCACAGACGTCTCGCCCCAACAACCTCTTCATTAACCACTTCCACCTTAGATGTATGGGATGCCTTACATAAGAAATTTTCATGGTCATATGACTCTCCCCTATTACTGCTCCTTGACCATAATTATTTCTTACCAGGTCTATTAGACCCCGGTTTCAAGACATGGTCCCCAGAAAGACCCCTTCTACTACACCACGTTCTCCGAGCCAATACTATCAAGCCTTTAACAGAAATTCTGGGTCCCAAACCAATTACGTTCCTGGATAAATGGAGGTTTAATCAACTGCAATGCTTTCTCTGTACCCTTCCTCAGCCGCTAAGAGGGATACAGGACCTAAATAGTATCAAAGAAGTAGTTAACTCAAAAGACCCACCTGAACACTCAATATTCTACAAAACACTCATTAAACTCCACGATGATGCACATCCTTCCTTTCTTGCCAAGTGGGAGGCAGACCTGGAATCCTGCCTCCCAAACAGCCAAAAGGATAAAGTTTTACAGCTGACCCACATATCTTCACTTGCATCAAAAATGGCTGAGGTCAACTATAAATTACTAACCAGGTGGCACTATACCCCATCAAAGCTACACCAGATGTTCCCCGCCAATTCCCCATTGTGTTGGAGGAATTGTGGGAACAAAGCAACCCACGCTCATATATGGTGGACGTGCCCACTCATCCGCCCTTTCTGGTCTAACATTATCCGACTCATACAACAGATCTCCAATGTTAATCTTCCCTCTGACCCATGGACCATTCTCTTCCATGCTACCAAAGAACCCGTCGGAATCTATAAACGCTCTCTAGTTCCTCACCTGCTCAATACGGCCAAAGCACTAATACCTGCCCTATGGGGCCAGCCCGAGATACCATCCATGAAAAAGTGGTTTCAAAAAATATCAGAGGTTCATCTCATGGAAGACATCACCCACCGCAACAAGAACACATCCCAGCGACACTCTAACCTGGACGCCTTAGATGGAATTTACATCCACCTCGAATTACAAAGAGATAATTGCACAACCGCATTGAGTCTGGGACCACTCCCCATATTTGTGCCACTTGCTCCTTTCACCTACAGGCTGATCCCCTGTGGTCTTCGGCCGCCTTACTCTTCATAGGGCCCTAAATGTTTGGTGGTATTTGTTTTAATATGCATGCCAACCCCCCCCCCCCCCCCCTCACTTCCCTACCCTTTCTTCTCTTTATTCGTACTTTTTCTCATTTCTACTGACAAACTCTATGCACTTTATCCGCCTTGAATGTAAACTTAATGATATTAATTTAAATGACCAACTGACATTTCTCTGGGCGCCTAGAACTTATCTTACTATATATTTATGGGTCTTTACTTGATGTACTCTGTTCTGGAACATACCCATAGCATATATGTAAAAATGCATAGTCCAAGTTAAATGTAACTCTTGTTTTTCTTTCAATAAACATTTATTATAAAAAAAAAATTAGAGCTGTGATGTCCAGCAACATTCATATAGAAGACATTTCCCTTACTTAAGGCACTAAAACACCTCGAGGATTGTGTGGGATCCCTGATGTACAGGAAGACAGGACTTCAGTGAGGAACATTTCCCTCACTCAGGACAGGAATACGGCTTCTCCCTCGTGTGAGATCTCTGATGTCTGGAAAGATTGGACTTCACTGAATAACATTTCCCGCACTCAGGACAGGAATACGGCTTCTCCCCTGTGTGAGATCTCTGATGTGTGTAAAGATGGAACTTCTGTGAAAAACATTTCCCGCACTCAGGACAGGAATGTGACTTCTCCCCCATGTGAGATCTCTGATGTTTGTAAAGATTGGACTTCACTGAAAAAACTTTCCCGCACTCAGGACAGGAATATGACTTCTCTCCCGTGTGAGATCTCTGATGTCTGTTAAGATTGGACTTCCCTGAAAAACATTTCCCGCACTCAAAACAGGAATACGGCTTCTCCCCTGTGTGACATCTCTGATGTTTGTAAAGATGGGACTTTTGTGAAAAAAATTTCCCGCACTCAGGACAGGAATATGGCTTCTGTCCTGTGTGAGATCTCTGATGTGTGTAAAGATTGGACTTCTGTGAAAAACATTTCCCGCACTCAGGACAGGGATACAGCTTTTCCCCTGTGTGAGATCTCTGATGTCTGTAAAGATCGGACTTCTGTGAAAAACATTTCCCGCACTCAGGACAGGAATGTGGCTTCTCCCCTGTGTGAGATCTCTGATGTATGTAAAGACTGGACTTCTCTGAAAAACATTTCCCGCACTCAGGACAGGAATGTGGCTTCTCCCCTGTGTGAGATCTCTGATGTATGTAAAGACTGGACTTCTCTGAAAAACATTTCCCGCACTCAGGACAGGAATGCGGCTTCTCCACCGTGTGAGATCTCTGATGTATGGAAAGACTGGACTTCTGTGAAAAACATTTCCCACACTCAGGACAGGAATACGGCATCTGCCCGGTGTGAGATCTCTGATGTGTGGAAAGATTGGTCTTCTGTGAAAAGCATTTCCCGCACTCAGGACAGGAATACGGCTTCTCTCCCGTGTGAGTTCTTTTATGAACATTACGATTGTTTTTAGAATGGAAACACTTCCCGCACTCAGTACAGGAATACGGCTTCTCCCCTGTGTGAGATCTTATGTGTTCATTAAGATGGCATTTATAACGAAAACACTTTCCGCACTCAGTACATGAAAACCTCTTATCTGTTAGAAGGACGGCACCGTCCCTCACAGTCTGAGGTTCCTCAGGATAAGAGGAATACGATGGTCCATCTACACTGTGTGGTGCCGGATGGACATTTGAGGTAGTCGGGTTTTCTCCTGGACTATACTGTGTGATGTCCTCATCTTCTACTTTACAGTCTGGAGACAAAGTGAGACAATCCTCTGAGGTTTTCCTCATCTCCCGTCCATCTACTAAAATAGAAATAAAAAGATTATTACTAGACATGAGCAGATTGGTTCCCATAAATCAGGACCCACATCAGGCAGCTTTGTCTCTGAGGATCTTACAATTCCCCCCTCAAGGTAACTAGTAAATGGGTCCTCTGATCTCCTACCAGTTCATTTCTTTATTCATGGACCTTAGTCAGAGAGTGAGGAAACAACGAGAACCGTCTTTTATAGGAGTGACAGTGATGAGGGGATTATAGGACGAGTGTCTCCACCTGCATGGGGCAGAAGATCCAAGGTACGTGACTAGGTTAAGTAATCCCTATTTTGAAAATTAACATTTTCAAATATTTGTGTGAATATTTTCATCCAAAAATCGATCCGTGTATGGCCAGCATAGGACATTTAGTAGCAGCAGCATGATTTTTTTTAATCATCTGTAATGATGGGGTTAAAAAAAAATAGTCCTTTATAGTACAAAAACAGCAGATAATCACTACTATAAGGGATTCATTTATACTGTGAAATAGTGAAAGTAATATATCTTATATATAACAATAAATATACAGAGAAGTAGGATATATGGGGATTTTACCTGGGAGTCACACATGAAGCTATATGGAGGTTAGGGGGGGGGGGGGGAACAATTATATTAAAGTAATACTGATAGCTGAGACTTTTTTCATGGATATAATAATTTTATATATAATGCACAATACTGGTAAACTTTTACTCTATGTAATAGTAATGCCTTCTATTACCTCCAGTCTATCAGCCTCCACCTTCTCTGGGGTCAGAAGCTGATCTTCCCTGCACAGAGACCTTAAAGTCATTGTAAATGTTGGATTTTTTTTTTTTAACCACTTGCTTACTGGGCACTTTCACCCCCTCCCTGCCCATGTCAATTTTCATCTTTCAGCGCTGTCACACTTTGAATGGCAATTGCGCGGTCATGTAACACTGTACCCATATGAAATTTGTATCATTTTTTTATTTTTTTCGTACAAATAGAGCTTAATTGGTGGTATTTAATCACTGCTGGGGTTTTTATTTTTTGCTAAAAACAAAACAAAAATAAAAGACAGAAAATTATGAAAAAAACAAAACAGTTTCAGAGTTTGTTATACAATTTTGAAAACTGGTAATTTTTCCCCTTCATTGATGTATGCTGCTGAGGCTGCACTGATGGCCACTGATAGGCACTGAAAAAGTGACACCAATGGGCACTGAGAGGTGACACTGATTGGTGGCACTGAAGAGTAGACATGTGCGATTAGTTTCGTACGAATTTTTCGAAATTCGTACGAATCCGTAGTATGAATTTTTTCGAATACGAATTCTGTACGTAATACGAAATTCCGTTTACGAATTTTGGCTCCGAATTATTCGAATACAACTACCAAATATAGAATTTCAACTAATACGAAAGAAATTATTATAGCGGATATACCGAATGATTCGAATGACAAAGTGTCATTTTTGCAGGAAAAAAAAGCTATTTAAAATCACTCGCGGCTCATGAATTGTCGGCTCCCGTAACACAGAGAACAGTCATTCATTGAAAGTCATTGATAAAAAAAAAAAAGCGTGGGGGTCCCCCCAAATTCAATAACCAGGCCCTTCAGGTCTGCTATGGATATTAGGGGAACCCCACTTCAAATCAAAAAAAAAAAAAAAACGACGTGGGGTCCCCCTAAATATCCATACCAGACCCTTTATCCGAGCACGCAACCTGGCAGGCCGCAGGAAAAGAGGGGGGGCGAGAGCGCCTCCCCCCCCCCTCCCTCCTGAACCGTACCAGGCCACATGCCCTCAACATTGGGAGGGTGCTTTGGGGTCCCCCCCAAAGCAACTTGTCCCCATGTTGATGAGGACAAGGGCCTCATCCCCACAACCCTGGCCATTGGTTGTGGGGGTCTGCGGGCGGGGGGCTTATCGGAATCTGGAAGCCCCCTTTAACAAGGGGACCCCCAGATCCCACCCCCCCTGTGTAAAATGGTAAGGGGGTACAAAAGTACCCCTACCATTTCACCAAAAAAGTGACAAAAATTGTAAAAATGACAGGAGACGGTCTTTGACAATTCCTTTATTAAAATCTTCTTCCTCCTGGTCTTCCTTCTTCCTTTCTTCATCTTCTCCTTCCGGCATCTTCTTCTTCCACCTTCTTCTTCCTCCGATCCGCTTCTTCTTGCTCTGGTCTTCTCGTCCATCATCTTCTTCCATGGTGTCGGCTCCATGGTGTCGGCGTCTCTTCTTGGGCCGCTCCTCGCAATGGGAGGCTCCCGCTGTGTGAGGCTTCGCTGCGTCTGACAGGTCTTTTATAACGGAGGGCAGCTGGTGACCCCGCCCCCCTCTGGACGCACGGGGTCATGGGGACTTGCCTATGGCTTTCCCCATGATGTCAGAGGGGGGCGGGGTCACCAGGTGCCCTCCGTTATAAAAGACCTATCCGACGCAGCGAAGCCTTACACAGCGGGAGCCTCCCATTGCGAGGAGCGTCCCAAGAAGAGACGCCGACGCCATGGAAGAAGATGCCGGACGAGAAGACCAGAGCAAGAAGAAGATGGAAGAAGATGCCGGAAGGAGAAGATGAAGAAACCGAAGGATGAAGAAAGGAAGAAGGAAGACCAGAAGAAAGAAGATGAAAGAAGATTTTAATAAAGGAATTGTCAAAGACCATCTCCTGTCATTTTTAAAATTTTTGTCACTTTTTTGGTGAAATGGTAGGGGTACTTTTGTACCCCCTTACCATTTCACACAGGGGGGGGGCGGGATCTGGGTGTCCCCTTGTTAAAGGGGGCTTCCAGATTCCGATAAGCCCCCCGCCCGCAGACCCCCACAACCAATGGCCAGGGTTGTGGGGACGAGGCCCTTGTCCTCATCAACATGGGGACAAGGTGCTTTGAGGGGTCACAGACCCCCAAAGCATCCTCCCAATGTTGAGGGCATGTGGCCTGGTATGGTTCAGGAGGGGGTCAGAGGTCCCCCCCCCTCTCTTTTCCTGCGGCCTGCCAGGTTGCGTGCTTGGATAAAGGGTCTGGTATGGATTTTGAGGGGGACCCCACGCCATTTTTTTTTTTTGGCCAGGGTTCCCCTTAAAATCCATCCCAGACCTGAAGGGTCTGGTATGGATATTTAGGGGGGACCCCACGTCATTTTTTTTTTTAAATTTGAAGTGGGGTTCCCCTAAATATCCATAGCAGACCTGAAGGGCCTGGTTATTGAATTTGGGTGGACCCCCACGCTTTTTTTATCAATGACTTTCAATGAATGACTGTTCTCTGTGTTACGGGGCCGACAATTCATTAGCTGCGAGTGATTTTAAATAGCTTTTTTTCCTGCAAAAATTACACTTTGTGCAGGGACAGTTCTCGATATTAGATATACTGAATCTCGAATTCATTCGAATCATTCGTTATATCTGCTATAATAATTTCTTTCGTATTAGTTGAAATTCGATATTTGGTAGTTGGATTCGAATTGTTCTCTGTGTTACGGGAACCGGCAATTCATTAGCCGCGAGTGATTACTAACGATTCGTAACGATTCGAAACGATTCAAAAAATGTTAACGATGCGTACGAAATTCGTATTTCGTACGAATTCAAACGTAATTTCGTACACGAATTACAAATTTTTTTATATACGAAACTAAACAAATTTTTTGACGGTTCCCATGTCTACTGAAGAGCACTGATAGGTGGCACTGATAGACAGCACTTATCGGTGGCACTGATGGGTGGCACTGTGGGTACTGATAGTCTCAGAAAATGCAGCCGCGGCTCTCTGCGTGAGGGACCAATGTCCCTCTGACAGAGGCCAGTGATCAGCTTTTTTCCCTCACTCTGACAGCATGAGGGAAAACAATATACAGATTACGGATCTTCTTTTTACATCACATGATTAGCTGTCGTTGGCTGACAGCTGATCACGTGGTATGGGGCCAAGCGTGGCCCCTTACTCCGATCTGTGATCAGCCGAGTTTCATAGACTCTGTGATCACAGAGCGTGCCGCCCGCGACCCGCAGGGATGTGCAGGCAGCGCATGCACAATTATTTTTATAATGGATTAACTGTTTCAGCCCAACATTTCTGATCTCCTACCAGTTCATTTCTTTATTTATGGACCTTAGTCAGAGAGTGAGGAAACAACGAGAACTGTCTTTTATATGAGTGACAGTGATGAGGGGATTATAGGACGAGTGTCCCCACCCCCTCTATCACTCATTGCCATCTTCCCAACACAAGAAGTCCTGCACTTCCTTATTTAGTCCATGATTTAGTCATGAATAACAGCGGGGCTGAGCCCCACCAGAGGTCAGAGAGTGAGGATGGGGGGAGAACAACCAAGATGAAGACTG
This sequence comes from Lithobates sylvaticus, assembly GCA_028564925.1. NCBI lineage: Eukaryota > Metazoa > Chordata > Amphibia > Anura > Ranidae > Lithobates > Lithobates sylvaticus. The sequence goes on from CM053028.1 coordinate 581,631,325, forward strand.
GACTGATCCTTAAGACCACCATCATTGGGTTATTGACTCCTCCCTCATTATTACTTTATGTTTAAGGTTCCAAAGTTTGAGGATGTTATCCCATTATTAACATGTAAAAGTCTGTGCTCCAATCAAATCATCAGATATAAAATGTCCAGCTGGTAGAAAATGGGTGCAAAAGAGGTAAGGCCTATGTACTTACTATAAAACCCTAACTGTTGTATCCTTTATAATATCAGAATGATGTAATGTACAACATTGAGTATATAGTGCAGGGGTCAGGAGTATGTAATGTACAATATAAATTATATAGTGTAAGGGTCAGGACTCATAATATTGGTATTCAGTGGTAGATTTTTTTTTTTTTACAAAACAAGTTGCAGAGGTCCCACACCACTTCCTCCCATCTCCTGAGACTGCACTCAGTGACTTGGGTCTGAGATTATATAGACATATCCCTCCACCCGGCACAGCCAGCAAACAGTCAGTTCACAATCAGTAACCCTGAGAGAATTGTTCGGTTAGAGATTTTGTCATACCCAGGTATGGGTCAGAAGACCCAAAGCACATACCCCAGGTGCCTTAGTCAAATAACGCCTATGGTGAAAATTAACATTTTGCTGCCAGCTGAACCCCAGAATCTCCATAAATCCAGATACATCCATCTACAGTCTAGATACATAAATTGTGTCTGCAGCACAGAGAAGGAAGATTATCTGAGAGAAATACAGGAATACAGGATGGGGAACACAGCTCAGGAAAGTGACCAGGGTATTACAGGCTGATATCACCCAGTCCCCACCCTACTCTGGACCAATCAGTGAGCAGTATGGGTGGAGGAATGTATTTAGTGTTAATGACCCACCTGTACGGATCTCTGTAGGAGTGTCCTCCTCTATAAATGTCCCCGTTATTCCATCCTCCTCCATAGACTGCTGATCATCCCTCACATACCTCTCTTCTTCTTCTCCTTTAACCTCAAATTCTATATCGATTGGATCTCCACTCTAAATCAAGAAAAAGAGAGAGAATATCATCTGTAAGATATAAGCTTTATTATTGTGACATCACATAAAAAATCCACACATTGACTCCATGAGTCTGTGTTTTATAAGCTCCGTCCCACCAACCTTGTACCAGTGAGGGATGGTGTGATCTTCCTGTGTGGAATTCTGGGAATACAGAGGACGGGGACATCTCTCTGGTGGGTTCCTGGTATTAGGTGGCTCCATCATATCCTTGTGTCCTTCTGAAAACTCCTCCATCACTCCATACTCCTCATCCTCCTCTTTATACTCTTTATACTCTTCTTTAACAACAATATTATAATCCCTGAGGTTTCCACTCTGAATATATAATAAAACATTAATTGTAACAATCATGCTGTGTATAAATCAGAACTACCAATAATTGTCAATCATCTACCTGATGATGGTGAGGGATGGTGTGATCTTCCTGTGTGGAATCCCGGGAATACAGAGGACGGGGACATCTCTCTGGTGGGTTTCTGTAGCTGGATGTCTCCACCATGGTGTCCTGGTACAGATCTTTGTGTTCTTTTAGAAACTCTGACTCCTCCATCACCCCATCCTCATCATCCTCCTCTTTTATCTCTTCTTTAACTTCCACTTTAGAATCTCTCAGGTTTCCACTCTGAATACATAATAAAAATGACATCAATGGTAACAATGCAGATAATGTACAGATCCTAATGATACTATCAGTGATTGTTCCTCATCTACCTGATGATGGTGGGGGATGGTGTGACCTTCCTGTGTGGAATCCCGGGAATACAGAGGACGGGGACATCTCTCTGGTGGGTTCCCATTACTGGATCCATCTGTAGGAAACACACACACTGACTGAATACATTGTTTCTATGTGTTTATCAGATGATGGGGGATCTAGGTGGACCCTCCGTACTGCTCTCTCCTTTACAATAAAGTCTCCTCTTACCCGGTGATGTGAGGGGTGGCTGATTGTCCATCATGACGTCCTTGTAGAGATCCTTGTGTCCTTCTAAATACTCCCACTCCTCCATGGAGAAATAGACAGTGACATCCTGACACCTTATAGGAACCTGACACACACAATGATACAGTCACCATCCAGACACATCCCTTGTCTGTTACTGGATAATGTCCCAGAATTCCCAGCACCGCTCACCTCTACTCCATCATCTCTCTGGTGACTTCTAGAATCTTCTTTGTATTTCTCTATTCTATCAGGGAGGGAGGTGGAGGCAATGTGATGGTCATGTGATCTCCAGACTTCACAGGAGGAAAACTCTAGATCTGATCACAAATAGCAAAATCAAATGATATTTCCAGAATCCTCCTCACCATTCAGATATTTGCAGGTTAAAAAAGTGTTGCAGGCATTCTGACATCATTAGATACAATGCAGGGCCAACAGTCCCACTTTGCTAGTGAGGATGCCAAGGGTCCGCCCACATCCTAAGAGCATCAGAAAAAAAAGACAGATGGAGGGACATTGGTAGGAGGAGCTGTGAGGTCAGTGTGATGTCATAGGACATATAGACTCTGGATGGAGGGACATTTGGATGGGGAGTTTTGAGGGGTCCTCTATATGAAGCTCTCATGGAAACCAAATCATTGTTCCTGGGTGTGTCCTTCCTCTTCTAAACTGAAGAGTGAACTTTGACCTTTACCATACAGAAATCTGTCAGGAATCTGTGTAGTAAGCTCTCATGTGATCAGGTGACGTGCGGAGGAACGGAGTGTAAATAGCAGACAATTTTCTCCAGAGCTCCTAATGGTGGGGATGGATTTTGCTGAGTGCTGGTGCCAAGTTTCACCCCCCAGGATCACTTTGGGTGAGGAGAAAAGCTGTGTAAGAGGATATGGAGGAGAGATGAGGAGGAGATCCAGGAATCAGGATAAAGTTCAGGACAAGCAACAGACGAGCGCATCCAAGAGATGAAGCCGGGGTCACTACACAGAAAATCAATCCAAGGAAACAACAGGCAGGACGAGGAATAGCAAGAAGGAGCTCAGAGACAAATGAGAATATTGCTCAGCCAATGGGAGATTATCTCAGCATGACTTACATAATGAAGGAGATGAGGGGGAGGGGAGGAAGTCACTTATGGTGACCATAGAGACATGGAAATTCAGCTGGTTCAGCAGGGATCGGTCACATTTCCATCCATGTGTGGTCACTGCCGGATAAAAGTCACTCGATCAGCAGCTGCAGCCAATAGCTTCATCACTGATCTTTGTATTCTGAGAGAGGAGGAGCGCCCCCCATTGTCAGAATACAATAGTGCAGCGGGGAGGATTCTCCCATCCCCCTCCAATGTGTGGATGGGGGAATCGCTTCAGTTTATTCCTCTCATCCCGCTGGCTGAATGATAAGACTGAACCATGCATGACCAGATTTGGAAGCAACATATATTAATCATCAACTGATCCCCCTGAAGGGGTTAATCTTCATATTACCTCCTCTGCCGCCAGATCCTGCAGTGTCTTCTCTCTACGTCTTACCAAATGGAATGTCTGTCAGTACCTGACATCACTTCCTGTCTGTATTCCATAGAGACTTCCTTTCTGGGGTAGAGATGAGATCACCATCTTGTGGAGTTCAGAGGAACTGCAGGCCAGAGAAACATCTCATAGTGTGAACACGGCCTTGTGCTGTGTGTATGTACTGTATATCCTTCCCCTTTCTCTCCTCCCTGAGTGTGTATGAAGAGGCGGACCCCCGAGTGTGTATGAAGAGGCGGAGCCCCGAGTGTGTATGAAGAGGCGGAGCCCTGAGTGTGTATGAAGAGGCGGAGCCCCGAGTGTGTATGAAGAGGGGGAGCCCTGAGTGTGTATGAAGGGGCGGAGCCCCGAGTGTGTATGAAGAGGCGGAGCCCTAAGTGTGTATGAAGAGGCGGAGCCCCGAGTGTGTATGAAGAGCCGGAACTCTGTGTATGAAGAGGCGGAGCTGTGAGTGTGTATGAAGAGGCGGAGCTGAGTGTGTATGAAGAGGCGGAGCGCTGAGTGTGTATGAAGAGGCAGAGCTCCTGCTGGAACAGCGGTTGGAGGAGGAGGAGTCTAGGAGGGAGACTGACAGAAAGCACAGCAGACTTGCAGGAGTGAGCGAGGAGGATCCAGTTCCTTTGCCATCGGAGGTGAGGAGAGTGTGAAGGATGTTGGTGACTTTGGTAGATGAAAAGCTGGGAGTCATATTGCTCTGGTGAGTGGGGAAGCACTACTAAGGGGGCGCCCTCACCATCACGTGTGGAAGAGGTGGAAGAAGGCCGTGGCTACACTACAGCTGGCACAGTTTGGAGCACCGAGAACTTCACACCTTATCAACTTTACACTGATTGGTGGATTTCTTTTAGCAAAATAAGTTTATTGAAGTAGATGTAAAGTGGAAGCAGTGGACTTGCAGAGAACACTATATTGAGCACAAAATATTGTATGTTTACATGAATTTGCACAGATTTTTACTTTATTTAGTATAGCAGGAAATATTATAGGATTAAAGAAGTAGGTGCAAAGTGGAAGCAGTGGATCTGCAGGGAACAGCGTCTTGAGCACAAAGCACTTTATGTTGTATATGAATTTGCACATGGATCAGTTTACTTCATTTATTGATAAACACCATAAGATCAGTGAAGTAGGTGTAAAGTGGAAGCAGTAGATCTGCAGAGAATATTATTTGAGCCCCTAGCACTTTATATATGAATGTCTCCACATATTTTAGTGTATTTGTGATGATTTATGTGCACACACAATAGGACAGCGCTGTGACACATAATGCTCTTCTAGGTGATAAAGGGAATACTTACCTTTGTTACAGCAGCAGTCCGGTATAAGTTATTTCTGTAGGTATTTGAGTTGTTACACATAGCGCAGGTTTTATTCTATTTATATTGGTGACATAATTGCCCAAATCTGGGGATCAGGAGCCATTTCCACCCTTTACTCTCGGCTGGGGCTCTTTGTATCCATATAACAGATGTTCTACATGACTAAATCTGACATCAATTTTACTGCAAAATCAAAGGGGCCAAAATGTCCCCCCCCCCCCCCCCGAGCAGTAATATATTTCTATCCCCCTTGGTGGGAGTGGAGATGACCCATCTATAAGGATATACAGTACATACACACACAGCACAAGGCCGTGTTCACACTACAAATGTCTCTCAGGGCTGCAGTTCCTCTGAGCTCCACAAGGTGGTGATCTCACTTCTACCCAGACAGGAAGTCTCTATGGAAGACAGGAAGTGATGTCAGGTACACACGGGGCGGTCCATAGGAAGTAGCGAGGAGACATTGCTGGAAGTGGCAGCAGAGGAGGTAATAAGATCTTATTTTCTATTTACACCCCCGTTTATTTAATTTAACTGGCTGTGTGTTTTTACTAAACGTAACCACTTTTTTCTGTTATGTATGTACTACACACTGGTCCGTCAGGGCATCTGTTCCGAAGGCCTGGCTGCAGCAGCCTCGAGTGTAGAATTTCTCCATCTTGAAATTGCAGGGAGAGGCGAATAGATCTACCTCGGGACTGACCCCTAGTGACAGAATCCACGTGAATGTTTGAACATGAAGGGACCACTCGTTGTTGTCCAACTGAGTGCGTGACAGGAAGTCCGCCTGAGAGTTCTGAACCCCTGCGTCGAAAACTGCTGAGATGTTCACTAGGTTCTTCTGTGCCCATGATAGGATGGGTTCGACTTCTCGTGTGTAGAGCTCCGAGTGCCCCCTTGCCTTTTCACGTAAGAGACTGCCGTGGTGTTGTCCATCCTTAATAATACCGATTTCCCCTTCAGAAGATGAGAGAAGTGCTGGAGAGCACACCAGGCTGCTTGGAGTTCTAGGACGTTCGAACCTGGAACGGGGAGACATGTGTCCCACTTGCCCTGCGCAAGGTTCGATCCGCAAAGAGCCCCCCAACCGGTCCCACTGGCGTCGGTCGTGACCGCGACCCAAGAGATGGAAGTGATGGAGTGACAAGTCAACAGATTCTTGCGCTGGAGCCACCAGAAGAGGCTGTTCCTCATTGTTGTGGTTATGCGTATGCTTTGGTTTTTGTCTCCTGACTTCTACTGCCTGAGAAAACCCGACTGGAAGGGGAGTAATCTCCACAAGGCCCACTTGACCATAGGAGTCGTTGAGACCATCGTACCTACGATCTCGAGGCACTGACAGGCTTTCAGACACTGGGTGTGTAAGGCTCGAGAGATCCTTTCTTGTACAATCTGAATTTTTTCCACCGAAAGAGAGATGGTACTTTGTAGAGTGTCGAACTGGGCTCCTAAATATATTAGACGTTGGACTGGCTCTAAATGACTCTTTGCCATGTTCAGAAGCCACCCGAAACTGGACAGTGTGGAAACCACCTGTTCCCGATGCGCCAGCAACTGCTCTTTGTCTCGGGACAGTACCTGAAGGTCGTCCAGGTAATGGTACAGATGTATACCTTTTAACCTGATAAGAGCCACTAAGGCCAGGAGCACCTTCGAAAAGACCCGGGGGGATGTCGTCTACCTGAAGAGGAGGCACATAAATTGTAGATGATCTTGTCCGACATGGAATCTTAGAAATTTTTGAAATTCCTTTTCTACCGGGACGTGGAAATAAGCGTCCTTTAAGTCGATCAAAATCATCCAGTCTCCTGGCTGTATGACTTGCTGAATAGTTGAGAGTGTTTCCATCTTGAATTTCCCATATTCTATGAATTTGTTTAGATAGGTCAGGTCTGTGACTGGGCGCCAAGAGCCACTTTTCTTTTGCACCAGAAAGAGTGGGGAGTAAATTCCCTGGAACCGTTTTTTCCTCTGGTACCGGAACTACTGCACCTTGAGTCTTCAACAATTTCACTTACGACAGTAACACTTCTGGGGGAGGAGTACTGGAGAAGGTCCATCTGTGACCTGACGAGACCGTCCTGGCGACCCAGTAGTCTGAGATCGAGGCCACCCAGATGTGCCGGAAGAGGGATAGACGGGCCCTCGCCTGGGCGGGCGCAATCTCAGAAGGACTTGGCTGGCTCACGTCCACTAGACATCTGGTTCTTAGCGGGCTTAGGAAAGGACGCCTGCCCTCTGCTCCAATTCCTCCTGAAGTCCCTTCCAGGCTTGTAAGAGCGCGATTCTCTTGAGCGCTCTGGGCTGCGTCTTTTATACTGAGGTTTCTTCCGTCCAAGCAAACGTCTGTCCTGGGAAAGGAAGCCCGACTTACCGCCTGTAGCCCACGTTATGGCATCATCCAGCTTGTTGCCAAATAGTGAGGACCCCTCAAACGGGATTTTACACTAAGCTTGCTTGGAAACCGGGTCAGTGAGCCAGGGACGTAACCACAAGGCTCGCTTAGCCGTAAATGAGGAAGACATAATGAGTGCTAACAGGCGGATCAGGTCAATGGACGCTTCCCCCAGGAAAACTGCCGCAAGCTTCAGCTCCGCCAATGCCGAACTCTTAGCCAGCTCTTCGGAAACGCCCCTGAGGAAGGAGTCTACGTTCTCAGTCCAGGCTTCCATGGCCTTGGACATGGCTGCTAGCGCTAAAGCCGGTTTACAGGCCATACCGGCAAACCCATAGATCCTCTTAAGGTCCTGGTCAATCTTCCTCTCAAGACCATCTTTAAAGGACACGGAATCCTCCAATGGGAGAGTAACATGTTTGGCTAGGCGCATCAACGCTGCGTCCACAACAGGAGCATTTTCTAAGTGTTTTACCTCTTCCATCTTATAGTTTCATAGTTATAGTTTCATAGTTAGTAAGGTTGAATAAAGACATCAGTCCATCCAGTTCAACCTGAGTGAGTGTCTACAATTGTCCCTATCCCTGTACATTGCACATGCACATCGGTCCCTACCCTCAAGGAGCCCACAATCCAAGGTCCCCATTCATATACTAGGGCCAATTTTTGGACAGAAGCCAATTAACCTACCTGCATGTCTTTGGATTGTGGGAGGAAACCGGAGTACCCAGAGGAAACCCACGCACAGGGAGAACATGCAAACTCCAGGCAGGTAGTGTCATGGTTGGGATTCGAACCAGCGAACCTTCTTACTGCTAGGTGAGAGTGCTAACCACTACACCACTGTGCCGCTGTGCCGCTCTTGAAGGGGTATAACCTGGAAGTTTTATTAGTCATGGAAGACTTTTTATCCACTTTACTCCACTCTTCCTCAATAATGTCCTTCAGTTCTGTAAGAAGGGGAAAGTTTGGGCGTTCTTTTCCCAGCTGCTTGAAGAATTTCTTCTGTTTAGCTGGGGGGGGGGGGGGGGATGAGTCTTCCCACTTAAGGGCCTCCTTAATCGCTTTGATTAGTGGCGAGACCATAGCGAAGTCAAAGCCTCCGATATCCTCTTCACCAATGAATTTGTCGAAGGAGGATTCATTAGAAGCCACATAGGGCTGTGAAGTACCCGGATCATCACGGGCCTGGTCAGCCTGAGAGCCAGTCAAAGTAGTAGATTGGCTCAGCGTGTGTGATGTATCCATATCCCTCAGTGACTGCTGCACCACACGTTTTACAAGGGATTCCATTCGCTGGCTTTCCGTTTCTTTTTCACCAACCGCCCGGGCATAACAACGGTCACACAAGGACTTGCCCTCCGGGACTCGAGTCCAACATCCCCAGCAGGCTCTCCGGTCACAGCGGCTATCATGGCGGTGAGAGCGGTGTCTGCAGGAGGAATGGGAGCATCTCCTCTGGTGGTGAGATCCATGCGGAGAGTCTCGTCTGGATCTGGATGATGAGTGGTATTGTGGCCTGGCAAGGTCTCTATCCCGCGGATCCAATCTGAAAGGGGTAGAGAAGAAAAAATGGGGGGGGGGGGGGGGGGGGGGGGGGGGAGACATGGCATCAAGAAACGCAATTATAATGTGACTGTACCTCAACCCCTCCCCTCACAAGCACATACCTAGTGCGTGAGGGCTGGCCACTTAAAGGCGGTGATTTGTTCATAATCTCTGGACGAAGAATGTCACATTACAGGTTAGTCTGTAAAAAGAAAAACGAGGACCTAAAGCCAAAGTACTGGAAGCAATCTGTCAAAATTTTGCTTACCAATATAAATAATATATACCCCCCAAAAAAAAAGCATAATTTACTTTTCCTCTTTTTTTAAAAAATAATATAACATTTTTAAAAGGTGTTTTCATAAACCAATAACTTCTCTCTCTTTTTTTTTTACAAAAGAAAAAGGCAGGGTACAATGGCTATGCAAAGTCACTCACCTCACAGACCAGGGCTGGGGAACTGGCCTGCTGCTTCCAATCCACTGGCAGAACCCAGAGAGACTGGAGCAGCAGCCGCTTTTTAAATTCCCCCGCCCGTGACGTCACTGCTTCTTCCACCACGCGCCTGCGCCGTGGAAAGGTAGCCATACGGCGCCTGCCCGGCCGCTGACTAACCCGCGTGACTGCGCATGTGCGAACCAAGCCTTGGTTTCGCAGCGGCCAATGCGCACGCGCAGTCTGCCGAGGCGCCCGCAATGCGGAAGCGCCGTGGTGAGCTGGAACGCACAAGCGCTCCAGCCGCCATGAGGTAATAACACAGGATGCCATAGACTATACGAGACAACAAAAACAAATACACGACTGTCATGGAGAAAAGAATGAAAGCGCAGACCTTGCCAGCCATTGATGCATCCTGTCCGACTGTCCGTTGGGCATACAGAGGCGACCACCCTTCCACCATAGGGAACCACCCAGCCTCTAAAGCTACTCGCCCGCCATGGCTGGGCTTCTGAGCTGCACCGCAAAGGTATGCCAAACGAATCAGAGATCCAAGTGCGACAGCCCTGAAAAATAAAAATCGGTCTGGGCAGGAAGGGGGTGAAAATGTCCTGTATTGAAGTGGTTAAAGTCCCCAGAGTACATTTTTGGGGGGTAACTTCTTTATATGGTTCAATGTTGGAAATTGTTCTTGTGTTTATTGAGATTTTGATTACAATCTTAATTTTCGCATAGGGGTGTACTCATTTATGCTGAACACTGTATATCCCATATTTTGTGGACTCTATAACTTTCCTACAGACTAAATAATAAACACTGATTTGGGTTATCTTTACCAAAGAAATGTTGCAGAATACAGTTTGGCTTAAATTTATGAAGAAGACTATTTATGTGCAATAACGAAAGAGGGGAAAGTGTGCGGTATTGAGGTGGTTAAATGTCCAGCAACCCTCCTATTACCCCCCCCCCCCCCCCTCACATCAACATCCTATTATTGTGTGACCAACACCATCCAAATAATTCTTATTTTCTTTTCCCAAAGTTATCCTTCTACAAGGAGACCTGTATAGATCAAATGACGGCACCAATGAGGATGGAGGAGGACTGGAGTCACATGACTGAGAAGATACTAAACCTCACCCTGGAGATCATCTACCTGCTGACCGGAGAGGTGAGGAGGATTCTGGGAGGTCCCATGACATCACTCTTATATCTATTAATAAAGCACAGACCTGACCGGAGAGGTGAGGAGGATTCTGGGATTCTAACATGATGTTCTTATTGGTTCCCCAATACAGAGATTTCCTCTTGTGAAGTCAGGTGATCATATGACCATCACAGTGCCTCCATGTGACTCCCTAAAACCTGAGAGACACAACATGCAGAAGATTCTAGAAGTCACCAAGAAGATGATGGAGCTGCTGACAGGAGAGGTGAGCGGTGCTGGGAATTCTGGGACATTATCCAGTAACAGACAAGGGATGTGTCTGGAAAATGGACTCGTAGAGGCGGTGAGTGGATTTTTTTGTTATTTTTTTTTGTGATATTACAAGATTAACACTTTTTACAAGTGATCTTTTGTATAATTTTTTTGGTTTAGGGTGAAGATCTGATAGATATAAAAGTTGAGGTTAAAGCAGAAGAAGAAGAGAGGTATGTGAGGGATGATCAGCAGTCTATGGAGGAGGATGGAATAACGGGGACATTTATAGAGGAGGACACTCCTACAGAGATCAGCACAGGTGGGTCATTAACACTAAATACATTCCTCCGCCCATACTGCTCACTGATTGGTCCAAAGTAGGGCAAGTTTTGGGTGATATCAGCCTGTAATACCCTGGTCCCTTTCCTGAGTTGTGTTCCCTGTCCTGTATTTTTGTATTTCTGTCAGATAATCTTCCTTCTCTGTGCTGCAGAAACAATTTATGTATCTAGACTGGATTTATGGAGATTCTGGGGTTCAGCTGGCAGCAAAATGTTAATTTTCACCATAGGCTTTACTAGAGCTAGGCACCTGAGGTATGTGTTTTGGGTCTTCTGCCCCATACCCGGGTATGGCAAAATGTCTGTATACTGTTGGTAAAAAATAAATATAAGAACTGCCCTCTATATTTTCTACCCCTACTGCGCCAAATATTAGTGAAAAAAATAATTAATTACTCACTATACCAGTGAAGGAATAAATAATTAAGTGAAAAAAACTTGAAGTTTCGAAGACTTTATTTGAAGATACATTTGAAATCACCTAATTGTATTTATATTTTGGACTATAATATATATATATAGACTTTTTTTCACTTGTCACTGGGTGATTTATACACATTGTTTCTATTGAATAATTGTATTGAGTTATTTATATAGCACTTTTTTATACTTTGAAATTTGTATATTATCGTTTTACACTAGCGCTACTAATTTATCCTATTAATAGTTTACTAATTTTTAGGCTGAATTGCAGGCTTTACATGGCAAAATGTCTGACAGAACAATTCTCCCAGGATTACTTGTTCTGTTGTCTGCTGGCTGTGCCGGGTGGAGGGATATGTCTGTATAGTCTCAGACCCAAGTCACTGAGTGCAGTCTCAGGAGATGGGAGGCAGCGGTGTGGGACCTCTGCAACTTGTCTCATGTAAACATTTAAGCTTCCACTGATTATTGAATACCAATATTATGAGTGGTGACCAGGGATGGGTGAACAGTTTGGCCCGAGCATGAGTTTGGGCCAAACATTTGCCTGTTCACCCATTCGCGAACAACCAAATTTGCAGTGTGTTCGTCCCGACGAACACCCTGCAATGCACTGAGTGCTGCACAGTGCATTCTGTGCCCCGATTGGACAAAGCTTTGCCCAATCAGAGCGCAGTGTAAGCTGGCTGTTAAGGAGTGGGGTGGGAAGCCGGCTGTGGCATCCTTAACAACTAATGAGTCATCAGCTGTCAATGTGTTTCCCCCGCTGACAGCTGAACAATATCAAAAAAAGTGCCAGTAAAAAAATAAAGAAGAAAATGGCGTGCCCCCCCCAGTCCATAATGGGCCCAAGGGTCTGGTATGGATTTTTTTTTTTTTTAAATGGCATGGGGTCTTCCCCAAAATCCATTCCAGACCCTTATCTGGGCATGCAGCCTGGCAGGTCAGGAAAGGAGGGGAGTGAGCGAGCGCCACCCCTTTCCTGAACCATACCAGGCCACATATCCTCAACCTGGGGGTTGGGTGCTTTGGGGCAGGCTCTGTTTTTGACAATTCCTTTATTAAAAAATAAAAAAAATAGATTCCCTCGATGTAAATCCATTGTTAATCATGACGGCCGATGGACCCGAAAAAAAAAAAACGCTCCCTCTCCAGCCGACTGCTCTCTCTGCACTTTGACATTTCTTATACAGTATAGGCAAGGGGCGGACCACCTGGCTATGTCACTTGGTGGCACCTCCCCTTCTGATGTCACAGACCGCTGCATGCTGGGCATGAGGCGTCAGGGGGTGGTGGGTCTTGTAGTCAGATGGCCCCACCTCTTGCCTATATAAGAAATGTCAAAGCGCAGAGCGGGCAGACAGAAGGAGGCAGAGCATTTTTTATTTTTCGGGTCGGCGGGCGGCGTGATTGACGATGGATTTACATCGAGGGACACTATTTTTTTATGTTTTCTTTTTTAATAAAGGTTTTGTCAAAAACTGTCTCTTGTGTTTATTACTTTTTGACACTTTTTTTTAGTGAATGGGTAGAGGTACTATGTACCTGATACCAATTTACATAGGGGGGCCAGATTCCTATAAGCCCCCCACCCGCAGACCCCAACAACCACAGCCCAGGGTTGTCAGGAAGAGGCCCTTGTCCCTATCAATATTGGGACCACAAGCTTTGGGGCATGTGGGAAGAGCCCCCCTGCCCCTAAGCACCCACCCCCCATGTTAGGGAAATGTAGTTCTGAGGGGGGGGGGGCTCGCTCGTCCCCCCTCTTCTTCCTGACCTGCGTATGTTGTGGCAGCCGCGCTCTTTCTCAAGCAATACCTTGCTTGAAAAAGGAGCGTGGCTGGCACAACATACGCAGAGATTGAACTGTTTACGACCTGGAGGATGGGGTAAACTGTTCAATCTTTGTATTTGCGGACGATACTAAACTAAGCAGGGCAATAACTTCTCTGCAGGATGTGAAACCTTGCAAGAAGATCTGAACAAATGAATGGGGTGGGCAACTACATGGCAAATGAGGTTCAATGTAGAAAAATGTAATATAATGCATTTGGGTGGCAGAAATATGAATGCAATCTATGCACTGGGGGGAGAAGCTCTTGGGAAATCTAGGATGGAAAAGGACCTGGGGGTCCTAGTAGATGATATGCTCAGCAATGACATGCAATGCCAAGCTGCTGCTAACAAAGCAACAGAATATTGGCATGCATTAAAAAGGGAATCAACGATAATTCTCCCGCTCTACAAGACTCTGGTCTCTGTTCTGGACGCTGTCCAGTTCTGGGCACCAGTCCTCAGGAAGGATGTACTGGAAATGGAGCGAGTACAAAGAAGAGCAACAAAGCTAATAAAGAGTCTGGAGGATCTCAGCTATGAGGAAAGGTTGTGAGCACTGAACTTATTCTCTCTGGAGAAGAGACGCTTGAGAGGAGATATGATTTCAATATACAAATACCGTACTGGTGACCCCACAATAGGGATAAAACTTTTTTGCAGAAGGGAGTTTAACAAGACTTGTGGTCACTCATTAAAATTAGAAGAAAAGAGGTTTAAACCTTAAACTATGTAGAGGGTTCTTTACTGTAAGAGCGGCAAGGATGTGGAATTCCCTTCCACAGGCGGTGGTCTCAGCGGGGAGCATCGATAGTTTCAAAAAAATATTAGATAAGCACCCGAACGACCGCAACATACAGGGATATACAAGGTAATACTGACATATAATCACACACGTAGGTTGGACTTTTTTCAACCTCAGCCACTATGTAACTATGTAACTATGCATGCTCAGAAATGTGTCGCACTCTGGTGACATCATCTCCTCACACTGCCCAGCCATCCGCGCACCAAGCTTCACTCTGTTTCCTTCCACTGTACGGCCGTTCTTCCATCTCAGCAGTGATCATCGGGACCTCAGCGCTGGGCAGAGACAGGAGCGGAGAAACTGTGGCTTTCCACCAATGACATTCCTCAGGACTTATACTTACAGATGTGCCTTTTTATTTTCCCACACATGTGAGTTGCCAATTGTGTATTTCCATTAAATTGTTTTTAATCCTAGACTTAGAGGCCTCTCTCTTTACCTGTATTACTCCTATGAAAGACAGTTCTCGTTGTTTCCTCACTCTCTGACTAAGGTCCATGAATAAAGAAATGATCTGGTAGGAGATCAGAGGAGCCATTTACTAGTTACCTTGCAGGGGGAATTGTAAGATCCTCAGAGACAAAACTGCCTGATGTGGGTGAAGTCCTGGTTTAGGGGAACCAATCTGCTCATGTCTAGTAATAATCTTTTTATTTCTATTTTAGTAGATGGACGGGAGATGAGGAAAACCTCAGAGGATTGTCTCACTTTGTCTCCAGACTGTAAAGTAGAAGATGAGGACATCACACAGTATAGTCCAGGAGAAAACCCGACTACCTCAAATGTCCATCCGGCACCACACAGTGTAGATGGACCATCGTATTCCTCCTATCCTGAGGAACCTCAGACTGTGAGGGACGGTGCCGTCCTTCCTACAGAGAAGAGGGTTTCCTGTACTGAGTGCGGGAAGTGTTTTCATTTTAAATCTGAACTTAATGTTCATAAAAGATCTCACACAGGGGAGAAGCCGTATTCTTGTCCTGAGTGCAGGAAATGTTTTTCAGTGAACTCCAGTCTTCGTAGACATCAGAGATCTCACACCGGGGAGAAGCCGTATTCCTGTCCTGAGTGCGGGAAATGTTTCTCAGAGAAGTCCAGTCTTTATAGACATCAGACGTTTCACACGGGGGCAAAGCTGTATTCCTGTCCTGAGTGCGGGAAATGCTTTTCACAGAAGTCTGATCTCTACAAACATCAGAGATTTCACACGGGAGAGAAGCCGTATTCTTGTTCTGAGTGTGGGAAATGTTTTTCAGAGACATCCAGTCTTTATAAACATCAGAGATCTCACACAGGGGAGAAACCATATTCCTGTATGGAGTGCGGGAAATGTTTTTCGGAGACATCCAGTCTTTACAGACATCACAGATCTCACACGGGGGAGAAGCCGTATTCCTGTCCTGAGTGTGGGAAATGTTTTTCATTGACGTCCAGTCTTTACAGACACCAGAGATCTCACACTGAGGAGAAGCCATTTTCTTGTCCTGATTGTGGAAAATGTTTTTCAGATAAGTCCAATCTTTCCAGACATCAGAGATCTCACACGGGGGAGAATCCAATTTCCTGTCCTGAGTGAGGGAATTGTTCCTCTCTGAAGTCCTGTCTTCCTGTACATCGGGGACCCCACACAACCCTTGAGGTGTATTAGTGCCTTGAGTGAGGGAAATGTCTTCTATATGAATGTTGCTGGACATCACAGCTCTCATGTGGGGAAGAAGCACACCCTGATATACACCTCAGATATACTCCATGGGTGATCTTCATCATGGAAGAAACAGTTCATAAGGAGATCAGAGATCACCAAAGACATGGATGAAGTGTTGTACCGTGTTGGCCATTGATAGCAGTAGAAAAATAAAAATGGAGTCATTACCTTTCATTGGCTGAATACATTTTGTGGTGTAAGATTTCACAAACACTTAGAAGTCTATTTAGTTGAAATGAATGTGACCAGCATTCGCCCAGCCGTAATGAATATTGGATGTATTTTATTTCATGCACCGATTTACTTGGCTCCATCTAGTGGGCATAATGCAGTATTGCACTACGAGGGGCATTTAAGTCAAACCGGGACTTTTCACTTTTTCAGGTATAATAAGGGATGGTAGCGTGGCGGTACTATATGCAGTTGTAAGTGAATATTACTGATGGGCAGTGCTCATGTCGCGGCCAGTCCAGAGTTTGTTATTCAAGATGGCAGATAACAGTATTAGTGTGGGAATGGAACAGTGTGTGGTGATGGAGTTTCTTGTGAATGAAGGTGTAAAACCCACAGATATCTACAGAGGACTTCTAGCACAGTACTGGGATGATACACTCAGCTGCAGGAAGAGATTTGAATGGTGGAAACATTACAAGTGACGATCCCGGCCGTGGTGATTTCCAGCCCCCAGCAGTCATTCCTGTGATCATTCAGTGTGTGAAACATCTGATCCTGGATAATCAACACATAACCTGTCTTGACATTGTACAAGAGAAGAATCTCTCTGTGGGAACGTCTGATCCTGGTGTAGCAAAGTCCCAGACCTCTTTAGCCCTAATAGTTACCTCCAGAGTTAGGGAAAGCTGACATCCTTCAGTATAGAGTGGGTTACAAGGCATGGTGGGTGTAATGCAAGATGAACAGGTGGGCGCCAGACACTTTTTGAATGCAAAGAGATGTATTGTCTCTTAAACAGAACTGTGGGAGAGAGGATTAGGGCCAGGACACCCTAAGGTAGATGCAAAGATAATTAGCAGACTCTGAGACTTCTATAGGTAGACAGCTATACAGGTGAAGGCCTCCAGCCGGACACCACTTCTGTATAGGTAGGACCGCTGTCTCCTATGGCAACAATTTTGTAGCTGTTACTAACGGTAATTGTATTCAACTATTTGCAACACGAACAGTTCTTTTTACCCCACACTCACTCACTGTGGGCCTTCACTCAATGAGTTCCCAGTCTCTCTCACTAGACTTCAGATCCAATAGCCACTAAATCCCCTGAGCTCTTTCACTGTAGCACTCAATATCTTCCTCAAACGTCACCCCTGCTTCACTGCTGGGTCCCTGGCTTGGCACTTACAGATACTGTTCAAGCTTCACCCCCTACTGACATGTTAGGTCCCTGGGTTGGCACTTCACAAGCATCACCTCTGCTGTCCCACTGGTTCCCTGAATTGCCACTTGCTGAAGAACTTTTCCCAATTCTTCATCGTCCCCGGCTGGCAAGAAGTCTGCTCTGGTACTGACCCCAGCTATCTCACAGTGACCTCCTGTAGCAAGGTGGATGGTCCCTTAAGGCGACAGCTGCCCCTCTACCTCCAACCACAACTGGTTCCCCGGCAGAACCATTACTTCTGGTTGGACTACAAGCCTGTAGTCGCAACCCTATGCTACGTCTCTTGCTTCTTGATAGGCCCTCAGACAGCCTAGCAGCCAGATGTCCCCGGGATAGGCCTTAGGTTTCTGGCCTAGCAGCCCGGGGCAATACAACACACGTCCACCCAGAAAGCCGTCCAGGTGGCACAGAACCCCCTATCACCTGACTCCACCCAAATAAATAGGTTCTCCCAGCAGGCCAATAATTTGAGCTCTCAAGCCTTAGAGCGAATGTCCTGGCAAAAACTCAGATGGGTGGGGGGAAACAAGGAAAGGAATAATAACAAACAATACACGTGGCGTACCACATGAAGTAAACATACATAACATATACATAAGCAAAAGGGCAAATAAATAACAGACATTGGATACGATTTTACATGTGGCATACCCCCTAAACAGTTAAGGGAAAATATGCAAACAGTAGCCTATATCCTAACTAACTATCTACTATACAAAAAAAATGTATATACACAAAAAGGTTAGCAGTGCTATCCAAGTTGAAATCCCTGTCTCTCCTTGTACAAGGAAGACGCAATGAGTGCAGGAACACCTGAAAGAGAGAAGCACAGACAGCAGGGAAATGCATCTTATCCCTACGATAACACAGTGTAATATATACATAAGTGAATCTTAAGAGATTGTTAATTGCCCTCGGCCGAGAACAGCATAGCAGTGTAACTACACCCTATAATATGTCTAAACTACACACAACATATAAATGAAAGTGGGCTCCATCCTCATCCGAA
Source organism: Lithobates sylvaticus (assembly GCA_028564925.1). NCBI lineage: Eukaryota > Metazoa > Chordata > Amphibia > Anura > Ranidae > Lithobates > Lithobates sylvaticus. The sequence continues at coordinate 581,649,463 of CM053028.1, forward strand.
GATGCCACCCCCTTCCACAACTATTTTACAGAAATTTTCTTACCATGTCCTATCAGATAAACGCATAATGTGAATAAGGCTCACTCAGGTTAGCACTACTCACGACACCTGGTGACCAGTATAAGAACAATCCTGGTACATTGAACAGTCCATCATTCAAATGTAAGGTGAGAATTTGCCCCTTTTTGCCACAGCTTATTCTACCTAACTAAACACTCCCAGTGTCCTTGAAGCTTCACAGTCCATAATTTTTTTTCACTTGGGGTAGAACAATATTTCCCAGCAGTTTCCCTTATATTCAGGCATAACTCCAAGGATAGGAGGCACGGCTGCAATCAGGCAACAAACAGCCAGGCCATGGTGCAAGGGACCGCACTTCTGAACACCGGTCCCCTTACAATGGTAATCTCAGTCTGTCCGCATAACAGCCGGGGACCGAGAAAGATGTCCTCATTGGTCGAAGAACAAACCTGCTGAACGTCACATCAACAGATTACTTTTCAGAGAGAGGCACGTTGACAATTTCAAGTACTAGCCAGCATGACTCAAGTGAACACTCCCTGTATCTGCTGGTAGCATTCAGTACAGCATAGTCTCAGAAATAAAGCCAACAGGAATGTTCTCCACTAGCTACAATTTTCTGTACAAAGGTGGAGTGGCTTTTCGGCATAGCATCTTATCTCCACTAAGTACATATTTGTAATCCACATGGTGTCAGTAAAACACAATTCAACATCTTCTACCAGTAATATCCGGGATCAGGTAACTTCAAGGCCTCTCCTTTGGCATTTACCGTAGTGATGAAATGTTTAATGTCCTTCTTGTTTGGCCTACGAATGATCACACAATCTAAGTTGATTTTGCGTGGCATAGCCCCAGGTGTGCAACACTGAAATATATCCCTCAGCTATCTTGGGTGACAGCTTTGGAAAGTCCACCCACAAAGGGATTCTGAGGAAACTTTGCACAGATTCATCTACCTATTGGGTTTCTTTATCCAGGATTTCTTCCTCTAGATGAGCCGGTATAGAAGGATACAGATATCCGTATTCCTCAGCCACTCTCTTAATGATAATACGCTGTACCTTGGACAGCCTAGGTAGGGTCTTAGGGTCTCCATATCCAGACAGAACCCGCGTGTCTGGAGCATGCCGAACCGGGTACACCGCAACAGTATCGGGTTTGCAATCAAACTTAGTTGCTTCTATCGGTTTGGTAAGAATGACTTTAGATACCCAATGTTCCCAGCGATCCTCCTCAAAGGATTTAGTAACACACACATTTGGGGCAGTGTTAGTAGACAGTTCAATCTTAACACTTTTATTAGGCCCCGGAGAAACCTCATCCTCTTCCAAATCACACAACTACTCCTCTTCACTCTCACTCCACTTTCCAGTTCAAGACTAATGCCGCGTACACACAACTGTACTTTTCGACGGACTAGGTCAGACGGTCTTCCCGACGGACTTTCCGAATGAACGGACTTGGCCACACATAATCACACCAAAATCCGACGGATTCGAACGTGATGACGTACGACCGGACTAGAATAAGGAAGTTCATAGCCAGTAGCCAATAGTTGCCCTAGCGTTGTTTTTTGTCCGTCGGACTAGCATACACACAAACGGATTTCTCGATAGGAACTGGGTCTGGCGGAGTTCCGGCGGAAAAATTTGAAACATGTTCTATTTCTAAAGTCTGTCAGATTTTTAAACAGCAAAGGTCCGATGGAGCCCACACACACGATCAAATTGTCCGGATTCGTTCCGTCGGGCCTTTGCTGTCGAAAAGTCCAGTCGTGTGTACGCAGCATTAAGTGTCCGAAAATAGTTCAGTGATCCCGTCAGAGGGGATGCCCAAGTTCGAAATGGTGGAGCATTCTTCCGCCGGGAGATAGTTGCACATGGAGCTGGCTTTAATTGGCACAACCGTATTGCCTCCCTTAATGGCCACATGTATCACCTCCCCCACTGGCACACCACTTTCACCCTCTATAGGCTTATCTGACTCCAGCACCCTGGTCCTTGGTGACTCCGACATCAAGGAGAGCAGGTGGGCCTGACCACGGTCTCGAGGGGTGACCAGAGCGCTGGGTCCTGGAGCAGCCGCCAAGACAGGAGGAGCAGCTTCTCACACACCTGGTGATGGCAGGTGGGCTCTTAATATCACTCCCAGAAGGGATAGTGACATTCTTGTCCCAGTCCGCTTGCAGTATCCGCAGAGTTTGGGCTGGCGAGACTACATCGAGCAGGTGTTCCCCGCAACGTCCACAGATGATCCAAGGCCTCAGATGCATGACCAAACCAGAACACTTCCCGAAGATCAGTCCAAAGGTCTCATAGCCTCCAGCCGTGTACAGGGCAGGACTACCCTGAGTGGGTTACAAGGCATGGTGGGTGTAATGCAAGGTAGATTGATGGGCACCAGACACTTCTTGAATGCAAAGAGTTTATTGTCTCTTGAAAAGAACTGTGGGAGAGAGGGTTGGGGCCAAGACACCCTTTAGTAGATGCAATGTTAATTGGCAGGCTCCTAGACTTCTATAGGTAGGCATCCAGCTAGACACACAGTCAAAAGAATGATCGGTGGGGTCTCACCTTGTTAGATCTGCCCATACATCCTCCAGATTGTTTGTGCTTCCCGACAATGAAGAGACCTGAAAATAGTTCTAGAAAGGTGACGAGTCCAATCACAGAAGATTCTGGAAGATAAAACCTGGACCCACGCACTGGGAGTGTCCAACTTCTTCTACTCTGTGCAGGCCAGTGAAGTTCCTCCCCCCCAAACTCGCTCATCCATGTCTTTAAGGACCTTGCTTTGTGCACTGGTCCAAATCATTTGGTGGAGGGGGGATTATGGTGTGGGGTTGTTTTTCAGGGGTTGGGGTCCCTTAGTTCCAATGAAGGGAACTCTTAAGGTGTCAGCATACCAAGACATATTGGACAATTTCATGCTCCCAACTTTGTGGGAAGAGTTTGGTGATCGCCCCTTCCTGTTCCAACATGACTGAACACTAGTGCACAAAGCAAGGTCCATAAAGACATGGATAAGCGAGTTTGGGGTGGAGGAACTTGACTGGTCTGCACAGAGTCCTGACCTCAACCTGATAGAACATCATTGGGATGAAGTAGAGCGGAGACTGCGAGCCAGGCCTTCTCGTCCAACATCCGCGCTTGACCTCACGAATGCGCCTCTGGAAGAATGGTCAAACATTCCCATAGACACACTTCTAAACCTTGTGGACAGCCTTCCCAGAAGAGTTAAAGCTGTTATAGCTGCAAGGGGTGGGCCAACACTATATTGAACCCTACGAGCTAAGAATGGGATGTCATTAAAGTTCATGTGTGTGTAAAGGCAGGTGTCCCAATACTTTTGGTAATATAGTGTATCTCGGCATGAATAAACATGGGTCATAGTGATTAATACAGCCAGTGGTCTCCTACCTACAGAGCGGCTACAAATCCTGTGCGCATTACGCTCCTGCACCAGAGCTTCCTCAGGAGGCCTCAGGTGGGTTCTGACCTTGATCTGTATTGAGGTCCATCCACAAGGTGATCACATATTATCAGTGGGTGCATGTGTCACCGAGTCTGATAGAAGAGGAAAAAACAGATAAATCACATCACGTTGGTGGAGGAAACATAGATATATTGGACATTGAAGGATCATTATATTGTTTAAGGACTGTCACATTATCTCACTGACACCAGTAATGGAGCTTATTTTTCCCTTTTGACACCAACTATGGAACTTATTTTATCTCACTATCACCAACAATGGATGTCAGGGAAATCATGCCAATGGTGATTTGCCAATTGGAGTCAGATCCTTGATTGGTGGAGGAGGAATGAGGGGAGAACTTTCTCTGGGAAGATAAAACCAGCTATGATACGGTTCTCACAGCCTGCAATACTGCTGACCACCACTGGAGAGACTCTCCCACATTTATCTGGCTGGACACACTGGCAAATACAAATTTCATACAATCTGATGCAATCTAAGTAGTGTGGAGCAGACAAGTGACCCCCACACACTTCAGGGGATCCCCCAAGCTATCCTTTAATCTAGAATCCTGGTGTGATGACTTCTTCCACTGCCCCCACCCCCGCACACATGATTTAGGGCAGATTGGCTGAAGTGTGTGATGTTAGTGGTGTGCCAGGCAGTGATACACACACACATACAGATCCCTTTCTGCCAGATACAATCACTTCCACACACTGACAATAATCTGCATTAGGGAGGAGCTCCGTGTCTGAACAGAAGATTGGATGAACACTGGATCCTCCCACATTCTTCTGAACATCCAACATTTATGGCATTTGGTGCAGATAAATCTGATGGCTTCTGGCTGTCACTGGTTTCTAGGGAAGCAATGGCTACCTGCAACAGCTGCGTCCTTAGCAACCACCGACTTCACCCCGCCCATTCCCTTACATGGCCATGTAGGCAAATGGGTGGGGCATAGATCATGACATCATTGTCTGAATATGACCATATCTGGGCAATGATGTCACCACTATCCCAGCCCCTTCCTTTATATATCTGATGACAGCTCAGGACGCTATCAGTCAGCGAGTGTGACCATCAGAGGTCACTCCTGTGTGGCGGGTTATTGGTGCGTAAGTGGGCGGTTGGCATCAGGATTGGTGATGGATTTACCAGGAGAGACTTTTTGGAGGATTTTATTTTAACCACCTTAGGACCAGCCGCCACAGTTATACTGCAGCAGGTTGGCTCCTCTGGGCAAGCCGTCGTAGCTGTCGCTCCTGAGAGAGACATCAACTGTCGCCTGTGCATTATAACAGTTTCCTCAAGTTAACTTGGAAGGGCGCCCGCAATGTCTGCCGGGCACCCTCGATCGCTCCTGAGAGAGAAGGTTGTGTGAGCGACGAGTATATTACCGATATGCCGCCCCTCTGGCCCCGGCTTGACCACACCACAGTTCGTAATCGGTGAATTTGGGGGGGTTTTTTCTGTCAATGTAAACAGACAGATCTCCCTTAGGATACTAGGGAGTAAATGTGGCCTCCTATAGTCCCCTTGACCAAGAAAGGCATGTGTAATACGGACTGGTAAACATAGTATGTTTTCGCATCAGGTGCCCCCCGTTCGCCCCTTAATGGGGTGCGGAGGGGGGGCTCCCGTCCACCGTGTTGGTGTGTAAATCCCCAGAATTGACCGGTCCAGGACCGGTCAGACCCTGTGGGACCAGATGTAGCAAAGGAAGTAAGTATAAAACCAAAAAAGTCTGTGTTCAAAATGAACAGTGTTCAGGTATCTGAGTCTAGGTAGACCAGATTCAAATTAGGAACAAGGGTCGCAGGACAGTTCATGTCCCTTAGTGGTCTTCAAGGTGGGCCATTGTCCTTTGCTTTCTTGGTTTTGGTCTTGTTCCACAGCGGTGAAGCCGGGCTCGTCGGGGTTGGTCTCTTGGAAGATCCGGGCAAGTTGGGAGTCACCTCCATGTCTGCTTCTTGGGAGATGAGTTTGAGTCGCAGCAACAGTCTTTCGCCTTCAGGGAATGTCGAGAATGTATGAGACTTTCCGTTGTCTGTGAATCTTACTGCAAAAGGGAAGGCCCATTTGTATTTAATGTCTTTCTGTGAGAGGACCTGAAGCAGGGGTTTTAGCGAGCGTCTGCGTTGCATGGTGGAAGGAGAGAGATCTGCGAATATTTGTACAGGATGACCAAGGCATAAGACTTTGGGAGCTGAACGTGCCTGTCTCATCACTTCTTCCTTGATGGCGTAGAAGTGTGGTTTTGCGATGACATCTCTTGGGGTTCCGTCTTTCCTGGGGGGGTCCCAGTGCTCTATGAGCTCTGTCAAGTTCCAAGCGGTGCTGAGGAACATTTGGGATTAGGGTCTGGATCATATTTTGTACCGCAGCTGGTATGTTAGTAACGGATTCAGGAAGTCCTCTGATCCTAACGTTGTACCTTCTTGACCTATTTTCCAAATCGTCAATTCTGGATAAGGCGACATCCAATTGATCTTGTACTGTGTGTAGGTGGTCAGAGGTTTGGTTAGTCACGGCAATTGTTTGTTCCATCTTATGCTCTATGTAGTCAATTCTGGTGCCTAAGTTCTGAAAGTCCTGTTTTAGCTCTCCTGTGATCTTGGCTGCTGTTTGGGAAAGCAGGTCTGATAGTTTCAGATAAAGTTCATCCATAGTGAGGGATGCTGACATGGGGTCAGTGTGTAAGGGGACAGCTTGGTGAGCAGGAAGAGGCTCTGCAGGGGAGACTGAGAGTCCGTCCATGGAGCGGCCTATTAGGGATTCTGTGGAGGCTGGGGAGGGAGACAGGTCCTGCTGTGGGTATCCCTGTGCCACCGGTGTGTAGTGCAGGGTAGTGGGGGGAATTACCTGTCTCCCCTCATGTCTTCCCTCCGTGTAGGCCGGGTGCTGCCTCGAGGCGGCCGCCATCTTGGATCCGCCGGCCGGATCCAGTCTCTCAAATTGTGGCTCCAAGCTGCGTCTGACAGCAGATCTGCTCATATGGGGTGATGCCCTGTTGTGTGAGGATTCCGCGGGCTCTCTTACCGCCGACGGATCTGTTGTTCCTAATGCTTAGGAACAACAATCGCTCTCCTCCCCAGTCATTCCCATCCCCCCACAGTTAGAATCACTCCCTAGGACACACATTTAAGCCCTTGATCGCACCCTAATGTTAACCCCTTCCCTGCCAGTGACATTTTTATAGCACTGATTTGATGTGTCAAAAGTAACCAATCTATCCGCTGCAATGTCACAGTGCCGATAAAAATTACCGCCATTACTAGTAAAAAAAAAAAAAAAAATGCCACAAATCTATCCCCTATTTTGTAGACACTATGACTTTTGCGCAAAGCAATCAATATACGCTTATTGAAATTTTTTTTACCAAAAATATGTAGAAAAATACATATCGGCCTAGACTGAGGAAGACTTTTTTTTTAAATTGGGATATTTATTATAGCAAAAAGTCAAAAATATATTTTTTTTTTTTTCAAATTGTTTATAGCGCAAAAAAAAACTAAAAACTGCAGAGGTGATCAAATGCCACCAAAATAAAGCTCTATTTGTGGAGAAATTTCCTGGTTTGAAAAAGGAACATACATTAGTTTTGTCTGTTCATATGCCGCCCCCCATGACATAAAAAATAAATCATCGGAATTTTGCTGCCCGAATTTCCGACAGCAAAGAATTGAGAGCACGGTCTCAATTTTTTCAGACGGAAAAGGTTTCTATCGGAAATTCTGATCGTCTGTAGCAATTCTGAAGAGCAAAATTCCTACGCATGCTCGGAAGCATTGAACTCGGCTCGTAGTAGTGTTGTACGTCACCGCATTTTTGACGTTTGGAATTTGGTGTGACCGTTTTTCCGACGAGAATTCCAATCGTGTGTACGCGGCCAAAATGTACTCAGCCTTATGTTAGCATGTACGCATGTACAAACATAAACAGAAATCACACATTTTTTGTGATCTGTTCGCCTACACGTAGAACACCCAACGTTAGAAGTGATTTATTGTTCCAAAGCAAATACACTTTTACAAACTGGTACTGACTAGTATTCCAATGTTTCTCTTCTCCCTCGGTTTTTCTCCCTCACTCAGCTCATGAGACCCCAAAGCTGATGGAGAGAGGCGGGGGAGGGTCACACAAGGATGATATTCAGGCAAATGACCTCATCAGCTCATAATGTACAAAATTAAATTTAAACCCAGGCACATACCCCCCCATGAAAATAAATCTGAGGCCCCGCCCCCACATATACGCATGTACAAACATAAACTCACACATTGGGGCGCCTACACCTAAAAACATTGATTGTGTTACACGTTACATATCACCATGCACACCAGAATGAGAGCAATAATTCTATCACCAGACCTCCTCCGTAACACTAAACTGATGACCTATAGGCTTTTAAAACCTCACCTACTGAAAATATAGGATATTGAAGGTTGTCACCATTTCACAGGTGTACACAAATTTAAGGTTTGATATGTTGGGTATCTATTTACTCAATGCAACCTCGGCTTTTATATTTTACCAAAAAAATGGGTAATTTATTGTGTTTGTGTGCCCTCTACAATGGAGTTTGCTTTTTACAGTGTGTTTTTTACTAAAATGTTGTGTTTAACAGACTTTTGCGGTAAAATTGTGTGACAAAAAAAACAGAACTACCACTATTTTATTCTCTAGTCTGCTTTCAGAAAATATACCATGTTTTGGGGGTTTAATATAATCTTCAGGCCTAAAATGATTTTTTAACTTCTTCCTGCCCACCCTATAGCAGAATGATGGCCAGGCGGGGGGTTCCATTATACTGACTGGATGTTATATGAGGTTCCAGAAGAATAAGTCGCTCGGGCGCATGGCAATCGGTCATGTGGTGTGTCGCTCTGACACACCACATCTCCAATCTCAGTAAGGAGCCTATGACCAGCTGTGTCCAATCAAAGCTAAACACATCGTAACCAGGAAGTGCCGGTTATCGGCTTTCCTTTATTCATGCTGACAAGGCACAAGTAGAGGAAAGCAGATCAGCATCTCTCCTGACAGAGAGAGATCTCCACTGATATTCAGCATTGATTATCAGTACAGGCCCATCAGTGATGACCACCAGTGCCCCACCAGTGATGCCCAGTAGTGCCCGCCTGTGATGCCAATCAGTACCCATCAGGGATGCTTTTCAGTACCTCCTCATCAGTGACGAATATTAGTGCCTCCTCATCAGTGTGCATCAGTGAAGGAGAAAAAAAAAAAAAAACGTACTTTTTTTTTTCCAAAAAATTATTTTTCCAAGTTTTCTGTCTTTTTTTATTTGTAGCACACAAAATAAAACCCCCCAGTGGTGATCAAATATCACCAAAAAAAAGTTCTATTTGTAGGAAAAAATATAAAAATGTCACATGGGTACAGTGTTGCATGACCGCGCAATTGTCATTCAAAGTGTGAGAGCACTGAAAGATGAAAATTGGCCTGGGCGGAAAGAGGGTGAAAGTGTCCAGTATTGAAGTGGTTAAAGATGCGGGCACAATAAATGCAAAACCATCTCTGGCAATGAAAGGATAACAGGAAACGTTCACCTTCGGGAACATGTTTCTGTAGTGGCTTAGCGATCCGAGCCCTCTGTGTGACAGCAGTGCGGGGAGAAGTTCTCCATACCGGCTGTCACTTTATGAAAAAACGCGTCCATGCCATTCATTCACAGAGTTCTGTCCTTTGCCGATGTCGGCTTGTAGTTTTCAATGAACTCCCACACCGCTGCTGAGCTCTCTGGTAGATGAGGAACAAGGAGATTGTCATAAGGGACAAGGAGATTGGGACCCTGATTTAGCCCCTTGACAAGTCATTTTTGATGTCCACACCCCTGGAACTGTTCTTACATGATGAAGATCAGCCATGGAGTATATCTGAGGTGTATATCAGGGTGTGCTTCTTCCCCACATGAGAGCTGTGATGTCCAGCAACATTTATATAGAAGACATTTCCTGCACTCAAGGCACTAATACACCTCAAGGGTTATGTGGGATCCCTGATGTACAGGAAGACAGGACTTCAGTGAGGAACAATTCCCTCACTCAGGACAGGAACGTGGCTTCTCCCCCGTGTGAGATCTCTGATGTTTGTAAAGACTGGACTTCTGTGAAAAACATTTCCCACACTCAGGACAGGAATGCGGCTTCTCCCCTGTGTGAGATCGCTGATGTCTGTACAGATTGGACTTCACTGAAAAACATTTCCCGCACTCAGGACAGGGATACTGCTTATCTCCAGTGTGAGATCTCTGATGTGTGTAAAGATTGTACTTCACTGAAAAACATTTCCCGCACTCAGGACAGGAATACGGCTTCTCCCCTGTGTGAGATCTCTGATGTTTGTAAAGATAGGACTTCTGTGAAAAACATTTACCGCACTCAGGACAGGAATACGGCTTCTCCCCAGTGTGAGATCTCTGATGTGTGTAAAGACTGGACTTCACTGAAAAACATTTCCCGCACTCAGGACAGGAAAATGGCTTTTCCCCCGTGTGAGATCTCTGATGTATAGCAAGGTCTGATTTTTGTATAAAATATTTCCCGCACTCCGGACAGGAATAAGGTTTCTCCCCAGTATGAGATCTTTGATGTGTGTAAAGACTGCACTTGACTGAAAAACATTTCCCGCACTCAGGACAGGAATAAGGCTTCAGCCCCGTGTGAGATCTTTTATGTACATTAAGACTGTATTTACAACGGGAACTTTTCCCGCACTCAGTACAGGAAAACCTCTTCTCTGTTGAAAGGACGGCACCGTCCCTCACAGTCTGAGGTTCCTCAGGATAAGAGGAATACGATGGTCCATCTACACTGTGTGGTGCCGGATGGACATTTGAGGTAGTCGAGTTTTCTCCTGGACTATACTGTGTGATGTCCTCATCTTCTACTTTACAGTCTGGAGACAAAGTGAGACAATCCTCTGAGGTTTTCCTCATCTCCCGTCCATCTACTAAAATAGAAATAAAAAGATTACTAGACATGAGCAGATTGGTTCCCCTAAACCAAGACTCCGCCCACATTGGGCAGCATTGTCTCTGAGGATCTTACAATTCCACCTTCAAGTTAACTAGTAAATGTGTCCTCTGTAGGGCGGCAACTAAGATGTATTATTAGAGGGTGAATCTGCTACATATCATAATCAGAGATCAACATTATTAAAATATAAAAAAAAAAGACGTAAACCGCTGTTTTGCAGATCAGACAGGAGTGTAATATAATATGATGGATGACAGACTCCCTTGTCATAGACAGGTAGATGGGCACAAGCTCCCTGCACCTGATGTCACTTTGGCCGCTTTCACACTGAGGCGCTTTTCAGGCACTAAAGTTCTAAAAATAGCGCCTGCAAACAGCTGCTGCTGTCTCTCCAGTGTGAAAGCCCAAGGGCTTTCACGCTGGAGCAGTACGCTTGCAGGATGCTGAAAAATGTCCTGCAAGCCGCATCTTTGGAGTGCTGTAGGAGCGGTGTATTTGCCACTCCTAAAGCGCCCCTTCCCATTGAAAACAATGGGGCAGCGCTCCAAGCGGAAGCAGCGCTTTGCGGGTGGTTTTAACCCTTTTTCGGCCGCTAGTGGGGGGTAAAACTGCCCCGCTAGCGGCCAAAAAGCACCACTAAAATAACGGTAAAGCGCCGCTAAATATAGCACCGCTTTACTGCCAGCACGCCCGTGCCTCAGTGTGAAAGTAGCCTTATGCTGGCCGTACACAAACTCATTTTTCTTTCAAAAAAACATTCATCCAATTTTCAAACCATTAGTGGGGTCAAATCGGAGTTCATTTTCCACCACAGTGATGGGAAAATTTAAAGGAGCAGAACAGAAAACTTTTCTCCATCAAACAAATTTTCACATAGTGTATGTGGTTTTTGCTCAGAAGTTACATTCATTTTAAAATTGAATGTTAAAAGCAAGTGGAATTTTCGAACTACACTCGTCCATTCATTAAATGTACAAATAATTTTCATACAAATATTTGTGTGAATATTCTCCTCCTAAAATTGATCCGTGTATGGCCAGCATAGGACATTTAGTAGCAGCAGCATGATTTTTTTTTAGAAATAGTTCTTTACATTACAAAAACAGCATATAATCACTACTATAAGGGATTCATTTATACTGTGAAATAGTGCCTGCAAAGCGCCTTCAAACAGCCGCTGCTATCTCTCCAGTGTGAAAGCCCAAGGGCTCTGGGTTCAGATGCTGATCTTCCCTGCACAGAGACCTTAAAAGTCACTGTAAATTTTGGATTTCTTTTTTCTTCTTTTCTGTAAATTATTTTTTATTGAGAGGATTTCTTTTTGTTAAAACCAACTTTTGCACACAGCAGCCCTGATTCTCCTCTTCTGAACACCCCCCCCCCCCCCCCCCCATCTGGCTCCTCCTGCCTTCATAGGGAGTGTTCCTATAGGAAGCCACAAATTATAGTATAGAGTTCCCCTATAGGAAGCCACAAATTATAGTATAGAGTTCCCCTATAGGAAGGTATAAAAACTTCTGCCTTTAGACTCACTTGCTTCCTTCTCTTGCCCAGAACTACATGTCCCATGATACATTGCTCCTCACACATTCAAGTTCTCAGGCATTTACTTACATGTATGGATGGTGTACTGAGCTGTATTTTCTGATATGTAAAGAAATAATGGGTTCTGTATGCAGGCCAATTAATCGACTGACCAACTAATCGATTATGAAAATAGTTGACAACTATTTTCATAATCGATTATGATGATTACCGGTAGTTGTTTCAGCCCTACATCTCTGAATCTCCTACCAGTTCATTTCTTTATTCATGGACCTTAGTCAGAGAGTGAGGAAACAACGAGAACTGTCTTTTATAGGAGTGACAGTGATGAGGGGATTATAGGACGAGTGTCCCCACCCCCTCTATCACTCATTGCCATCTTCCCAACACAAGAAGTACTGCACTTCCTTATTTAGTCTGTGATTTAGTCATATATAACAGCGGGGCTGAGCCCCACCAGAGGTCAGAGAGTGAGTATGGGGGGGGGGGACGACGACAACCAAGCTGAAGACTGGACTGATCCTGAAGACCACCATCATTGGGTTATTGACTCCTCCCTCATTATCACTTTCTGCTTAAGGTTCCAAAGTTTGAGGATGTTATCACATTATTATCAACATGTAAAAGTCTGTGCTACAATCAAATCATCAGATATAAAATGTCCAGCTGGTAGAAAATGGGTGTAAAAGATGTAAGGGTTATGTAATGTACAACTTATTATATAGGATACAACAGTTAGGATTTTATAGTATCAGAATGTTGTAATGTACAACATAGATTATATAGTGCAGGGGTCAGGAGTATGTAATATACAATATAAATTATACAGTGTAAGGGTCAGGACTCATAATATTGGTATTCAGTAATAAGTGGCAGATTAATTTGATTCATGAGACGAGTTTCAGAGGTCCCACACCGCTGCCTCCCATCTCCTGAGACTGCAATCAGTGACTTGGGTCTGAGACTATACAGACATATGCCTCCACCCGGCACAGCCAGCAGATAACAGAGCAAGTAACCCCGGGAGAATAGTCTGTCAGAGATCTTGCCAAACCCGGGTATGGGGCAGAAAACCCAAAACACATACCCCAGGTGCCTAGGTCTAGTAACGCCTATGGTGAAAATTAACATTTTGCTGCCAGCTGAATCCCAGAATCTCCATAAATCCAGTCTAGATACATAAATTGTGTCTGCAGCACAGAGAAGGAAGATTAACCGAGAGAAATACAGGAATACAGGATGGGGAACACAGCTCAGGAAAGTGACAAGGGGATTACAGGCTGTTATTACCCAGTCCCCACCCTACTCTGGACCAATCAGTGAGCAGTATGGGTGGAGGAATGTATTTAGTGTTAATGACCCACCTGTGCTGATCTCTGTAGGAGTGTCCTCCTCTTTAAATGTCCTTGTTATTCCATCCTCCTCCATAGACTGCTGATCATCCCTCACATATTTCTCTTCTTCTTCTGCTTTAACCTGAAATTCTATATCGATTGGATCTCCACTCTAAATCAAGAAAATGAAAGTGAATATCATCTGTAAGATATAAGCTTTACTATTGTGACATCACATAAAAAATCCACACAGTGTCTCCACGTGTCTGTGTTTTATGAGCTCCATCCCACCAACCTTGTAACAGTGAGGGATGGTGTGATCTTCCTGTGTGGAATCCCGGAAATACAGAGGATGGGGACATCTCTCTGGTGGGTTCCTGGTATTAGGTGGCTCCATCATATCCTTGTGTCTTTCTGAAAACTCCTCCTCTTTATACTCTTCTTTTACATCAATATTATAATCCCAGAGGTTTCCACTCTGCAATATATAATTTATGTAACAAACATGCTGTGTATAAATCAGAACTACCAATAATTGTCAATCATCTACCTGATGATGGTGAGAGATATAAGTGTGATCTTCCTGTGTGGAGTCCTGGGAATACAGAGGATGGGGACATCTCTCTGGTGGGTTTCTGTAGCTGGATGACTCCACCATGGTGTCCTGGTACAGATCTTTGTGTTCTTTTAGAAACTCTAAATCCTCCGTCACCCCATCCTCATCATCCTCCTCTTTTATCTCTTCTTTAACTTCAACTTTAGAATCTCTTGGGTTTCCACTCTGAATATAGAATAAAAATGACATCAATGCAGTTAATGTACAGATCCTAATGATACTATCAGTGATTGTTCCTTATCTACCTGATGATGGTGAGGAATGGTGTGACCTTCCTGTGTGGAATCCCAGGAATACAGAGGACGGGGACATCTCTCTGGTGGGTTCCCATTACTGGATCCATCTGTGGGAAACACACACACTGACTAAATACATTGTTTCTATGTGTTTATCAGATGATGGGGGATCTAGGTGGACCCTCCGTACTGCTCTCTCCTTTATAATAAAGTCTCCTCTTACCCGGTGATGTGAGGGGCGGCTGATTGTCCATCATGACGTCCTTGTAGAGATCTTTGTGTCCTTCTAAATACTCCCACTCCTCCATGGAGAAATAGACAGTAACATCCTGACACCTTATAGGAACCTGACACACACAATGATACAGTCACCATCCAGACACATCCCTTGTCTGTTACTGGATAACTTCCCAGAATTCACAGCACTGCTCACCTCTCCATCATCTCTCTGGTGACTTCTAGAATCTTCTTTATATTTCTCTATTCTATCAGGGAAGGAGGTGGAGGTAATGTGATGGTCATATGATCTCCAGACTTCACAGGAGGAAAACTCTAGATCTGAACACAAATAGTAAAATCAAATGATATTCCCAGAATCCTCCTCAACTCTCCATCCAGGAGTCCATTATATTAAAGAAAATTAAAGTTTTCCCACTTCAGACTGAGGTATAATTTACCCACACAGGACCCCCACACTATGCAGGTTAAAAGCTTGTAACAGGTATTCTGATGTCATTACATACAATGCAGGACCAACAGTCCCACTTTGCTAGTGAGGATGCCAAGAGTCCGCCCACATTCTAAGAGCATCAGAAAAAAAGAGATGAAGCCGGGGTCACTACACAGTAAATCAATCCAAGGAAACAGTAGGCAGGGCGAGGAATAGCAAGAAGGATCTCAGAGACAAATGAGAATATTGCTCAGCCAATGGGAGATTATCTCAGCATGACTTACATAATGAAGGAGATGAGGGGGAGGGGAGGAAGTCACTTAAGGCAGGGCTTGATAATTTGCTTTGAATCTAGGAGCCAGCTAAAAAAGGAGAGACAGTTTTCTCAAGGGAAGTTTGGGTTATCAGTGCCAGGGGCAGGGCAAGTAATTAGCGAGTAATTTGTGGGGTGGAGAATGCAGGATATGGGGTGCAGGACATGTTGGGCTGTGTGCAGAATGCATGACATGGGGAGGATGGTGCTGAATATGGAGTGCAAGGTGCATGACATGTAATGCAGGGTGCAGAAAGCAGGACATGGTGTACAGAGTACCGGAGAAGGATGCAGAACACAGGACATGGGATGCATAATTCAGCACAGTAATCCCATCCCCCACTTCCCTGTGTCCTCCTTCATGTCCTGTACATCTCCCCCAGCAGTGTGTGAGAGCAGAGTGGATGGAGAGGACATCTTGTGTACATAAAGCAGCATGTCCCTCCCTGGCTGGTCTCTTAGCTGGCTGCTTTGTAGTCTCTGGACTCTGACTCTGTAGTCCTGTTCCTCAGCACCTTGTGGGGATCTTTGTGGCAGTGCCGAGTTGGCGCCATGTTGGAGATTTGGTCCCGCTCCTTCCTCTCTGTTCTGCCGGAGGGCTCTGCAGGGACACAGGCAGCTGTGGGTGGAAGCAGGAGCTGATGGTGACAGTAATGCGGCCGCGGAAAGGAGAAAGATTGGCAGCGGGAGCTCAGTGAGATGAGTCCTCTAATGCCGCTGTCCTGTCCACCCCTGACTTCACAGGTCGAGTGCTGCAGCGTCCTCCTCCTCCCCTCACCCTCCTGCCTGGCCCTGCTCTGAGCCACATTCCTGTCTGAATAATGTGTCCGGGTTTCAGGCAGAAACATTATTCAGACCAACAGAGAGAATGGGCTGACAAGAGCCCAGGGGCCAGGAGGATGCCATTTCTGTCACCATGGTGACCTGGGATTTGACCATAGATACATGGAAATGCAGCTGGTTCAGCAGGGATCGGTCACATTTCCATCCATGTGTGGTCACTGCCGGATAAAAGTCACTCGATCAGCGGCTGCAGCCAATAGCCGATCAGCGGCTGCAGCCAATAGCTTCATCACTAATCTGTGTGTTCTGAGAGCGGAGGAGCGCCCCCCATTGTCAGAATACAATAGTGCAGTGGGGAGGATTCCCCCATCCCCCTCCAATGTGTTCAGTTTTTTTTTTTTTTGCTGAGCCCATTGGCTGAATGAAATAACTGAACCATGTAAAATAACAAAATATAATAATCAACTAATCCCCATTAATGGGCTTAATCTACATTTCCACACTATATATGTGTGTATCATCATCTGCTGGAGATAAAAGTCTTCACAGTGACTATGAATGAATGACTTGTATAGCGCTATCTATGCGAACTGAATCGCCTCAGGGCGCTTTTCTCCACTGGTGTCCATCCACTATGGAGGAAGAGGACGGACATGACGGGGGGGTTACTGGGTGTAAATATGAAATAAAACCTTATTACCTCCTCTGCTGCCACTTCCAGCAATGTCTTCTCTCTACTTCCTCCCAACTCACCTCTCACCCGGAACTTCCTGTGTGTACCTGACATCACTTCCTTTCTACATAGCTACTTCCTGTCTAAATATGAGATCACCACCTTGTGGAACTCAGAGGAAATGCATCTATGAGACACATCTTGTAGTATGAACACGGTCTTGTGCTGTGTGTGTATGTACTGTATATCCTTATAGATGGGGTCATCTCCACTCCCACCAAGGGGGATAGAAATATATTACTGCTCGGGGGGAGGGGAGACATTTTGTCCCCTTTGATTTTGCAGTAAAATTGATGTCAGATTTAGTCATGTAGAATATCTGTTATTTGGATACAAAGAGCCCCAGCCGGGAGTAAAGGGTGGAAATGGCTCCTGATCCCCAGATTTGGGCACTTATGTCACCAATAGGGATGAGCCGAACACCCCCCGGTTCGATTCGCACCAGAACAGGCAAAACATTTGGAAGAACACACAAACACAGTTAAAGTCTATGGGACACGAACATGAATAATCAAAAGTGCTAATTTTAAAGGCTTATATGCAAGTTATTGTCATAAAAAGTGTTTGGGGACCTGGGTCCTGCCCCAGGGGACATGTATCAATGCAATTTTTTTTTTTTTAAACAGTGATTTTTTTTAATGCTTAAAGTGAAACAATAAAAATGAAACATTTCTTTAAATATTGTGTCTATAGTATGCCTGTAAAGTAGCGCATCTTTCCCATGTTTAGAACAATACCACAGAAAAATTTAATTTATAAAGGAAGAAATCTCATTTAAAACTGCTCGCTGCTGTAATGTATTGTCGGATTCCGGCAATATAGATAAAAATCCTTGAAAAAATGGCATGGGGACCTGGGTTCTGTCCCAGGGGACATGTATCAATGCAAAAAAAAGTTTTAAAATTGGACGTTTTTTTTTTCAGTACAGGGGGTCCCCGGGTTACAAATGAGATAGGGACTGTAGGTTTGTTCTTAAGTTGAATCTGTTTGCAAGTCGGAAGAGGTACATTTTGTAAGTGTAGCTCCAGCCAAAAAAACTATTTTTAAGCTTTTTGGAGAACATAGGGAAGGGTTATCACCCCTGTAATATTTGTTTTGCTGTCTGCGCCCCTGTTCAGAAGATTTCACCTCACCTTCTGTCCCAATGAAAATTGTATTTTGAAAATTTTGGGTTGTTAGGGAAACATGGACTGGTGATAAAGCATCAGTGGAGACACCTTTTTCCCATATTAACACTTACAGGAGTGAATTTCCCTTCCTAGGGGTAGATTTCCTCTCACTTCCTGTTGTCTCCCTCCGTTTGTAAGTAGGAGTCGTTTGTAAGTCGGATGTTTGTAAGTCGGGGACCGTCTGTAGAAGTGATTTTAATAATGCTTAAAGTGAAAAAATAAAAATGAAATATTCCTTTAAATATCATGCCTGGGGAGTGACTATAGTATGCCTGTAAAGTGGCGCAGTTTTCCCCGTGTTTAGAACAATACCACAGCAAAATGACATTTCTAAATGAAAAATTTAGAAATCTCATTTAAAAATGATCGTGGCTGTAATTAATTGTTGGGTCTCGGCAATATAGATAAAACTCATTGAAAAAAAGGGCATGGGTCCCCCCCAATCCATTACCAGGCCCTTTGGGTCTGGTATGAATATTAAGGAAAATCCCCAAACCAAAATGAAAAAAAAAAAAAAAAATTGTGTGGGGTCCCCCCAAAATCAATACCAAGCCCTTCAGGTCTAATATGGAAATTAAGGGGAACCCTGTGCCAAATTTATAAAAATGGTATAGGGGTCCCCTCAAAATCAATACCAGAACCTTCAGGTCTGGTATGGATTTTAAGGGGAACCCTGCGCCAAAATTTAACAAAAATGGTGTAGCGGTCCCCCCAAAATCCATACCAGACCCTTATCTGAGCATTCAAACTGGCAGGCTGCAGGAACTGGATTTCCTGAGATCCCGTCAGCTAGGCCACTTTCTATACTCTTTGAGCCCCCCCCTCCTGAACCATACCAGGCCACATGCCCTGAACATGGGGAGGGTGCTTTGGAGTAGCTCCCGAAAGCACCTTATCCCCATGTTGTTGGGGATAAGAGCCTCATCCCCACAACCCTTGCCCGATGGTTGTGGGGGTATGCGGGCGGGGGGCTTTTCGGAATCTGGAAGCCCCCTTTAACAAGGGGACGCCCAGATCCCGCCCCCCATGTGAATTGGTAACGGGGTACATTGTACCCCTACTATTTCACAAAAATTGTAAAAAATACAACAGACAGCTTGGGACAAGTCCTTTATTAAAAGATAAAAAATAAAAATGTCCAGCGACGTTAATTCACGCCGCCCGACGGACCGAAAAAGGAAAAAAAAAGCCGCAACCGTTCTGCCTCCATGGGAGGCTCCCGCCGAGGGACGCTTCTCCCGGGCAATAGTTCTTATATCGCTGAGGGCAGGGCCACCCGGTGACGTAAATGGGTGACCCGCCCCCCTCTGGTGCCACTGGGGCTTCTCTGTGGCTTATGAAAAATATATTTTTATGTCCACTAGATGGAGCTGATGATCATAGGAAATTATTTAAAATGATGGCAAAAATTGGTCACAGCTGGACAAATACTTGTCATCCTCGTCCAGCAAACTTTTTTTTTATTAGTAGACCCCTTAATTTTCTTCATCAGACATGATTTCTTACTAATACCGAAGATCATACTCGTACACTTTATGAGTACAGTAGGCATCGAAGAACATGAGTTCATTAAACCAACAGTATTAATCCAACTATTGATTTAACATCAACAGTGATAACCACTTACTGCTCGCTGCAATTTCTTAGAACTCCCAGAAATTATACATTTTCTGGATGCAGAGGCCCCAGGGTAAATAAAATTATGGTTGTTGCAATTGTTTATGTCGCACAATATATTATCAAATGCAAATTTTCAGGGGAAAAAAACACACTTAAATTTATTTTAAAGCAAACACAATAACAATTTGTTGTTAAAATATAAAAGAGGATGTTTTGTCGAGTATAGGGATGAGCCGAACACCCCCCGGGTTCGGTTCGAACCAGAACCTTCGAACGGACCGAAAGTTCGCGCGAATTTTCGAACCCTATACGTTTATAATGGACGCGAACGTTCGAAATCAAAAGTGCTAATTACAACGGCCAATATGCATGTTAATGTCATAAAACAGGTTTGGGGACCCGGGTCCTGCCCCAGGGGACATATATCAATGCAAAAAGAACTTTTAAAAACTAACGTTTTTTCGGGAGCAGTCATTTTAATGATGCATAAAGTGAAAAAAAAAAAGTGAAATTTTCCTTTAAATATGGTACCTGGGGGGTGTCTAAAGTATGCCTGTGAAGTGGCATGTGTTTCCCGTGTTTAGAACTGTCCTTGCACAAAATGACATTTGTAAAGGAAAAAAAGAAGCCATTTTAAAACCACTTGCGGCTTTAGGTTTGATCTTAAGTAGAATCTGAACAGGTACATTATGAAGTGTAGCTCCATCCCAAAAAAATCTATTTTTAAGCTTTTTGGAGAACATAGGGAGGGGTTATCACCCCTGTAACATTTGCTGTCTTTGCACATGTGTTCAGAACATGTCACCTCACTTTCCGTCCCAATGACAAATGTTTTTGGAAAAGTGGGGTTTTAATTGAAACAAGGATTGGTGATAAAGTATCAGTAGAGAGGAGATACCTTTTTCCCAAATTAAATCTAACAGGATAGAATTTCCCTTCCTAGGGGTAGATTTCCTCTCACTTCCTGTTTTCTCTTTCCATTTGCAAGTAGGAGTCGTTTGTAAGTTGGATGTTTGAAAGTAGGGGCCTGGCGTATATACTCTGCAGAAATTTGCCCTATTAGATGTTGGTGTAGCCACAAGACTGGTGGGCACAGGAATGGGCCCTGCTGTGAGTTAATAGATCAAGATTTGTAATTGCATGCACCTCTTGAACAGGGCAGAAAAATTGGGGGTGGTGGTGGTGGTGGTGGACGGTTTTGCCACAAGACTGTAAGCTCTCACAGTTACTCTTGGTGGGCGCAGGAATGGGCCCTGCTGTGAGTTATTAGATCAAGATTTGTAATTGCAAGCACCTGATGAACAGGGCAGAAAAATTGGGCCTTTGGCGGTGGTGGTGGACGGTGTTGCCACAAGACTGTAGGCCCTCATAGTTACTCTTGGTGGGCGCAGGAATGGGCCCTGCTGTGAGTTATTAGATCAAGATTTGTAATTGCAAGCACCTGATGAACAGGGCAGAAAAATTGGGCCTTTGGCGGTGGTGGTGGACGGTGTTGCCACAAGACTGCAGGCCCTCATAGTTACTCTTGGTGGGCGCAGGAATGGGCCCTGCTGTGAACTATTAGATCAAGATTTGTAATTAATTTTGTTAAACAGGGGCTGAAAAATTGTGCCTTAGGCACTGGTGCTGGTGCCACAACACTGCAACCCGGCCCTCACAGATACTGTACTTGGAGCACAGCAGTCACACGTGTTGCGAAGCATTTTTTTAAAAAATTGTAAGTACACGCCCCTGTTAAACAGGGGCTGAAAAATTGTGCCTTAGGCACTGGTGCTGGTGCCACAACACTGCAACCCGGCCCTCACAGATACTGTACTTGGAGCACAGCAGTCACACGTGTTGCGAAGCATTTTTTTTAAAAAATTGTAAGTACACGCCCCTGTTAAACAGGGGCTGAAAAATTGTGCCTTAGGCACTGGTGCTGGTGCCACAACACTGCAACAAGGCCCTCACAGAGACTGTACTTGGAGCACAGCAGTCACACGTGTTGCGAAGCATTTTTTTTTAAAAAATTGTAAGTACACGCCCCTGTTAAACAGGGGCTGAAAAATTGTGCCTTAGGCACTGGTGCTGGTGCCACAACACTGCAACACGGCCCTCACAGAGACTGTACTTGGAGCACAGCAGTCACACGTGTTGCGAAGCATTTTTTTAAAAAATTGTAAGTACACGCCCCTGTTAAACAGGGGCTGAAAAATTGTGCCTTAGGCACTGGTGCTGGTGCCACAACACTGCAACACGGCCCTCACAGAGACTGTACTTGGAGCACAGCAGTCACACGTGTTGCGAAGCATTTTTTTAAAAAATTGTAAGTACACGCCCCTGTTAAACAGGGGCTGAAAAATTGTGCCTTAGGCACTGGTGTGGTGGCATGGATCATTGAGGAGGAGGAAGAGGATAGTCAGTGAACATAAGAGGACAGTCACTCAGCATCAGCATAGGCAGTCTTGAAGGGATGTGACATTAAAAATTATTCGGTTATATCCGCCTCAGGTGCCTGGTAGCTGGTGGTGATCCAAGACTGATTCATTTTGATGAATGTCAGTCGATCAACCGAGGCGGTGGACAGGCGCACCCTATGATCAGTCACAAATCCTCCAGCAGCACTGAATGTGCGTTCGGAAAGAACGCTGGAGGCAGGACAGGCCAGTAGCTCAATTGCATACTGTGCAAGCTCTGGCCAGTGATCCATCCTCAGGACCCAGTAAGCCAGAGGATTTTCGGTGGGAAAGGTGTCCAAGTCTGACCTTGCCCCAAGGTATTCCTGCACCATGTATATCAGACGCTGGCGATGGTTGCTGGAACCGATCATACCTTGGGGCTGCGGACTAAAAAATTGTCTGAACGCATCGGTCAGACGTCCACCTTCCCCACCGCTCCTTCTGCCACTGACCGAAGCCTCAGCAACTCGTCGCCCAGGACCAGGAGTTTGTAGCCTCCCAGTTTCTGGGAACGCGTTGCACAGACCTTTCTGCAAGGCCTCCCTGAGATGTCTCATCCTCTGCTCCCTCTGCGACGGCAAGATAAGGTCCGCAACCTTACCCTTGTACCGCGGATCAAGGAGAGTGGCCAGCCAGTAATGGTCCCTCTCCTTGATCCGAAGAACACGAGGATCCTTCCGCAGGCTTTGCAGGATCAGGGAGGCCATGCAGCGTAGGTTAGCTGAGGCATTCGGTCCGGAGTCTTCTGGGTCACTGAGGATGACATGATCGCCAGCCACCTCCTCCCAGCCACGTACAAGTCCACTGGCTTGTTGGGACTGTACATCATCCCTAAAAGACTGCTGCTGCTGATGCTGAGTGCCAGGCTCCACCTCCATGCTCACACAATCCTCCTCCTCATCCTCCTCCTCCTCCTCCTCATCCTCTTCCTGTGTGATGGGTGGGACAGAAGGAACACTGTCCGGATAAAGGGGGCCTTGAGAGGCAAGGAAGTCCTCCTCTTCCTGCCTCTGTTCTGCCTCAAGTGCCCTGTCCATTATCCCACGCAGCGTATGCTCCAACAGGTGGACAAGAGGGACAGTGTCACTGATGCATGCACTGTCACTGCTCACCATCCTCGTGGCCTCCTCAAATGGTGAGAGGACAGTGCATGCATCCCTGATCATGCTCCACTGACGTGGGGAAAAAAAACCAAGCTCCCCTGACCCTGTCCTGGTGCCGTAGTCGCAAAGGTACTCATTGATGGCCCTCTGCTGCGTGTGCAGTCGCTGCAGCATGGCCAACGTTGAGTTCCACCTGGTGGGCATGTCAGATATTAGGCGGTTCTTGGGCAGGTTCAGCTCCTTTTGCAGCTCAGTCAGCCGAGCACTGGCATTATAAGATCGGCGGAAATGCACACAGACTTTCCTGGCCTGCCTCAGGACATCCTGTAAGCCTGGGAACCTGCCCAAGAACCGCTGCACCACCAGGTTGAGGACGTGAGCCATGCAGGGCACATGGGTGAGCTGCCCCTGTCGCAGGGCGGAGAGGAGGTTGGTGCCATTGTCAGAAACGACCATTCCTGGCTTAAGCTGACGTGGCGTCAACCACCTCTCGGCCTGCCCCTGCAGAGCTGCCAGAACCTCTGGCCCAGTGTGGCTCCTGTCCCCCAAACACACCAGCGCAAGCACGGCATGGCATCTTTTTGCCTGCGTACTTGCGTAGCCCCTTGTACGCCTACGGAGCACCGCTGGTTCCAAGGACAGAGCACTGGAGGAAGAAGAAGAGGAGGGGGTGGAGGAGAGAGGTGTGTCACAACCAGTAGCAGTAGTCGCGTTTTGGAGGCGTGGTGGCGGAACAACCTCCAACACTACTGCACCTTGTCCTGCATCCCTCCCAGCTGCCAATAGAGTGACCCAATGGGCCGTGAAAGAAAGGTACCGTCCCTGTCCATGCCTGCTGGACCATGAGTCAGCGGTAATATGCACCTTACCGCTGACCGCCCTGTCCAGCGAGGCATGGACATTGCCCTCCACATGCCGGTAGAGAGACGGAATCGCCTTCCGCGAGAAAAAGTGGCGTTTGGGAACCTGCCACTGAGGAACCGCACATTGAACAAACTCACGGAAGGGGGCCGAGTCTACCAACTGAAAAGGCAGCAGTTGAAGTGCTAGCAATTTAGCAAGGCTAGCATTCAACCGCTGGGCATGTGGATGGCTGGGAGTGTACTTCTTTCTACGGTCCAGCAGCTGGGGCAGGGAAATTTGCCTGCTGCATTCGGACGTCGGTGTACTGCAAGTACTTGGTTGTGACACACCGAATTCTACACCTTCAGTCCTCTCAGAGCAGCTTTCAGAGAGGACTGAAGGTGTAGTGGGGATGGAGATCCCAGCTGAGGAGGAGCAAGGAGAGGTCCGCTTAGTTCTTTGGTGTGGGTCTTTTATGTGTGCCTGCCAACGAGCTGCATGGCAGGTCGCCATATGTCTGGTCATGCTTGTCGTGCCCAAGCGGCTGATGTTTTGGCCACGCGAGATACGCTTGAGACAAATATTGCAAATAGCAGTGGTGCGATCTGCTGCACTCGTCTCAAAAAAGGCCCACACCAAAGAACTTTTCTGATAACGTGCAGAGGCAGCGCCCTGCACAGGCGGAGCTCTGCGGTGTTGTACAGTTGCTATGCTGGCCTCTACCTGGCCTCCAGGGGGCATCCTGCCTCGTTGGACATGTGACGCCGCATCCTCCTCCTCCTCGTCCTCCTCCTCATCCTCTCTCCCTTGAGGCACCCACGTGGAGTCAGTGACCTCATCATCCCCTCCCTCTTCACCACTAGAGCAAACCTGGCAGTAAGCTGCAGCTGGTGGAACTGTACTGCCAGATTCCTCAAGCTGGGTATCGTCATCCGAGCCTTCGAATCGTTGGCATCCTCCTGGAGCATGTACCCAACACTGTGCTCAAAGAGTTCGGGGGACTCCTCAGGAGGACATGGTGGGTCTAGGGAAGGGGTGGCTGATGATGCTCTGTCAGTACCCTGAGCCTGGGGTGAGAGAGGATGAGGAGGATGAGGAGGGCTTGGTCATCCATTCTACCAAGCCTTCAGCATGATGCGGCTCCACATGTCCAGCTGCCGAAAACAAAGACGCGCGTGTCCCATGGCCACGTGCTGATGACGATGCACGACCACGTCCACGTCCACGGCCACGTCCACTAGAAACAGAGCCTGCCTGCCCTGTGTTCTTGGCTCTGCACGCTCTGCCTCCCCTTGGCGGTCTTCCAGCCATTGTAGTCGGTAATCCTGTGGGTGCTGCTGAGAAGAAAATATAGGAGCTCTGTGTGATGCCACTAACACACTAGAAGTCCTATGGGTGCTTCTGCAAAGAAAATAGAGGAGCTCTGTGTGATGCCACTAACACACTAGAAGTCCTGTGGGTGCTTATGCAAAGAAAATAGAGGAGCTCTGTGTGATGCCACTAACACACTAGAAGTCCTGTGGGTGCTTCTGCAAAGAAAATAGAGGAGCTCTGTGTGATGCCACTAACACACTAGAAGTCCTGTGGGTGCTGCTGAGAAGAATATATAGGAGCTCTGTGTGATGCCACTAACACACTAGAAGTCCTATGGGTGCTTCTGCAAAGAAAATAGAGGAGCTCTGTGTGATGCCACTAACACACTAGAAGTCCTGTGGGTGCTTATGCAAAGAAAATAGAGGAGCTCTGTGTGATGCCACTAACACACTAGAAGTCCTGTGGGTGCTTCTGCAAAAGAAAATAGAGGAGCTCTGTGTGATGCCACTAACACACTAGAAGTCCTGTGGGTGCTGCTGAGAAGAATATATAGGAGCTCTGTGTGATGCCACTAACACACTAGAAGTCCTATGGGTGCTTCTGCAAAGAAAATAGAGGAGCTCTGTGTGATGCCACTAACACACTAGAAGTCCTGTGGGTGCTTATGCAAAGAAAATAGAGGAGCTCTGTGTGATGCCACTAACACACTAGAAGTCCTGTGGGTGCTTCTGCAAAGAAAATAGAGGAGCTCTGTGTGATGCCACTAACACACTAGAAGTCCTGTGGGTGCTGCTGAGAAGAATATATAGGAGCTCTGTGTGATGCCACTAACACACTAGAAGTCCTATGGGTGCTTCTGCAAAGAAAATAGAGGAGCTCTGTGTGATGCCACTAACACACTAGAAGTCCTGTGGGTGCTTATGCAAAGAAAATAGAGGAGCTCTGTGTGATGCCACTAACACACTAGAAGTCCTGTGGGTGCTTCTGCAAAGAAAATAGAGGAGCTCTGTGTGATGCCACTAACACACTAGAAGTCCTGTGGGTGCTGCTGAGAAGAATATATAGGAGCTCTGTGTGATGCCACTAACACACTAGAAGTCCTATGGGTGCTTCTGCAAAGAAAATAGAGGAGCTCTGTGTGATGCCACTAACACACTAGAAGTCCTGTGGGTGCTTCTGCAAAGAAAATAGAGGAGCTCTGTGTGATGCCACTAACACACTAGAAGTCCTGTGGGTGCTGCTGAGAAGAATATATAGGAGCTCTGTGTGATGCCACTAACACACTAGAAGTCCTATGGGTGCTTCTGCAAAGAAAATAGAGGAGCTCTGTGTGATGCCACTAACACACTAGAAGTCCTGTGGGTGCTTCTGCAAAGAAAATAGAGGAGCTCTGTGTGATGCCACTAACACACTAGAAGTCCTGTGGGTGCTTATGCAAAGAAAATAGAGGAGCTCTGTGTGATGCCACTAACACACTAGAAGTCCTGTGGGTGCTGCTGAGAAGAATATATAGGAGCTCTGTGTGATGCCACTAACACACTAGAAGTCCTGTGGGTGCTTATGCAAAGAAAATAGAGGAGCTCTGTGTGATGCCACTAACACACTAGAAGTCCTATGGGTGCTTCTGCAAAGAAAATAGAGGAGCTCTGTGTGATGCCACTAACACACTAGAAGTCCTGTGGGTGCTTATGCAAAGAAAATAGAGGAGCTCTGTGTGATGCCACTAACACACTAGAAGTCCTGTGGGTGCTTCTGCAAAGAAAATAGAGGAGCTCTGTGTGATGCCACTAACACACTAGAAGTCCTGTGGGTGCTTATGCAAAGAAAATAGAGGAGCTCTGTGTGATGCCACTAACACACTAGAAGTCCTGTGGGTGCTTCTGCAAAGAAAATAGAGGAGCTCTGTGTGATGCCACTAACACACTAGAAGTCCTGTGGGTGCTGCTGAGAAGAATATATAGGAGCTCTGTGTGATGCCACTAACACACTAGAAGTCCTATGGGTGCTTCTGCAAAGAAAATAGAGGAGCTCTGTGTGATGCCACTAACACACTAGAAGTCCTGTGGGTGCTTATGCAAAGAAAATAGAGGAGCTCTGTGTGATGCCACTAACACACTAGAAGTCCTGTGGGTGCTTATGCAAAGAAAATAGAGGAGCTCTGTGTGATGCCACTAACACACTAGAAGTCCTGTGGGTGCTGCTGAGAAGAATATATAGGAACTCTGTGTGATGCCACTAACACACTAGAAGTCCTGTGGGTGCTTCTGCAAAGAAAATAGAGGAGCTCTGTGTGATGGGACTAACACACTTCAAGTCCTATAGGTGCTTCTGGGAAGAAAATATAGCTCTGTGTGTGTGATGGGACTAACACACTTCAAGTCCTATAGGTGCTTCTGGGAACAAAATATAGCTCTGTGTGTGTGATGGGACTAACACACTTCAAGTCCTATAGGTGCTTCTGGGAACAAAATATAGCTCTGTGTGTGTGATGGGACTAACACACTTCAAGTCCTATAGGTGCTTCTGGGAACAAAATATAGCTCTGTGTGTGTAATGGGACTAACACACTTCAAGTCCTATAGGTGCTTCTGGGAACAAAATATAGCTCTGTGTGTGTGATGGGACTAACACACTTCAAGTCCTATAGGTTCTTCTGGGAACAAAATATAGCTCTGTGTGTGTGATGGGACTAACACACTTCAAGTCCTATAGGTGCTTCTGGGAACAAAATATAGCTCTGTGTGTGTGATGGGACTAACACACTTCAAGTCCTATAGGTGCTTCTGGGAACAAAATATAGCTCTGTGTGTGTGATGGGACTAACACACTTCAAGTCCTATAGGTGCTTCTGGGAACAAAATATAGCTCTGTGTGTGTAATGGGACTAACACACTTCAAGTCCTATAGGTGCTTCTGGGAACAAAATATAGCTCTGTGTGTGTGATGGGACTAACACACTTCAAGTCCTATAGGTTCTTCTGGGAACAAAATATAGCTCTGTGTGTGTGATGGGACTAACACACTTCAAGTCCTATAGGTGCTTCTGGGAACAAAATATAGCTCTGTGTGTGTGATGGGACTAACACACTTCAAGTCCTATAGGTGCTTCTGGGAACAAAATATAGCTCTGTGGGTGTGATGGGACTAACACACTTCAAGTCCTATAGGTGCTTCTGGGAACAAAATATAGCTCTGTGTGTGTAATGGGACTAACACACTTCAAGTCCTATAGGTGCTTCTGGGAACAAAATATAGCTCTGTGTGTGTGATGGGACTAACACACTTCAAGTCCTATAGGTTCTTCTGGGAACAAAATATAGCTCTGTGTGTGTGATGGGACTAACACACTTCAAGTCCTATAGGTGCTTCTGGGAACAAAATATAGCTCTGTGTGTGTCATGGGACTAACACACTTCAAGTCCTATAGGTGCTTCTGGGAACAAAATATAGCTCTGTGTGTGTAATGGGACTAACACACTTCAAGTCCTATAGGTGCTTCTATGAACAAAATATAGCTCTGTGTGTGTGATGGGACTAACACACTTCAAGTCCTATAGGTTCTTCTGGGAACAAAATATAGCTCTGTGTGTGTGATGGGACTAACACACTTCAAGTCCTATAGGTGCTTCTGGGAACAAAATATAGCTCTGTGTGTGTAATGGGACTAACACACTTCAAGTCCTATAGGTGCTTCTGGGAAGAAAATATAGCTCTGTGTGTGTAATGGGACTAACACACTTCAAGTCCTATAGGTGCTTCTGGGAAGAAATATAGCTCTGTGTGTGTGATGGGACTAACACACTTCAAGTCCTATAGGTGCTTCTGGGAACAAAATATAGCTCTGTGTGTGTAATGGGACTAACACACTTCAAGTCCTATAGGTGCTTCTGGGAAGAAAATATAGCTCTGTGTGTGTAATGGGAATAACACACTTCAAGTCCTATAGGTGCTTCTGGGAAGAAAATATAGCTCTGTGTGTGTAATGGGACTAACACACTTCAAGTCCTATAGGTGCTTCTGGGAAGAAAATATAGCTCTGTGTGTGTGATGGGACTAACACACTTCAAGTCCTATAGGTGCTTCTGGGAACAAAATATAGCTCTGTGTGTGTGATGGGACTAACACACTTCAAGTCCTATAGGTGCTTCTGGGAACAAAATATAGCTCTGTGTGTGTGATGGGACTAACACACTTCAAGTCCTATAGGTGCTTCTGGGAAGAAAATATAGCTCTGTGTGTGTAATGGGACTAACACACTTCAAGTCCTATAGGTGCTTCTGGGAACAAAATATAGCTCTGTGTGTGTAATGGGACTAACACACTTCAAGTCCTATAGGTGCTTCTGGGAAGAAAATATAGCTCTGTGTGTGTAATGGGACTAACACACTTCAAGTCCTATAGGTGCTTCTGGGAACAAAATATAGCTCTTTGTGTGTAATGGGACTAACACACTTCAAGTCCTATAGGTGCTTCTGGGAACAAAATATAGCTCTGTGTGTGTGATGGGACTAACACACTTCAAGTCCTATAGGTTCTTCTGGGAACAAAATATAGCTCTGTGTGTGTGATGGGACTAACACACTTCAAGTCCTATAGGTGCTTCTGGGAACAAAATATAGCTCTGTGTGTGTAATGGGACTAACACACTTCAAGTCCTATAGGTGCTTCTGGGAACAAAATATAGCTCTGTGTGTGTGATGGGACTAACACACTTCAAGTCCTATAGGTGCTTCTGGGAACAAAATATAGCTCTGTGTGTGTAATGGGACTAACACACTTCAAGTCCTATAGGTGCTTCTGGGAAGAAAATATAGCTCTGTGTGTGTAATGGGACTAACACACTTCAAGTCCTATAGGTGCTTCTGGGAACAAAATATAGCTCTGTGTGTGTGATGGGACTAACACACTTCAAGTCCTATAGGTTCTTCTGGGAACAAAATATAGCTCTGTGTGTGTGATGGGACTAACACACTTCAAGTCCTATAGGTGCTTCTGGGAACAAAATATAGCTCTGTGTGTGTAATGGGACTAACACACTTCAAGTCCTATAGGTGCTTCTGGGAAGAAAATATAGCTCTGTGTGTGTAATGGGACTAACACACTTCAAGTCCTATAGGTGCTTCTGGGATCAAAATATAGCTCTGTGTGTGTAATGGGACTAACACACTTCAAGTCCTATAGGTGCTTCTGGGAAGAAAATATAGCTCTGTGTGTGTAATGGGACTAACACACTTCAAGTCCTATAGGTGCCTCTGGGAACAAAATGAAGGAGCTCTGCCTGCCTGCCACGAACACACTACAAGTCCTATAGGTGCTTCTGGTAACAAAATATAGGAGCTCTGCCTGCCTGCCACGAACACACTACAAGTCCTATAGGTGCTTCTGGTAACAAAATATAGGAGCTCTGCCTGCCTGCCACGAACACACTACAAGTCCTATAGGTGCTTCTGGTAACAAAATATAGGAGCTCTGCCTGCCTGCCACGAACACACTACAAGTCCTATAGGTGCTTCTGGTAACAAAATATAGGAGCTCTGCCTGCCTGCCACGAACACACTACAAGTCCTATAGGTGCTTCTGGTAACAAAATATAGGAGCTCTGCCTGCCTGCCACGAGCACACTACAAGCCCCTCTTTCTCAATCAATCTTTGTAACTGAATCTATCTAACTCAATCTCTGTAAGTGAATCTCTCTAACTATCTAAATGCAGCAGAGTGTCACAGAATCTGCCTGCTCAATCTGCGCCGGAACAGCATGTGACCGGCGCAGACGGCGTGGCGGCGTTTTATATGGGGGGGGGGGGGGCGTGTACTACAGCCCCTGAGCTGTAATTGGCTACAGGCGTCCTGCCTGTAGCCAATTATGGCTCTTCGAGTTTCCGGGGCTGTGATTGGCCAAGCATGCGGGGTCACAGTGCATGCTTGGCCAATCATCAGCCAGCAATGCACTGCGTCGGCCGCGCCGGCCGCAATGCATTGCGGGGCCGCTCGCCTCACACGAACCTGATTCGAGCGGCCCAAAAAGTTCTGGGCTCGCCGAGCGAGCGAACGCCCGGTGCTCGATGCGAACGTGGGTTCGCATCGAGCACCGGGCCCATCCTTAGTCGAGTAAAAAGACTCCAAACATGTCCAGATTAAAAATTGCGCACTCCTGTGAAATGGTGACAAATGATGGTACCTTAAAATAGCGGGAGCTCCCAGATTTAGATACATAGAATAGATATATATATATATATATATATATATATATATATATATTATTTTTTCATATTGTATTTGTCTGTTTTTATATATTGTACTGACATCCTACGTTGGGATGACAGTGCAATCCCTGTAACCACCTGCTTTAATATACCTGCAGTAAAAATATTTCTGGTTAAGTACCCAGTTGGGTGGCGTGCTGTTTTTCCCCACCAGGTGGAGCCAGTGGATCCTGAGGGTACAATACAGGTACTTTTCATTGTTTTATATTACATTGCACCACAATGTTTTATATTACCACACCACAATGTTTTATATTATTGTTTTATATTACATTGCACCACAGCTGTGCCAAGCGGATTGAGTCAAGTTAGTGGGGTTTCTTGGTAGAGTGCAGGCCCAATTCAAACCAGCAGCTCCTTCGGGGGTCAGTGCTACAGATATATTGAAAGAGAGCTTGTCTCTTTTCTCCGGAGGTCGGAATCTTGGTGGGTTGGAATGAAAAAGGTGGAGGTTGGCTTTTGAATCTCCAGAAATGTCCTTGCCGGACCGTGGAGACTGCCCATGGATCCGTGCAACTTGCCACCCAAACCTGGGCAAAAGACCTGAGTCTTGCTCCTACTGGACCGGTTTGGGTGGGTAAGGAGACAAAAAGACTTCTGGCTCTCAACCGTTGAAGCTAAAGCCTTAGTTTTTCCCAACTTAAGGAAAGTGGCTTGCGAGCCCTTCCAACCTCTTTTGTATTCCTTACCGGGACGGTATGACCTGGCATCCCTAGATCTTTGCTGGGTGACTGGTTTGCGAAGTGAACCTTTTTTTCCTATTCCTATCCTGAGGGATAAGGCCACTTTTGCCGTCTGTGACTCGGGTAATGGCTGTATCCATCTTTTCACCGAACAGGGCCTCACCATCGTATGGGATGCGACACCATGACTGCTTTGAAGATGGGTCAGCCAACCATGGCTTTAGCCATAATTCTCTTCTGGCTGTGATAGAGTAAAGCATAGCCCTGGAGGAGCACCTCGGGATATTGATGGCCGCTTCTGCCATAAAATCAGAGGCCAGTTTTAATTCATCCAGAGGTTTGATGATTTCAATTGGATCCAAGCCTTGTCTGAGGGCGTCTCAATATTGTCCGCCCATACTTTAGTGGCTCTGGAGGCTGAAGACAGTACCACTGCTGGTTTGCAGGCTCCCCCTGTCGCCTGATAAACTTTTTTAAGATCTGAGTCGATCCTGCGATCCAGGGGGTCCCTGAAAGAGACTGCATCCTCTAAAGGCAGCGTTGGTGGTTAAACGGTTTTCCATTTTTTCCTCTTGTTTGCTTAGATGGTGCTAATTCCTATGATTATTATCATCTAATGGACAAAAGTGCAATTTTCCATTTTAAATCAATGGTTGGTTTAATACTATTGGTTTACTTAACTTGTCTACTGTGCATTGAAAAGTGTATGAGTATGATCTCAGTTATTTAAATGAGACCATGCCTGATGAAGGAAAACAGGAGGTCTATTTATAAATAATTGGGTGCACCATTGTGACAAGCATTCATCCAGCCATTACAAATTCTGTCTGTATTTAAATAAATACAGTTATTTGCTATGGTCGTCAGCTCCATCTAGTGGCCATAGTGCAGTATTTTCCTGAAATACCTCAATCAGGAAAAATAGTGCAATATTGCATTATGAAAAAGAAAAGAACTAATGTGCAAACCTGGATAAGCTCTAATGAATAAAAGAGAAGCTGCCAACATTGAAAGGTGTTACCACACAAAATTGCAAATGTATTTAAGAATATGTGGCGCTGACTCAAATAAATAAATAATAAAAATAAAGATAATTAATGTATAAAAGTGAACACACTAAATAGATAGAACTTCTATTGACCGTTCTAAAGCTGTGTGCTGGATAATCAAGTGCAAACAATTTTCAACATAATAAATAGTAATAATCATTCATATTGCAGAAAAAAAATAGTAAAGTGCAGACATAAAAATAAAGTGCAAATAATATTCCAAAAGTGCAATACAGTCCAGTACAAGAGGAACAAAAAACTCCAAAATTACAGTTCATAAGGAATAAGTGCATGTGCAAAAGCATCACCATCCGTGGTGCGCCACTCATTTGCCCCAGCCTCTCGCCTCTTAGAAAGATCCCTACAGGTCAAATCAAGCCTTGGTATGGATATACACTGGTTCCTCAGCAATCGATTGACACCCACCGATATCCACAGTAATGCCGGTATCAAGATGAATTTTAGGCTCATCAGATGCAGTATAATCATGCATAGTGTAGTAACTCAATCCAATTTATTTTAAAAAAAAGTAGTAAGTTCAGAATCATAGGTAAAGCTATGTAAGGTACTTCTGGTCTTGGCCACGACCGGAAGTGACGACACCTGACTCCTCCCTGATGTGTTGTATCACTGAACACGTGACTTCGTCAAAGGGGGAAGTTCAATCATTGATGAAGGCACGTGTTCAGTGACTGTCATTTTGGAGTGATGATGTCACCATCATAGGCCCCACCCTAGGTGTTTCATCACAAGAAGACGTTCTTTTGTGACAAAACGCATAGGGTGGGGCCTAAGGCGGTGACATCATCATGCTACACCTCCCAGGAGGTTGACAAAAAAGCAAACCAAGAAGTGAAGCGAAGCTCGTAGGGGCGCCGCGGTTCCAGTATAAAGACAGTGCAATCTTTTTACACCACTAAATTTGGAGTTTTGAAGCACTGCACTATGGAAGCATTTCTTTTGTTTTACATTTCCAAGCTCCATCTGTAAAGCGGTGATCATGGCTATTATTAAGGTTCCTGGGGAGACCTATTTACCCGTGCTTGATCAGACCAGTGCATAGTGGTCACGGAAAGCTGGTATGCAGGATTACTTATGCCGCGTACACACGAAGGGACTTTGTCCGCCGGACCTAGTCCAGCGGACAATCCGCCGGACTTTCCAGCTGGGCTTAGGCGGACTTGAAAGCGAACGGACTTGACCACACACGATCACGCTAAAAGTCCGGCGGTTCACGCGATGACGTACAGCGAGTACGACGGGACTAGAAAAAGAAAAATACTAGAAAAATACTTGCTACTGAGCATGCGTCCTTTTTGGTCCGCCGGACCATACTACAGACGCCCGTATTGTCCGCCGGACTGCCAAGTCCAGCGGATAATTTTAAAACAAAACTTAAAACCTAGTCCACCGGACTTTTTGGAAAAAAAAGTCAGTCGAAGGCCCACACACGAGGGGATTGTCCGCCGGACTCGAGTCCAGCCGATAATCCTGCGGGATAGTCCCTTCGTGTGTACGCGGCATTACTCTCACCTGGGTGTGGAGCAGGATCTATTCTAATGTGAAGGATTATCACTTTTCCCCTTGCCTACAGCTTTTTCATCTGTACGAAGCACGGATTTTGGTTTTGGTTTCTCCTGTCTATATGGACTGTGCATTTGGGACTCTTCATTAGTTTACTTTTTAAGCCTTTTTTAACTCATGTAATTTTAACTTCATTAGCACTGCACTTATTTTGCATTTTAAATCAATTAGTAATGCCTCATGTCCATAATGGGGGTGGTAGTGACACACCCTCAAATGATCCACAATGGCTCAAACGTAATATGGTGCAGAAATATTTAGACAGAATAAAAGGTGGATAAAGCACCTGGACCAGATAGCATCCACCCACGGATCCTAAAAGAAATGAGCTGTCATTTCAAAGCCATTGTTTCTAATTTTTAGGGTTTTGTCAATGACTGGAATGCTACCACTGGATTTCCGTAGGGTCAATGTGGTGCCTATATTTAAAAAGGGATTAAAGTCTTTACTAAGTAACTATAGACCTGTTAGTTTAACTTCTATAGTTGGGAAGACAGTTTAATAAAAGACCACATAAACGAGTTCTTGCTGGAAAATAACATTCTAAGTAACAGACAGCATGGATTTATGAAAGACAGAAGTAAGTTGTCAAACAAATCTGTTTTCTTTTTATGAGGAGGTAAGTAAAACCTTGGACAGAGGGGTGGCTGTGGACATCTTATACTTTTACACAGTTCCGCACACACGGCTCATGTGTAAGGTAAAGTCTACAAGTTTGGAAATATCAATTTGTAAATGGATAGAAAACTGGCTAAAAGACAGAATTCAGAGAGTAGTGGTTAATGACTCTTATGCCCCGTACACACGGTCGGACAATCCGACCACAAAATCCATCGGATTTTGTCCAACACTGGTGTTGCATACACACGGTCGGACAAAGTTGTCGGAAAATCCGATCATTCTGAACGTGGTGACGTTTGTTGCCTACGACGGGACTACGTAGAGGCTAGTAGCCAATAGCTTTGGTCTTGTAATGTGATCTGAGCATGCGTGGCACTTTGTCCGTCAGAATTCGCTACACACAATCGGAAAAAGTCCGATAGGACTTTGTTGTCGGAAAATTTGAGAGCAGGAGATAAAACTTTGTCCGACGGAAAAAGTCCGATGGAGCCTACACACGGTCAGAATTTCCGACAACATTGTCCGATAGGACATTTTCCGTCGGAAAATCCGACCGCGTGTACGGGGCATTACTCTGAATGGTCTAAGGTTATCAGTGGTGTACCCCAAGGTTCAGTGTTGGGACCCTTACTTTTTAATGTCTTTATAAATTATATAAGGTCTGTGATAAAAAGTAACATTTCTGTCTTTGCAGATGACACCAAGCTATGCAGTGGAATAACGTCCTTACAGGAGGTCTCCAATTTACAAGCCGACCTCAATGCTCTGTCTAATTGGGCGACTATGTGGCAGATGAGGTTTAATGTTGATAAATGTAAAGTTATGCACTTGGGGGCTAAGAATATGCATGCATCATACATACTAGGGGTAGTACAACTGGGGGAATCAATGGTGGAGAAGGATCTGGGGGCTTTGGTAGATCATAAGCTCAATAATAGCATGCAATGCCAAGCCGCAGTTTCCAAAGCGAGCAAAGTCCTTTCTTGTATTAAGAGAGGTATGGACTCCAGAGAGAGAGATATCATTTTGCCCCCCTGTTCAAATCATTAGTAAGACCTCATCTGGAATATGCAGTTCAGTTTTGGGCACCAGTTCTCAAAAAGGATATCAGGGAACTGGAGAAAGTGCAGAGAAGGGCAACCAAACGTATAAGAGGCATGGAGGAGCTCAGCTATGAGGAAAGATTAGAGGAACTGAATTTATTCCCTCTTGAGAAGAGGATATTAAGGGGGGATATGATCACCATGTACAAATATATTAGTGGTCCATACAGTGAACATGGTGTTGAGTTATTCACTTTAAGGTCATCATAGAGGACAAGGGGGCACTGTTTTCATCTAGAGGAAAAATTATTTAATCTCCAAATATGGAAAGGTTTCTTCACAGTAAGAGCTGTGAAAATGTGGAATAGACTCCCTCCAGAGGTGGTTCTGGCTAGCTCAGTATATTGCTTTAAAAAGGCCTGGATTATTTCCTAAATGTACATAATATAACTGGGTACTAATATTTTAAGGGAAAGCTGATCCAGGAAAAATCTGATTGCCTCTCAGGGGATCAGGAAGGATTTTTTTCCCCTGCTGTAGCAAATTGGAGCATGCTTTGCTGGGGTTTTTTGCCTTCATCTGGATCAACTGTGGGTGAAGGATTGGGTATATGGGATTGCATTATTATTATTATTTATTTTTTTGATCGAACTAGATGGACTAGTGTCTTTTTTCAACCTGACTATGTAATCAGTGATGCCCAGCAGTGCCCACCACATATACCAATCAGTGCCTACCAGGTATGCTTGTCAGTACCTCCTCATCATCAGTGCTGCATAGTAGTGCCTCCTCATCAGTGCCCATCAGTGAAGCAGAAAAAGGGAAAATTTATTATCAAATGCTTACCGTAATTTTCCTTTCCTGATGGACTCCATGGCAGCCTTCGTGTGGGTTAACCCCGCCTCCTCTCCAATGCTATAGGACCCCATTCCCATAAATGAACACTCACCACTCCATACTGTGTTTCGTAACTAGCATACTCATATGACTCATGGGTGGGAACGCCGTCTGCCATGGAGTCCATCAGGAAAGGAAAATTACGGTATGTATTT
This sequence comes from Lithobates sylvaticus, assembly GCA_028564925.1. NCBI lineage: Eukaryota > Metazoa > Chordata > Amphibia > Anura > Ranidae > Lithobates > Lithobates sylvaticus. The sequence continues at coordinate 581,686,986 of CM053028.1, forward strand.
GATAATAAATTTTCCTTTTTCCTGACAGACCCCATGGCAGCCTACGTGTGGGAAATAACTAGCCGACCACACGGGTGGGTATGCTTAACAGAAAATATTTAATTTGACCTATCGGCCGATAAGATTTTTAAACCAAAGTTTACAGAAGACAAAGAAGCAGGTTCAATGCAATAATGCGACATGAACGTATTTATAGAGGCCCAAGAAGCCGTCTTGCAGATGGTATCAGGAGCCACATGTCGGGCCGCCGCCCACGAAGTAGCCATTCCTCTGGTGGAGTGTGCCGTCACCGCCTCTGGAGGAGCCAAGCCCTTAGCCCTATAAGCTTGTTGTATGGTTCTTACAATCCAGGTTGCCAGTGTCCTGGTTGAAGCTTTGTTCCCTTTGTTGCTGCCTGAGTGCAGTATAAAGAGATGATCGGAACACCTGAAGGAGGAAGTGATTAGAAGGTATTCTTTCAGGGCTTCCCCAACATCTAGAGGATGAATATCATCAGATCCCGGTAACTTGAAGGTAGGTAGAACGATCTCTTGGTTCTGATGGAACACCGAAGTCACCTTTGGGTTGGATCTCAGCATAGGAATGAGGACCACTCAGTCCGGGAAAAATTTCAAAAAAGGTTCTTCGAAGCCCAAAGACCCAATTTCCCAGACTCTTTTGGCTGAAGTAACCGCTATTAAAAAAGAAACCTCTGCCAAAAAGTCCTTGATGGAAAGCGGGGATGGCCCCCGACGTACTTAGTCCAGAAATTGAGTCAAGGACAAGGGGAAGATCCCATTTGGGGAATCTAGGCTTTCTTTGGGGCTTAAGTCTTGATGCCCCCCGGAAGAACTGACGGATCAATGGATGAACTGCCCACGAGGTACCGGAGAAGGCTGACAAGGCCGAAACTTGCACCCTGAGGGAGCTTATAGATAAAGGAAGATCAAGGCCAGTTTGCAAATAAAACTAGAATGTCCTGGACTCCTGGATGTTCAAAAGATCTACCTGTGGATGCACAAAAGTCTACAAATTTGGTCCAGATTCTGCCATAAACCTTGTTTGTGCTCGATCTCCTTGAGCACACGAGGGTGGAAATTACACTCGAGACACACCCGATAGACTCTAGCCTCTTCCTCTCAAGAACCAGACCATCAGTCTCAGTACTGCCGGGCAAGGGTGCAGTACTGCACCCTGAGAAAGAAGGTCCAGCCTGAGAGGGTGTCAGGGGAATAGTCTTCCCGGACGGTCTGGCCGAATTCCTGCGCGCATGCGCAGTGGTTCGGCGCTCCGGCGCATGCGCGGCCCGGCGCATGTCTGTGCGCACGGCTAGCGTCCCCTGGGCGCCTATAAAAGCCGCCTTGGCGCACAGGCAGCTTGCTGGTTTGTCTCTCCAGCTTAGTACCTGTGACCCTGTCTTCCTGCATCTGCCTACCTGTGTTTTGACCCGGATTGCCTTAGACTCTGCTGCCTATCTCCTGGACCTTGACCCCCCTGGCTTATTTTACGGACTCCGCTCTTCTCCAGTGTTTGACCCTCTGCCTGTGACCCGGACCTGCCTCCTGTCTCCTTGCCTGACCCACTGCCTGTGACCTGGACTTGCCTTGTGTCTCCCAAGACACCTCTTCCTAGACTGTGCTGACATCCAGTGACTACTGTGTTAGACCCCCAGCCGGGTTCTTGTGCACCTGCCGACAGCATCTGTTGCCTGTCCACCTGCCCGGCTCCAGTCTTCACTCCCACCGGACCTTCACGCAAGCTCCGCCCACCAAACGGGGGTGACCTGTGCCTCTTGGTGCCATTTGCTCCCTGTACCACCTCCAGGGGGCAAACTGCGCTGGGTCGCAAGGGTGAACCGCTCTCTCGGCATCTCGGCCTCGGTAAGTACTCTCCTGATAGAGGGAGAGGTATTGGCTTCCGAACACTGAGTTGGACTAAGAGGGGAAACCAAGGCCTGTTGGGCCAATAAGGAGCTATTGTCACCACCTCTACTGCTTCCACTTGGAGCCTCTGAAGGAATCTGAGGATCACTGGAGGTGGAGGGAAGGCATACGCCCTCTTGAACTTCCACTGGTCTGTCAGGGCATCTATTCCAAAGGCCTGGCTGCAGCGACTTCGCGTGTAGAATTTCTCCATCTTGAAATTGCAGGGAGAGGCGAATAGATCTACCTCGAGATTGACTCCCAGTGACAGGATCCACTTGAAGGTTTGAACGTGGAGGGACCACTCGTTGTTGTCCAATTGAGTGCGCAACAGGAAGTCTGCTTGAGAGTTCTGAACCCCTGGGACAAAAACTGCCGCAATGTTTACCAGGTTCTTCTGTGCCCGTGATAGGATGGGTTCTACTTCCCTGAGGAGTGTAGAGCTCCGAGTGCCCCCTTGCCTTTTCACGTAGGAAACTGCTGCGGTGTTGTCCATCATTAATAATACTGGATTTCCCCTTCAGAAGATGAGAGAAGTGCTGGAGAGCGCACCAGGCCGCTCTGAGTTCTAGGACATTCAACCCTGGAACAGGGAGACCTGTGTCCCATTTTCCCTTTGGGTTGGCTCCAGGGGCGGACTGACAACTCATGGGGCCCCCAGGCAATAGAAGATTATGGGGCCACACAGTATACACACATACATGTACATACAGTATACACATACACACAGTATACACATACATGTACACACAGTATACACATACATGTACACACAGTATACACACACATGTTTCTATTGGCTGAGAAGGTACTGGAGAGGTGGGGCAGCTATAAACTTGGGATTTTTAGACCAAAAGGATGTCGGTAAGGGACATTTCAGAGACAGATGTAAAAAAAAAAAAAACAGATTTTTACATACTGTCCCTGGTTTTACTGAGGCTGGCAACCCTGATGGGGCCCCCTAGTGGCCCGGGGCCCTCGGGCAGTGCCTGAGTGGCCGAATGGTCAGTCCGCCCCTGGTTGGCTCTAGATGACTCGTTGCCATGTTCAGAAGCCACCCAAGACTGGACAGTGTAGAAATCACCTGTTCCCGATGTTCCAGCAACTGCTCTTTGTCTTGGGACAGAACCAGAAGCTCGTCCAGGTAATGGTACAGTCGTACACCTTTTAACCTGATAAGGGCCACAACTGCCAGAAGCACCTTCGAAAAAACTTGAGGGGAGGTCGTCAACCCGAAGGGGAGGTAAATAAATTGTAGATGGTCTTGACCGACATGGAATCTTAGACATTTTTGAAAATCCCTTTCTATCGGGACGTGGAAATAAGCGTCCTTTAAGTCGATCGAAATCATCCAGTCCCCTGGTTGGATGGCTTGCTGGATAGTTGAAAGAGTTTCCATCTTGAACTTCCCGTACTCTATGAATTGGTTTAGATAGGTTAGATCTATTACTGGGTGCCAAGAGCCACTTTTCTTTTGTACCAAGAAGAGGGGGGAGTAGATTCCCTGAAACTGTTCTTCCTTTGGTACCTGATCTACTGCACCCTGAGCCTTTAACAGTTCCACGTATGAAAGCAGTACTTGACTTTGTTCTTCCGAACAAGGGAGTAGGGTGGACACAAACCTGGGAGGAATAATACTGGAGAAGGTCCATCTGTGACCTGACGAGACCGTCCTGACGACCCAGTAGTCCAAGATCGAGGCCACCCAGACCTGCATGAAGAGGGATAGACGGGCCCCCGCCCGACCCGCCTGAGCGGGCGCAATCTCAGAAGGACTTGGCCGGCTCATGTCCACCGGATGACTGGTTCTTGAAGGACTTACGAAAGGAACCCTGCCCTCTGCTCCAATTCCTCCTGAAGTCCCTTCCAGGCTAGCCAGCTCTTCAAAAACACCCTTAAGGAAGGAATCTACGTTTTCAGTCCAAGCCTCCATGGCCTTGGACATGGCCGCTAGGGCCAAAGCTGGTTTACAAGCCATCCCGGCAAGTCCATAGATTCTCTTAAGGTCTTGGTCAATCTTTCTCTCCAGACCATCCTTAAAGGACACCAAATCTTCCAACGGGAGAGTAACATGTTTAGCCAGACGCATCAAAGCCACATCTACAAGCGGAGCGTTCTCTAGATGTTTTACCTCTTCCATTCTAAAGGGATATAACCTGGACATTTTATTGGTCATGGAAGACTTTCTATCCACCTTGCTCCACTCTTCCTCTATAATATCCTTCAGCTCGGTAAGTAGAGGGAAGTTTGGGCGTTCTTTTCCCAGCTGTGTGAAGAATTTCTTCTGTTTGCCTGGGGGGGTGGATGAGTCTTCCCACTTAAGGACCTCCTTGATCGCTTTGATTAGTGGCAAAACCATAGCAAAGTCAAAGCCCCCGATATCCTCCTTGCCTAGAAATTCCTCTCCGGAGGATTCATTAGAAGCCCTGTAGGGCTGGGAAGTACCCGGATCATCACGGGCCTCGTCAGCCTGAGGACCAGACAAAGTAGTGTATTGACTCAGCGTGTGAGAAGCATCCATGTCTCCCAGCGAATGCTGCACAACACGTTTCACCAGGGATTCCATACGCTGGCTTTCCGTATCTTTTTCCCCGACCGCCTGGGCATAACATCAGTCACACAAGAACTTGCCCTCCGGGACTCGAGTCCCACATCCCCAGCAGGCTCTGCGATCAGAGCGACTATCATGGCGGTGGGAGTGGTGTCTGGAGGAGGAATGTGAACGTCTCCTCTGGTGGTGAGATCCATGCGGAGAGTCTCGCCTGGACCTGGATGAATGGTGTTGTGGCCTGGCAAGGTCTCTGTCCTGTGAATCCAATCTAGAAGGGCTAAAGCAGAACACACAGGGGAAGGGGAAAAACATTGGCATCAAAACGCAAATAAAATGCAGCTGTATCTCAACCCCTCCCTTTACCAGCACATACCTAGTGCGTAAGGGCTGGCCACTTAAAGGTGGCGATTTGTCCATAATTTCTGGACGAAGAGCGTCACAATATGAATGTTTGCAGTCTGCAAGAGAAAAATGCGGACCTAAGCATAATGCTGGAGGCAACAGTAACAGGAAAATGCATGCCATAAAAGAAAAAACAATCTCCAAAAAAGAAAAAAAATATTTTTTAATAGACCAAGAAAAAGTTTACATTTTAATATATCCTCTTTTTTTTTTTTTTTTTTAAACAAATATCAGCAGGCTTACCCCATAAGGAAAAAGCATAGAGACACTCACCTCTTGCAAACTGGGGCTGGGGAACAGGCTTGCTGCTTCCAATGCACTGGCAGAACCCAGTGAGACTGAAGCAGCAGCCTGATTTTTAAATTCCCCACCCATAACGTCACCGCCCCTCCACCTCACGCCTGCGTCGTGGAAGATGGCCGTACCCCGCATGAGCGGCGACCATCCGACCCGCGCATGCGCGTACCAAGCCTCGGTCTCGCCAGAGACTAGTGCGGCCGAGATGCGGAAGACGCTGTGGTGAGCTGGAACGCAGAAGCGCCCCAGCCACCATACAGGGAGATACACAGGACGCCAGGGATAAAACAAATGACACATATATGACTGCCATGGAGCAAATATAGAGGAATAAAAGCAGACCTTGCCAGCCGATGATGAAACTCGTCCGTCCGTCCGATGGGCATACAGAGGCAATCACCCTATTGTGGGGAACCATCCAGCCTCAAAGCTACTCGCCCGCCCATGGCTGAGCACAGCGCTTGCACCGCACAGGTATGCCAAGACAAAATCCAAGATCCGACCGGACGCGAACAGCATGTGAAGGTCCATTTGGAGGACAAAAAAGGAACACAGTATGGAGTGGTGAGTGTTCATTTATGGGAATGGGGTCCTATAGCATTGGAGAGGAGGCGGGGTTAACCCACATGTAGGCTGCTATGGAGTCTCTCAGGAAACTTACTTATTTACAACATTTTATAACAGAAACAAAGAAAAACTTTTTTTTTTTTCGTAATTGTCTGTCTTTTTTTATTTGTAGCACAAAAAATTAAAAAACTCCAGTGGTGATCAAATACCACCAAAAGAAAGCTAAAATGACATATGAGTACAGTGTTGAAATTGTTATTCAAAGTGTGAGAGCGCTGAAAGATGAAAGTTGGCCTGTGCAGGAAGGGGTAAAAATGTCTGATATTGAAGTGGTTAAACTTGTGGGCAAAAAACCCCCCACAAAAATGTCTGACAGTGAAAGGGTTAAAGGAAATGTTCCCCTTCGGGAACATGTTACATGTTCCTGTTCCTGCAGCGGCTCAGCATTCCGAGCCCTCTGTGTGACAGCAGTGCGGGGAGAAGTTCCCCATACCGGCTGTCACTTTATTGTGCCATTCATTCACAGAGTTCTGTCATTTGCCGATGTCGGCTTGTAGTTTTCAATGAACTCCAACTCCCTTTAAAAATATTCACACCCCTGGATCTGTTTCTTACATGATGAAGATCAGCCATGGAGTATATCTGAGGTGTATATCAGGGTGTGCTTCTTCCCCAAATTATAGCTGTGATGTCCCGCAACATTCATATAGAAGACATTTCCACACTCAAGGCACTAATACACCTCAAGGGTTGTGTGGGATCCCTGATGTACAGGAAGACAGGACTTCAGTGAGGAACAATTCCCTCACTCAGGACAGGAAAGTGGCTTCTCCCCAGCGTGAGATCTCTGATGTATGTAAAGATTGGACTGACTTGAAAAACATTTCCGGCTCACAGGACAGGAATATGGCTTTTCACCGTGTGAGATCTCTGATGTCTATTAAAACTGGAATTGTCTGAAAAACATTTCCCGCACTCAAGACAGGAATACGGCTTCTCCCCCGTGTGAGATCTCTGATGTTTGTTAAGACTGGACTTTACTGAAAAACATTTACCGCACTCAGGACAGGAATACGGCTTCTCACCTGTGTGAGATCTCCGATGTGTGTAAAGATTGGACTTCTCTGAAAAATATTTCCTGCATTCAGGACAAGAATACGGCTTCTCACCTGTGTGGGATCTCTGATGTGTGTAAAGACTGGACTTTTGTGAAAAACATTTCCCGCACTCAGGACAGGAATACGGCTTCTCCCCCGTGTGAGATCTCTGATGCATGACAAGGTCTGATTTTTGTATAAAACATTTCCCGCACACAGGACAGGAATACGGCTTCTCCCCTGTGTGAGATCTCTGATGCATGACAAGGTCTGATTTTTGTATAAAACATTTCCCGCACTCAGGACAGGAATACGGCTTCTCCCCTGTGTGCAATTTCTGATGTATGTAAAGACTGGACTTCACTGAAAAACATTTACCGCACTCAGGACAGGAATACGGCTTCTCCCCTGTGTGAGATCTCTGATGTGTGTGAAGATGGAACTTCCGTGAAAAACATTTCCCGCACTCAGGACAGCAATACGGCTTCTCACCTGTGTGAGATCTCTGATGTGTGTAAACATGGGACTTCATTGAAAAACATTTCCCGCACTCAGGACAGGAATACGGCTTCTCCCCTGTGTGAGATCTTTTATGCACATTAAGATTGTATTTAGAATGGAAACACTTCCCGCACTCAGTACAGGAAAACCTCTTCTCTGTTGGAAGGACGGCACCGTCCCTCACAGTCTGAGGTTCCTCAGGATAAGAGGAATACGATGGTCCATCTACACTGTGTGGTGCCGGATGGACATTTGAGGTAGTCGGGTTTTCTCCTGGACTATACTGTGTGATGTCCTCATCTTCTACTTTACAGTCTGGAGACAAAGTGAGACAATCCTCTGAGGTTTTCCTCATCTCCCGTCCATCTACTAAAATAGAAATAAAAAGATTATTACTAGACATGAGCAGATTGGTTCCCCTAAACCAGGACTCCGCCCACATCAGGCAGCTTTGTCTCTGAGGATCTTACAATTCCCCCCTCAAGGTAACTAGTAAATGGCTCCTCTGTAGGGTGGAAACTAATGATTATTTTCAGAATTGATTAGTTGGCCGATTATTGTTTTGATTAATCGACTAATTGGATAAAAACCTCAAAAAAGGTTGGTGTATAATTTAGTTTATATTCTTGAATATCTATATGCAGCGGTAAATATAAATATCCAGATATATAGTTGGATATGTAATCCACTCTGAGAATAACAGACAGATAGATGGATTATTAGACGTCATCGGCACATGCTCATTTGTGCCGTTGCTTCAGCTGACGTGCTGTTAGCGGCGGCTCCCGCGTGCGGGATTAACGTCATTGTGGCTCTGGCCAATCACAGTGCCGGAGCCCACGATACCCCGAAATAACTGCGGGAGACATATCGCCGGGCAGAGCAGTGTGTCGGGACCGCTGCAGGCTCTTTGATCTAAGGTGAGTATTTCATAATGAAATAGTATGCTATGCATACTAGCTAATTATGCATTTGTCTTGCAGGTTTTTTTTTGTGGGTTTACAACCACTTTAATGACCCACCTGTGCTGATCTCTGTAGGAGTGGGAGTGTCCTCCTCTATAAATGTCCCCGTTATTCCATCCTCCTCCATAGACTGCTGATCATCCCTCACATACCTCTCTTCTTCTTCTTCTGCTTTAACCTCAAATTCTATATCAATTGCATCTCCACTCTACATCAAGAGAATGAGAGAGAATATCATCTGTAAAATATAAGCTTTACTATTGTGACCTCACATAAAATCCACACATTGTCTCTATAAAGGCCCGTACACACGATCTGACTTTTTGACAACAAACATGCAAATTAGCTGTTTTGTGGCAACATCCGACCGCGTGTCTATGCTCCATCGGACAAACTTTTTCGGTTTTCATCTGACTTTTGTTGGCTGTGCGAACGGACAAACTTTCTGGCAACAAAAGTCCGATGGAGCAAAGTCTGATCGTGTGTACACAAAACCATCAGACTTTTGTACAAAGTACAAACACGCATGCTCAGAACCAATGCAAAAGATCAGACAACAATACAGAAGTTGACCAAAGGTGGCGCCGGAGTAATTGAACGTCCTCTTTAGAAGTGTCGTCAGTACGTTGAAACGTCACTACGTTCGTGTCTGTTGCCTAAAAAGTCCGATCCTGTGTATGCAATACAAATTTGCAGCCAACGCCCTTTGTACAAAAATCCACGGGAAAGTTTGTACAAAGTCCGATCGTGTGTATGAGGCTTTAGTGTGTTTTATAAACTCCATCCCACCAACCTTGTAACCATAAGGGATGGTGTAACCTTCCTGTGTGGAATCCCAGGAACACAGAGGACGGGGATATCTCTCTGGTGGGTTCCTGGTATTTGGTGGCTCCATCATATCCTTGTGTCCTTCTGAAAACTCCTCCATCACTCCATACTCCTCATCCTCCTCTTTATACTCTTCTTTAACATCAATATTATCATCCCCGAGGTTTCCACTCTGAATATATAATAAAACAATCATTGTAACAAACATGCTGTGTATAAATCAGAACTACCAATAATTATCAATCATCTACCTGATGATGGTGAGGGATGGTGTGATCTTCCTGTGTGGAATCCCGGGAATACAGAGGACGGGGACATCTCTCTGGTGGGTTTCTGTAGCTGGATGACTCCACCATGGTGTCCTGGTACAGATCTTTGTGTTCTTTTAGAAACTCTGACTCCTCCATCACCCCATCCTCATCATCCTCCTCTTTTATCTCTTCTTTAACTTCAACTTTAGAATCTCTCAGGTTTCCACTCTAAAAATATAATAAAAATGACATCAATGGTAACAATGCAGATAATGTACAGATCCTAATGATACTATCAGTGATTGTTCCTCATCTACCTGATGATGGTGGGGGATGGTGTGACCTTCCTGTGTAGAATCCGGGGAATACAGAGGACGGGGACATCTCTCTGGTGGGTTCCCATTACTGGATCCATCTGTAGGAAACACACACACTGACTGAATACATTGTTTCTATGTGTTTATCAGATGATGGGGGATCTAGGTGGAGCCTCCGTACTGCTCTCTCCTTTACAATAAAGTCTCCTCTTACCCGATGATGTGAGGGGCGGCTGATTCTCCATCATGACGTCCTTGTAGAGATCCTTGTGTCCTTCTAAATACTCCCACTCCTCCATGGAGAAATAGACAGTGACATCCTGACACCTTATAGGAACCTGACACACACAATGATACAGTCACCATCCAGACACATCCCTTGTCTGTTACTGGATAATGTCCCAGAATTCCCAGCACCGCTCACCTCTCCTCCATCATCTCTCTGGGGACTTCTAGAATCTTCTTTGTATTTCTCTATTCTATCAGGGAGGGAGATGGAGGCAATGTGATGGTCATATAATCTCCAGACTTCACAGGAGGAAAACTCTAGATCTGAACACAAATATTAAAATTAAATGATATTCCCAGAATCCTCCTCACCTCACCATTCAGGTCTCCATTTTATTAAAGCTGCACTTCCGGCTGAGGTATAATTTACCCACACAGGACCCCCACACTATGCAGGATAAACGCTTCTAGCACGCATTCTGATGTCATTACATACAATGCAGGACCAACAGTCCTACTTTGCTAGTGAGGATGTCCAGGGTCCACCCACATCCTAAAAGTATGAGGCTCCCATGCAAACCAAATCATTGTTCCTGGGTGCGTCCTTCTTCTCCTAAACTGAAGAGTGAACTTTGACCTTTACCATACAGAAATCTGTCAGGAATCTGTGTAGTAAGCTCTCATGTGATCAGGTGACGTGCGGAGGAACGGAGTGTAAATAGCAGACAATTTTCTCCAGAGCCCCTAATGGTGGGGATGGATTTTGCTGAGTGCTGGTGACAAGTTTCCACCCCCCAGGATCACTGCAGGTGTGGAGAAAAGCTGTGTAAGAGGATATGGAGGAGAGATGAGGAGGAGATCCAGGAATCAGGATAAAGGTCAGGACAAGCAACAGACGAGCGCATTTAAGAGATGAAGCCGGGGTCAGTACACAGAAAATCAATCCAAGGAAACAACAGGCAGGACGAGGAATAGCAAGAAGGAGCTCAGAGACAAATGAGAATATTGCTCAGCCAATGGGAGATTATCTCAGCATGACTTACATAATGAAGGAGATGAGGGGGGGAGGAAGTCACTTATGGTGACCATAGAGACATGGAAATTCAGCTGGTTCAGCAGGGATCGGTCACATTTCCATCCATGTGTGGTCACTGCCCGATAAAAGTCACTCGATCAGCGGCTGCAGCCAATAGCTTCATCACTGATCTGTGTATTCTGAAAGCGGAGGAGCGCCCCCCATTGTCAGAATACAATAGTGCAGCAGGGGAGGATTCCCCTATCCCCCTCCAATGTGTGGATGGGGGAATTGGTTCAGATTCTTTTGCTCAGCCCGCTGGCTGAAGGATAAAACTGAACCATGTATGGCCAGCTTTGGAAGGAAGATATATTCATCATTAGCGATGGGCTCGGGTGTGTTAGAAACCCCACATTCCCGATCCCACCAGGAAGCCGACAATGCACAGCGCTAATCACAGGCAGTGAGACATTTCCGGATCTGTGCAGCTGAGGACCAGGAAATGTCTCACTGCCTGCGATTAGCGCTGTGCATTGTTGGCTTCCTGGCGGGATCGGGAACGTGGGGTTTTCGAACACACACGAGCTAGGGTTGCCACCTCATCCCTTTAAAACTGAACATATACTGTATTAATTACACAGGTTCTGTGGCTGATTAAGGTGGTAATTAAACTCACTTGGTTCTTTATCTGCATTATATTTGCCACAGAAACTGTGTAATTCATATGTGTTTGGGTTTAAAGGGATGAGGTGGCAACCCCAGCCCATCACTATTCATCATCAACTGATCCCCCTGAAGGGGTTATTCTACATTTCCACACTATATATGTGAGTATCATCATCTGCTGGAGATAAAAGACTTCACAGTGACTATGGAGGAAGAGGACGGACATGACGGGGGGTTACTGGGTGTAAATAGAAAATAAGATCTTATTACCTCCTCTGCTGCCACTTCCAACAATGTCTTCTGTCTACTTCCTCCTGACTCTCCTCTCACCCGCAACTTCCTGTCTGTACCTGACATCACTTCCTGTCTTCCAAGAGTGGAGCTCCACATTTGACAGGAAACATGTGACCCCCACTCCACTTTTTTTCTTTAATGAACTTTAATGTAACAAACATTCACTAGACATCAGAAACAATGTTTCCTGATGCCTCCATGGCAGCATACATGTGATAGAGCTCCGCCTCTACTCCGCCTTCAGGACTGGTGAATAGCATAAATTAAAGGGCATAGCCCCTCCCCCAACATTCTCCTTTTTTTTCCTCATACCTCTTGACTGGTGAAGAGTAGCAGTATGTTCATACCTCTGCAGTCGGCAGCGTCCGCCGGGTTAAGCCTCTCCCGTGCGCAGTCCCTGTTCTTGGGCCGCTATTAGCGCAGATAAGACTGGGAACCCTTTCTGAGGATCTTTTGGGGTCTTGCAGAGTTTCCTCATAGGAACGCAGTCTGCTGAATTTCCAGAAAAACGAATGCTGGTGATGACGGCGGGAGGATCAGATTCTCTTCCTTCTTGGTCAGGTTAGGTTTTCTTTTTGCTTCCATGTCTGCACAGTTTTTGAGCCCTGGTGGTTAAAGTTTATAATATATACGGATAGTGCCACAAAAATATGCCGCCCTCTGGGACTATCACTCCGCGCTCCTGGATTAAACGTACTTAAAATATGGAAGATAAAACACGTAAAAATATCTGGTAATGACTACTAGATATCACTAAAGCAGCTACTGTAAATACAATACAAGACGATAAAAAAGGCAATATAAAAGTCCAGGTAAAATAACCAAATCCTGAAAAGGAAAGGCACCTATCCTATTAGATATTGCAGCAGCGCTAAAATACAGTCTTTTTAGATAAAAAGAGTTCATAAAACATCATGGTGTCCCGGAATATAGTCTATATTGGTGCAGTGAACCCAAACTTCTGGAAATATAGTGATACACCTTCCACCGGATAATCAATTCTTTCACCGCGTGCAGGTCACACTCCCCTTTGGGGATGCACTCACCAGAAATGAAATATATATCAGCATTTCAATCAAAGCCATAGGCCACTGTCATCTCCTCAGCACGTCCACCTTTTCATCGTCTGCCAAATACCAGAGCGGATCCACTCCAACCCCGCATATGGATATGAAGAAAAAAATGTGCGGATAGCGTAGTACAGTTTAAACCCAGATAGCTTTATTAGACATCAAATATTCCCCCCTTATTAAAACTGCGTACCAGAAATATATGATAAAACAGCCTTAAGAATGTAAAGAGTGCACTCAGCCTGTTTTGCCCCTCCGTCCGCCGGAACTCGGGCGCCAAAGCGGTGTATAGAATTGTCTTTTCATCCACTTCCTGGTTCGCTTTGTTGCTGGAGCGCACCCTGGAGCGCATACGTCACTTCCTGCGAGGTCACGACCCTGACGCGTTTCGTCACTTCCGGACGTCGTCTGAGGGTGTGACCCGCTTTGGCGCCCGAGTTCCGGCGGACGGAGGGGCAAAACAGGCTGAGTGCACTCTTTACATTCTTAAGGCTGTTTTATCATATATTTCTGGTACGCAGTTTTAATAAGGGGGGAATATTTGATGTCTAATAAAGCTATCTGGGTTTAAACTGTACTACGCTATCCGCATTTTTTTCTTCATATCCATATGCGGGGTTATTTTACCTGGACTTTTATATTGGTTAAAGTTTATAGGTTTAAAAAAAAAAAAAAAAATGTCCCCTTTAAGACATTTATTACCGGTCCGCACATGTGCAGAACGGGCGTTTCCCTGCTATTTCTGATGTTTTTTCTCTAGCTTTTTTGTTCTACCCTTTAGGGTTCTCCCTCTCTTGCCGTGGCCTTGGTTTAGTTTCTTTCCCTCTCCCAGATCCACCGTGGCGGGGAGAGGGGGGGGGATTAGAGGAGCCGAGCGGCGGAGAGGAGGCAGTGATTTCCTCACTGTGTAATGTTATATGCGGCGGCTCAGTGCGCCTGCGCGGCCGCTATGAATGCAAATGGAGACTGTATTTTCAATTACCTCCTCCAATCGCTAGTGCGTGTGTGCAGGCATACGCGCATTAGGCGGTGAGGCTTCGGCGGCTATCTTGGTGTAGGGAAAAATGCTTACAAAGTGTATTTTTTTGCCAGTAATAGGGTAGGTCCTTCTAATTAAGCTGCTCTCCCCTTTTTAGCTTTAAAATGCTGGCTCCAAATTGGACTCAGGGATGCTCTGCATATCTGGTGTATGCCCTGTAGTCCAAATTACTTCAGCATTACAGGTTTGTGTTAGGGCTCTTTCACATGGGGCGGATCAGTGCTGATCCGCCCCGTGGATATCCGCTTGCTCAGCGGGGATCGCCGGAGCTATCTCCGCTGAGCAGGAAGATGACAGGTCCGTCTCTGCACTCCGTGCAGGGAGGGACCTCTCAGAGCGCCGCTCTCCCCTATGGGAGATCGGGTGACGACGGACCGTAGAGTCCGTCGTCATCCGATCCGCTCTGCAGACGGATGGAAAAATAGGGTTTTCCTCCGTCTGCAGAAACGGACCATAGCGGACACGGACGAGATCGGGTGTCAGCGGATGCTCATCCGCTGACACCCGCTATCCCATAGGGATACATGTATGTCCGTTTTTCATCCGAAAACGGAAGGATGAATAACGTCCGTGTGAAAGAGCCCTTATACTTTTATCTCACTCCTATTGCGGTGACTTTGTTTAAAAATTTGTTGTGCATTCTTTTAAATACCCACAGTCCGAAATAATCTGTTCAATTAACTAAGTAATAGGCGGATGTAGAACACTATCTATGTTATCCTCTACGCTCTGAATTCCTATATTGTTACCCTCCCCCTTCCCAATGTTATTCCCTTACTTATAGTTGTACAGGCTGACTAGCGGCTCAATGTGGTGACCTCCCAGACCTACAGCGTGAACCCATTTGGGGTAGGCTGGGTTGGGCCATCAAGATTTGAACGAAGCCTATTTTATATGCCTTTACGATGTTTTTTATTACAATGATATGTACCATTTGCAACATTCTTAATTGTTATGTTCTCTTTTGATAAAATAAAAAAAATGTATGGTTAAAAAAAAAAAAAATTTGTTGTGCAAGTAGACTTTATTCCTTTTTGCTTTCTTACTTCGCCTTCCTACAGGTGATCCTCCTGCCCATTATTTACTATGAGCCATTCGGCACAAAGCCAAGATCTTCTCATATCCAATAGGTATGTGGACCACCTGTACGTGAGTATCATAAAAAGAAAAAAAAAATGAGTGCGCCACTGACAAACAAACTTTGTTTGTTTCAGCCCTGTACCTTCAAAGCGGACCAGAAAGTCCTCAAGGCGCTATGAAAATGACGATAGTCCTGAGCGGAGGTCACACTCTTCTCACCATAAATCTACTTGAAGATCAGGATCTCATAGACTTCGTCATTCGTCTTCGCCTCCACCGCGGGCATCGAGGAAAAAATGCTGGGCCTGTGGCGCGGTTCCACTCCCTGATAAGCTCGTCTGCAAAGACTGTCTCAGGGACTACGCAGCTAACCGGGAATTAGAAGGCCAACAGTTGGTTGACCTACTCAAACAAACCATGAAAGACTCTCTTTCTGAACTGACGGACATTAATCCCACTCACCCGGTTTCACAAGCTGCCCAGGTGTTGGATTTAGATCCCGACATTCCGGGTCCATCAGCAGTTAGTACTCCTTTGCCTCCATCAGGAAAAACAGCTAAACAAATCCCACCGGTAGATTCATCCGAGGAGTCCTCAGATTATACTGAACCACCTGGGTTTCAATTTCTTCCTGGTTCAACCCTTTGTACAAGCGGTGAGGAGCGCCATTGCCTGGGAAGACCCAGAAGAGCCTCCTCAAAAATCAAAAACCTATTTCTCATTCCTCAAGAGAAAGCAAATCTTCTTCCCATTAATGTGGGAGATCAGGTAGATCATAGAGGATGAGTAGAACAAAACTGATAAAGTTTTCTCTAGCACGTTTATCCAAACTGTATCCACTGGCAGATTCGGATACTCAGTCATTAAGTTCAATGACTGTGGTTGATGCGGCTGTAGTGGGTCTGGCAAAAATTGTAACATTGCCAATGGAGGATTCAACGTATTTCAATGATCCCCTAGATGGATGTATTGATCTAGACCTCAAAAGGAGCTATCTAGCAGCAGGGGCGGCTTGTAGACCAGCCATTGTGCTGACATCTGTTTCCAATGCCATCAGGTCCTGGACGGAAAATGTTGAGACAGCCCTGCACCAAGACGTTCCTAAAGAAAACATAATCAAAGCTCTGGAGGAGCTTAAGTTGGCGACAGATTTCGTAAGCTGCGATTGACACAATCTGTTGTTCGACCAATTCAATACTGCACTCGGTTATGGCAAAACGGGCCTTATGGCAAAAACCTTGGACAGCCAATCTAGCATCAAAGCAGAATTGGTGCAAGATTCACTTTGATGGAAAATCTTTGTTTGACGAGAAACTCGACAAAGCAATCTCCAGAGTAACAGGGGCAAATCTGGAAGGTCCAGAGAACAAAGGCCTATTTATCCCGATTCCAGCAATCAAATTCTAGAGACTTCAGGCAGTCTTGCCCCTTTAGGGACAACAGAAAATCGTGAAGAGGCACCCAGACTTATTTTTTGGGAGCCAGAAAAAACAAGTCCCTCAACACTCCCCAGGAGGGGACAAAGTCTTTTTGACGCCAAAGGGGCGGAGACACCCAAAGTAGGAGCCCGACTAAAACTTTTTTTTTTTTTTTGTCCCCATCTGGGCCGCCAAGTGTCAAGACCCATGGGTCCTATCAACAATCCGGTAGGTCACTTGTGGACTTTCTCTCAACAGCCTCCTCACACGTCTTTCAACCTTAAGTGTTCACAAGAGTGTTGATATCCTGTCTTGGCCCCTCTGAGAGAGAGGGGATTAAGAATTGATCACAATCTGGACGACATCCTCTTGTTGTCAAACAACCCAAACCAGCTTGTAGCCCACAGAGAGATTCTTCTTCAGTCATTGTCAGAGTTGGGGTGGTTGGTGAACCATCGAAAGAGCCAATTAGTTCCAACACAACAGATGATCTACCTAGGAGCAATGTTCAATACGCACCTAGGCACAGTCTCTTTACCCCAAATGAAGATGGAGAGCATCATTCGGTAGGTGTCCAAGACCATACAGAGGTCCCATCTATCAGCCTCAGTGTCTGAGCCTTATTGGCACGATGTTCTTGTGCATACCTCTAGTTCCATGGTCGCACTGGCACCTAAAACACTTCCAGACGGCATTCTTAATACAATGGAAACGGCAACATCTTTCCCAGACAATCCGTTTAACAACACTAATGAGCAGGAGTCTACACTGGGGGACGAATCCAGAGAATCTCTCCCGGTACCATCATTTGGGTTCCCACTCAGGGACCACAATTACTTCAGATGCAAGTGGCCAGGGGTGGGGTGCCCATTGCAGAGAATTACGGATTCAGGGAAGGTGGTCTTTTCCCACCAGAGGGATAGTGTCCAACATCCTAGATATGAGGGCAGCATTTCTAGCCTTAACCTTTCTTGCATCTCAGGTCAGGGGGCAGAGAGTACTTCTGTGTTTGGACAAGACTGCTGTCTCATACCTTCAGAAGCAAGGGGGCACCCACAGCAAGACACTTCTGAGGGAAGTGGAACCTGTAATACTCTGGGCAGAGAGAAACCTGGTAGACCTCAGGGCAATATAGCTCCCAGGCAAGATGAACATGGAGGCAGATGTCTTATGGAGGAGGTTTGGGGACAACAACGAGTGGTCTCTCCATCCCCATGTGTTCAACCAAATCTCCAATCTATGGCAGACCCCACAGGTGGATCTCTTTACTACGCAGGAGAATTCCAAACTCAGGAGATTCTTCTCTCGCCTCCCACATCCACAAGCGGTGGGAGTAGATGCGCTATCTTCTCCCTGGAACTTCAAGACAGCTTACGCCTTTCCTCCTCGTCCACTCATTTTGAGGTTTCTCCTCGGACTTCTGATCGAACCAGTCCAAGTGCTAGCAGTGCTACCCCATTGTCTGAAGAGACCTTAGTTTCCATTAGCCATGCACCTCAGTGTGGATACTCCAATCAGAATTCCTCCCTTTCCGCAGTTGTTGACCCAGGGCAGGCTGGCCCATCCAGACCCACAGAAGCTGGACCTTCGTGTATGGAAGTTGAAAGGAGGAGGTTTGAATCATTAGGCTGTTCCCAAGAGGTCATATCCACCCTGTTGAAAGCCAGAAAACCTACAACCAACACAATATATGCAAGGATTTGGGACAAGTTCTTATCCTATGCCACAGGAAAAGGATTTAATCCTATCTCTCTTTCCACTGCTGATGTTCTGAGTTTTCTGAAAACTGGTCACGATTTGGGGCTCAGCCAGAGTTCCCTCAAGGTACAAGTTTCTGCAGCAACTAACACCAGGTGGGCAGAAGACCCTCTAGTGGTTACATTCCTCAGGGGAGTATTGAAGATGTGTCCCCCATCCAGATGTTCCTTTCCAAAGTGGGATCTTCCTCTAATATTGGAAGTCCTACAGGTATGTGTTATACTTTTATCTCACTACTGTTACAGTGACTTTGTTTAAAAATTTGTTGTGCAAATAGACTCTCTATTTCTTTTTGCTTTCTTACTTCGCCTTCCTACAGCTGATCCTCCTGCCCATTATTTACCATGAGCCATTCGTCACAAAGCCAAGATCCTCTCGTATCCAATAGGTATGTGGACCACCTGTACGTGAGTATTTAAAAAAGAAAAAAAAAAAAAAAAAAAGAGTGCGCCACTGACAAACAAACTTTGTTTCAGCCCTGTTCCTTCAAAGCGGTCCAGAAAGTCCTCAAGGCGCTATGACCATGATAAGTTGGAATGATAGACACTCTGATATGGAAAGGGAAGCAGCTTAGGATCCGCTTACCTATTTTACAACTGCCCAAAGATGGTGGAGGTTTGGCTGTCCCCTCTGCTAGGCTATACTTCCCGGCTTCCCAGCCGCAACATTTTTCTGGGTGGGGGACTATTGATGGTAGGGCCCCTATTCAAGCTATACTGCTGTCTAGGTCTAATAAATATCCTCTGCTGGCCCAATTGGAGGCGAGGGGCATTTGGGACTGTTCCACATGTCCAACCTTGATCCTCATGGTTAAGGTCTGGGATGAGATGTGACGTATTATGGGCTATGATGGCATTTACAGATTTCATCCTATTTGGGGAAAGGGGGAGACTAGAGGAGATTGGCAAACTACAGGGCTTTTCTGCCTGGTATTCTAGGGGTATACATTTCCTGTATCAATTATATACCAATGGCCATCTAAAATCCTTTAACCACTTCAGCCCCGGAAGATTTTACCCCCTTCTTGACCAGAGCACTTTTTACCATTTGGCACTGCGATGGCTTAACCGACAATTGCGCGGTCTTGCGACGTTGTACCCAAACAAAATTTGCGTCCTTTTTTTCCCACATATAGAGCTTTCTTTTGGTGGTATTTGATCACCTCTGCGGTTTTTATTTTTTGCGCTATAAACAAAAAAAAGCAACAATTTTGAAAAAAATAAAAAAATATTTTTTACTTTTTGCTATAATAAATGTCCCCAATTTAAAAAAAAAATGAATTTCTTCATCAATTTAGGCCAATATATATTCTTCTACATATTTTTGGTAAAAATAAAATAGCAATAAGCGTATATTGATTGGTTTGCGCAAAAGTTATAGCGTCTGCAAACTATGGGAAAGATTTATGGCATTTTTATTATTTTTTTTTTTTTACTAGTAATGGCAGAGATCTGTGATTTTTAGTGGTATTGCGACAGACAGTTGAAGATATTTGACACTTTTTTTGGGACCATTGGCATTTACTGTATACAGTGATCAGCGCTATAAAATCCACTGATTACTGTGTAAATGTCACTGGCAGGGTAGGGGTTAACACTGGGGGGGCGATCAAGGGGTTAAATGTGTGTTCTAACTGTTTGGGGATGGGAGTGACTAAGAGAAGAGCCATATCATTTTTCTTACTTAGTAGGAACAAACGATATGGCTCCTCTCCTCTGATAGCACAGGGATTTGTGTCACGCTGGCACTCGTGCACACGATCGCGCCCGCCAGCCACACTCATCGGGTCCCCGCGCGTGCCCTCTGTGCCCGAAAACGGGGTAGAACGTACCTGTACCAGATCGCCCCAGAGAGCCATTGTGCCACCGTATATCTGCCTGACAGTCAGCAAGTGGCTAAAGACTTACAACTCGAGTTTGGTTTACCCACAACTAGCTTTTATCATTACCTTCATCTTCACCATCCACGTTCTATTCAAACCAGGTCCACATCTCTCCTACAGATAGACACTCCACTCATAGATCAAGTAGCTACTAGCAATGAGAGGAAAGTTCTTATATCATCTTTATATGGATCTCTTCTCCTTCGCTCTCAGAGCACTCTGCAGCTTTATGGCAGGACAGGGTGGTCTACAGATATCTCTAACATGGATGGAGAGTGATGGCAATCTATATTACAGCAAGTACCTTTTTAATGTCTTGTTCTCCTACCCAACGGTTGTCACAACATTTTGTTAATCACCCTGCGGACCATTTACACATGTGTTGGCGGTGCCCTAACCTGGAATAGACTAATATTGGTTATAAATCAAGCGTTTCAGGTGTCCTGCTGATGGGTACTGGTACTGCTGACTGGTACTGCTGGTAGGTACTGGTACTGCTGACTGGTACTGGTACTGCTGGCAGGTACTGATACTGCTGACTGGTACTGGTACTGCTGACTGGTACTAGTACTGCTGGCGGGTACTGCTACTGCTGGCGGGTACTGGTACTGCTGACTGGTACTGGTACTGCTGGCGGCTACTGCTACTGCTGGCGGCTACTGCTACTGCTGGCGGCTACTGCTACTGCTGGCGGCTACTGGTACTGCTGGCGGGTACTGCTACTAGTGGTAGGTACTGGTACTGCTGACTGGTACGGCTGGCTGGTACAGCTGGCACTGATGACTGGTACTGATACTGCTGGCACTGATACTGGTACTGCTGGCTGCTACTGATGGCTGCCGTCCTAGATCTTGGGGTCCCGACCCGCCATCCCCGAGCATCAGTGTGACAGAAGCATGCAGCTGCAGTAGAAATGAAATTCCCCACAAATAGAGCTTTCTTTTGGTGGTATTTGATCACCTCTGCGGTTTTTATTTCTTGCGCTATAAACAAAAGAAGAGGGACAAGTTTGAAAAAATACAATATTTTTTACTTTTTGCCTTAATAAATATCCAATTTTTTTTCTTTTAAAACAATTTTTTTCCTCAGTTTAGGCCGATACGTATTCTTCGACATATTTTTGGTAAAAAAAAATCGCAATAAGCGATTATTGATTGGTTCGCGCAAAAGTTATAGCGTCTACAAAATAGGGGATAGATTTATAGCATTTTTTAATTTTTTTACTAGTAATGGTGGCGAGCAGCGATTTTTTTTTTTTTTTTATCGTGACTGCAATATTGCGGCGGACATATCGGACATTTTTGGGACCATTCACATTTATACAGCGATCAGTGCTATAAAAATGCATTGATTACTGTGTAAATGTGACTGTCATGGAAGGGGTTAACACTAGGGGGTGATCGAGGGGTAAATGTGTGTCCTAGGGAGTGATTCTAACTGTGGGGGGAGGTGACCGATCGGTGTCCCTATGTACAAGGGACACACCATTGGTCTCCTCTTCTCTGACAGGACGTGGATCTGTGTGTTTACACACACAGATCCACGGTCCTGTTCAGTTACTGGGCAATCGTGGGCTTCGGGTCCCCTAGTGGCCCGGGAAGGCAATCATGTCATATGACGTCCGCCCAGAACGAGAGCTGACTCGTCCCGCCGTCATATGACAGTGGGCGGGCGGATAGTGGTTAATAAATAACATTTGAAAAATAAATAAAAATATGTGGAGACATTCATATATATATAAAGTGCTAGGTGCTCAAAATAATATTCTCTGCAGATCTACTGCTTCCACTTTACACCTACTTCTTTAATCTTATATTTGCTGCTATATTAAACGATAAATCTTTGAAAATTCATGTAATCATACAATATTTTGTACTCAATATAGTGTTCTCTGCAAGTCCACTGCTTCCACTTTACATCTACTTCAATAAACGTATTTTGCTCAAAAGAAATCCACCAATTAATGAAAAGTTGATAAGGTGTAAAGTTCTCGGTGCTCCAAACTGTGGCAGCTGTAGTGTAGCCACGCCTTCTTCCACCTCTTACACACGTGATGGTGAGGGCGCCCCCTTAGTGGAGCTTCCCCACTCACCAGAGCAATATGACTCCCAGCTTTTCATCTACCAGAGTCACCAACATCCTTCACACTCTCCTCACCTCCGATGGCAAAGGAACTAGACACACTCAGAGCCCCGCCTCTTCATACATGCTCAGAGCTCCGCCTCTTCATACATGCTCAGAACTCCACCTCTTCATACACGCTCAGAGCTCCGCCTCTTCACACACATTTAGAGCTCTGCCTCTTCCCACACACTCAGAGCTCCGCCTCTTCACACACACTCAGAGCTCCGCCTCTTCACACACGCTCAGAGCTCTGCCTCTTCATACATGCTCAGAGCTCCGCCTCTTCATACACGCTCAGAGCTCTGCCTCTTCACACACGCTCAGAGCTCTGCCTCTTCATACACGCTCAGAGCTCCGCCTCTTCATACATGCTCAGAGCTCCGCCTCTTCATACACGCTCAGAGCTCCGCCTCTTCACACACATTTAGAGCTCTGCCTCTTCACACACACTCAGAGCTCCGCCTCTTCACACACGCTCAGAGCTCTGCCTCTTCATACATACTCAGGGCTCCGCCTCTTCATACACGCTCAGGGCTCTGCCTCTTCATACACGCTCAGGGCTCCGCCTCTTCATACACGCTCAGGGCTCCGCCTCTTCATACACGCTCAGGGCTCCGCCTCTTCATACACGCTCAGGGCTCCGTCTCTTCATACACGCTCAGGGCTCCGTCTCTTCATACACGCTCAGGGCTCCGCCTCTTCATACACGCTCAGAGCTCCGCCTCTTAGTACATTCTCAGAGCTCTGCTATTTTTAACAGTAAACTGAGCTTGTATACTGAAATACAGTATTTTGAGATCCCTCAGACTGCTTTGATGTTGAATAGTAAAAGCAGTAGACATGTGCGCCGCCTCTTCATACACACTCAGAGCTCCGCCTCTTCACACACACTCAGAGCTCCGCCTCTTTACACACACTCAGAGCTCTGCCTCTTCATACACACTCATAGCTCCGCCTCTTCATACACACTCAGAGCTCCGCCTCTTCATACACGCTCAGAGCGCATCGGTCAGATGGCCACCTTCTCCACTGCTCCTTCTGTGACTGACCGAAGCCTCAGCAACACGTTGTCCATGAGTACCAGGAAATTGTAACCTCCCAGGCTCTGGAAACGCATTGCACAAACCTTTCTGCAAAGCCTCCCGAAGATGTTTCATCCTCTGCTCCCTATGCGACGGCTGGATAAGTTCCGCAGCCTTACCCTTGTAACATGGCTCAAGAAGGGTTGCCAGCCAGTACTGATCCCTCTCCTTGATAACACAAATCTGAGTGTCCTTTCACAGGCTTTACAGGATCAGGGAGGCCATGCAGCGTAGGTTTGCTGAGGCATTCGGTCCGGAGTCCTCGGGGTCACTAAGGACGACCTCAAGTCCATGGGTTTCTGAGGACTGAAAACGATCCCTTGAAGACTGCTGCTGATGCTGAGTGCCATGCTCCACCTCCATGCTGACACAATCCTCCTCCTCCTCTCCCTGTGCGATAGGCGGGCCTGCAGGAATACTGTCTGGATAAAGGGGGTGGCTGAAGCTGGCGTGGCGTCAACCACCTCTGAGCCTGCTCCTGCAGAGCTGACAGAATATCTGCCCCAGTGTGGCTCCTGCCCCCTAAGCAGACCAACTCAAGCACCGCATGGCATCTTTTTGCCTGAGTGCTTGAGTAGCCCCTAGAACACCTACGGAGCACCGCTGGTTCCGAGGAAAACTTTGAACAGGCAGAGGCCATAGAGGAAGGGGGTGGAGGAGAGAGGTGTGGCAGAATCACCCCTACCAGCATTTTGGAGGCTGGTGGCGGAACAAGCTCCAACAATACTGCACCCTGTCCTGCATCCTTCCCAGCTGCCAGCAGGGTTACCCAGTGCACCTTGAAAGAAAAGTAACGTCCCTGTCCATTGCTTCTGGACCATGAGTCAGTGGTAATATGCACCTTACCGCTGACCGCCCTGTCCAACCAGGCCAAGACATTGCCTTCCACATGTAGGTAGAGACCCGGAATGGCCTTCCGAGAAAAAAATTGGCGTTTGGGAACCTGCCACCGAGGTATCGCACATTCCACAAATTCTCAAAAGGGGGCAGAGTCTACCAGCTGAAAAGGCAGCAGTTGGAGTGCTAGCAATTTAGCCAAGCTAGCATTCAGCCGCTGAGCATGTGGCTGGCTGGGACTGAATTTCTTTCGCAGGTTTAGAAACTTGGGTATGGAAATTTGCCTGCTACAATTGGATTTAGGTGTACCGCTAGCAGATTGCCCGCAAGTGCTTGGGACACCTAATTCTACACCTTCATTCCTCTTAGTGCAGGTCTCTGAGAGGACTGAAGGTATAATGGGGTTGGATATCCCAGCTGATGAGGAGTAAGGAGAGGTCCGCCTTGTTCTTTGGTGTGGGTCTTTTAAGTACTGTTACCAATGGACTGCATGGGAGCTCGACATATGTCTGGTCAAGCATGTGGTGCCCAAGCGGCTGCTGTTTTGGCCACGCTTGATACACTTCACACATATGTTGCAAACAGCAACGGTGCGATCTGCTGCACACTTTTTAAAAAAGGCCCACACCAAAGAACTTTTGGAAATGCGGAGCTCTGCGGTGTGATGCAGTCGGGTGCCTGCCCTTAAGCTGGCCCCTGGCCCCTGGAGGGCATCCTGCCTCATTGGAGATGTGCCTCCTCCTCTCTTCTCTCCACATAGAGTCAGTGTCCTTATCATCCCCTCCCTCCTCGCCACTGGAGCAAACCTGGCAGCATGCTGCAGCTGGGGAACATGAATGCCAGTTTCTTGTCCTTCTTGGGCACCCCCTCTCTCTGGGCTCACGTTACTGCCTTCATCCTCAACCTGGGTACCATCATCAAAGCCTTTAAAACGCTGCGCATCCTCCTGCAGCATGTACCCTACACCTGTGGTTGAACAGTTCGGGGGACTCCTCAGGGAATGATGGTGAGGCTAGGGAAGGAGTGACTGATGACAATGAGCTGATGGAAGAGGCTACTTTGGCAGCTGCATTGGCAGACAAAGTACCCTGAGCCTGGGTGACGGAGGATGAGGAGGATGAGGACGGCTTGGTCATCCACTCTACCAACTCTTCTGCATGTTGTGGCTCAACACGGCCAGCTGCTAAAAAAAGGACAAGCATGCCCCATGGCCACGTGCTGAGGATGCACCGTGTCCACGACCAGCACTGTTGGCTGTAGACACAGAGCCTGCTTGCCCTCTTTTTTGTGTACTGTGAGCGTCTGCCTCTCCTTGGTAGCCTTCCAGACATACTGTACAATTAGATTAGCAAAGCAACGCCTGAAGTTTACTAAAAACAGTACACCAGGAATGGCCTACAGTCAGGTATAGGTTTGGCTAGTCTATAT
Source organism: Lithobates sylvaticus (assembly GCA_028564925.1). Lineage (NCBI taxonomy): Eukaryota > Metazoa > Chordata > Amphibia > Anura > Ranidae > Lithobates > Lithobates sylvaticus. The sequence goes on from CM053028.1 coordinate 581,712,584, forward strand.
ACATACAAGAGTGTATTTATATATACCATATATATACTCGAGTATAAGCCGACCCAAACAGGTGAGGGGGAGGGGGATTCAATGTTTTTTTTTCTCTCCTTGTTTATCTCTCTGCCTATAGAGGCAAAAGCAGGACTTGTTCTTGGAAAGGAAAAAGAAATGGTGTTTATTTTGTTAAGAGATTGAGCATGTAACATCATAATTAATATCAATTAGGATTACGATAAGAAGAAAAAACTAAATCTATATATAACTGTGGTGTTGTGCACTATGAATCCTTATTTTATATGATTGTATAATATTTTGATATATGAAAAAATAAAAATAAAGAATTTATATTAAAAAAAAAAGATGTCCGATTGCCGCCTTCTAACTGTAGGCTTACAGGCTACCGAGTGCGGGGTGTACCAAGATGGCTCACACTAAAAGACGTTTCTCAGGGCTGCAGTTCCTCTGAGCTCCACAAGGTGCTGATCTCACTTTTACCCAGACAGGAAGTCTCTATGGAAGATAGACAGGAAGTGATGTCAGGAAGTTCCACGTGAGAGGAAGTAGAAAAGAGACATTATCTGGATCTGGCGGCAGAGGAGGTAATACATAGATTAACCCCTTCAGAGGGATCAGTTGATGATTAATATATCGTGCTTCCAAAGCTGGTCATACATGGTTCAGTTTTATCATTCAGCCAGCTGGCAGTAGGGTTGCCACCTCATCCCTTAAAATCCGAACACATATGAATTACACAGGTTCTGTGGCTGATTAAGGTGGTAATTAAACTCACTTGGTGCCTTATCTGCATTAAATTGGCCTCAGAACCTGTGTGCTCTCAACCCTAGGGCTGAGTGAAAAAGCTAAACCCATTCCCCCATCCACACATTGGAGGGGGAATCCTCCCTGCTGCACTATTGTATTCTGACAATGGGGGGCGCTTCTCCGCTCTCAGAATACACAGATCAGTGATGAAGCTATTGGCTGCAGCCGCTGATCGAGTGACTTTTATCCGGCAGTGACCACACATGGATGGAAATGTGACCGATCCCTGCTGAACCAGCTGAATTTCCATGTCTCTATGGTCACCATAAGTGACTTCCTCCCCTTCCCCTCATCTCCTTCATTATGTAAGTCATGCTGAGATAATCTCCCATTGGCTGAGCAATATTCTCATTGGTCTCTGAGCTCCTTCTTGCTATTCCTCGTCCTGCCTGTTGTTTCCTTGGATTGATTTTCTGTGTAGTGACCCCGGCTTCATCTCTTGGATGCGCTCGTCTGTTGCTTGTCCTGACCTTTATCCTGATTCCTGGATCTCCTCATCTCTCCTCCATATCCTCTTACACAGCTTTTCTCCACACCTGCAGTGATCCTGGGGGGAGGGCACTTGGCACCAGCACTCAGCAAAATCTATCCCCACCATTAGGAGCTCTGGAGAAAATTGTCTGCTATTTACACTTCGTTCCTCCACACGTCACATGATCACATGAGAGCTTACTACACAGATTCCTGACAGATTTCTGTATGGTAAAGGTCAAAGTTCACTCTTCAGTTTAGGAGAGGAAGGACACACCCAGGAACAATGATTTGATTTGCATGGGAGCCTCATATAGAGGACCCCTCAAATCTCCCCATCCAAATGTCCCTCCACCCAGAGTCTATATGTCCTATGCCTCCCACCACTGTCCCTTCATTTGGCTCTTTTTTTCTGATGCTCTTAGGATGTGGGTGGACCATTAGAATCCTCACTAGCAAATTGGCACTATTGGGCCTATGTAGTATGTAATAACATTAGCTTTGAACATGCATAGTGTGGGGGTCCTGTGTGGGTAAATTATACCTCAGCCCGAAATGGGGCTTTAATAGAATGGAGACCTGAATGGTGAGGTGGAGGATTCTGGGAATATCATTTGATTTTACTATTTGTGTTCAGATCTAGAGTTTTCCTCCTGTGAAGTCTGGAGATCATATGACCATCACATTGCCTCCACCTCCCTCCCTGATAGAATAGAGAAATACAAAGAAGATTCTAGAAGTCACCAGAGAGATGATGGAGGAGAGGTGAGCGGTGCTGGGAATTCTGGGACATTATCCAGTAACAGACAAGGGATGTGTCTGGATGGTGACTGTATCATTGTGTGTGTCAGGTTCCTATAAGGTGTCAGGATGTCACTGTCTATTTCTCCATGGAGGAGTGGGAGTATTTAGAAGGACACAAGGATCTCTACAAGGACGTCATGATGGACAATCAGCCGCCCCTCACATCACCGGGTAAGAGGAGACTTTATTGTAAAGGAGAGAGCAGTACGGAGGCTCCACCTAGATCCCCCATCATCTGATAAACACATAGAAACAATGTATTCAGTCAGTGTGTGTGTTTCCTACAGATGGATCCAGTAATGGGAACCCACCAGAGAGATGTCCCCGTCCTCTGTATTCCCGGGATTCCACACAGGAAGGTCACACCATCCCCCACCATCAGGTAGATGAGGAACAATCACTGATAGTATCATTAGGATCTGTACATTATCTGCATTGTTACCATTGATGTAATTTTTATTATATATTCAGAGTGGAAACCGGAGAGATTATAAAGTTGAGGGTAAAGAAGAGATAAAAGAGGAGGATGATGAGGACGGGGTGATGGAGGAGTCAGAGTTTCTAAAAGAACACAAAGATTTGTACCAGGACACCATGGTGGAGTCATCCAGTTACAGAAACGCACCAGAGAGATGTCCCCGTCCTCTGTATTCCCGGGATTCCACACAGGAAGATCACACCATCCCCCACCATCATCAGGTAGATGATTGACAATTATTGGTAGTTCTGATTTATACACAGCATGTTTGTTACAATGAATGTTTTATTATATATTCAGAGTGGAAACCTCGGGGATTATAATATTGTTGTTAAAGAAGAGTATAAAGAGGAGGATGAGGAGTATGGAGTGATGGAGGAGTTTTCAGAAGGACACAAGAATATGATGGAGCCACCTAATACCAGGAAACCACTAGAGAGATCTCCTCATCCTTTGTATTCCGGGGATTCCACACAGGAAGATCACACCATCCCTCACTGTTACAAGGTTGGTGGGATGGAGATTGTAAAACATAGACTTGTTTAGACAATGTGTGGATTTTATATGTGATGTCCCAATAATAAAGCTTATATCTTACAGATGATATTCACTCATTTTCTTGATTTAGAGTGGAGATCCAATCGATATAGAATTTGAGGTTAAAGCAGAAGAAGAGACATATGTGAGGGATGATCAGCAGTCTATGGAGGAGGATGGAATAACAAGGACATTTATAGAGGAGGACACTCCTACAGAGATCAGCACAGGTGGGTCATTAACACTAAATACATTCCTCCATACTGCTCACTGATTGGACCAGAGTAGGGCAAAGATATCAGTCTGTAATCCCCTGGTCACTTTCCTGAGCTGTGTTCCCTGTCCTGTATTCCTGTATTTCTCTCGGATATTCATCCTTCTCTGTGCTGCAGACACAATTTATGTATCTAGATTGGATTTATGGAGATTCTGAGGTTCAGCTGGAAGAAAAATGTTTGAGTCTGGGAAGATCTCTGACAGAACAATTCTCCAAGGACTACTTGTTGGCTGTGCCGGGTGGAGGGATATGTCTGTATAGTCTCAGACCCAAGTCCCAGAGTGCAGTCTCAGGAGATGGGAGACAGCGGTGTGTTACCTTGGCAACTTGTCTCATGTAAACCGCTTCCACTGATTACTGAATACCAATATTATGAGTCCTGACCCTTATACTGTATAATATATATATATTGTACATGACAAACTCCTGACCCCTGCACTATATACTCTATGCTGTACATTACATCATTCTGATACTATAAGATCCTAACTTTTGTATTTTATATAATAAGTTGTACATTACATAGTCCTGACTTATTTTTCACCCATTTCCTACCAGCTGAATATTTTATATCTGATGATTTGATTGGCGCACAGACTTTGTCAGAAACCATGAAATCAGACCGAGACAGAAGAACAGTTAAATCACACTAGTTTAATAATAAAAGTAAATAGAACAAAAGTAGTCAAAACATAGCCAAAGTTCAGTAACCGGAACGGAGAGTCAGACAAGCCAGAAAGTTAGGAAGCCAGGAATCAGCGTAGTGGAACAGCAAGCAGGATCTGGAGCCAGAAGAAATGTCAGTCAAGCAAGTCTTTAACAAGAGCGCAGGAGAAAGTCTCTGATGTTGACCAAGGCGAAAGCAGAGATCTTTTGGGCTAGACGGCCTAAATAAGCAAGACTAATGAGCAGGATATCATCAACAGGTGAGTCACAGTGGAGCGATAGGAGCTGGCAATATGTCGACAACTGAGCGGCCAGCTCAGAGAAGGAAGAGCTGAGCCCAGCCCTGACAGTACCTCCTCCCCCTCGAAGGACCACCAGGCTTGAGGGGAAAACGGCTATGGAAATCACAGAGGAGGACAGGGGCATGTACGTCCGAGGAGGAGACCCAAGAGCGTTCCCCCGGACCGTACCCTTTTCAATGCACCAGGCACTGTATGCGCCCACAGAACATACAGGAGTCAACAATGGACTGTGCTTCATACTCCTCATGGTTCTCAACCTGTACGGGGTGAGGATGTGGCACGGAGGTGGTAAAGCGGTTGCAGACCAAAGGTTTTAATAAGGAGACATGAAATACATTTGAGATACGCATATTAGAAGGAAGGTCTAACGCGTCAGCCACTGGGTTAGTCCTGCGGAGAATACGGAAAGGTCCAATAAACCGAGGTGCAAACTTCAGAGATGAAATACGAAGTCGGAGGTTGCGAGATCACAGCCAGACCCTGTTCCCAGCCTGGTTGGAAGGCGCAGGCAGGCGCCTGCGGCCAAGTGTAATAAAGACCACGGAGATGCTCCTCAAAACGGAGGAATACTCTGCGGAACAAATGAGTTAGGCAACATGGAAGGTTGGAAACCATAGTTTGCCATAAGCGGGGGACAATCGGGAAGCAGAATTCAAGGCACTATTGTGAGAAAACTCCACTCACGGTAAGAGGTCTGGCCAGTTGTTATGGTTAGAAATATAGCAACATAGGAACTGCTCCAAGGACTGATTGGCTCGTTCTGCGGTCCCATTAGACTGCGGGTGATACGCAGAGGAGAAAGCAAGCTGAATTTCCAACTGTACACAAAAAGCTCGCCAGAACTGGGACACAAACTGACTACCCCTGTCCGAGACAAGCACCTTGGGTAGCCCATGTAAGCGAAAGATCTCCTGAGGCAAAAATGGAAGCCAGTTCCTTAGAAGTGAGCAACTTCTTAAGTGGAATATGATGGGACATTTTTGAGAACCGGTCAACCACCATAAGGATAACTGTGTTGCCCTGGGAGTTAGGTAACTTCACAATGAAATCCATAGACCGGTGGATCCAGGGCCTCTCTCCATTGAGTATGGGTTATAGGAGGCCCACTGGAAGGTGTTGTTGGGTCTTGCTCTGAGCACGCATGGAACAGGCAGCTACGAAGGCGGTTACATCAGCATGTAGACTAGGCCACCAAAATTGCTGGAAAATGTCCCAAAAGAGTTGATTCTTCCCAGGGTGGCCAGCAGCCTTGGGAGAATGGTAAGCCTGGAGCACGGCAGTATGGAGACTCCCTGGGACAAAGCAGCGGTCAAAAGGTTTCTCAGGAGGAGCATGGACCTGATCAGCAAGAATTTTGTCACCCAAAAGGAGAAGTGAGACTGGTGCGAACCGTAGCCAGAATACGGTCAGGAGGAATCACAGGAACCGGAACCGACTCCATCTTGGAAGTGGAGGAAAATTGTCACGACAAAGCATCAGCCCTTATATTCTTAGAACTGGGTAAGAATGAGACAATGTAATTGAAACTTGACAAGAAAAGAGCCCATCATGTCCTGGGAGAGAGAGGTTTAGCCTCAGACAAGAATGAGAGATTTTTATGGTCAGTAAGAATGAGAACAGGCACAGTGGTACCTTCGAGGAGATGTCTCTATTCTTTCAGGGCTAAAATGATTGCTAACAGCTCTCTGTCACCAATCTCGTAATTGCACTCCGCAGGTGACAATTTCTTGGAAAAGTAGCCACAAGGATGCATAGCGCTCTCAGAGGTAGGACGTTGAGACAGAAGGGTGCCAACACCAGTCTCAGAAGCATCAAACTCAAGGATAAAAGGTAACAAAGGATCAGGATGTGCCAACACAGGAGCAGAAACAAAGGCAGCCTTGAGACTCTCAAAGGCCTTAAAGGACACCGGAGACCAACTCTGTGGGTTACAGTCCTTTCTGGTCATATCAGTCAGGGGCTTGACCAGAGATGAGAAGTTATGAATAAACTTCCGATTTAATAGTTGGCAAAGCCAAGAAAACGCTGCAGAGGATGTAAACCTATGGGTTGGGGCCACTGTAGGACTGCTGAAAGTTTCTCTGGGTCCATCAAAAAACCAGCAGTGGAAATTACATAACCCAGGAATTTAACCTGTTCACAATGGAATTCGCACTTCTCCAATTTACAATAGAGATTGCTCTCTCTTAGTTTCTGAAGCACACGACAGACATCTGTGTGGTGGCTCTCTAGGGACTTGGAAAATATGAGGATATCGTTGAGATAAACCACCACACAACTGCAAAAAATCTCGGAGAACATCGTTAATAAATTCCTGGAAAACTGCCAGAGCGTTACAAAGACCAAATGGCATTACGAGGTACTCATAATGGCCTGTTCTGGTATTAAATGTAGTTTTCCACTTGTCGCCCTCCTTAATCCTCACAAGATTGTATGCCCCTCTCAAATCAAGCTTTTTGAAATGAGTGAAAATAAACACAATTCCTGTGCTTAAAACATGTGTCTAGTGTCACAAATATATGACCTCTATTTGTAACACCAGTAAAACAACAAATTTGAAGGATTATAAATGAAGAAAATATGTGGTGTCAAAATATAAATGACACATTAAATGTGCAATAGTAAACACCTGACTGAGTCAATGGTGCCTAACTAAATATCATAAAAAGCTAGATAACGGCAAAAAATCAAATCTATACATATAAACACATCTACTGTATTAAAGTGAAAAAAAACACCGTGAGTGAGTATAGATAGTGAACAGCAGGCCGAGCCTGTAACACTAAAAAGTGCAATGGATGTTGAGCATAGGGCCAAACATATACCCACAACATTAAATAACTCAGTATAATGTTATGGCCAATATTGGGACAAAGTCCAGATGCAATGTTTGTAAAGAAGTCCCGTATGAGGGGCGCAGATGAGAAATTCAAAAAAAAGGGCAATAAAAACAGGCAACAAAAATAAGGCTTCCAGAAGAAATTTGCAGTAAACTTTTCACAGCAGGCTGCAGAGTGAATAGAACCACCACCATAAGGCACACTTGTCTGCTTACCAGAAATACGTGGTCCCTTGTTATAGGGGACCCGTATAGGCAGTTGGCTCTTAACCCCAGCCAGGGATGAAACGAACTCCTAAGGCTTTGCAGGTACTAATCTCCAGGGCTATCGGTCAGGAAGTCTTCAATGGGGATCAGCTCGGGTCAAAGTAATATGCAGCGAACCAATACCGGTAAAGGACAAAAGTGCTCACATAGTGTAAAACCTTCTTAATGTTTATTAAAAGAAAGCAGCGAAATGTACACTTACATAGCGCATGAATCAGATCAGGACAAAAAGGCGAGCCGGCCGGTCTCGCTATACAGCCCGTGGTTCCGAGACTACGGCAGATTGCGGTAGCGTCAGGACGTAGCTCCTCCTCCCTACGCGTTTCGTCACTAGGCGGACGTCGTCACGGGGCCTCGACGTCCGCCTAGTGACGAAACGCGCAGGGAGGAGGAGCTACATCCTGACGCTACCGCAATCTGCCGTGGTCCCGGAACCACGGGCTGTATAGCGAGCCAACTGCCTATACGGGTCCCCTATAACAAGGGACCACGTATTTCTGGTAAGCAGACAAGTGTGCCTTATGGTGGTGGTTCTATTCACTCTGCAGCCTGCTGTGAAAAGTTTACTGCGAATTTCTTCTGGAAGCCTTATTTTTGTTGCCTGTTTTTGTTGCCCTTTTTTTTGAATTTCTCATCTGCGCCCCTCATACGGGACTTCTTTACAAACATTGCATCTGGACTTTGTCCCAATATTGGCCATAACATTATACTGAGTTATTTAATGTTGTGGGTATATGTTTAGCCCTATGCTCAACATCCATTGCACTTTTTAGTGTTACAGGCTCGGCCTGCTGTTCACTATCTATACTCACTCACAGTGTTTTTTTTCACTTTAATACAGTAGATGTGTTTATATGTATAGATTTGATTTTTTGCCGTTATCTAGCTTTTTATGATATTTAGTTAGGCACCATTGACTCAGTCAGGTGTTTACTATTGCACATTTAATGTGTCATTTATATTTTGACACCACATATTTTCTTCATTTATAATTCTTCAAATTTGTTGTTTTAATGGTGTTACAAATAGAGGTCATATATTTGTGACACTAGACACATGTTTTAAGCACAGGAATTGTGTTTATTTTCACTCATTTCAGCGCAGCTCCTTTCCTTTTTCACTTTATTTGATGTAGTATAACATTCTGAGCAGCAGCTTTTAGTTTTAGGGATAGCGCAATTTTCGTCCTTTACCAAGCTTTTTGAAAACCATTGCTTCTTGAAGTGGTCAAATAACTCCGTAATCAGGTAAGCATTCTTAATTGTGAAATGATTGAGACCCCTATAATCAATGCAAGGTCTTCGTTCACCACTCTTCTTCACAAAGAAGGATCCAGCACCAGCAGGAGACTAGGATTTGCAGATTAAAAACTTTGAGAAAGTGCGTCTGCAACATACTCCTCCATGGCCTTATCCTCCAAGACCAACAAAGGGTAAACCCGGCCATGAGGGGGTATAGCACCAGGTTGAAGGTCAATTGCACAATCATGCGACCGGTATGGAGGAAAAACTACCATCTTGAACTTTGTCAAAGACATCCCTAAAATCGCCATACTCCTCCAGCAGGGAGTAGAGTGAAGAGGTGCACAGGACCTTGGCTACCTTCTGGAAGCATGCCTTACTGAATTGTGGTGACCAGGAGAGAACCTCAGCATGGAGCCAATCAAAAGAGGGGTTGTGTCTCTGTAACCAAGGATAACCAATAACCAGCAGAAACTTAGGTGAGGAAATAACTTGGAATTGGATTCTCTCATGGTGAAGAGCCCCTACACCATGAAGAATGGAACAGTCTCATGAGTCACATGGGCAGCCTCAATGGCAAGTGGAGTGTCACTCAGCTGCAGCGGAATCGAGTGCTTTGATACAAAGGCAGCATCAATGAACAGGCCTGCAGCCCCAGAGTCAATTAGAGCCTGTATCTCGACGGACGACTCAGCCCAAGAGAGGGTAACTGGGGATAAAAAAAACGCCACCTAAGGTCTGTCCGTGAAAGGACCTCACGGTTCAAGTGTTCCCTGGATGGGTAGGACAAGACTTCAAAGACTACAATAAAGGCACAATCTCTCCCTCCTCCGAAGGGCTCTCTCATCTGCAGAGAGATGTGTGAAGCCCAAGTGCATGGGTTCACCTTCACTGACTGACTCGGTACCAGGAGGCATGGGAGGTGAGGGAGGCAAGGGTGGAACTGCAAAGCTCAGACAAATTTACAGGAGGCTTCCGCAAGCACTCCTTTAAAAGAGTCTTTCTCTGAGTCTGGAGTCAATGAGGATGGCAAACGTGATCAACTTCTCCAGCTCAGTGGGTATATCTCGGGCTGCTATCTCATCCTTGATGGTATCCAAGAGACCATGAGAAAAAGCAGCCACAAGGGCCTCATTGTTCCCAGCAACCTCTGCTGCCAGAGTACAGAATTCAGTGGCGTAATCGGCAACATTTCTTGTACTCTGATGGACATGAGGCACTTGGCAGCAGAAGCAGAGTGTGCAGAAATGTCAAATACCCTTTTAAAGGAAGCCACAAGCTCTCGGTAACTCAGGACAATGGGTATTTGAATCTCCCATAGAGGGTTTGCCCAGGCCAAAGCTCTCTCAGAAAGCAAAGATATTACGAAACCTACTTTTTCTTCTATCCGTGGGAAACGCCTGGGGCTGCATCTCAAATTATATCTCAACCTGGTTGAGAAACCCTCTGCATTGGACTGGATCGCCCCCAAATTGCTGGGGAAGCAGAGCGGAACCAGACATACCTCTTATAGAGGCAATACTCGAGGCGTGTGCCTGCACAGAGACTGGAGCAGCAGAAGGCACAGCCTGCAACACAGGTTGTACCGGATGAACCACAGTGGGAAATTCCAGGTGAGCTGTGCGACTCAGGAGCGTTTGTAATGCCATGGGAAACTGATGCATGCGGTGATCCTGCTCATCCAATCTGGAAAAAAACAACAAATTACCAACAAGTGGATTGACTGCATCTTCTGAATTCATGGCCTTTGCCTACTGGCAGAAACCATGAATCAGACTGAGACAGAAGTACAGTTAAAAAAGAACAAACATATTACAGCGCACACATGCAAAACTGACATTTACCTCCAGCAAGGCTATTTAAAAGCACCTAGACAGACATTTTCAAAAAACATTATCAAAAAATATGGGGATTTGGTCACACCATATTGCTATATGGTGCTTAAGCCCACTTACTGCGACAAAGTACCCCATGGTTAGTGGGTCCTACACTATCCATAGATCGGGAGATCCTGCTTCTCTGAACCAAGGCAGCTATACTCCTCTATATGGGAGAACATGAGGTCTCCACCCATGACACAGGTGGTCACTAATTGAGGTACTTACTGAGTGGGGTGCTCCACCCAAAAGGATTTGGTCAAAATCCATACAATAGACAAAAGAGATATTTGGGGGGCACACCCTAAAAAATGCATAAAGATGGTGCTGCCATAAGACCATACAACAGAACAAACATATTACAGCGCACACATGCAAAACTGACATTTACCTCCAGCAAGGCTATTTAAAAGCACCTAGACAGACATTTTCAAAAAACATTATCAAAAAATATGGGGATTTGGTCACACCATATTGCTATATGGTGCTTAAGCCCACTTACTGCGACAAAGTACCCCATGATTAGTGGGTCCTACACTATCCATAGATCGGGAGATCCTGCTTCTCTGAACCAAGGGAGCTATACTCCTCTATAGTACAGTTAAATCACACTTGTTTAATCATAAAAGTAAATAGAACAAATGTAGTAAAAACATAGCCAAAGTTTGGTATCTGGAACGGATAGTCAGATAAGCCAGGAATCGGCGTAGTGCAGGGTTATGCAATTAGCGGACCTCCAGCTGTTGCTAAACTACAAGTCCCATCATGCCAATGCCTCTGGGTGTCATGCTTGTGGCTCTCAGAGTTTTGCTATGCCTCATGGGAATTGTAGTTCTGCAACAGCTGGAGGTCCGCTAATTGCATATCCCTGCTGCAGTGGAACAGCAAGCAGGATCTGGAGCCAGAAGGAATGTCAGCCAAGCAAGTCTTTAACAGGAGCACAGGAGAAAGTCTCAGTAATGTTGACCAAAGCGAAGGCAAAGATCATCTGGGCTGGACGGCTTAAGTAAGCGGGACTGACAAGCAGGATATCATCAACAGGTGAGTCACTGTGGAGAGATAGGAGCTGGCAATTAGCCAACAGCTGAGCGGCCAGCTCAGAGAAGGAAGGGCTGAGCCCAGCCCTGACACTTTTTTACATGTTGATAATAATGTGATAACATCCTCAAACTTTGGAATCCTAAACAGAAAGTGATATTAAGGGAGGAGTCAATAACCCAATGATGGTGGTCTTCAGGATTAGTCCAGTCTTCATCTTGGATGTTCTCCCCCCATCCTCACTCTCTGACCTCTGGTGGGGCTCAGCCCCGCTGTTATTCATGACTAAATCATAGACTATAAAAGCAGAGGCGGCTCTAGGTTTTTTGAGGCCTAAGGCAAATCTTGGACATAAGGCCCCACTCACGCCCATAATGGGAAAAATAATTCAAGTGATAAAAATTAACTGTATTAGGCCCCTTTCACACTTTTGTGACTTTTCCTGTGACTTTGGACATCAGAGTTGCATGACAAGTCATACCCCATGATTCCCATTGATAACCATTCATATCTGTGCGACTTCAAGTCGCACCAACTTCAAAGTAGTCCCTGTACTACTTTGGTCTGACTTTGATGAGTTGAAGTCCATAGACTTTAAGTTTACACAGGCATTCCCTGAAATCGCTGCAAAATCGCGCAACTTTGTAAAAAGGGCCTAAATTGCATATATTAGGAGCTTTAAATCCTTTAAACTATGAATTCACAGTTTCTAGAATTTTCTCTAACCAATTCTATAATCAAAGATCATTTAAACATAAGATATTTATGTGTATATATAAATATTACACACACACAAATATAGATAAAATGTGTGCGGCTGCAACTAACAAAAGTCATTAACCCATATTTATCCATTTACATGAAGGTCAGTTAATATAACCCAGCCAGCACAGGGTTCGCCCTTACTTCAGAGTCTGCAGGATTCATTCTTACAGTGCAAGGGGACCTTTAATGTAAAGGGGAAGGCTGCAGAATTTCTTGTAAAGGGGAACGCTGATGTAAGGGGGGGGGGGGGGCTCTGGTGACCAGAGATCACATTCTATCAGAGTGCACCTTACTGTATTCACTCCCCCCTTACATCACTGATCCCCCTAAGACTGGCCTTGCAGGGCTGTCGCTGACCTCCTCTCAGGTGCACTGTGCAGGGCTCAGTCAGATGGTCCTCTCTGGGCTCCAGCGTTGTGGCTCTGATTTCATCCCATATTCTCCTCTGCACAGTACCCGTGAGCCATGTCCTGGCAGCGCTCTTGACTCCTCTGTAGACTTCCCTCTCAGACTACATACATGATACAGGAGATAGTCAGAGACTCTGTGGACATTATACAAGAGATGGTCAGAGACTGTGCGGACATGATACAAGAGATGGTCAGAGACTGTGCAGACATGATACAAGAGATGGTCAGAGACTGTGCGGACATGATACAAGAGATGGTCAGAGACTATGCAGACATGATACAAGAGATGGTCAGAGACTGTGCTGACATGATACAAGAGATGGTCAGAGACTGTGCTGACATGATACAAGAGATGGTCAGAGACTGTGCAGACATGATACAGGAGATGGTCAGAGACTGTGTGGACTTGATACGAGAGATAGCCAGAGACTGCACGGACATGACTCTCCCATTATGCTTATACTCACCTTTCCTTCATGTGGGGGTAAGTAGAGAGTCCTTTGCCCTACGGAAACGCTTAGCATGAGCTGGAGCTTGCACATTTTTTTTCATCACTGTGGCGAGTAAATGGTGTGGTGGGGGGCCCCAAGCTGTAAATAACTCTTCATGCCCACATAGCTAATAGATGAAAGAGCAGTAAGTTGTCGTGCCCACCCTCATATCCACACTTCAGGTGTGTCCTAATACAGATTGAGTCTGCCCACACACTATACAGCTCCCAGCTGTATAGTGTACAGAGCCACTATGATAATGAGCAGCAATGGCACAGCTCACCTGTGTTCAGTCTTAGGCACGCCACCCCCATCATCTCCGGTCTCCTCCCAGCATCTTCATGCTACTCTGAGCACTTGCTGCATACACAGTATGCAGAGCCAGGCACACGTGGTGGGTGAGGAGGGAGAGGTCAGCAGCGCCCTTATTAAATGCAGAGCTCTGTTGTGATGTAACCTCTGATTGGCAGAGTGTGTGGTGGGCGGGGCAGTGTGTTTAAGCAGCCGTACACAGGGAGTGAATGAGTGAAAGGGTAGCTCGGGGGGAGGCAGCTCTTGTTAGGAGTGAAGTGGTTCAACACACCATAATGCAGAATCGGTGGGAGCCCTGTCAATTGCCACATCTCCTGCCACCAGATACAACTTTTCACTTGCCACTATCGCCTGGCACCAGATGTGGATTGTCACTTGCCACCCTCAAATGCCCACACAACAAATTCTCCTGCGCTCTGGTGCCTAGTCTCTAGATTCGTGATCTAAATAGTTCCTCAAAGGTAATGTCCAAACTCTTGCAGCCCTCCTCTGAACAATGGGTGTTCATTAACACTATGAAAACAAGAAAAAACAGAAGGGCGCACCGACCTTTGCGCATTACCACTAAAAAGGCTTTATTAAAATAGATAAAACAGCAAATTTTCTACTCACAAGCGAGTACACGGTAAAGGCAAATGCATAGATAGATAGACACGTCCACTGCTATGAACTTCCGACCTCCACTCTTAAATGCCGGGAGGATCTGATGCTTCCTCTAGCGAATGGCTGACGCGTTTTAGGGGAGCACCCCTTTCCTCAGAGCCTGCAAGCGGGCCATGGTCTCGTCTCCCCCCATTTTCATCCACTCTCCTTTTGTAGGGAGAGTATACAGGTGGGCGTGGTAGGGCACCCCCATGGCCCCTCCCCCTCATAGACACACCCATCTCCCATTACGTGCATGATAAATTGCATAATTAATGAGTGTTGCCCCTATATATGTCAGTCATGGCGAGCTGACGATCCCCCAGTGACATCCCCACAAAACCAGGCCCCCCCAAAAAATGAATGAAAGGAGTCCGCTTACCATGAGCATGTCATTATACAGCATATTCCCTGTTCGGTCGATTAATCCCATAAGTAACTGGATCTGTATGGCGTCTTCGATCCGGAAGTGCGGGTGTATTTGCGTTCCACCCGCAACTTCCGGTCGTACCACGCCTCACTCCCAGGCTAGCCAAATGCTGGCTCGTGACCCGGAAGCGCGGGTGTGTTTGCGCTCCACCCGCGACTTCCGGTCGGCCCAAGCCTCACTCTTACGGCGGCTAGGCACCTAGTAAGGTGCTGTGTGCATCAGCTGCGCCTGCGCACGTACTCCTCCTACGCATGCGCGCGTGCACATTGCGGCTGATCGCGGAGGCATCAGGGAATATGCTTTCTACCCTATGCCTCTGCTGACATACCCAGGCCACTATAGAGGGAGCTTAATAAAACCCAGCCCAGCTGCTCACCATAGGGGAGACAGCCGAGCGAGGGGGGAAACGTGTGGCAATGAATGAATAATGCAGGGGGAAGTTATTAAAAAATGGGATCAAGAGTGTAGCCCAAAAGAAAGGGGGGGTAAAAAGGAATACTGGAGGCACCCAAACCAACTCAACCCTAGTGTCTATATACTCTCAGGGCAACAGTGTGCATGATGCAGAAAGTGATACTGGCTATAGCCATAAACCATATGTAAATACACACATACATGCAATTGGCACATCGGTGTATATAGGCTGCATATGGATGTAAAAACGGGGGCATTCAGGTCCAGTATTACCACACTTAAAGTCGCTACCTATGGAGAGCGGGTGTGCAAATATAAAAACAATTTTAGTTAAAAATCGCTAATATCAATAAAATTTATAAAATCACATTAGTACTTAATAATTAATAAAACACCAATGGCGTGGCGAACTCTATACATATAAAAGTCTTTCTAAAAATCACAAAACCACAGCACACTCCCACTCTTGCAGGACTAGAAGTGTTAAATACTGAACCTTGTTTGTATACATATATACACACACATAAAAAGGGAGTGCACACATCTATATAGAGATCTTAGGACCTCTAACTCAACAGCAAGACCATTTAGCCCACTTGAAGAAGTCCCCATATGAGACTTACTAGTGCTGCAGAAATCTAAACATGACATAAATAAAGCTTCAGTCAATCCCTAACTGCCCTTCTGACCGCCCCCTCTGCCCCTATTAGAAGGGCTGAAGCTATGGCACTGTACTAGCGTGGACCTATACTGAAGGTACTGGCTTACTAGTCTCTAATGCTGCAGAAATCTGTTAACAGCTGCTGAAAAACGGCTCCATACTCAGTGTACAGACCCCAAACCAAACTGTCCCTCTACTACAGCTGCAAATCTCAAACTAGGTTATGCAGTTCTAGTTCTTCGTTTAGGCCTTTGGGGGCCATAGTGTCCATGGTAAAGATCCAGTAGGCCTCCCTTTTACATAGTAGCTGGTACTTTTTACCGTTGTCTAGCTCATTCGGCATAGCCTCAATGCCAAATACCCTAAGACCTTCTATGCTACTATCATGAACCTCCTTGAAGTGCCTAGGTACAGAGTATTTGTCTTTTTTCGTCAGAATATTGCTCCTATGCTCATTCATCCTTGTTCTCATCTGTCTTGACGTGCGACCAATATAGAGATGGCCACAGGGGCACAAGAGCCCATATATGACACATGGGGTCCCACAATTTATAAACTGTTTGATCTTGTGTATTTTGCCATCAGCACCTATTAGTTCTTTCTTTCTGTGGTGCATGTACAGGCAGTTCCCCCAGCTTTTAACCCCACATCTATAATTCCCCTTTTGGTCGAATAACGTCGTCCAAGGATTGTTGGGGCCTTTATTTCTAGTTTTCTTTATCCTACTTGGGGCAATGATGCTCTTGAGATCTTTTGGTCTCCTAAAGATTATATTCGGGCAGGGAGATGCGTCCTCAAAATGGGGTCTGACTCCAAGATCTTCCAATTCTTTTTTATAACTTTTTGTATTGCATTTGCTTTGTTACTAAACCTAGTGCAAAACCAAACTTGCGAAAGTTCATCCCCCTGAGGTTCCACCTTTCTTGCTCTCTCCATCTCAATGTTGTCATATTGTACGAGGTACTTCTGGAAGGCTTCCTCTAAATGCTCGTCCGTGAACCCCTTCTCTTTAAATTTGTTCCTGAGGACCACACTTTGTTCTTCATAATCTTGTTTGAGGGTACAGGTCCGCTTCAGTCTACAGAATTGGCCAAAGGGGACATTCCGAATCCATTGTGGGTGATGATGGCTACGAGCGTGGAGGTAAGAATTGCCGGCACTTGGTTTAAAGTGAGTTTTTGAGTAGATTTTCCCTTCATCATCTGCCCGTAATTCCAAGTCAAGAAAGACCAAGGAGAAGTCGTCCACCACATGTGTGAAAGAAATACCAAAAGGATTCTCTGCGCAATGTCTTAAGAAGCCTTCCAAATCCTCATCGGTTCCACCCCAAATGATGAGAATATCATCAATGTACCTTGAGTACAAAATCAAATTACCACCAAACGGTTATTGGCCCAAAATATAATTCTGTTCCCAATACCCCATGAACAAGTTTGCATAGCTTGGGGCAAATCTAGCCCCCATGGCTGTGCCCTTGACCTGCCTATGGAATCCATCCATGAATGTAAAGTAGTTGTGTGTCAACGTGAATTCAATGCAGTCATATAGAAACTGGGCTTGTATCGGATTACACAGACGCGTATCAGCCAGATAATACTCTACTGCTCTTAGCCCAAATTCGTGCTGTATGGAAGTATATAGAGATGCCACATCGAGAGAGAGCCATCTGTAGCCTCTCTCCCATGTGTATGTACTAAGAATCTCCAGGGCGTGGCCTGAATCTTTAATATAGGATGGTAGGTTAGTGACAAGTCCTTGGAGGAAATAGTCTATGTAGCATCCCAAGTTACTAGTAAGGCTGTCTATTCCAGCTATGATCGGTCTACCTGGGGGTTTCTCCATATTCTTGTGTATCTTCGGAATATGGTAGAAATGGGGTACTACAGGATGTCTGGGAAGCAAGAAATAGTACTCATTCTTGGTAATGACTTTGTTGGTAAGTGCTTTATCTACAAGTGTTTTAAGCTCAGTGCCATAGAGGGCCGTGGGATCCCAAGTCAGTCTCTCATAAGTGCTTTTATCTTCAATTAGTCTTAGTGCTTCGTCCACATACTGGTCCTTATCCTGTATAACCAGGCCACCCCCCTTGTCTGCTTTCCTTATTATTATCTCAGAGTTTTTCTTCAGGCTATTCAGCGGACCATCCAGATCGGCCTCATGGCCTTTGTTGAACTTCCGAGTATGGTTCCCACATACTTTCCTAAATTCTCCCATCACTACCTCATAGAATGCCGGGATACAATTGCCCTTGTTCCAATGGGGATAGAAACCAGATTTTGGTCTAAAGTTAGTACTAATAATCCTATCCTCACAGCTCAAAGAGGGGATCTCCTCCATAGGATCCATACCCCCTTCAGCATATAATTCTTCCAGAATTTCTAATATTCCTTCATCATCGAAGTCTCCAGGGGAGGGGGGGAACAGTCGTCTCAACCTTTTTGTCTACCATACCATTAATTTCCTTGAGCTTGAAGTGGCGTTTAAGTGTCAAGTTCCGTATAAACTTGTTTAAATCAATAAATAACTCAAAAAGGTTGGGTGGGCTCTCTGGGGCATAGTTAAGCCCTCTTCTGAGCAACTTTAATTCGGGTTCTGGGAATTCGCATTTTGATAAGTTGAATATTCTTATTGTGGAGTGGCCTTCTCCTACTTTAGATTCTTTTGAAATTCGCTGCCCTCCCCTGCGACCTCTCCTCGTAGCTTTTGCTGTAGTTGTCTCCTGGTGTTGGGTGGTGAGACCATTCGTGATGTACTGTTTCTCTGCGCTGCGGGTTTCGTCTTCCCCGCAGCTCCTTCCACAAAAAAAGACTCGTCAACTTTTGATTGTAGTCCTTTAACATCCCTGACTTTACTCCCCACTCCTGTAATGGCGTTTGGTCTTGGTCTTTGTGGGAGTCCCTGTTCTTTCTCTGTCACCTCTCTAGTCTGGTGTATTCGCATGGATCCGTGACCAACTCTTGCGCACCTTCCTCTTCCTGTGGTACTAGATTAATACAGTATCCTTTGACCTGCCTAGTGTGATCTACAGTCTTCTGTGCCCCTTCATTTGTTTTTCCATCGAGGACCCTTGGGCCAGGATGCCCAAATTAACTATCTTGTGTTAGGGGAGGGGGTGGAAAGTCGTCATGTACATTCCCTCTAGATGGACCATAGAGCAAATTATCTTTGATCCTCCTGTCGTTTGCATTGCTGTCTCCCCAATTCCTATTATAGAAGTGGTCTTTATTTGTGTTTTTAGCTCTATCTTTATTTTTGTTTCTATTTCTATTCCTATTGTTATTCTTCCGATATTTATTATTATTCTTGTTTCTATAACTATTACTATTAGGACCTTTGTTCTCATTTCTAATACTCTAATTTCTACCATTACCAATTTGGGCAGTGTCTACTGGGTGATCGAGCCGCTCCATATCGCCCCCTGTCCCCTTAGATCCCATTTTATCCTTTTTCCAGTAAAATTCACACCCCATCATATAATCCTGTCTGTCTCTCTCAAATTTACCAGATTTTTTGACAATCAGGTCAGCCTCAAAATCCATTGTTTGTTTGTTGATCCTCAAATCCCATACAGCGAAGGATTCCAGATCAGTGAATTCTGATAGCTGCTCCTGAATGCCAACTAGATCTTGCTTAATGTGTTCTAAATTCCTCTCCCTTTGGCTAATGATCAAATTTAACCAGGATTTATTGAATGACCTCATTTCTTTAGTCCATTCTTCTCTAATGTCATCATCTAAAAAGCTACAAATGCCCTCAAATACACCCTCAAATGCCACCAGATGTGGATTGTCACTTGCCACGTCACCTACCACCATTTGCAGATTGTCATTTGCCACGTCACCTGCCACCAGATGTTGATTGTCACTTGCCACGTCACCTGCCACAAGATGCGAATTGTCACTTTGCCTGCCACCAGATGTGGATGATCGCTTGCCACGTCACCTGCCACTATTTGCAGATTCTTACTTGCCATGCCAGCCAGTGCCACCAAATGCGCATTTTCTCTGCATTGGTGGAAGGCTGGCAGAACGCTCCTATTTAGCACAGAGGTAGGTGCAGTTGTCGGTTCTGAGTGAGGGCAGGAGAGCGGTGATGCGGGGCGGGCAGTGAGAGATGATGTAATCTCTGCTCATCTGCCCACTCGTTTTTTTCATCCGCCTGCCTAGCTCTCTCATGCAGCCTGCCTGCCCACCGCACCCGCCACCTGGCTGCAGAGAGGCCATGGCCCGCTGGTTAGGCAGGGACCCCTGCAGCAAGAGACTCAGGGCTATGGCCCCAATAGCCACCCCCTAGTGACGCCACTGTGCTCATGTCTAATAATAATCTTTTTATTTTTATTTTAGTAGATGGACGGGAGATGAGGAAAACCTCAGAGGATTGTCTCACTTTGTCTCCAGACTGTAAAGTAGAAGATGAGGACATCACACAGTATAGTCCAGGAGAAAACCCGACTACCTCAAATGTCCATCCGGCACCACACAGTGTAGATGGACCATCGTATTCCTCTTATCCTGAGGAACCTCAGACTGTGAGGGACGGTGCCGCCTTTCCAACAGATAAGAGGTTTTCCTGTACTGAATGCGGGAAGTGTTTCCATTCTAAATCTAGTCTTAATCGGCATAAAAGAATTCACACAGGAGAGAAGCCGTATTCCTGTCCTGAGTGTGAGAAAGGTTTTGTACAAAAATCAGATCTTGCCAAACATCTAAGGACTCACACAGGGGAAAAACCGTACTCCTGTTCTGAGTGCGGGAAATGTTTTTCGGACAAGTCCTTCTATCGCACACATCAAAGACTGCATAAAGGTGAGAAGCCGTATTCCTGTGCTGTGTGCGGGAAATGTTTTGTAATAAAAGCACAACTTGTCGCACATCAGAGGTCTCACACTGGGGAGAAGCCTTATTCTTGTCCTGATTGTGGGAAATGTTTTTCAAGGAAGTCCAGTTTTTCCATACATCAGAGATTGCACACAGGGGAGAAGCCATATTCCTGTGCTGATTGCGGGAAATGTTTTCCACAGAAGTACCTTCTTTACACACATCAGAGAATTCACATGGGGGAGAAACCGTATTCCTGTCCTCAGTGCGGGAAATGTTTTTCACAGAAGTCTGTTCTTTCCAGACATCAGAGATCTCACACAAGGGAGAAGCCACTTTCATGTCCTGAGTGTGGAAATTGTTAGTCACTGAAGTCCTGTCTTCCTGTACATCAGGAATCCCACACAACCCTTGAGGTGTATTAGTGCCTTGAGTGTGGGAAATGTCTTCTAAATGAATGTTGCTGGACATCACAGCTCTCATGTGGGGAAGAAGCACACCCTGATATACACCTCAGATATACTCCATGGCTGATCTTCATCATGTAAGAAACAGTTCATAAAAAGATCAGAGATCACCAAAGACATGGATGAAGTGTTGTACTGTGTTGGCCATTGATAGCAGTAGAATAATAAAAATTGAGTCATTACCTCTCATTGGCTGAGTACATTTTGTGGTGTAAGATTTCACAAACACTTATGCCGCGTACACACGGAAAAAGCTCTGATGGTTTTCCCGTCGGAATTCCGACGGAATTTCGCCCAAACAGTCTTGCCTACACACTGTCACACCAATTCCGACAGTCAATAACACCACGCCTTAAAAAACGTTCGACTGCACTATAAAAGGGAAGTTTAATGCTTCTGAGCATGCGTCGAATTGTTTCCGAGCATGCGTCGGAATTTTGCGTGTCGGAATTGAATACACACGATCGGAAAATCCGATAGAAAGGTTTTCTCAAAGTCCGTCGGAAATTCCGACAGAAAAAGACCGATGGGCATACACACGAAAATCCGATGAATAGCTCCCATCGGACTGTTTCCTTTGGAAATTCCGACCGTGTGTATGCGGCTTTAGAGGTCTATTTTTAACAATTTATTGCATAATAGGTGACAATTTTTCAAGCCATGACAAATATTGGTTGTATTTTGTTTAATACAGTGATGATGGTGATGATAAGTATCACAGGAATTGGCTCCATATAGTAGCTGAAGAAATTATTTTTCCTTTTAAATGATTAGAAACTTTTTGTCCAGCTCAGCACAAATACCTAATGGCATTTTATTTTACCCCCATTCACAGAATCTACATGGCCTATCATGCAAATCTTTTATGAATAGACTCCTAAGTGTCAGGAAATTTTAGTTAACCACCCATAGTACATCCAATGAGAACAGGTAGCACAGCCAGGCTAGGTGACATTCCTGTACCTCACCTAGCACATTCGCATTAGCGCTCCCCCATGACTGCTGTGTCTGGTGGACAGCTGATCATGTCAAACAGGATTATGTCACCAATATGAATTGGAAAAAAACCTGCGCTATGTGTAATAACTCAAATACCTACAGAAATAACTTATACCGGACTGCTGCTGTAACAAAGGTAAGTATTCCCTTTATCACCTAGAAGAGCATTATGTGTCACAGCGCTGTCCTATTGTGTGTGCACATAAATCATCACAAATACACTAAAATATGTGGAGACATTCATATATAAAGTGCTAGGGGCTAAAAAATAGGATTTTTATAACAGCTTACCTGTAAAATCCTTTTCTTCGAGTACATCACGAGACACAGCGCCTAAGTAATTACTGTATGGGTTATATAGGGACCACTAGGTGATGGACACTGGCACACCCTAGACAGGAAGTTTAGCCCCCTATACAACCCCTCCCCTTACTGGGAGTACCTCAGTTTTGTAGCAAAGCAATATCTGTGTATTAGAAGAGGGGAGGGACCTCTGTGTCACGTGATGTACTCCAAGAAAAGGATGAAGACCAAGTTGTGGCCTTGCAAATTTGAGCCATGGAGACTTGGTGATGCACTGCCCATGAAGCACTAACAGCCCTTGTGGAGTGCGATTGGATTTGAAAAGGTGGAACTTTCCTCTTCAAACCATAAGCTTGAACAATTACCTGTCGAATCCACTTAGCAATGGTAGATTTCGACGCTGCCTGTCCTTTTTTAGGACCTTCAGGCAACACAAACAAAACATCCGTTTTGTGAATCTGAGCAGTCGCTTCCAAATAGGTTCTGAACGCTCTCACTACATCCAGAGAATCTAGTGATTTTTCCTCAGTAGAACAGGGATCTGGGAAAAATAAAGGCAGAACAATATCCTGGTTTAGAAAGATGAGTGTAGTTGGGACTTTGTGTGAGCCGTGACTATCCAGTACACAGGACTCCATCCCTAATAATTTGAGGGCAGAAGGGGGCAGTGGGACTTTATATGAAACAAAATACTTAGGGTATATTACTCCAATCAATAAATTAAAGTAAATTCCTATTTTATTGGGAACACATAACAGAGTAGTACAGTGGATATATTATAAAATGATAATACACACAATTATACAGTTTAACACAGCATGATAAAAAATGGTAATAAGCAAAATTATACAGTATGATACAGTATGATATCACGGTAAAATTGATAATACGATAATAATGCTGCACATGGTACGGTAACCAGAAAGCCCACAGTACATTCAATAGTGTGTGTATAAAAATAACCAATAAAGTAGATAATTGATTGAGGTAGGTCGAACCCATAATACTGTCCTGGCTATAGAGACATGGCATCCAATGGCAAAAAGTTCAGAAGGCTCGACGCGTTTCGTGGAATATCTCCACTCATCAGGAGCAGCTGTATATTGAAAACACCTTTGATAAATGATATATTGATGATATTAATCGATAGTGATTAATTAAACACATAGGCAGGAGGGGGAGCATAATGGTGGTCCTAGCCACTCTTACCTATGGATGACAGGTAGTATATATAGTATAATAAATGGTACTGGTAGTATGGATCCGAGACACTGGGGGGGTATCTGTAAACATCCTCCCGGGAGCTGAGGTGACATCCAGGGTCAGTGACCGGGCCATAGAAATGGAAATGGATAGAGTGAATATTGCTTGAGGCAGGACCTGCTTTGCCGAAGTAGTGAGAGTAGGCATAGGAGGCTGGTGAAAAAAATAAATTTGGATTATTGTGAGTGAAGAGTGACTAGCTAAGTGTGAAAAAAAGAGAGAAAAGGAAGAGAAAGAATAAAAAATAGTGATAGAGAAACTAAAATTGGACCAGTGTCACCACTCCCCAAAGATCAAGGAGTGTCCATGATGTGCAATAAAATAAAGTGACTTAAATAGAAAACAAAACACCGTTAGATGGTCAAGGAAAACCTGGAGCAGAGTTGGTAGTTACCTGCAACTGCACAGGGAAGTGTGTAGTGAGTAAGTGAAGGAATGGTAAGGGCAGATTAGGCCGGAGATCACACTGGAAATAAGATAGTGTTGAGAAAGGACCCGTAACAACACCGAGGATGTACACCAATGTCACGCATGCCCTGCTTAGAGGGAAGGGCGGCCACGTCTGAGCGACTAGCGCTCATATAGAGGAGCCCAGCGTCCCTCGTGTTGGGGCGTGATTGGAATGACAAACACGTCAGACGTGCGGCGTCAAATACATGATGCCGGACGCGAAGGCGTGTGGGCGTGGCATCGACGTGTAGCGACGGCAGGCCACCGCCCCCGTAATCAGAGAACCCGGGGGCGGGGATAGCCACGGTGCACGTCGCAACTCCCGGAGATGAATGGATAGACCCCCCATAATAGGTGGCCTCAATGATAATAGCAGGAATGTTAACAATAAAAGTAAAGCATGTACATATATTAACTAGATTGGATAACCTGCCCATAGATAGCCAGATGGTAATGAGAAATAAAAAGTAAATTGTTTCCATCCCTAATTCGTTTGGAAAGATGAGTGTAGTTGGGACTTTGTGTGAGCCGTGACTATCCAGTACACAGGACTCCATCCCTAATAATTTGAGGGCAGAAGGGGGCAGTGGGACTTTATATGAAACAAAATACTTAGGGTATATTACTCCAATCAATAAATTAAAGTAAATTCCTATTTTATTGGGAACACATAACTGAGTAGTACAGTGGATATATTATAAAATGATAATACACACAATTATACAGTTTAACACAGCATGATAAAAAATGGTAATAAGCTAAATTATACAGTATGATACAGTATGATATCACGGTAAAATTGATAATACGATAATAATGCTGCACATGGTACGGTAACCAGAAAGCCCACAGTACATTCAATAGTGTGTGTATAAAAATAACCAATAAAAGTAGATAACCAGTACCATTTATTATACTATATATACTACCTGTCATCCATAGGTAAGAGTGGCTAGGACCACCATTATGCTCCCCCTCCTGCCTATGTGTTTAATTAATCACTATTGATTAATATCATCAATATATCATTTATCACAGGTGTTTTCAATATACAGCTGCTCCTGATGAGTGGAGATATTCCACGAAACGCGTCGAGCCTTCTGAACTTTTTGCCATTGGATGTCATGTCTCTATAGCCAGGACAGTATTATGGGTTCGACCTACCTCAATCAATTATCTACTTTATTGGTTATTTTTATACACACACTATTGAATGTACTGTGGGCTTTCTGGTTACCGTACCATGTGCAGCATTATTATCGTATTATCAATTTTACCGTGATATCATACTGTATCATACTGTATAATTTTGCTTATTACCATTTTTTATCATGCTGTGTTAAACTGTATAATTGTGTGTATTATCATTTTATAATATATCCACTGTACTACTCTGTTATGTGTTCCCAATAAAATAGGAATTTACTTTAATTTATTGATTGGAGTAATATACCCTAAGTATTTTGTTTCATATAAAGTCTCACTGCCCCCTTCTGCCCTCAAATATCCTGGTTTAGATGAGAACCTGAAACCACCTTCGGTAGAAAGCTAGGATGAGGACGCAATACTACTCTATCCTTATGAATAATTAAATATGTCTCTTTACAAGAAAGAGCCGCTAATTCTGATACCCTTTTTGCAGGAGAAATTGCTACAAGAAAAATTAGCTTCCTTGTCAAAAGGACCAAGGGAATAAGTTGTATCGGCTCAAAAAGGCTGTTTCAGTAATGCCGACAGAACTAAATTCAAGTCCCAGGGCAGGGGAGCTCTAACCGGTGGATTAAGCCGTGTTACCACCTGTATAAAGCTTCGGACCAAAGAATGCAAAGCAATGGGACATTGAAACACTATCGACAAGGCCAAGACCTGGCCCTTGATAGTACTCAAGGCCAGCTTCATCTCTAACCCCATTTGCAGAAAGGCAAGGCATTAAGGCTACTTTCACACTGAGGCGGGCGGGCGCTGGCGGTAAAGGGCCCCGCTTTTTCAGGGCGCTTTGCAGGCGCTATTTTTAGCACTTTAGCGCCTGCAAAGCGCCTCAGTGTGAAAAGCAGCCTAATCAAGGTAGAAATTACTGGGCCTGAAAGCCCACGACTCTTCAGAATGTGGGTTTCAATAGCCAAACCATTACATTTAGTGTTTGTAAGGTAGGATGGAACACTGGTCCCTGCGATAGCAGGACTAGACGTGGTGGTAGGGTCCATGGGGACCCTACCGCCATCTTCACTATTTCTGCATACCAAGATCTTCTGGGCCACGCTGGGGCCACTAGAAGCACCCACATCTTTTCTTGCTTGATCCTGCAAAGAAGTCGTGGTAGCAGCAGAATAAGAGGGAATGCATAAATCAGTGAGAACTGATGCCACGGACTCAACCACGCATCTGTCCCGCATGCAAATGGATCTCTTGTTCTTGACACAAAGTTGTTGATCTTGTTGTTGAACCTGGACGCAAACAGATCTACATCCAGGATCCCCCATCTTTGGCATATAGCCAGGAAGATGTCGGCGTGAAGAGACCATTCCCCTGGGAACAACTGCTGGCGACTTAATTAGTCCACCTGCCAGTTCTCTACCCCTGAAATGAAGATTGCCGATATGCATGGCACATGCTTTTCTGCCCAGATTAAGATCTGGTTTACCTCTCCCTGGGCTGCACGACTCCTGATGCCTCCTTGGTGATTGATAAAAGCCACTGCTGTGGCATTGTCGGATTGGATCCTGACAGGATAACCCTGCAACTCGGATACTGTTTTACAGCAGTCTCGAACATGGGCGTTCGCAGAACTTTTTTCAGGGGGGCATCATTTTAAGGTCACCCATGCTCTGACCCTTTTCGACAATGTCGTTATCACAGTCAGAGACTGCAGACATAGTACAGGAGATGGTCAGATACTGCAGACATGGCCCAAGAGACTATAGGAGACTGTGGGCATGGCACAAGAGACTCTAAGAGACTGCATACATGTGGGGGGAAACAGAGAGAGACAAGGAGGGTGACAGAAAGAGACAGAGGGGGTGACAGAGGGTGGTGACAGAGAGAAAGGGGGTGACAGAATGAGATAGAGGGGGGTGACAGAAAGAGACAGAGGGTGGTGACAGAAAGAAAGGGGGTGACAGAGAGAGGGTGACAGAAAGAGACAGAGGGGGTGACAGAAAGAGACAGAGAGGGGTGATGGGGGGTCAGAGAGAGGGACCCCCTAGCCCTGTCTGCAGTCCCTCAAGTGCCTCTATGTCCCAGTGGTGTGTGTAATGCTCAGTACAGTACCTGGATAAAGACAGAGTGGGGAACTCCTGATCTGATCCCTAAATCCAGGGGGTGGCACTTGCTCCCCCTTGCCCCTACCTGCAGACGCCCATAGTCTCGAATGAACCAGAGCATAGGGAATCGCTTCGAATGAAGCCACCAACTTTCCCAACAACCTCATACAAAGGCAAATAGAAGGACCCTTCTTTGCCCTGACTGCCTGAACCAGCTCCTTTATGGCACTGATTTTTGCCTGGGGTAAAACCACCCTCTTCTGTTCGGCTGACCATAAACATAAGATTCTATGCATATGCACCGTAAGGCGAGAGGTCTGAAGGATAGAATCTCTGATTGCGTCAACTGCTAAACACAAAGCCGCTGGCAGGTTGGCTAACTCCCGGGCCTGCTGTTCAGGGAAAACCTTGAGCACCTGCTTCAAGTGGTCTCTCAAGGATTGACATACCCCAATTGCCACCACTGCAGGTTGAGCCACTGAACCTGCCAAGGAAAAAAAGTTTTTTTAACAGGAATTCCAATTTTTTATCGGTTGGATCCCTAAGCATTTGAGCGTTGTCAACAAGACAAGTCAGACTTTTATTCAAAGAGGATATAGTGGCGTCAATTGCTGGTATACCCCACATCTTTGTGAATTTTTCCTCCATAGGATAAAGTGTTGAAAACTTTTTAGGAGGGAAAATTTTTTTATCTGGGTGATCCCACTCGGAATAAATAAGCTTTTCCAGCAAGAAATGAACAGGAAAAGCATGTGCAGTTTGAGGAGGCTTCAGTGAACCCAAACAAAAAGTGGGTTTTTCAACCGACTCAGTTACGGGTAACTTAAATGTGGAGCGGACCATTTCTGTCATCAGTCTCATCCCAGTCCTCTGATTCCTCTGTTTGAGGGTCCTGGGTGGTAGAAGGGGACCTAATGCGTTTTCTTCCACTTTGTGAATATGCGATTAAGGCCATTAATCTTTTCTCTAATCCACTCTAATCCTGAGTAATATATACAGGGGCTGAAATTCCAGACGCAGTTGCAGCCCCTAACCCAGATGGCTCACTCTGACCAGCCTCCCTAGGTCCTTCAGTGGGAGATGGTGCTGAAGAGGGGGGATCCTCAGAGCCTGAGGGAGATCCCTTTGAGCCCCTATTTCTCGGGGTATTTGTACCTCCCTTTCTGCCCATAGTGCCAAGCACAAAATGCAGAGGTACTACCATAAATGCACCCACTTCTGAGCAAAATAGTCTAGCAACTGCCGCTGCTATCAAGGCTCAGTCTGATGCTAAGTAAATGTTTGCCTGGGAATGCCTGTGTCACCCACACTAACATGCCATTCATCTGCTCTGTGTCCCTCCTTGAGCTGTGTGCACCTGCAAAAGAGTGCACTTTATAGCCTTGTATAGCCCGTGCTGTGGGAGTTTAACCCACGCCGACGTTGCGCTAATGCTCCACCACCCCTTTCGCCCC
Organism: Lithobates sylvaticus; assembly: GCA_028564925.1. Lineage (NCBI taxonomy): Eukaryota > Metazoa > Chordata > Amphibia > Anura > Ranidae > Lithobates > Lithobates sylvaticus. The sequence goes on from CM053028.1 coordinate 581,741,332, forward strand.
CCCCCCCCCCCCTCGTCTTTTTGAAAACAGACCACTTTTCCAGCGCGAGCCGAGGGCTCCAATCCTGATCGGATCGCACATGGAGGGAAGGCTGGGGCGAAGGAGAGAGGAGGGCTGGTGGATGGAGAGCCGTCATAATGGCAGCGGCGGGAGGCGGTGCAGCATACCGCCGACTTCCCTATGGCCTCTAACCTGAACGAAGCTGTGGAGGGACTGTCAGAAACCTGAACCCTGGCCGTCACGGCCTGCGGGCGCCACTGCGCATCACCCAGGATGATTGGATCTCCCTGTTACCAGTTGCCGAATTTGCATATAACAATGCCATCCACTCCGCCACCCAACAGACGCCTTTCTTCGCCAACTATGGCTTCCACCCCTCATTCCTACCCAACTCCCTCCCTGAATGTACCGTGCCCGCGGTTTAAGAAAAAATTTACTTTTTTGCTTCCAATAACCTACTTCTGCAGGACACCATGGCCCGGACCCAGGAACATAATAAGACAGTCTTTGATAGGAAAAGGCGAGGGGAGCTGAGGATGGCATGTCCCTCGAAGAAATTGGGCCCCAAGTTCTTGGGACCCTTCCCAGTCAAACAGAAAATAAATGAAGTGACCTATGAGTTGGAACTCCCAGACTCTCTCAGGGTCCATCCGGTATTCCACGTTTCCTTGCTGATGCCCTGCACTCCCAACCCCTTTCCCAACAGGAGAACGGTACCCCCTGACCCAGTGCTAATAGATGGCGAAGAGGAGTTTGAAGTGGAGGCCATCCTGAATTTTAGGAAAAGGAGGAATCAGAACCAGTTCTTGATAAAATGGAAGGGCTACGGTCCTGAAGAGTATTCCTGGGAGCCCGAGTGCAATATCCACGCTAAGAGTCTAGTTCAATCCTTTAAGAGAGCCCATCCTGAGAAATTTGCCCAAAGGGGCATCCAGAGGCTGCCCCTAGGAGGGGGGCAATGTCATGAAGATCCTGCCAGAAACCTGAACCCTGGCCGTCCCGGCCTGCGGGCGCCACTGCGCATGCGCGCCGGCGCGCATGCACGTGTGCGGCCGCGCACGGGCGCGCGCACAGGTAGACAGGCACGCGCTCTTGTTGGCGCCAGGTAGGCTATTTAAATCCGGCCAGAGCAGACGGTCCCCGCTGTCTGCTCTACAGCGTTGTGGTGTACAGCGTTGTGGTGATTGTAACCTGATCCTGATACCTCTGACCCGTGTTGACCCGGCCTGCCTGTGACTATCCATCTGTCTGCCTGCACCCGACCTTGGCTTGTTTGTGACCATCCTTCTGCCTAACCCACTTGTACCTTGCTGCCAGCCTGATACCCGACCCGGCCTGTTCTGACGATCCAGTCTGCTCTGAGAACCAGCCTGCTTTGCTTATCCAGTTTACCTGTGCTGATCCAGTCCGCTCTGAGGTCCTGTCTGCCTTGCTGATCCAGCTTACCTGTGCTGATCCAGTCTGCTCTGAGAACCAGTCTGCTTTGCTTATCCAGTTTACCTGTGCTGATCCAGTCTGCTCTGAGAACCAGCCTGCTTTGCTTATCCAGTTTACCTGTGCTGATCCAGTCCGCTCTGAGGTCCTGTCTGCCTTGCTGATCCAGCTTACCTGTGCTGATCCAGTCTGCTCTGAGAACCAGTCTGCTTTGCTTACCCAGTTTACCTGTGCTGATCCAGTCTGCTCTGAGAACCAGTCTGCTTTGCTGATCCAGCTTACCTGTGCTGATCCAGTCTGCTCTGAGAACCAGTCTGCCTTGCTGATCCAGTCTGTCCATGCTGACCCAGCCTGCTCTGCTGTCCAGTCTGCTTTGCTGATCCAGCTTACCTGTGCTGATCCAGTCTGCTCTGAGAACCAGTCTGCCTTGCTGATCCAGTTTGTCCATGCTGACCCAGCCTGCTCTGCTGTCCAGTCTGCTTTGCTGATCCAGCTTACCTGTGCTGATCCGGCCTGCTCCGCCGTCCAGTCTGCCTTGCTGATCCAGTCTGTCCATGCTGACCCAGCCTGCTCTGCTGTCCAGTCTGCTTTGCTGATCCAGTTTACCTGTGCTGATCCGGCCTGCTCCGCTGTCCAGTCTGCCTTGCTGATCCAGTCTGTCCATGCTGACCCAGCCTGCTCTGCTGTCCAGTCTGCTTTGCTGATCCAGTTTACCTGTGCTGATCTGGCCTGCTCTGCTGTCCAGTCTGCCTTGCCGATCTAGTCTGTCCATGCTGATCCGGCCTGCTCTGCTGTCCAGTCTGCTTGCTGACCCAGTCTACTCACCTTGTCCGCTGAGTTGACCCTGTGTCGCTCCACTGGTCTGTTGATCCTGCCAGGCACCCGTGCTCCTCCTCACTCCTGGGTCTCCTGTCACCCTACCAGGGAACCAGGAGTGGGAGACGCAAGGGAGGCCTCCCTCTGCAATTCGGGCTCGCACAACCAGGTACGTGACAGGGACATTCCCGAAGAGGAAAAAAAAAAAACCTTTCCACATCCTACATGGAGCCTGGGCTCGGAGGAGCGCGCAGATTGTGACACAGAGCGAGACTGACAAGTAGGGATGAGCCGAACACCCCCCCGGTTCGGTTCGCACCAGAACCTTCGAACGGACCGAAAGTTTGCGCAAACTTTAGAACCCCATTAAAGTCTATGGGACTCGAACATTCAAAATCAAAAGTGTTAATTTTAAACGCTAATATGCAAGATATTGTCCTAAAAACACATTTTTTTTTGGGAGCACTGATTTTAATGACGATTAAAGTGAAAAAAAAAAGTGAAATATTCCTTTAAATATCATGCCTGTGGGGTGGCTATAGTATGCCTGTGAAGTGGCACGTGTTTCCCGTGTTTAAAACTGCTTGCGGTTTTAATGTAAAGTCTGGTTCCGGCAATATGGATGAAAATCATTGAGAAAAATGGCATGGGTAGCCCCCCATGCTCATTACCAGCCCCTTTGGGTCTTGTACGGATATTAAGGGGAACCCCGTACTCAAATTAATTTTTTTTTGAAAAACATAGGGAAGGGTTATCACCCCTGTATAATTTTTTTTTCATCTCACTTCCTGTTGTCTCCTTCCGTTTGCAAGTAGGAGACGTTTGCAAGTTGGATGTTTGAAAGTAGGGGCCTGCCTTATATGCTCTGCAGACATTTGTCCCTAAGGTGTAGGCATTGCCACAAGTTAACACTGTAAGCCCTCAAAGTGACTCAGGGCGCTGGGGTGCCCTGCTGTGAACCATTATATCATGAATTGTAATTACATGCCATTGTTGAACAGTGGAAGAAAAATTGGGCCTTTGGTGGTGGTGGTGCTGGTGCTACAACACTGTAAGTCCTCACAGTTACTCTCGGTGGGCCCTGGAATGGGCCCTGCTTTGAAATATTATATCAAGAATTGTAATTACATGCACCTGTTAAACAAACAGGGGCTAAAAAATTGGGCCTTAGGCACTGGTGCCACAACACTGCAACCTCTCCCAGATACTCTAGTTGGAGTGCAGAAATGAGCCCTGCTGCAAAGCATTGCATCAAAAATTGTAATTACATGCCTAAAAAAATTGAGCTTTAGGCACTGGTGCTGGTGCCACGACACTGCAACCTCTCCCAGATACTCTAGTTGGAGTGCAGGAATGAGCCCTGCTGCAAAGCATTGCATCAAAAATTGTAATTGCATGCCCCTGTAAAACGGGCTGAAAAATTGGGCCTTGGCACTGGTGCTGGTGCCACGACACTGCAACCTCTCCCAGATACTCTAGTTGGAGTGCAGGAATGAGCCCTGCTGCAAAGCATTGCATCAAAAATTGTAATTACATGCCCCTGTTAAACAGGGACTGAAAAATTGGGCCTTAGCTACTGGTGGCGGCACCCAGAACCAAAAATGTTCTTCCAAGCTATCAGCAGGATCATTGAGAAGGAAGAGGATAGTCAGTCAATATAACAGGACAGTCACTCAGCATCAGCATAGGCAGTCTTGAAAAGGACATTTAAAAAAAAAATATTCGGTTACATCAGCTTCAGGTGCTTGGTAGCTGGTGGTGATCCAAGATTGATTCATCTTTATGAAGGTCAGTCAATCAACCGAGTCGGTGGACAGGCGCACCCTGTGATCGGTTACAAAGCCTCCAGCAGCACTGAATGTGCGTTCCAAAAGAACGCTGGATGCAGGACAGACCATTAGCTTAATTGCATACTGTGCAAGCTCTGGCCAGTGATCCATCCTCAAGACCCAGTAAGCCAGAGGATTTTCGGTGGGAAAGGTGTCCAAGTCTGACCTTGCCCTTAGGTATTCCTGCACCATGTAAATCAGACGTTGGCGATGGTTCCTGGAACCGATCATACCTTGGGGCTGCGAACTAAAAAATTGTCTGAACGCATCGGTCAGACGGCCACCTTCTCCACCACTCCTTCTGTTAATGACCGAAGCTTTAGCAACTCGTTGTCCAGGACCAGGAGTTTGTAACCTTCCAGTCTCTGGGAACGCGTTGCACAGACCTTTCTGCAAGGCCTCCCTGAGATGTCTCATCCTCTGCTCCCTCTGCGATGGCAAGATAAGGTCCGCAACCTTACCCTTGTACCGTGGATCAAGGAGTGGCCAGCCAGTAATGGTTCCTCTCCTTGATCCGAAGAATACGAGGATCCTTCCGCAGGCTTTGTAGGATCAGGGAGGCCATGCAGCGTAGGTTAGCTGAGGCATTCGGTCCGGAGTCCTCTGGGTCACTAAGGACGACATGATCCGCAGCCACCTCCTCCCAGCCACGTACAAGTCCACTGGTTTCTTGGGACTGTTAATCATCCCTAAAAGACTGCGGATGCTGAGTGCCAGGCTCCACCTCCATGCTGACACAATCCTCCTCCTCCTCCTCTTCCTGTGTGATGGGTGGGACAGAAGGAACACTGTCTGGATAAAGGGGGCCTTGAGAGGCAAGGAAGTCCTCCTCTTCCTGCCTCTGTTCTGCCTCAAGTGCCCTGTCCATTATTTCATGCCGCATATGCTCCAACAGGTGGACAAGGGGTACAGTGTCACTGATGCATGCACTGTCACTGCTCACCATCCTTGTGGCCTCCTCAAATGGTGACAGGACAGTGCATGCATCCCTGATCATGCCCCACTGGCGTGGTGAAAAAAAACGACATCCCTGACCCTGTCCTGGTGCCGTAGTCGCACAGGTACTCATTGATGGCCCTCTGCTGCATGTGCAGCCGCTGCAGCATGGCCAACGTTGAGTTCCGCCTGGTGGGCATGTCACATATAAGGCGGTTCTTGGGCAGGTTCAACTCCTTTTGCAGCTCAGCCAGCTGAGCACTGGCATTATATGATTGGCAGAAATGCACACAGACTTTCCTGGCCTGCCTAAGGACATCCTGTAAGCCTGGGTACCTGCCCAAGAACCGCTGCACCACCAGGTTAAAGTGGAAGTAAACCCTTCCAAAGCACTTTGGCCTACAGGTAAGCCTAGATTAAGGCGTACCTGTAGGTCCAATAAATATCTCCTACACCTACATGGTTTAGGAGATATTTAGAAATGAAAAGGCATCGCTGTCTACAGCGCATGCACCATAGACAGCGGCGCGCAGGCACACTGAGGATGCCGAGATCACGGCGATATGCCGATCTCGTGCGCATGCGCGGGAGTGACGTCATCGCCGCTCCAGGGAATGATAGCGCTGGAGCGGCGAGACCCGGAAGTCACTCCGGCCCTGGATGGCGGCGCAGAAGATCGTGGATAAGGACAGCTTCGGGGGCTTCGTTTTCAGGTAAGTCTTTCATAATGCTCCAGGATATCATTCTATCCAGATTTTTCTCCTGATCTACAAAAAAAGCGAGCAAAATTTGGAGAAGTGAAACGCAAACTACGCCAAGAAAACCTGACGTATGCACTACTATACCCGGCAAGACTACGACTAACCGCTCTTGGGGGGCCCATCTTTTTTGACTCCCCGGAGGGGGTGGAAGAATGGCTGACGGCCCATAAAGAGAGACTCTAGTAGACATAGGACATTGAATGGCCTTATCAATCGAGAGGACATTGCCCCACCTTTTTGTATTAGTCCTTTTTTCTTTTTTTTTTTTTTCTTTTTTTTTTCCCTCTTATTTTTGTCCTTTGCCCCTTTTTTTTTCTGCCCTTTAGCCAGGGGTGGAAATAACTATAATACCTATCTTTAATAGGGAAACAGGAGAACAATGAGCAGGGTGTCGCGGATTTGGAAGGGACACAGCTCAGGGCTCTCCTGGTGCATAGGATGTCTTATGGTGTTTGTGTTTTTTGTCATTTACGGTAAATTCCTGGGTACATGGGGTGGTTGGGATAGGGTGGGGAAGGGAGGGGGGGTAAGGTTGAGTAAATTTATACTTAAAGAGCTACTAAGATTGTGTGTATGGAAAGGTCACAGCAAGAAGCCCCCGGGTACGCCTGGAAAGGCAATGCGAGGTTTGAATAGGAAGGATGGACGACACGAGTGGATGAAATGGTATGAATTGAATAGATTGAGTAACACGGAACTTAGGAATGCAAGGGGGAGGGAGGAATGGAAGAGGTTCACTAAAGAGAACACAATGTTTTTTGTAACTTTCTCCTTTTTTTTCTCTTTTTCTTTTTCACTATATACTAGCACGATACAGGTAGCTCGCACAGGCACAAGCTTAAAAAGCAATAGAGAATATATAGAATCACAATTTTTAAGGAAAAATTTCGTAGTACACCAATGACTGAAACTTCACAGAAAACACGAAAGAAAATCACAATATGCTCATGGAACGTAAGAGGGTTGGGGGACAGGGGAAAAAGAGCAGCAGTTCTAGCAGCAGTAAATACCCAAAGGGCCACGGTTGTATGTTTACAGGAAACACACCTTACAAATAACACTACACCCCAACTGGGATGGGGAGGGTTTAAGCCCCAGTTTTACTCGTGCCACACAACCTACTCCCGAGGGGTTAGTACCTTGATTAAATCGGGGGCTCCTTTTAATTGTCTACAGACGAGAATAGATGAACAAGGTCGGTACATTTTTATACACTGCACAATTGAGGATAGAAATATGATTTTGGCCAACATATACATCCCCCCGCCTTCCAATACAGATATTCTCTATGAATTGATAGAATTTGCACTGGACAAACCGGGAGTCCCTCTGTTGATAGTGGGTGACTTTAATATGGTCATTGACCAGAAACTAGACAGATTCCCACAGGGGACAAAACGGGGAGAGACGATAGACGACCGCCTATCCCAGGTAATGGGTGAGGCAGGTTGGAAAGATATATGGAGAACATACAACCCCCAAAGCAGGGGGTACTCCTGCTTTTCCAGAACATATTCTACTTTGTCCAGAATTGACCTAGCTCTGGGTAACGAGGAGGTGACCATAATGGTGAATGATGTAAAGTACTTATCAAGGGGTCTTTCAGATCATTCACCAGTGATAGTATCCCTGGACTTAGGGGAGGGCACTTCCTTAAGGGAGTGGAAAATAAGCCCATCATGGCTGGAACTCATTAAAGACCCACAGGTAGTATCAGAAGCTCTAGCTGAATATATCAATTTAAACTCTGGCACCGCCCCTCAAGGAGTAGTGTGGGATACGCTTAAAGCTTACCTCCGAGGGCTACTGATTCAACAGATATCAAGAATAAAAAAAAAATCTTTCGAAAGCGAAGCAAGGGCATCAGAACGAGTTACCCTTCTAGAAAAGCAGTATATAAATGATCCGACATCTGAAAACCTAGGGGCCTGGGTAGAAGCACAACGAATATACCGTCTAATAATGGTGAGAAAAGCAGAGAACAAACATATGTTCCATAAACAAATTGCATTTGGGGAAGGGGAAGGTATAGGCCGGATGCTGGCACATTTAGTAAGAACAAATTCACCACCATCCATAGTACCCATAATTAATACTACCGAGGACAGGACATCTACGCATACACCCGAGATTGTAAACAGATTTAAAAATTATTATGAGGAACTGTATAGTTCCAACCAGGAGGGAGGAGGGAAGTCAATGGACGCTTTCTTCAATGAGTTGAAGGTCCCAGGTCTCTCGCAGGAAGATAGGGATATACTTGATAGACCTATAACCCTGAAAGAGATCCAGCAGATTGTGCGGGAAATGGCGGGACAAAAATCACCAGGCCCAGATGGCTTACCGGTCGAGGTCTATCGGCACTTCGGGGGGGTACTACTCCCGGAGTTGCTGAAGACCTTTAACTGGTCAGCAACAAAGAAAGAACTCCCTGTGTCCATGACGCAATCTACTATTATAGTAATACCTAAGGAGAATAAGGACCCGCTCAGGCCCTCTTCATATAGACCCATCTCCCTGCTTAACATAGATGCCAAAATCTTGGCAAAGGTGCTGGCAAATAGACTTAATGGGGTGATAGAGGGGCTAGTACACCCTGACCAGTCAGGGTTTATTCCGGGGAGATCCACGAGTATAAACATCCGACGGGTCCACTTGAATCTTCAAATACCCTCCGATGAAGAGGGGCAGAGAGCCATTCTCTCCTTAGATGCGGCCAAGGCTTTCGACACCCTGGAGTGGGGATATCTGTGGAGAGTCCTGAGTGAGTTCCAGATAGGACCAGCATTTATAAACTGGATTAAACTGATGTATAAATCACCCGAGGCGAGGGTTAGAATAAATAACGACCACTCTACCAGGTTTCGATTGCTGAGGGGGACGAGGCAGGGGTGCCCATTGTCGCCCCTCCTCTTCGCCCTCGCGATCGAACCCTTGGCCATCTCCATAAGATCTTGCCCAGCGATAAAAGGCCTGAGAAGAGGGATGGAGGAGGAAAAGGTGATCCTCTTTGCGGACGACCTCCTACTACTACTTGGAGATGTCCAAGGATCATTAAAAGAAACAATGTCAAAACTGGGAGGCTTTGGGAACTTCTCGGGGTTGAAGATCAATTGGGGAAAATCTAGCCTCTTACCCATAGACGAGATGGAAATTGTCCTACCCCAGGAAGCTACACGATTCCAAATAGTCAATCAAATGAAATACCTCGGTGTATACATCACAAAGGACCCTAAAAAATATCTAGTAAATAATTTAATCCCACTTTTGACTAAATTTAAAGAGAAAACAAAAATCTGGAAGAAACTCCCGCTATCTGCAGCGGGCCGCTGCAATCTAGTTAAAATGATTTTTTTGCCCCAACTTCTATATGTTTTGCACAATTCCCCGGTATGGATCTACAAAAAATGGTTCCATAGGATAGATACCATATTCAGGGAATTGATTTGGAAGGGAGGAGCAGCTCGTATTAGTTTAAAAACATTACAGCTCCCGAATGGGGAAGGTGGAGTCGCACTCCCCCATTCATTTGACTATTTTGTAGCGGCCCAGCTCCAGTATATGGGTAGAAGCGATCAAAGGGAAACTCTACTAGGGAACTTTTTTCAGATGCCAGTAGTGGAGGCCTTGGAGGCAGGTCAGGTAATGCGAAGGGCCCCTACTCTTGAACTAATGGGTAAGATTTGGGAGACGGCCAAGGAAACCCTGGGATACAGTGGGTTTACAAAATACTCACCCCTATGGAATAATGGTAGACTGGGGGAACTACAGAAAATAGGACCAATCAAGGAATGGGAAAGGCGTGGTATAAAATGGCTTCACCAACTCTACCAAAATGGTAAACTTAAGTCCTTCCAGGAGCTGAGAGAGCAATTTGCAATCCCGAGAAATTCCTTCTTTAGATATCTTCAAGTTAGACACGCTATGACATCACAATTCGGTGAAACAGAAATTGAATGGAGTGATATACCGGTACTACAGGTCATAATCGAATCAGGAACGACGAAAGGCCTAATATCCAAAACCTACCTAAGTTTAAATAGGAAAAGAAAGGAGAAACAACAGGAACTACCTGCCAGGAGGAAATGGGAAAGAGACGTGGGAGATATAACCCCTGCCCAGTGGGAAAGAACCCTAGAGCTTGCCCAGTGCGTATCCCTATCCCCGCCCCAGAGGATGTCTCACTTATTCCTATTGCATAGGGTGTATTATACGCCGCAAAAACTATTTCTGTTTGGACGGAGACAGGATGCCACCTGCCCAAGATGTGGATGGCTAGAAGGGGATATGATCCACATGTTCTGGAGATGTCCTAAACTATTCCGGTACTGGATGGAGGTGGTGGAAACAATCACCCATGTCTTCGAGGTACCCATAGAAGTAGAGCCTATGACGTGTGTACTGGGGTGGCTAGAGGGAAAGGGAAAACCAAAGGGTACTGGCTTGGCGATCCTGAGATGCCTTTTCCAAGCCAGGAAACTTATAGCCCAGAGATGGCAGTCTTCCACCCCTCCATCCAGTGGGGAATGGGAACAGAGCATGAGCATGGTGATCCTAAAAGAAAGAACATTTTATATTAGGCAGGGCTGTATTCATAAATTTGATGAGATATGGAAAAAATGGTGCGAGAAAAAAGAAAGTGAATGCATGAGCACATAAAACGGGCAGAGGTATGAGAAAGAGACAGGACTAGATAATAAAGAAGGTATATGGGTTTGTAATTAGGAAGTGGAACAGAGAGGAAGTCAAGTATAGGTTGAATGGAAGAGTGGGTAGGGCGGAAGATGGAAGGGATGAGTGGTTTGTTTGGAGATGGAGGGTGTAGACAGGTGGAGCGAGAGGGGGGGAGGGGGTCCCCTAGAAATGGGGGACTAACAGGCAATCTCCCCATCTATGTTTTCCGTTTTTCCCCCTTTGATCTCCCTTGTTTCTCGATGTGTCTATTTTAAATATATTGTTCTCCAAAGAATGAATGAAGGAGAGAAATGTATGTTTTGTAAGTATATAATGGAAAAATTGAATAAAGATATAAAGTTAAAAAAAAAAAAAAAAGTCTTTCATAATGAGCTAGTATGCTATGCATACTAGCTCATTATGCCTTTGCCTTGCATGGTGTCTTTTTTTTTTTTTTTAAGAGGCTTTACTTCCTCTTTAAGGATGTGAGCCACACAGGGCACATGGGTCAGTTGTCCCTGTCGCAGGGCAGAGAGGAGGTTGGTGCCATTGTCGCAAACCACCATTCCTGGCTTAAGCTGGCTTGGCATCAACCACCTCTCGGCCTGCCCCTGCAGAGCTGACAGAACCTCTGCCCCAGTGTGGCTCCTGTCCCCCAAACACACCAGTGCAAGCACGGCATGGCATATATTTTTGCCTGCGTACTTGCGTAGCCCCTTGAACGCCTACGGAGCACCGCTGGTTCAGAGGACAAAGCACAGGAAGAGGACATGGAGGAAGAAGAAGAGGAGGGGGTGGAGGAGAGAGGTGTGTCACAACCAGTAGTAGCATTTTGGAGGCGTGGTGGCGGAAAAACCTCCAACACTACTGCACCTTGTCCTGCACCCTTCCCAGCTGCCAAAAGATAGGTAACGTCCCTGTCCATGCCTGCTGGACCATGAGTCAGCGGTAATATGCACCTGACCGCCCTGTCCAGCGAGGCATGGACATTGCCTTCCACATGCCGGTAGAGAGCCGGAATCCCCTTCCGTGAGAAAAAGTGGCGATTGGAAACCTGCCACGAGGAACCGCACATTGTACAAACTCACGGAAGGGGGCCAAGTCTACCAACTGAAAAGGCAGCAGTTGAAGTGCTAGCAATTTAGCCAAGCTAGCATTCAACCGCTGGGCATGTGGATGGCTGGGAGTGAACTTCTTTCGACGGTCCAGCAGCTGGGGCAGGGAAATTTGCCTGGTACAATCGGACGTCGGTGTACTGCTAGCAGAGTGCCCACAAGTACTTGGCTGTGACACACCTAATACTACACCTTCATTCCTCTCAGTGCAGCTTTCAGAGAGGACTGAAGGTATAGTGGGGTTGGAGATCCCAGCTGATGAGGAGCAAGAAGATGTCCGCTTTGTTCTTTGGTGTGGGTCTTTAAGGTACGCTTGCCAACGAGCTGCATGGCAGGTCAACTTATGTCTGGTCAAGCATGTGGTGCCCAAGCGGCTGATGTTTTTGCCACGCGAGATACGCTTGAGACATATGTTGCAAATAGCAGCGGTGCGATCCGCTGCACTCGTCTCAAAAAAGGCCCACACCAAAGAACTTTTGGAATAATGTGCAGAGGCAGCGCCCTGCACAGGCGGAGCTCTGCGGTTTGATTCAGTCAGTGTGCTGCCCTTAAGCTGGTCCCCGGAGGGCATCCTGCCTCATTGGAGATGTGCCTCCTTCTCCTCCTCTCTCCTATCAGGCACCCACGTGGAGTCAGTGACCTCATCATCCCCTCCCTCTTCATCACTGGAGCAAACCTGGCTGTATGCTGCAGCTGGTGGAACCTGACTGCCAGATTGCTGTCCTTGAGCATCCCCTCTCTATGCACTGACACTACTGCCTTCCTCTAAGTGGGTATCATCATCAGAGCCTTCAAACAGCTGGGCATCCTCCTGGAGCATGTACCCAACACTGTGGTCAAACAGTTCGGGGGACTCAGGAGGACATAGTGGGTCTAGGGAAGGAGTGACTGATGACATTTAGACAAGGGAAGAGGACACGTTGGCAGCTGCTTTGCCAGTACCCTGAGCCTGGGTGAGAGAGGATGAGGAGGACTTGGTCATCCACTCTACCAAGTCTTCGGCATGATGCGGCTCAACACGTCCAGCTGCCGAAAATAAGGACAAGCGTGTCCCATGGCCACGTGCTGATGATGATGATGCACCGCATCCACGACCAGCACTGTTGCCTCTAGACACAGAGCCTGCTCTTTTATTGGCTCGTGACTTTCTGCCTCTCCTTGTTGGCCTTCCAGACATACTAATGGCCTGCAGGGAGATGGGAAAACCAGCAATAAGGGGTAGCTTCAGGTGTATACTGTGCAGGAGGCACACAACACCCACTTTAACTGCTACAGATGCCTGTATTACAGAACACCAGCAATAAGGGGTATCTTCAGATATATACTGTGCTGAAGGCCTGTATTACAGAACACCAGTAATAAAGGGTAGTTTCGGGTGTATACTGTGCAGGAGGCACACAACAACCACTTTAACTGCTGCAGAGATGCCTGTATTACAGAACACCAGTAATAAAGGGTAGCTTCAGGTGTATACTGTGCTGGAGGCACACAACATCTGCTTCAGGTGTATATTGTACTGGAGGCACACAACACCCACTTTAACTGCTGCAGAGATGCCTGTATTACAGAACACCAGTAATAAAGGGTAGCTTCAGGTTTATACTGTGCTGGAGGCACACAACACTCACTTTAACAGCGCTAGGTTTGCAAGCCACAAAGACACTGTCCCTGCCTATCCTGCTCTTTCCCTGACCACCGCAACACACGACACAAGGCCGCCGCGCTGGCGGTCTTATATAGTGTGGGGCGTGTATGTAACCCCCCCATGAGTTCATGAGTTTGAATCGAACACAGAGCTCATCCCTACTGACAAGCATGGAAAGGTATGTGCTCTTCACAGCCCCCGGTGGTGACTTTAGGCATAGCATACATTTACTTAAAGGAGAAAACCCACAAGAATTAGAAAAAATCCATTGGAATCTCCCATACCTTATCCAGCTGCAGGGTTCTGTGGTAACAGACCCAATCTTCACCTCTCACGGTGGGCTCTCTGTTTAGAAAACCTTCAGTAACTGGGGCCACCTTTTTATCGGGGAAACCACAGCCCTGGGCCTTTAAAGCACCCCGCCAGGAATATGGCTGAAAAAACCAAAGCACTGGATCCCGGGGTCCATCTCTCTAAAAAGAGAAGCATAACAGGTAAAACCTTGTTTGTTCTGCCACGAGGCCCGGGTACCATTCAATTCAGCCTAAAAAGACACTTTGAATGGATCCGGCTGCATGGCTTGCCCCAGGAAGGAATATTCCAGCAGAGCTCAGCACATCTTTACTCAAGACCAACACCTTAGACACTGGCGAAACAACTGAGGTACTCCCAGTAATAAGTTATATAGGGGGCTAAACTTCCTGTCTAGGGTGTGCCAGTGTCCATCACCTAGTGGTGCCTACAGTATATAACCCATACAGTAAATACTGTGGCTCTGGGTCCCGTGATGTACGAGAAAGAAATAATATTCTCTGTAGATCTACTGCTTCCACTTTACATCTACTTCATTGATCTTATGGTGTTTATCAATCAAGTAAGTAAACTAAACCATGTGCAAATTCATATACAACATAAAGTGCTTTGTGCTCAAGATGCTGTTCCCTGCAGATCCACTGCTTCCACTTTTCACCCACTTCTCTAATCTTATAATATTTGTTGCTGTAATAAATAAACAGTAAACCTGTGCAAATTCAATTTCATTTAATTTAATTACCTTTAGGTGGGTGCTAGTAGGTAAGTGTTAGGTAAATTGCCAATGCCTTACCCTTCTTTTTGTTTAGGCTTGGCTGTTTAATTTGGTTTGGGGAGGAGCCATAGAATAGAGGGGGGTGTGACCACCTGTACTCTGCCCTGAAAGACCTCCCTTACTTTCTCCAATAAATGTTCTGGAAAGGAGGCGGGTCAGGGACTGGAGAGCAGGCAGTTTATACAGCCCTGGCCCAATCATTAATTTGTATGGGCAGGGGCGGGGCTGATATATATACTGAGGTCACATGCTTCCTGGGGGAGATGGGAAGAAACTGAGTCCAGAGAAACAGTCAAAATGTGACTCCAAGGAGCAGGCTTGAAGGCCTGGGGGTTCAGAGACCCCAGCGCTGGAGAGCAGGAACCAAACCTGAAGGCCTGAGGGTTCAGAGATCTCAGTGCTGGAGAGCAGGAACCAAACCTGAAGGCCTGAGGGTTCAGAGACCTCAGTGCTGGAGAGCAGGAACAAAACCTGAAGGCCTGAGGGTTCAGAGACCCCAGCGCTGGATGGTTCAACTACACCAAGTCATCAAAGAAACCCTGGGAGAAATGAACCAGGCATCTAGGCTGGGATGGTTCTATCTACAAGAAAAACGGAAAGTAGCTGCAAAGAGGATGAAGTAGACCGGGATGTTATCCAGACTTTCCTCAACTGACCTGGGAGGATCGCAGGAGGCAAGATGGGCAGGTGAGGCCTGGGACTTCCAGCATCCATATACCAAGGTGCTTTCCAGAGGGGCATCGGTCAGTTCATTAAGGGAAAGGGACTTAATTACTCTAAGGAACCAGAAGGAAGAGGCAGCTCATACATTCCTGTTAATACACTTGTAATGGACTGAAACCAAGAAGAATAAAGTTATCTGTTCAACCTTTATTGACTGTTTCTGTTGTGAATTGTGCAGGGGTGGAAGAACGGAGGTATGTTAGCAGTTGAGTATGAACACACCCAGCAGCTCCCAAGGGAGTAGTGCACTACATAAAAATACATTTTGTGCGCAATATAGGGTTCTCTGCAAGTCCACTGCTTCCGCTTTGCATCTACTTCGATGAACTTATTTTGATGGGAAATCGCTCCGTGGTCCAAACTGTGCCAGCAGTAGTGTAGGCACGGGCTTCTTCCACCTCTTCCACACGTGATGGTGAGGGCGCCCCCTTAGTAGTGCTTCCCCACTCACCAGAGCAATATGACTCCCAGCTTTTCATCTACCAGAGTCACCAACATCCTTCACACTCTCCTCTCGATGGCAAAGGAACCGGATCCTCCTCACTCACTCCTGCAAGTCTGCTGCGCTTTCTGTCAGTCTTCCTCCTAGACTCCTCCTCCTCCGACCGCTGTTCCAGCAGGAGCTCCGCCTCTTCATACACACTCAAGGCTCTGCTTCTTCATACACACTCAGAGCTCTGCCTCTTTATACACACTCAGGGCTCCGCCTCTTCATACACACTCAGGGCTCCGCCTCTTCATACACACTCAGAGCTCCGCCTCTTCATACACACTCAGAGCTCCGCCTCTTCATATACACTCAGAGCTCCGCCTCTTCATATACACTCAGAGCTCTGTTTCTTCATACACTCAGAGCTCTGCCTCTTCATACACACTCAGAGCTCCGCCTCTTCATACACACTCAGAGCTCCGCCTCTTCATACACACTCAGAGCTCCGCCTCTTCATACACACTCAGAGCGGAGAGAAAGGGGAAGGATATACGGTACATACACACATAGCACAAGGCCATGTTCACACTATGAGATGATTCTTCAGCTGCAGTTCTTCTGAGCTCCACAAGGTGGTGATCTCACCTCTACCTAGACAGGAAGACTCTATGGAATACAGACAGGAAGTGATGTCAGATTCAGACAGGAAGTTGCATTTGGTAAGAGGTAGCGAGACGAAACTGCAGGATCTGGTGGCAGAGGAGGTAATATGCAGATTAACCCCTTCAGGGGGATCAGATGATTATTAATATATCTTCCTTAGAAATCTGGCCATACATGGTTCAGTTTTATCGTTCAGCCAGCGGGATGAGAGGAAAAGCTGAAGTGATTCCCCCATCCACACATTGGAGGGGGATGGGGGAATCCTCCCCGCTGCACTATTTTTTTTATGTACCAGAAATGGCTGTTGCTAGGCAGATCGTCCTAATCTGCCACTTCCTACTTCGCGGTGATCTTCAATCTTCTTCTTCTCCTCACGTTGTCTTCTGGGTAATGGGGTGCGCTGTGTTCTGGAAACTGTGTGTGTCCCAGAACACATCTGGCCATTCACAAAGCGCTGTGCGACTCACACATGCGCAGTAGGAAATGGGCAGTGAAGTTCGAATGATGGCACCGGGACCCGATTCGATGGATGGATCAGCCTCATGCAGCCAACATCGCGGGCACCCTGGACAGGTAAGTGTGCTTATTAAAAGTCAGCAGCTACAGTGTTTGTAGCTGCTGAGTTTTAAAAAAAAAAATTTAAGCTGCACCTCCACTTTAAATACATACTGACCTTCATATTACCTCCTGATATGCTCATCCTATTATTGTACAACCAATACCAATCCAGATAATTATCTGATATCAATGTTATCTGTCTACAGGGAAAGCTTCATAGATGACGGCACAAATGAGGATGGAGGAGGACCGGAGTCACATGACTGAGAAGATACTAAACCTCACCCTGAAGATCATCTACCTGCTGACCGGAGAGGTGAGGAGGATTCTGGAAGGTCACATGACATCACTCTTATCTCTATTAATTAAATCACAGACCTGACCGGAGAGGTGAGGAGGATTCTGAGATTTTAACATGATATTCCTATTGCTTCCTCAATACAGAGATTTTCTCTTGTGAAGTCTGATGATCATATGACCATCACAGTGCCTCCATGTGACTCTCTAAAACCTGAGAGACACAACATGCAGAAGATTCTAGAAGTCACCAAGAAGATGATGGAGCTGCTGACAGGAGAGGTGAGCGGTGCCGGGAATTCTGGGACATTATCCAGTAACAGACAAGGGATGTGTCTGGATGGTGACTGTATCATTGTGTGTGTCAGGTTCCTATAAGGTGTCAGGATGTCACTGTCTATTTCTCCATGGAGGAGTGGGAGTATTTAGAAGGACACAAGGATCTCTACAAGGACGTCATGATGGACAATCAGCCGCCCCACACATCACCGGGTAAGAGGAGACTTTATTGTAAAGGAGAGAGCAGTACGGAGGCTCCACCTAGATCCCCCATCATCTGATAAACACATAGAAACAATGTATTCAGTCAGTGTGTGTGTTTCCTACAGATGGATCCAGTAATGGGAACCCACCAGAGAGATGTCCCCGTCCTCTGTATTCCCGGGATTCCACACAGGAAGATCACACCATCCCTCACCATCACCAGGTAGATGAGGAACAATCACTGATAGTATCATTAGGATCTGTACATTATCTGCATTGTTACCTTTGATATCATTTTTTATTATATATTCAGAGTGGAAACCTGAGAGATTCTAAAGTTGAGGTTAAAGAAGAGATAAAAGAGGAGGAGGATGAGGATGGGGTCATGGAGCAGTCAGAGTCTTTAAAAGAACACAAAGATCTGTACCGGGACACCATGGTGAAGTCATCCCGCAACAGAAACCCACCAGAGAGATGTCCCCGTCCTCTGTATTCCCGGGATTCTACACAGGAAGATCACACCATCCCCCACCATCATCAGGTAGATGAGGAAGAATTATTGGTAGTTCTGATTTATATACAGCATGTTTGTTACAATTAATGTTTTATTATATCTTTCAGAATAGAAACCTCTGGGATGACAAGATTATTGTGAAAGAAGAGTATAAAGAGGAGGATGAGGAGTATGGAGTGATGGAGGAGTTATCAGAAGGACACAAGGATATGATGGAGCCACCAAATACCAGGAACCCACCAGAGAGATGTCCCCGTCCTCTGTATTCCCGGGATTCCACACAGGAAGATCACACCATCCCCCACTGTTACAAGGTTGGTGGGACAGAGGTTATAAAACACAGACTCATGGAGTCAACGTGTGGATTTTTTATGTGGTGTCACAATAATAAAGCTTATATCTTATAGATGATATTCACTCTCCTTTTCCTGATTTAGAGTGGAGATCCAATCAATATAGAATTTGAGGTTAAATCAGAAGAAGAAGAGAGGTATGTGAGGGATGATCAGCAGTCTATGGAGGAGGATGGAATAACGGGGACATTTATAGAGGAGGACACTCCTACAGAGATCAGCTCAGGTGGGTCATTAACACTGAATACATTCCTCCACCCATACTGCTCACTGATTGGTCCAGAGTAGGGTGGGGACTGGTTGATATCAGCCTGTTATACCCTGGTCACTTTCCTGAGCTGTGTTCCCCGTCCTGTATCCCTCCATTTCTCTCAGATAATCTTCCTTCTCTGTGCTGCAGACACAATTTATGTATCTAGACTGGATTTATGGAGATTCTGGGGTCCAGCTGACAGCAAAATGTTAATTTTCACCATAGGTGTTACTAGACCTAGGCACCTTGGGTATGTGCTTTGGGTCTTCTGCCACATAACTGGGTATGGCAAGATGTCTGACAGACAATTCTCCCAGGATTACTTGTTCTGTTGTCTACTGACTGTGCCAGGTGGAGGGATATGTCTGTATAGTCTCAGACCCAAGTCACTGAGTGCAGTCTCAGGAGATGGGAGGCAGCGGTGTGGGACCTCTGCAACTTGTCTCATGTATAAAATGAATCTATTACTGAATACCAATATTGTGAGTCCTGACCCTTACATTGTATAATTTATATTGTACATTACATACACCTGACTTCTTTTGCACCCATTTCTACCAGCTGTACATTTTATATATGATGATGTGATTGGAGCACAGACTTTTCCATGTTGATAATAATGTGATAACATCCTCAAACTTTGGAACCTTAAACAGAAAGTGATAATGAGGGAGGAGTCAATAACCCAATGATGGTGGTCTTCAGGATCAGTCCAGTCTTCATCTTGGTTGTTCTCCCCCATCCTCACTCTCTGACCTCTGGTTGGGCTCAGCCCCGCTGTTATTCATGACTAAATCATGGACTAAATAAGGAAGTGCAGGACTTCTTGTGTTGGGAAGATGGCAATGAGTGATAGAGGGGGTGGGGACACTCGTCCTATAATCCCCTCATCACTATCACTCCTATAAAAGACAGTTCTCATTGTTTCCTCACTCTGACTAAGGTCCATGAATAAAGAAATGAACTGGTAGGAGATCAGAGGACCCATTTACTAGTTACCTTGAGGGGGGAATTGTAAGATCCTCAGAGACAAAGCTGCCTGATGTGGGCGGAGTCCTGGTTTAGGGGAACAAATCTGCTCATGTCTAGTAATAATCTTTTTATTTCTATTTTAGTAGATGGACGGGAGATGAGGAAAACCTCAGAGGATTGTCTCACTTTGTCTCCAGACTGTAAAGTAGAAGATGAGGACATCACACAGTATAGTCCAGGAGAAAACCCGACTACCTCAAATGTCCATCCGGCACCACACAGTGTAGATGGACCATCGTATTCCTCTTATCCTGAGGAACCTCAGACTGTGAGGGACGGTGCCGTCCTTCCAACAGATAAGAGGTTTTCCTGTACTGATTGCGGGAAGAGTTTCAGTTCTAAATACCAACTTACTAGGCATAAAAGAACTCACACAGGGCAGAAGCCGCATTCCTGTCCTGAGTGCGGGAAATGCTTTATACAAAAATCAGACCTTGTCATACATCAGCGATCTCACTCTGGGGAGAAGCCGCATTCCTGTCCTGAGTGTGGGAAATGTTTTTTAAACAAGTCCAGTCTTAACAGACATCAGAGATCTCACACGGGGGAGAAGCCACATTCCTGTCCTGAGTGCGAGAAATGTTTTTTAAGGAAGTCTAGTCTTTACAGACATCGGAGATCTCACACAGGGGAGAAGCCGTATTCCTGTCCTGAGTGTGGGAAATGTTTTTCAGTGAAGTTCAGTCTTTACACACATCAGAGATCTCACACGGGGGAGAAGCCGTATTCCTGCCCTGAGTGTGGGAAATCTTTTTCACGGAAGTTCAGTCTTTACACACATCAGAGATCTCACACGGGGGAAAAGCCGTATTCCTGTCCTGAGTGCGGGAAATCTTTTTCAGACAAGTCCAATCTTTACACACATCAGAGATCTCACACAGGGCAGAAGCCACTTTCCTGTCCTGAGTGCGGGAAATGTTTTTCAGTGAAGTCCCATCTTTACAAACATCAGAGATCTCACACAGGGGAGAAGCCGTACTCCTGTCCTGAGTGCGGGAAATGTTTTTCAGACAAGTCCCATCTTTACACACATCAGAGATCTCACACGGGAGAGAAGCCTTATTTCTGCCCTGATTGCGGCAAATGTTTTTCACAGAAGCCCAATCTTGACAGACATCAGAGATCTCACACGAGGGAGAAGCCACTTTCCTGTCCTTAGTGAGGGAATTGTTCCTCACTGAAGTCCTGTCTTCCTGTACATCAGGGATCCCACACAACCCTCGAGGTGTATTAGTGCCTTGAGTGTGGGAAATGTCTTCTATATGAATGTTGCTGGACATCACAGCTCTCATGTGGGGAAGAAGCACACCCTGATATACACCTCAGATATACTCCATGGCTGATCTTCATCATGTAAGAAACAGTTCCAGGGTGTTGACATTTTTTGGAAAAAAAACACTTGTCCAAGGGACTAAATCAGGGTCCCAATCTCCTTGTCCCCTATGACAATCTTCTTGTCCCTCATCTACCAGAGAGCTCTGCAGCGGTGTGGGAGTTCATTGAAAACTACAAGCCGACATCGGCAAAGGACAGAACTCTGTGAATGAATGGCACGGCCGCAATCTTCACACAGAGGGCTCGGATCGCTGAGCCGCTGCAGGAACCGGAACATGTAACATCTTCTCGAAGGTGAATGTTTCCGTTAACCTTTTCACTGCAAGAGAGGTTTTTTGCCAACATGTGGACACTTTCACCCCCTTCCTGCCCAGGCCAATTTTCATCTTTCAGCGCTGTCACACGTTGAATGACAATTGCATGGTCATGTAACACTGTACCTATATGACATTTTTATATTTTTTTCCATAAATAGAGCTTTCTTTTGGTGGAATTTTTATTTTTTGTGCTACAAATAAAAAAAAAAAAAAAAGTTTTCATTGTTTCTGTTATAAAATGTTGGAAATAAGTATGTTTTCTCCTTCACTGATGGGCCCTGATGAGGTGGCACTAATATGCAGCACTGATGAGGAGGTACTGACAAGCATCCCTGATGGGCACTAATTGGCATACCTGTTGGGCACTGATTAGCATACCTGATGGGCACTGATTGGCATCTCTTCTGTGCACTGCTGGACATCACAGTCGGGCACTGGTGGTCATCACTGGTGATCATCGCTGATGGGCCTGTACTGATAATCAATGCTGAATATCAGTGTAGATCGCCCTCTGTCAGGAGAGCCGCTGATCGTCTCTCCTCTACTTACATCTTGTCAGTATGAATAAAGGAAAGCCGATAACCGGCACTTCCTGTTTACCTTGTGAGTAGCTTTGATTGGACACAGCTGATTGGACACAGCTGAGCACATGATAAAGAGCCTACGTCATAGGCTCTTTACCGAGATTGGAGATGCGGTGTGTCAGGGCTAGGGATGAGCTTCGAGTTGCGAGTCGAACTCATGTTCGACTCGAACATTGCCTGTTCGCCTGTTCACCGAACAATTTGGGGTGTTCGCGGCAAATTCGAAAAGCCACGGAACACCCTGTAAAAGTCTATGGGAGAAATCTAAAGTGCTAATTTTAAAGGCTTATATGGAAATTATTGTCCTAAAAAGTGTTTGGGGACCTGGGTCCTGCCCCAGGGGACATGTATCAATGCAAAAAAAACGTTTAAAAACAGCCGTTCTTTCAGGAGCAGTGATTTTAATAATGCTTAAAGTGAAACAATAAAAGTGTAATATTCCTTTAAATTTCATACCTGGGGGGTGTCTATAGTATACCTGTAAAGGGGCGCATGTTTCCCGTGCTTAGAACTGTCCCTGCACAAGGTGTAATTTTTGCAGGAAAAAGGTCATTTAAAATCACTCACGGCTATAATGAATTGTCGGCTCCCGTAATACAGAGAACGGTCATTGAAAGTCATTGATAAAAAAAAAAAAGTGTGGGGTTCCCCCAAATTCAATTACCAGGCCCTTCAGGTCTGGTATGGATATTAAGGGGACGTGGGGTTCCCCCTAAATATCCATACAAAAGGGTCTGGTATGGATTTTAAGGGGAACTCCACACCAAATAAAAAAAAAAATGGCGTGGAGTTCCACCCAAAAATCCATACCAGACCCATTATCCGAGCACGCAACCTGGCAGGCCGCAGGAAAAGAGGAGGGGGGACGAGAGAGCGCCCCCCCTCCTGAACTGTACCAGGCCACATGCCCTCAACATTGGGAGGGTGCTTTGGGGGTCTGTGACCCCCCCAAAGCACCTTGTCCCCATGTTAATGAGGACAAGGGCCTCATCCCCACAGCCCTTGCCCTGTGGTTGTGGGGGTCTGCAGGCGGGGGGCTTATCAGAATCTGGAAGCCCTCTTTAAAAAAGGGGACCCCCAGATCCCGCCCAATCCCCCCCAAAAATGACACTTTGTGCAAGGACAGTTCTAAGCACGGGAAACATGCGCTCCTTTACAGGCATACTATAGACACCCCCCAGGTATGAAATTTAAAGGAATATTACACTTTTATTGTTTCACTTTAAGCATTATTAAAATCACTGCTCCTGAAAAAGCTGCAGTTTTTAAAAGTTTTTTTTTTTTGCATTGATACATGTCCCCTGGGGCAGGACCCAGGTCCCCAAACACTTTTTATGACAATAACTTGCATATAAGCCTTTAAAATTAGCACTTTTGATTTTGGACGTTCGAGTCCCATAGACTTTAATAGGGTTCTAAAGTTCACACGGACTTTGGGGGGGCGTGTCCGGATGTAACAGGAACAGGACGTGTTGCTGCGGAGCTCCACCGATCCTGTCCTTATCCACCACCATCCTGCTCAAAAAACAACCAGCCAAGCTTCCAGACTCCCTCCGGCTGCCCCTGGTCATCACCCACACCAGCCCTGGTGACAATTGCGGAGCTCGGCCGGCGGATCGGGCTCTTTTTAGGCCGCGGCCTGCCTTACACATTCACTCCCCGCCGCCATCTTGAGCCTCCAGCATCCCCGGTCTCGAGTGCCCCAAAAGTCAGAGCGGGCGACGGCTGATTCATCCGCATCTGTGGGGGCGATCTCTGAGAGGTGGCTGGCCTGTGTAGGGGCCCGAAGAACTGCCAGTGGATCCATACAGGCTGCTCTAATCCTGAGGCCTACAGTGCCTGGAACATCCTCCATACGCAGGTACTGTGCCCCAGAGTGACTGTGCTGCCCTCCCAGTGCCTCCTCCATCCCCATAGTAACTATACCCAGGACCCGCTATTCACATTCCAAGAAAAAAAAGGCTTCTCATCCCACTCCACCAGTGGCCACATTGTCTGGGCAACGGCCAGCGGCTGCAATGGCAGCGAACACATCAACAGCCGCGGAGTCGGGGGCAGCGGAGTCCCCCACGGGAGCAGAGATCCTGGCGGCCATTACAGCATGCAAGGAAACCCTGACTACCAAGATTGATTTCCTAACTCTGGATGTCAGCCTCATCCGTCAGGATATGGATAAATTCAGATCCCGTATAGCGGAAGTGGAGGATAGGGTCTCCACGGTAGAAGATGTGGTTCGGTTGGATTCCAGGGAGGTGAAGGCCCTACAGCTACAAGTGAAGGCGCTCCAGGAGCAAGCCATAGACACCGAAAACTGCCTCAGGCGCAACAACATTCGCATACTTGGTCTACCCGAGAGAGTGGAGGGCCCCAGACCTGCTGAGTTCACTGAACAGCTATTATCCAACCTGTTTAATCTGGGCGATATGCCACCCACCTTTGTAGTGGAAAGAGCCCACAGCCCACAGGGTCCCGCCACTCCCTCCTACACCGGGGGCTCCTCCACGTCCCTTCCTGCTACGCTTGTTGAACTACCGTGATCGTGACCACATCCTGGCGGTGGCCCGAACCATGCCGGAAATTAAATAAGAAAATGCCTTCGGACATTGCTACCTTACCTCACGTTATTTAAGAGTCCGAGGTTGACCTACTTCAAATCCTTGTGATCCCTAAATATAATGCTTTAGGTTCTTAATGGAGACATCTAGCGGTTCGCCTACTCTCTTCTAACGATCACCTGTAGACAACATAGGCCCCCTAGCTGGTGCTTAGTATACCACGCCATTCACGGCCAGTTCACATGTGGGATAAAAAGATCTAGATGACACCATGGTACTCTGAACTCTATGTTCACGATCTTGTTTCCTTCCTTCTCTGTTACTGATGAGGCATTTACTGCTTCAACGACACCCAACCACATTACACAACTTACTCGCCTTTGCCTATATACCCCCCAATTTCAACTCTGCTTATTAAACAACTCTTGCTGTTTTCTTGTTATTATTGCTATAACCCCTACCGTTGCTTCTGTACTAACTTGTATAGGTTGCCAGATATTCCACTTATCTACTCTGTGCCTCACTTATCGGAACACTACGCAATGTATGCAGTTGACTGTACTGTTGTCATTATTTGTACTGTTTGTTCAAACTTAATAAAATTTATTTGAAAAAAAAAAAAAAGAAAATGCCAAACTGCCTTTCTTTCCAGATTTCTCCCAAGAGGTGCAGCAGCGCCGCAAATCGTTCACAGATGTCAGACGTCGACTTCGTGAAAAGGGAATATGCTTTGGCCTTCTATACCCCAGCAGACTGAGGGTCACCGATGGTGACAACACCTATTTCTTTGACACCCCAGAGGCCGCTGCAGCGTGGTTGGATACCCCCTAGTGTCGTGACGCCAACTGGAACTGTGATGGACATACAGCCTGCTGGGACCAGCTAAGTACCTTACTCTCCTCTGACGATCCACCTTTCGGTCCCTTGTTGACTTTCAGCATTACCTATTCTCTGCTCTTACGGCCTTCTGCACTGCTGCACCTCGCCATCACCCTAACCCTATATCCTACATCCTCTGCCAATGGAACTGAGACCAGCTCCTCCTGTCTGAGGAGCTCCAGCAACCTGTATGCAGACATTTGTCTTTGACCCCTAAACGGGGATCCGTCCCAATTTCCCACCGAGTCACCCCCCCCTCTCTCACCAAGGTCCCGGTGAGGACTTCTGCCAGTTACGGCAAGCCTCCTTCCCCTTTGTTTGGTCCAGGACGTGACCATACTAACCAAAGTTTAAAGGGTTTACTGTTGGTAAGTTCTGGGTATAGGCCCGATCTGATCGCTCCCCAGTTTCTTGGGATGTCATCAGATGAGGGCAGGTCTGACACCTCTGTCATTACAGGTATTGTTTATAAGTTTTGTAAATGTTTCTGTTCCTCTCTTCCCCCACCAAATCCCCACACAATAGCGGAACGTGACACCCACACCTACAGTGTACTGTCCTGGAATGTCCGGGGACTTAATTCCAAGTTTAAGAGAGCGGTGCTCTTCAAATACCTTAAATTACATTCCCCACATATAATAATTCTGCAGGAAACGCATCTCATGGGCAACAAACTACTGGCGTTGAGAAAACCATGGATCCAGAGAGCCCTCCATGCCTCTTACTCCACGTATGCCATCTTAATCAGTAAATCCTTCCCCTGTGTAATAGAACAGGTTCATACTGACCCCCAGGGAAAATACGTGCTAATAGTGTTTACTGTCTGGGGTATCCGATATATTGTGGTGGGTGTTTACATCCCTCCGCCTTTCTCCTCCTCCACCCTATATACCATTCTAGAGAAAATCACTCCATACTGCCCGGCCAAACTGTTACTCATGGGTGACTTCAATGCCATTCTAGCCCCAGACCTGGACAGACCCATCCCTCCTTAAACAATTTTCCACAGACTTGCTCTCATGGGCAGAGGCACTGGGAGTGTTTGAGGTGTGGAGATGGAAACATCCCACAACCAGAGCATACTCCTGTTTCTCCAATACGCATAAAACGTCCTCTTGCATAGATCTTGCCTTTGCCAACCCGACTATGCTGACAGTATATACCATTCCACCACGTTTGACAGAATTTTGGGATCTTAACACAGGGTCCTCCTCCACAACTGTGACCTGGGACGCCTTCAAGGCTTTCACCAGAGGGCAATATATCTCTCCTATTGCTGGGATCCGGAGGGAGCAAGCTGCTGCCACTACTGTCCTACAGGCCGCTGCGCAATCCCAGTCAGATATTTACGCTGCCGACCCCTCAGATGCACATTATGACTCCCTCAATGCAGAAAAACGCGAGCTACACCTCCACCTCACCGAGGTAACTAGACTAGACCTTGATACCGGAATAGGCAACAGTTCTTTGAGCAGGGAGACCGGAATGGTCACCCCCTGGCGATGCTGTCACAACATGACAAAACCTTGACGGTGATCCCCAGTGTGGTGTCCCCTTTGGGAGAATCGGTCTCTTCTCTGCCAGATGTACTGGAGGCATTCCGCAAATACTACACCTCCCTTTATACCTCAGTACTACCATCGGATTTCCAGCCACGGGACCTTGCACCCTGGCTGGACCCCTTGGCATTTGGTTGGCTTTCTGATGGAGAGAGAATCCCTAGTGAGGCCGATTACCCCGGAGGAGGTACTGAAAGCGATGGGGTCCTTCCCTATCGGGAAGTCTCCAGGCCTGGATGGACTCCCCATTGAGTTCTATAAGACTCATGGGGACCTAATGGCCCCCAAATTAGCTCAACTTTTTACCCATTGTTTGGCTGATGGTGCCCTTCCAGCTTCCATGAGTCATGCTCACATCATTCTCATTCACAAAACACCTAAAGACCCCACATCCTGTGCCTCCTACAGGCCTATCGCCCTACTTAATACAGATTTCAAGATCCTCACCAAATTATTGACCATGAGACTACAGTCCCTACTCCCCACTGTCATCGAGACATAAATTTGCGACACCTGTTCACTAACATGCACGCGCAGCATCTTAATGAAGGGTCCAGGGTGGTGGCCTCTTTTGACATTGAAAAGGCCTTTGACACGGTCGAGTGGCCTTTTCTTTGGGAGATCCTTCGACGAATGGGATTTCCCCTGGTCTTCATTGAGTGGATTAAGATCCTGTACCGAGACCCCACCTCCGACATTAAGCTGGGAGGGGGTCTGTCACAGTCCTTCTGTCTGTCCAGAGGTACGCGGCAGGGCTGCCCTCTCTCCCCGACCCTGTTTGCCATTGCGATGGAGCCACTTACAGAGGCCCTCCGCACCTCCCCCTGCGGTAAGGGGCTGCGGATTGGCTGGCTGGAGGAGAGGGTCGCCCTCTATGCAGATGACCTCCTGCTTTTCCTCAATGATGCGGGTCCATCGCTTGAGGGAGCCCTACAGATCCTCAACTCCTTTTCCACTCTCACGGGCCTCAGGGTCAACTGGACAAAATCTCTTCTGTTCCCCATAGACCCAGCGGCCCGTGTCACAGCTCCTCCTAATATTCCCCTCCAATGGGTCGAGACCTTTAAATACCTGGGGGTGGTAATCTCCAGACAGGCCTCAGATTACTTACCCCTGAACCTGTCCCCGGTAGTTCAGGAGGCTCAGCAATGACTGATGGCATGGGAATCTTTGCCACTTTCATTGATGGGAAGTATAAATTTGTTTAAAATGAAAGTATTACCCAAGTTCACATACCTATTTCGCCACTCTCCACAGTGGATACCTAAATCTTTTTTCACACATCTACACCGCCTCCTCGCCTCTTTCCTGTGGGGATCCCAGTCCCGCAGGTACAGCTGGACCACACTGATACGCCCGACCTCTCAGGATGGCTTGGCATGTCCAGATCTATATAAGTATTATTTAGCCACCCAGCTAGTTACTCAATCCGGACATCTCCAACCCAGCTACCCAGATTGAGACGGCAGTGCTAGGATCCCTTGAGGTGCTCAAATTTTTACTTCTTTGAGGCCCCAGGGCCCCCTACCCACTGACACCCTCCATGCGCACCACATTGCGTGCATGAGGGGGCAGGTCTAAAAATCGAAAAATACCCTAAACAGGCAATCTCACCCAATGCCCCCCTTTGGCGAAACCCAACCCTAGAGCACATCTACAAATTACCTGATCCCCATGCCTGGACCAAATTTAACATAAAAACTGTGTCATAGATTGTCTCCAACCAATCCCTAGTTCCGCTTTCCAAACTGAATTCTGACTTCAACGTACCACGATCCAATTTTTTTCGATACCATCAACTCTCCCATGCCTTTGGTGGCCAATTCTCCAACTCCCCTCCTCAACTGACCCAGTCTTCACTAGAGGACCTCCTTAGGTCAGATTGTGCAAAAAAAAAAAAACACCTCTCAATTGTGCTCACATTTGATTATCACCTCTCTCCCGGCGTTGGAAAAGCTAAGAACTAAATAGTCCCATGACATCCCTGATCTTGACAACGACGACTGGGACGACATATGGGATTTCCCTTTTAACTCCCTGGTCTCTCTGAGAAACCACCTGATCCAATTCAAAATAGTTCATCGGGCATACTTCACCCCCCACAGACTACACAAAATGAACCCTGACTCCCCGCCTGGGTGCTGGAGATGTGGTGTGATTCCTGGGGACTTCACCCATATCTTCTGGACCTGCCCAGCAATTACCAGTTACTGGAAAGAGATTTTAGACTTCATCACGCAAATTACCTCTGTACCATTGCAACAATCGATGGCAATTTGCATACTAGGCCTGATTGAGCAACTAATCCCTACGGTGGCGGGACTCCTACTGTTTTATGCCGGCAAAGCCATAGCTCTTAGTTGGCGCAAACCAACCCCTCCTCCCCTCTCCCTGTGGAAACAACTCATCAACAATAGCTTACCTCTGAATAAAGACACATATGCCAATAGAGGCTGCCCCAACAAGTATGACAAAGTCTGGTCTAAATGGTTGGCGGATTCCTCCTCTGCTTCGGAGGCCTCTTAGTAGAACCTGCACAAAATAGCTCTCAAGTGGGTGCCAACTGTGCACAATGAATGTATCAGATGTTTTACCATAATATACGAATGTTAACTACAATATCCTGTGACCCAGGGAACTGTGCTGCTGTACAAACAATCACAATTTATGCTATATGCCTGCTGTCTATATATGACATAACTGAAAAGAGGTCCCCACAGGGACCACATTGTTGCCATGTAAGACCAATGTATGTTTAACTGTTTGTTTTTTTTGTTCTGCTCATTGTAAATCAATAAAAAGATATTTAAAAAAAATAAAAAAAGTTCACACAAACTTTAGGTCTGTTCGCAGGTTCTGGTGTGAACCGAACAGGGGGGTGTTCGGCTCATCCCTAGTCAGGGCGACACACCGCACCATCGATCGACACGTGCCCCGAGCGGCTTATTCTTCTGAACGTCATATGACATCCAGTCAGGATAATGGAACCCCGCCTGGCCATCATTCTGCTATAGGCCGGGCGGGAAGGAGTTCAAAAAGAATTTTAGGCCTGAAGATTTTATAAAACCCCCAAAACATGATATATTTTCTGAAAGCAGACACCCTAGAGAATAAAATATTGGTAGTTCCAAACAGTCTAGGAAACGCAAAATTTCAGTAAAAAAAAAAACACACTAAAGTTCATTTTAAGGGGCACAAAAACACAATAATTACCCATTTTTTTGGTAAAATATAAAAGATGAGATTGTACAGGGTAAATAGAAACCCAACATGTTAATCCTTAAATTTGTGTGCGCCTGTGAAATGGTACAAAACTTCAGTACTCTATATTTTCTACAGGTGACGCGTTAAAAGCTCCCTATAGGTCATCAGTTTAGTGTTACGGAGGTCTGGTGTAGAATTATTGCTTTCATTTCAGAGTGCACGGCGATATGTAACATGTGTATCGCAATCAACATTTTCAGGCGTAGGCGCCCCAATGTGTGAGTTTATGTTTGTATATGTAGGGGTGGGGCCTCATATTTTTTTTTTATGGGGTTGTTATGTGCCTGGGTTTAAATTACATTTTGCACAATTAAAAAAAAAAAAAAAAAAAATATATATAATATATATATATATATATATATATATATATATATTTTTTTTTTTTTCCCCTAATCGTCTTTCAGGACAGCCATCTGAGAGACCTTGCCCCCCCCCCCCTCTGTAGGAAACACCACGCCAGCCTTCTATAAATTTCCTCCTCCCCTGCTGGCTCCTCAGTTATTTGTGTTTCCTTCAGAGGGGAGACACCACTGGAACCAAGCCAAGAGAGCCAGGCAGGCTCACGCAGCATGTCCTAAAAGGGAGTAGAGGCTCCTTGGACAGACCGGGAAAAGACTAACCTGGTGAAGTTTTGTCATCCCCGCATCCCTGAGTGCAGGTGGAGGTCGGGGGGGGGGGGCTTCTTTTTCAGCACCGAGCGCGGTGACAGGAGGTGCATGTCCAGCCGTCCCATACCCTCAGCAGCGTGTGGTAGCACAGGCAGTGCAAACTACGCCGGGTATTGGGACTGCACGGAGCTCGTGGCGGGTGACGTCATGTCCGGCTGAAGGGGCGTGCACTTCCGGGTTTGCGGCTTCCAGTTTTGGCCGAGAATTATGAAAGGGAGCCAGGCATGGGCTGGAGAAGAGCTGCACATGCTGTAGAGACAGCAGAGGCTCCGGAGGTGACACCACTATGTTGGATGCAAAAGGAAGGGACCAGAATGCTCCAGCAGAGACCAGCTCCAGCCATGTGAAGGTAAGGGGAACCTAGGGTGGAACTCCCCTGGCCTGAACCCACCCCCCCCCCCTTAGCATCAGTATGGAAACTGGGGTAGGTAAAGGACCCTCTGGCGTCAGAGGGTGGTTCATAGGGCCCCTGGTGAGACGAGCCCATATGAAGAAGCTACGCACCTGCAATTTTGCAGGGGAGGGTTAATAAAGTATTAATACTGTGAGGTTTTCTTTTATAACTTTTCAGAAAACAGACAAAACCAGGCTCCCTCATAGCTCAAAAAGGAGGTGCCCTTCTTGTAAAACTACCCTTAAAGACACCTGGGGGAAAGCATTATGTAAAGAATGTATTAGTAAATTAGTACAAGAACATTCCACCGAGCAGAGTGAGCTAGCGGCATCTGTTAAAGAGTAATCCAGTACTTTCGAATCCTTTAAAACCTTCTTTGAAGGGTTTCAGATTCCGCAGCTTCAGACTGCTCCTCCCCCAGTACAGGCAGCATTACCAAAAACGCAAGCAATACCCTCCACTAGTGCAAGCCCTTCAGTAGCCCCTAGAGAGGAAGCAGAAGAGGAACCTGACAGTGCAACGTCCGGCTCCCAAGAATCAGAGGATGAAGCTCTGGATGGGGATTCCAGAAAGCCATCCCGATACAAAACTCTCATTGGAAGAGGTCAACCATCTTTTAGGGGCCATTTATACCACACTAGGTATACAAACGGAAAAAAAAAAACTCTATCCCTACATGATCAGATGTATGAGGGTTTAGGAGAACAGGAAAAGAAGAAGAATGTTCCTGTGCATGAGGTCTTAATAAAGGCAATTAAAGAATGTCAGGAACCAGAAAGAAAACCATTTTTTTTCTAAAGCCTTAAAGAGACAGTTTCCATTCACAGATGACCCAGCATCAGTATGGAACAAAACCCCAAAGTTAGATGCAGCTTTCTCACAAGTTTCGAGACACGCGGATTTGGCATTTGAGGATATGGGGGTCTTATCCGAGGCGATGGATAAAAGGATGGACACTCTATTAAAAAAGTCATGGGACTCAACAGTGGGCAGCTTAAAGCCTGCTATGGCAGTCACTGTGGTGGCCATAAATGTAGAGTTCTGGTTCACCCAAATTCAGGCACACATTGAGGAAGGAACTGCAAAAGAGCAGATTCTATCTTCCTTCCCCCACACTCCTGCGAGGCATCGCGTATATTGCAGACGATTCAGCAGAACTGGTATGGATGGCAGCCAGATCCTCCGCACTAGCCAACTCTACAAGAAGGGCCCTATGGCTAAAGACATGGCAGGGGGACTGCGTGTCCAAAGCCAAACTCTGCGGGATCCCATCTACAGGGGACCTGCTGTTGGAGAAAGTGCTGGACCGTACAGCAGATAAAAAGAAGGCGTTTCCGCTGAAACGCAAAGCAACTTGGAGTCACCCACAGCAGAATAAAAGGAGGCAAAGAGGGGACACAGGATCCCGCTTTACAACATCCAAGGTGGATAACCAGAGAAAACTTTGGGTTCAGAGAGGGAAAGGCAACGAAGGGGCGATTTTCCATCCTCCTGAGCAAACCCGCAATAAAAAAATTACAAAGTAGTCACAGTGGGAGGACGAAAGACTGGGGGGCCTTCCTCCCACAATGGGAAGAGATATCCTCCAATCGGTTTATTTTGAGAACGATAAGAGATGGGTATCATCTAGAGTTCTCAAGATCACCCCCAAGCAGGCTTTACACCACCAAGCTTCCAAAAAACAAAGAAAAGGCCAAAGGGTTAATGAGAGCCATAAAGGATCTCAGAGAACAAGGAGTAATCACCAAGGTACCAAAGGAAGAAAGAGGGCAGGGTTTCTACTCCCACATATTCGGAGTAAAAAAACTCTCGGGGAAGGTCAGACCAATCCTCAACCTCAAACCCTTAAATGTGTCCATAACTTACAAAAGATTCAGAATGGATTCCATATATTCAGTGAAGGCTCTATTACCTCCAAACTGTTATATGGTTTCCCTAGACTTAAAAGACGTGTACCTACACATCCCGATACATCAAAATTGTCAGAAATTTCTAAGGTTAGCAATAGAAACAAAAAAGGAAACCATGCACCTTCAATTCCGAGCTTTACCCTTCGGCCTTTTCTCTTCACCCAGAATTTTTACAAGAATTCTGGCGGAAGCTCTGGCACCATTGCGAGTCAAAGGCATATCCATCATTGCCTATTTAGACGACCTTCTCCTTTTTGCAGAAACTCCCGGGAGATTACTAGAAAATCTAAAATACACGCAGACATTCTTAGAAAATCTAGGTTGGTTGATAAATATAGAAAAATCCAACCTACAACCCACTTAACAGATAACATACCTGGGATATATAATAGACTCAGCTCAACAAAGAGTGTTCCTACCAAAGGAGAAGATAGAAAAATTTAAAAAGGAAGTGAGCGCAATGTAGGCCAATCTACCATGTGCTATAAGACAGATAATGTCAACACTGGGGTTACTAACTTCTGCGATCCCAGCGGTACAATGGGCAGGCCTGCATTTTCGGCCACTGCAGATGTTCCCATTAAAAATATAGGATCACAAGCAGGAGTCTTTGGACACACAGGTTCTAATACCAGCAAGGGTAAAAGAACTCTATGGTGGTGGAGGAGAACAGGAAATGTGAACAAAGGACGGCTGTGGAGCCTACCTATTTCCCGAATCTTAACCACAGACGCAAGCGGCGTAGGGTGGGGAGCATATTTAGGCTCCCAGATAACACAAGGGACTTGGGAGGAGGAAGAGAGGATGAGATCATCCAATTGGAAGGAACTGAAGGCAGTATGGTTTGCACTTCAAACCTTCCAGAGAGAGTTGAGTGGACATCATTTGCAGGTTAGGTCCGACAATTCATCAGTAATCGCCTACATAAACAAACAGGGGGGAACAAGAAGTGGAACCCTGTGGACTTTAGCAGAGGAAATCTTGAACTGGGGAGAGGAAAACATCTTTCCTGACGCCTTCATGGCAGCACACACTGGGGTTGTGACTCCGCCCCCACAACCTCACAGGATTGGTTTAACTATAAAGTTGAAGGGGAGACCCCCCGCTGCATTCTCCTTTTTTTCCTCACCTGACAGGTTGGACGGACAGGTTTCTCCTACGACAGATGAATAAGCCTCTTACCGCATTCGCCCCAGCAGGTTCAAGCCTCTCCTGTTTGGAAGTCCCTCCTGTACAGTCTCTAAAGGAGCTTCTATGGAGGGAACCCCCATTCTGGTGGTCTCAGGGGGCAACTAGGATTCCGGCAAGTAATACAAGCTTTAAAGAAGCTTTCTTTTTTGCAGTGGACTCCCCTATCCTTTTTTCTCCGTTCCCCCTTTATGCATTTAATAGCTTGCACCCATTTAAAAAAAAAAAAAAAAAAAAAAAGTATATGTATGCAGCTAGTTTCTTACACTGGGCCTGCTGGCACTTGTTGTCCTCCGGTTTCAGCGCTGTGCATCCTCCAGTTCGCGTCCCCGCATCGCCCATGCGCACTACAGGGTCAGGCAAACACCGCTGTACTCTCGGTGTACTGTGCCCTGATCCAAGATGGCGCCCGACACGTCACATTACCGATTGAGGATGCTGTCTCCTTTCGAGATGTGCTCGATCGAAAGATGGACCTGGAGTTGAAAAAGGCCTATTCCACAGCTGGGGGGGGGGGGGGGCCTGCAGACCTGCAATTGCTACAGCAGCGGTAGGCAGAGCCATCTCGGGATGGACATCGAAAATAGAAAAAGGACCTGCAGGATGGCGTCGAGATGGAAAAAATAATTTCCTCTCTACAGGAAATCAGACTGGCAGGTGATTTCGTAGCGGAGGCATCTGTAGATGTCATAAGGTCGTCAGCCAGAACTATGCTGGCATCAGTAACAGCAAGAAGAGCCCTATGGCTCAAACCATGGATCCAAGCATCCAAATTGAACTGGTGCAGATCCCGTACGACGGCGCCAATCTGTTTGGTACCAAATTAGACTCTGCCATCTCCAAAGTGACAGGAGGGAAGTCGGGTCTAATTCCCTCCGATAGGAGACCCAAGACCCAGAAAGGGCCAACATATAGACGCAACCTCCCGAACAAATACAGAGAGGCCAGATCCTATCGCCCTGGTAGGGAATTTAGGAGGGACTGGAGGAACACAAAGCCTGCCTTTCTGAGAATGCAGAAAACCAAGACCACCCCGGCAGGGGAACAGCAGAAGTCATTTTGAAATTTTGCCTGTCCAGGCTAAAAAACTTCTCCCAAAGTCACATAAAAGATCTATGGACATTGTCTACAATAAAATTCGGACACAAGTGAAGGTTCATAAGCAGACCTCCGGGGAATCACTTCCAGGCAACCAGACTACCATCCTCTACTACATCAGTCTACTAATAAGATATGTAGCAGAACTGAAGCAGAAGGGGGCAATACTGGAAGTCCCATCATGTCAAAGAGGGAGAGGATTCTACTCCCCCTGTTCCTGGTGAAGAAGAAAACAGGAGACCTACGCCCGGTGTTGGACCTCAAAAGGCTCAACAAAGGCATCAAAGTGGAGGCCTTCAAAATGGAAAGCCTCCAGTCCATACTTCTGGCAGTGAATCTGGGCGACTGGATGCTTTCAATAGACTTATCGGACGCTTATCTTCATATACCAATCCATCCAGCTTTTCAAAAATTCCTTCGGTTTGCCATAAACCAATGCCATTTTCAATTCCAGTGCCTCCCATTCGGCATCTCCTCGGCACCCAGGACTTTTATAAAAGTGCTGTTACCCTTGGTGGCACTCCTCAGAGAAAGAGGATTACGGATTCACCATTATCTGGACGACATCCTACTTTTAGCGGAAGACCAAGAGACGCTGATCCATCACCGGAAGAACCTACTTACAACTCTCCAGAAACTCGGTTGGATAATCAACTGGAAGAAGAGCAGTCTGCAGCCCACCCAAAATATGATATTTTTGGGAGCGGATCTAAACACCAACACAAACAAGATACAACTCCCACAAGAGAAAATCCAGCCTCTAATTCAGAAGATGCAGAGACTACTATCAACAAATCACCTACCAGCCAGAGCTTGTCTGAGTATACTGGGATCCATGTCCGCAACCATACCAATGGTGCGATGGTCACAGTGGCACATGAGAACCCTGCAGAACTCATTTCTCAGGCAGTGGGATGGAGTATCGACGCATCAAACCATCTCTATCCCCAAAGTAGTGAAACGGTCAATATGGTGGTGGACGCGTCAGAGCAACCTCAAGAAATACAAACCCATAATCCCTCCGGATCCCGAAGTTGTCACCTCGGATGCCTGCCAGAGCGGTTGGGGAGCCCACTTCCAAGATCGGGCAGCCCAAGGCCGATGGCATTTTCAGGCTCAAGGGTTAGTCTCCAACATTCTAGAACTCAGGGCAGCCTTCCAGGCATTAAAGGCATTCACACCACTACTAGAGGGGAAAAATGTGCTGATCAGGATGGACAACAGGGTGGTAGTCTCCTATATTCAAAAAACAAGGAGGTACCAGGAGTGCCACTCTGATGGAGGAAGTCCGACCCATCTTGGAATGGGCCCAAATACACCTAGCAAGTTTAAAGGCAGTTTACGTTCCAGCGGCTCAGAACATGCTAGCCGATTACCTAAGTCGGGAAACGTTGTCCAACAACGAATGGTCATTGAGCCCTCAGGCATTTTCTCTCCTTACAGAAGCCTGGGGAACACCAGAAATAGACTTGGCAGCCACACCGAGGAACACCAAATGCCACAGGTTCCTGGCGAGGGGCTCATTTCCATCAGCAGAGGGAATAGACTGCCTGATTCACCCATGGGACTTCAAGTTGGGGTACATATTCCCTCCAACCCCGTTAATTGCGAGGTTTCTATCCAGACTCCGGAGATCCTCAGTAACAGTATTAGCAGTAATCCCAATGTGGCCGAGAAGGCCGTGGTTCACGACCCTCTTACAACTCAGCCTTCAACC
This sequence comes from Lithobates sylvaticus, assembly GCA_028564925.1. Classification (NCBI taxonomy): domain Eukaryota; kingdom Metazoa; phylum Chordata; class Amphibia; order Anura; family Ranidae; genus Lithobates; species Lithobates sylvaticus. The sequence continues at coordinate 581,778,403 of CM053028.1, forward strand.
TCCAATTCCTCTTCCAATAACCCCGGACCTTCTATCTCAGGGGCAGTTCCTTCACCCAGCACCAGAGAAGTTACACCTGATGGCCTGGAGATTGAGAGGGTTAGACTAAGGGCACAAGGCTGTTCGCAAGAAGTTATATCGACCCTGATGCAAGCCAGAAAAGTATCTACTAATACCATTTACATGAGGGTTTGGGAGAGATTCTGCTCCTTGGCACAACAGAGAAGATGGAATCACCTTTCTCCAGAACCATCCCAAATCCTAGAGTTCCTCCAACTAGGGGTGAACAAAGGTCTAAGCTCAAGTACCCTTAAAGTACAAGTGTCGGCCCTGTCAGCAAAGACAGGTACTAGGTGGGCATTCCACCCCCTAGTAATCCAGTTCCTAAAGGCCTGCCTGAAGATCAAACCTCCCAGGAAGCCAGTTTTTCCATCATGGGACTTTTCAATAGTTCTCCATGCTTTCTCCAACCCTCCGTTTACCCCATCTGAAACCATATCTCTATGGGACTTGACCTTGAAGCTATCATTCCTCATAGCAATAACATCAGCAAAGAGAGTGTCAGAGATCCAAGCACTAATGATCTCGGAACCCCACTTAGTCCTCTTACCCGACAGAGTAATTCTAAGACCTTCAGAGCACTTCATACCTAAAGTAGCAACTTCTTTCCACTACAACCAAGACATCATCCTTCCATCCTTCACTGACGATCAGGGTGAACCGCATCCATTGGACATCAAAACAACCATTTCTAACTACTTAGCAGCTACCACCTCCTTTAGAAAGACGGATTCTCTTATGGTCATTCCCCATGGAACCAGACGCGGGCAAGCAGCCTCCTCACATACTATCTCGTCCTGGCTAGTCAGAGCCATTAAAAAGGCATATTCCACTCAGCATCTGATGATCCCTGAAGATATCAAGGCTCATTCTACTAGGGCAGTGGCTACCTCCTGGGCAGCGTATTGCAGGGTCTCACCAGAGACAATATGCAGAGCAGCGACATGGTCCTCCAGACATACTTTTATTTCTCACTACAAAGTGGATTCTGCCCATTTGTCCATGTCAGACTTCGGAAGATCCGTTGTTAGAGCCAATTCTTCTGCATTATAGGAATAAACATTATTTTACTTGCACCCACCTGACTGGCGAGTTATTTCCCAGTGTGTGCTGCCATGAAGGCGTCAGGAAAACGGAAAATTGTATACTCACCTTTCCGTAATTTTCCTTTCCTGACGCATCTTCATGGCAGCACACAATTTCCCACCCCGTTTTTTGCGATAATATATACAGAGAATGCAGCGGGGGATCTCCCCTTCAACTTTATAGTTAAACCAATCCTGTCAGGTTGTGGGGGCGGAGTCACAACCCCAGTGTGTGCTGCCATGAAGATGCGTCAGCAAAGGAAAATTACAGAAAGGTGAGTATACAATTTTCCGTTTTCGTTGTCAGCAGGCCACTTAAAAGGGGATTTAAACAAAGTGGCAGAATTCCTCAGCAGGAAGAAAGTGAGAGAAGGCGATTGGATACTAAAACAGGAGGTATTCAAGCAGATTACTCAAAAATGGGGAACACCTCAGGTGGACTTATTTGCCTCGAAAGAAAGCAGAAAAGTCGGAGCGTTCTCCCTGGAAAGAGAGGATGGAGCGCTCGGGGTAGATGAGTTAGCACAGAGGTGGGCATTCAACAAATGTTATGCCTTTCCCCCACCAGTACTGCTACCAGCGGTAATAAGAAAATTACGTACAGAGAACACAACACTGATTTTCATAGCACCTCACTGGCCCAGGAGCCCATGGTTCTCTATGCTCAAAGAACTTCTGGTAGAGCCCCCCTGGTTACTGCCAATCCAGGAAGATCTACTCTCCCAGGGCCCAGTATACTGTCCCCAAGTGAAAAGGTGGAACTTGGCCGCCTGGTATCTGAGGAGCAGCTGCTGAAAGCAAAAGGGTTCTCAAGCCATTTAATAGATACACTGCTGAAAAACAGGAAGGTTGAGATACGTAACATCTACCAGAGGGTATGGAAGTGCTTTAACAGATGGTGCACAGAAAACAATTTCAAAGCACAAAGCTCAGTGGCAGTCTTAAGGCCCGTACACACGATCAGACTTTTTGACAACAAACATGCAAATTAGCTGTTTTAAGGCAACATCCGACTGTGTGTGCGCTCCATCGGACAAACTTTTTCGGTTTTCATCTGACTTTTGTTGGCTGTGCGAACGGACAAACTTTCCGGCAACAAAAGTCCGATGGAGCAAAGTCTGATCGTGTGTACAGAAAGGATAGGACTTTTGTACAAACACACATGCTCAGAACCAATGCAAAAGATCAGACAACAATACAGAAGTTGACCAACGGTGGCGGTAAAGAGCAGAAAAACCACCGTCCTGCCGTGTGTATGCAATACAAGTTCACGGCCGACGCCATTTGTACAAAAATCCACGGGAAAGTTTGTACAAAGTCCGATCGTGCGTATGAGGCTTTAGAGTTTCTACAGAGCAGTGTAGCTAAAGGACTAAGCCTTAATACATTAAAAAGTCAAGTGTCAGCACTTTCGGTTTACCAGGAAAGAAGATTAGCATCCAATCCATGGATAATCAGACTCTTTAGATCTTTGAGCAGACAGAGACCGATACAGAGTACAGTCTTTCCAAAGTGGGAACTGTCATTTAAGACTTGTGCCATGCATGGCACATGTGTAATTTTGCCCTGTTTCAACGCGCTTAGCAGATTGGCACCGTTGTCGTACACCACTTTACCAACTGTGAAATTGAGCGGTGTTAGCCACTGATCTGCCTGTGAACGCAAAGCTGAAAGGAGTGCAGGGCCAGTGTGGGTCTTGGCTTCCAGGCACAACAGACGCAGCACAGCATGGCAACGTCTCACCTGGCATGTCGAATAGGTTCTGGGGATCTTGGGCAGCACAGGGGAAGAGACGCTAGCAGCGGAAAAGGAGTCAGCCGAGGAGGAGAGGGAGGATGGAGAAGGAGAAGAAGAGGCAGGCCTGCATGCAATTCGTGGCGGTAAAACCAAATCTACACGGGTGCCACGGGTTACATGCTCGATAGCCATCAGAAGGTTCACCCAGTGGGCAGCAAAAGTTATATACCTTCCCTGCCCGTGTTTGCTAGAACACGTGTCTGTGGTCAGATGTATCTTTGCACCGACACTGTTTGCCAGAGATACATTCACTTGCCGCTGAACATGGCCATATAGCTCTGGGATGCCCTTCTGTGAGAAATACTTCCTTCCTGGGACCTTCCATTGTGGTGTTCCAATGGCCACAAATTTTCGAAAAGCCTCCGAGTCCACCAGTTTATATGGCAGTAGTTGGCGGGCTATCAGTTCTGACAAGTCATCGGTCAACCGTTGGGCAAGAGGGTTATCCGGCGTCATCATTTTTTAACGCTCGAACATTTGGCCCACAGAAGCCTGCCTTTTTCCAGAAAAACGTGAGGATGGCATGATGGAAGGTGGAGTGGAGGACAAGTCTGAGGAGAGAGGAGAAGGAGAAGTAGAAGAGGCTGGACGGTGAGAGCCTGGAGTGTGGCTTTGTGGGTTCTGACGGCGTTGCTCCCACTGGGCTCGGTGATGGAAGCTCATGTGCCTTCTTAAGGCGGTCGTCCCTAGGTGAGTGTTGGGCTTACCGAGACTTATGCGTTGACTGCAAAGGCTGCAGATGGCGACACTATTGTCAGCAGCGGACACGTTAAAAAAAGGCCACACTGCGGAGCCATGTCCCGCGTCCTGGGAGCGCCAGATGTGACCGTACATGCTTGATGCCTCGCTCCTGATACATTAGCATTCTGGTTTGTCCCTCCTGTGCAATGTAAGTTCCACCTGCTTCTCCTCTGCTGGTCCATATCTCCCTCTGAACTCCCCTCCTCGGAGTAGGAGGCCGCCTGGGGGGCGCGCGCGCTCGCGGCGTCGCTCGCGACCCGGTGCGAGTGCCCGGCGGCCGCGATGTCCGCCGGGCACCCGCGATTGCCCGTTAAAACAATGGGACCGTGGAACTGTGTGTGTAAACACACAGCTCCACGTCCTGTCAGCGGAGAGGAGACCGATCATGTGATCCCAGTACGGAGGATCACTGATCGGTCTCCCCCCCTTGTGAGTCCCCTCCCCCCACAGTTAGAATCACTCCTATAGGGAACACATTAACCCCTGCAGCGCCCCCTAGTGTTAACCCCTTCCCTGCCAGTCACATTTACACAGTAATCAATGCAATTTTATAGCAACGATCGCTGTGTAAATGTGAATGGTTCCAAAAATGTGTCAAAAGTGTCCGAAGTGTCCGCCGCAATGTCGCAGTCACGAAAAAAAAAATTGCAGATCGCCGCCATTACTAGTAAAGTAAAAAAAAATTAAAAATGCAATAAATCTATCCCCTATTTTGTAGACGCTATAACTTTTGCACAAACCGATCAATATATACGCTTATTGCGATTGTTTTTACCAAAAATATGTAGAAGAATACGTATTGGCCTAAACTGAGTAAAAAAATTGTTTTTTTTTTTTTTTAAAAATGGGGTATTTATTATAGCAAAAAGTTAAAAATATTGTGTTTTTTTTTCAAAATTGTCGCTCTTCTTTTGTTTATAGCGCAAAAAATAAAAACCGCAGGGGCGATCAAATACCACCAAAAGAAAGCTCTATTTGTGGGAAAAAAAGGACGTCAATTTTGTTTGGGTGTAACGTCGCACGACCACGCAATTGTTAGTTAAAGCGACGCAGTGCCGAATCGCAAAAAGTGCTTTGGTAAGGAAGGGTGTAAAATGGCCCGGTGCTGAAGCGGTTAAAGGACTTTTGTGGACCTATATTCGTTAGCGATTTGTGTCGCTACAATCTTTTCCCTGCGACACACAGCAACCTCTACCTACACTGACAAAAGAGCTGCGGAACCGCTCAGCAGTCACAATGCTGCACAGTAGGAATGCACTCACTATACTATGCTTTCTATATTTGAAAGCATTTTTTACGTATATTACACCCCTATATACTGCACACCAAATAGTACACCTATACCAGTCTTTAAAAGGACTTTTGTGGACCTATATTCGTTAGCGATTTGTGTTACTACAATCTGTTCCCTGTGACACACAGCAACCTCTACCTACACTGACAAAAGAGCTGCAGAACTGCTCAGCATTCACAATGCTGCACAGTAGGAATGCACTCACTATACTATGATTTCTATATTTGAAAGTATTTTATATGTGTATTAAACCCCTATATACTGCACACCTATACCAGTCCTTAAAAGGACTTTTGTGGACCTAATAGTAGCTAGCTAGTGATTAAAGACTGTCCCTGCTCCAAACAGCAAACTGTCCATACACTGAGAAAAGACAGCTGCAGAATCGCTTAGCACTGCAGTGAACTATAATATGCTTTCTATATTTGAAAGTATATTATAAGTGTATTACACCCCTATATACTGTACACCTATACCAGTCCTTAACTGCTTCCCGACCGCCTCATGTAGATATACGTCTACAGAATGGCACGGGCAGGCAAAAGGAAGTACCTGTACGTCCTGTTTAATTGCCTGCCCGTGGGTCGCGCGCCAGCGGACCTGATCGCCGCTGGTGTCCCGCGATCGGGTTACGGAGCTGAAGAACGGGGAGAGGTATGTGTAAACAAACCTCTCCCCGCGCTTCCTACTCTGCCTGTCATTGATTGGCTGTTCCCGGTCATCGGGAAAGCCGATCAATGACGTCAGACGTCAGCCCGCCCCCTAATGTAAAAAAAACACACACACGTCACAGCCCATAAACCCTCCCCTCCCCCTAGTGGTTAACTCTTTCACTACAACTGTCATTTATACAGGAATTAATGCATTTAAATAGCATTGATTGCTGTATAAATGACAATGGTCCCAAAAATGTCCGATGTGTCCGCCATAACGTCGCAGTCACAAAAAAAAAAAAAAAAAAAAAAAATCGCTGATCGCCGCCATTACTAGTAAAAAAAAAAATATTAATAAAAATGCTATAAAACTATCCCCTATTTTGTAAACGCTATAACTTTTGCGCAAACCAATCAATAATCGCTAATTGCGATTTTTTTTTACCAAAAATATGTAGAAGAATACGTATCGGCCTAAACTGAGAAAAAAAAAGTTTTTTTATATATTTTTTGGGGATATTTCTTATAGCAAAAAGCAAAAAATGTTGCATTTTTTTCAAAATTGTCGCTCTATTTTTGTTTATAGCGCAAAAAATAAAAACCGCAGGGGCGATCAAATACCACCAAAAGAAAGCTCTATTTGTGGGAAAAAAAAGACGCCAATTTTGTTTTGGAGCCACGTCGCACGACCACGCAATTGTCAGTTAAATCGACGCAGTGCCGAATCGCAAAAAGGAGCCTGGTCCTTTGGCTGCCAATTGGTCCGGGGCTGAAGTGGTTAAAAGGACTGTTGTGGACCTAATAGTAGCTAGTGAATACAGACTGTCCCTGCTCCAAACAGCAAACTCTCTCCCCACACCTCTCTCCCTCTCCTATACCAGTCCTTAAAAGGACTTTTGTGGACCTAATAGCTAGTGAGTACAGACTGTCCCTGCTCCACACAGCGTCCTATTCCTATACTGACAAAAGACAGAATGTAAAATGGCAGTCAGATCAGGTCTATTTATAAGGTAAGGGGTATGGCCATGTCTATTCAGGAGAAACACAATCAATACTGGGGATCAAGGGGAAGGGTGGGAACTTATAAGAAGCTGTCAAGTGATTGGGTATATATATATAGGGGTTCTAAATAATTATTGAGCAAAAGAAAATGATTTTAACTTGTAAACAACAAATCTCAAAAAGAGGCTTGGTCCAGAAGTGGTTAAACAGCATAGAGACCCTCCAAAGGTCCCCCAAATACATAGAAGAACCGGCACAGGCATGATTAGGACCCCCCCCCCCAGGAATGTTTGACAAATAAGCGCGAACTACGTATATCATCACAGGGTGATGCTGTGGATACACAAATAACAATGTGCCAACGGGGGGGGGGGGGGGGGGGGGTCCCGGTATATGTTTCGAAGACCCCCCCCCCCCCCCCAGGAATGTTTGACAAATAAGCGCAGACTACGTATATCATCACAGGGTGATGCTGTGGATACACAAATAACAATGTGCCAACGTCCCGGTATTGTTTCGAAGAAAATTGAATAGAGACATGGACTTTGTAGGCACACACATATATTTAGTAAAATAAAATGTTATTGGATAAGGTTTAAACCATTGTATACAAATGTGTGCCTACAAAGTCCATGTCTATTTCAATCTCCCCCCCCAGGAATGTTATGTAACCAGTTCAGCTCTTTGCATGTACATCGTACACCTAGACAGTGACGGGTTAATCACTTTCCTTCACACGCAAGGACTACCACCCCGGGTGGGTTCTTCTGGACAATGCTAGGCACCTGTAACAGGGTGATTGCCTCACATATGGGGTACCTTTACTCTGTTCCATCAATGTCTTGAGACAAGGCTGAGGCCGCTGTGGGGGAATACTCAACCTTAAGGTGGGCCTCAATCCTTACAGATGAGCACACACTGTGTACACTTGCACAATAACTATCCTCTAGTTAACTCTCGGGTTCCCGTATTAATGTACATCTTCCTCTGTAGCATGCAATTAGGAGGGACACACAGGGCTAGGGATGAGCCGAACACCCCCCGGGTTCGGTTCGCACCAGAACCTGCGAACGGACCGAAAGTTGAAATGAAATTTGTAAAGAAAAAAAGAAGCCATTTAAAACTGCTTGCGGCTTTAATGTCATGTCTTGTCTTGGCAATATGGATGAAAATCTTTGAGAAAAATGGCTTGCGGCTTTAATGTCATGTCTTGTCTTGGCCTAAGAGCCTATATGGTTCTACCTCCACGTTTGCATTCCAGAGCAGACTATTCGGGTGTGTGGGGGCAAGCCACAGTTTTTCAATTTCGGCCCATCTGTTATAGGTTTTTTGGGGGAACCAGGAGGTCAGCGCGCGCAGTTGGGCAGCTTGGTAGTATTTGGTTAGGTCTGGGAATGCCAGCCCTCCAGCTGTTCGGGCTGCTGTCAGGACCGATCGTGGGACTCTGTGTCTCCCCCCCCCCCCTCAGGTCTGCGTGGGGGATCGGTATAGGTATAGTTTGGAAGAGATATAGAAGTTTGGGAAGGATGGTCATCTTAATGGACGCCATCCTCCCCAAAAGGGAGATATGGTGGACCTCCATTTCTGTAAAAGGTCTCTTATAGATCGGTATAGAGGCAGGAAGTTAGCTCGGTATAGGGTGGTATAGGACTGGGTTATCTGGATCCCTAGGTACTTAATTGCGGTTGTTCTCCAGTGGTATGGGAAGCAGCTCTGCAGGTGTTGTACTTCTGCGCTCGGGATGTTAATGGGGAGGGCTTCTGATTTGGTTGCGTTAATCTTATATCCGGACAGGGACTTATACAGGTCTAATTCAGCATGTAGGTTGGGTAGTGAGATTCGGGGTTGTGTTAGTGTGAGTATGACGTCGTCCGCGAAAAGTGCGATTTAAATTCCCGGTCGCGCACTGGTATGCCATGGATGTCAGGGTTTCTGCGGATTGGATGCCGCCAGGGGCTCGACACACAGTGCGAAGAGAAGCGGTGAGAGCGGGCACCCCTGTCGGGTCCCATTCGTTATGGGGAAAGTGGGGGACAGCGCAAACGGGGTCTTAACCTGGGATGTTGGTTTAGTGTATAAGTGTTGGATGGCCCGTAGAAAGGGTCCCCTTTGGGTCTTGTATGGCGTCTATAGGGATTGAAGGCCTTCCCTGTTCGCCACATCAATAAGGTCGATAATCCGTCTTGTATTGTCCCCTGCTTGGCGCAGGACCCAAAATAAAACCCTATACCCCGCACCCAAAATAAAACAACCCTATATACTCTGAACAGCAGTATACAGGCGGTGCAAACAAGACAGGGACTGTACGTTTGTTCTTAAGTAGAATCTGTTTGTAATTTTGAACAGGTACATTTTTAAGTGTAGCTCCATCCAAAAAAATCAATTTTTATGCTTTTTGGAGAACATAGGGAAGGGTTATCACCCCTGTAACATTTGTTTTGCTGTCTGTGCACCTGTTCAGAACATTTCACCTCACTTTCCATTCCAATGACAAATGTTTTTGGAAAAGTGGGGTTTTTATTGAAAACAAGGATTGGTGATAAAGCATCAGTAGAGAGGAGATACCTTTTTCCCAAATTAAATCTAACAGGATCGAATTTCCCTTCCTAGGGGTAGATTTCCACTCACTTCATGTTTTCTCCTTCCGTTTGCAAGTAGGAGTCGTTTCCAAGTTGGATGTTTGAAAGTAGGGGCCTGCCGTATATACTCTGCAGAAATTTGCCCCATTATATGTTGCCACAACACTGTAAGCCCTCACAGTTACTCTTGGTGGGCACAGGAATGGGCCGTGCTGTGAATTATTAGATCAAGAATTGTAATTGTATGCACCTGTTGAACAGGGGCAGAAAAATTGGGCCTTTGGTGGTGGTGGTGGACGGTGTTGCCACAACACTGCAAGCCCTCACAGTTACTCTTGGTGGGTGCAGAAATGGGCCCTGCTGTGAATTATTAGATCAAGATTTGTAATTACACGCCCCTGTTAAACAGGGGCTGAAAAATTGTGCCTTAGGCACTGGTGCTGGTGCCACAACACTGCAACCCCTCACAGATACTGTACTTGGAGCACAGCAATCAGACCCGTTGCAAAGCATTGCATAAAAAAGTGTAATTACACGCCCCTGTTAAACAGGGGCTGAAAAATTGGGCCTTAGCCACTGGTGGTGGCACCCAGAAACAAAAATGTTCTTCCAAGCTATCATTAGGATCATTGAGGAGGAAGAGGATAGTCAGTCAACATAACAGGACAGTCACTCAGCATCAGCATAGGCAGTCTTGAAGGGATGTGACATTTCAAAATAAATTATTCTGCTATATCAGCTTCAGGTGCCTAGTAGCTGGTGGTGATCCAAGACTGATTCATCTTTATGAAGGTCAGTCGATCAACCAAGTCGGTGGACAGGCGCACCCTGTGATCGGTGACAAAGCCTCCAGCAGCACTAAATGTGCGTTCCGAAAGAAGGCTGGATGCAGGATAGGCCAGTAGCTCAATTGCATACTGTGCAAGCTCTGGCCAGTGATCCATGCTCAAGACCCAGTAAGCCAGAGGATTTTCGGTGGGAAAGGTGTCCAAGTCTGACCTTGCCCCTAGGTATTCCTGCACCATGTATATCAGACGCTGGCGATGGTTGCTGGAACCGATCATACCTTGGGGCTGCGGACTAAAAAATTGTCTGAACGCATCGGTCAGACGTCCACCTTCCCCTGCTGACCGAAGCCTCAGCAACTCGTCGTCCAGGACAAGGAGTTTGTAACCTCCCAGTCTCTGGGAACGCGTTGCACAGACCTTTCTGCAAGGCCTCCCGGAGATGTCTCACCCTCTGCTCCCTCTGCGATGGCAAGATAAGGTCCGCAACCTTACCCTTGTACCGTGGATCAAGGAGAGTGGCCAGCCAGTAATGGTCCCTCTCCTTGATCCGAAGAATACGAGGATTCTTCTGCAGGCTTTGCAGGATCAGGGAGGCCATGCAACGTAGGTTAGCTGAGGCATTCTGTCCGGAGTCTTCTGGGTCACTAAGGACGACATGATCCGCAGCCATATCCTCCCAGCCACGTACAAGTCCACTGGTTTCTTGGGACTGTAAATCATCCCTAAAAGACTGTTGCTGCTGATGCTGAGTGCCAGACTCCACCTCCATGCTGACACAATCCTCCTCCTCCTCTTCCTGTGTGATGGGTGGAGAGAAGGAACACTGTCTGGATAAAGGGGGCCTTGAGAGGCAAGGAAGTCCTCCTCTTCCTGCCTCTGTTCTGCCTCAAGTGCCCTGTCCATTATTCCATGCAGCGTATGCTCCAACAGGTGGACAAGAGGTACAGTGTCACTGATGCATACACTGTCACTGCTCACCATCCTCGTGGCCTCCTCAAATGGTGACAGGACAGTGCATGCATCCCTGATCATGCTCCACTGGCGTGGGGAAAAAAATCTGAGCTCCCCTGACCCTGTCCTGGTGCCGTAGTCGCACAGGTACTCATTAATGGCTCTCTGCTGCATTTGAAGTCGCTGCAGCATGGCCAACGTTGAGTTCCACCTGGTGGGCATGTCACATATAAGGCGGTTCTTGGGCAGGTTAAAATCCTTTTGCAGCTCAGCCAGCCGAGCACTGGCATTATATGATCGGCGGAAATGCACACAGACTTTCCTGGCCTGCCTCAGGACATCCTGTAAGCCTGGGTACCTGCCCAAGAACCGCTGCACCACCAGGTTAAGGACGTGAGCCATACAGGGCACATGGGTCAGCTGTCCCTGTCGCAGGGCAGAGAGGAGGTTGGTGCCATTATCACAAACCACCATTCCTGGCTTAAGCTGGTATGGCGTCAACCACCTCTCGGCCTGCCCCTGCAGAGCTGACAGAACCTCTGCCCCAGTGTGGCTCCTGTCCCCCAAACACACCAGCGCAAGCACGGCATGGCATCTTTTTGCCTGCGTACTTGCGTAGCCCCTTTGATGCCTACGGAGCACCGCTGGTTCCGAGGACAGAGCACTCAAAGAGGCCATGGAGGAAGAAGAAGAGGAGGTGGTGGAGGAGAGAGGTGTGTCACAACCAGTAGTAGCATTTTGGAGGCGTCGTGGCGGAACAACCTCCAACACTACTGCACCTTGTCCTGCATCCTTCCCAGCTGCCAAAAGAGTGACCCAATGGGCCGTGAAAGATAGGTAACGTCCCTGTCCATGCCTGCTGGATCATGAGTCAGCGGTAATATGCACCTTACCGCTGACCGCCCTGTCCAGCGAGGCCAAGACATTGCCTTCCACATGCCGGTAGAGAGCCGGAATCGCCTTCCGTGAGAAAAAGTGGCGTTTGGGAACCTGCCACTGAGGAACCGCACATTGAACAAACTCACGGAAGGGGGCCAAGTCTACCAACTGAAAAGGCAGCAGTTGAAGTGCTAGCAATTTAGCCAAACTAGCATTCAACCGCTGGGCATGTGGATGGCTGGGAGTAAACTTCTTTTGACGGTCCAGCAGCTGGGGCAGGGAAATTTGCCTGGTACAATCGGACGTCTGTACTGCTAGCAGAGTGCCCGCAAGTACTTGGCTGTGACACACCTAATTCTACACCTTCATTCCTCTCAGTGCAGCTTTCAGAGAGGACTGAAGGTATAGTGGGGTTGGAGATCCCAGCTGATGAGGAGCAAGGAGAGGTCCGCTTTGTTCTTTTGTGTGGGTCTTTAAGGTGCGCTTGCCAACGAGCTGCATGGCAGGTCAACATATGTCTGGTCATGCTTGTGGTGCCCAAGCGGCTGATGTTTTGGCCACGCGAGATACGCTTGAGACATATGTTGCAAATAGCAGCGGTGCGATGTGATGCACTCGTCTCAAAAAAGGCCCACACCAAAGAACTTTTGTAATAACGTGCAGAGGCAGCGCCCTGCACAGGCAGAGCTCTGCGGTGTGATTCAGTTGGTGTGCTGGCCTCAAGCTGGCCCCCGGAGGGCATCCTGCCTCATTGGAGATGTGCCGCCTCCTCCTCTCTCCGTTCAGGCACCCACGTGGAGTCAGTGACCGCATCATCCCCTCCCTCTTCACCACTTCACCACAAACCTGGCAGTAAGCTGCAGCTGGTGGAACATGACTGCCAGATTGCTGTCCTTGAGCATCCCCTCTCTATGCGCTCAAGCTACTGCCTTCCTCTAGCTGGGTATCATCATCCGAGCCTTCAAAACGCTGGGAATCCTCCTGGAGCATGTACCCAACACTGTGGAGGACATGGTGGGTCTAGGGAAGGGGTGCCTGATGACATTGTGTACGTGTTGGCAGCTGCTTTGCCAGTACCCTGAGCCTGGGTGAGAGAGGATGAGGAGGGCTTGGTCATCCACTCTACCAAGCCTTCGGCATGATGCAGCTCAACATGTCCAGCTGCCGAAAATAAGGACAAGCGTGTCCCATGGCCACATGTTGATGACGATGCACAGCGTCCACGACCAGCCCTGTTGTCTCTAGACAAAGAGCCTGCTTGCCCTGTTTTCTTGGCTCGTGACTGTCTGCCTCTCCTTGTTGGTCTTCCAGACATTGTAATGGCCTGCAGGGAGATGGGAAAACCAGAAATTGGGTAGTGTATATTGTGCTGGAGTCACACAGCACACACACTAACTCCTGCAGATGGCTGTCTTAGATGAAAACAGGGCAGATACAGTGTGAGGTGGTTTAGTGTACTGTGCTAGACTCACACACTAACTCCTGCAGATGGCTGTCTTAGATGACAACAGGGCAGATACAGGGTAAGGGGATTTAGTGTGCTGTGCTATACTCACACAGCACACACACACTAACTCCTGCAGATGGCTGTCTTAGATGACAACAGGGCAGATACAGGGTATGGTGGTTTAGCGTGCTGTGCTATACTCACACACACACACACACACACTAACTCCTGCAGATGGCTGTCTTAGGTGACAATAGGGCAGATACAGGGTAAGGTGCTTTAGTGTGCTGTGCTATACTCACACAGTGCACACACACTAACTCCTGCAGATGGCTGTCTTAGGTGACAATAGGGCAGATACAGGGTAAGGTGGTTTAGTGTGCTACTGCTGTGCTACTCACACACACACACTAACTCCTGCAGATGGCTGGATTGGTAAAGAACAGCACTGAGGAGAACACACTATCCCTGCCTATTTTTTCCTTCTATCCCTACACTTTTTCCACGAGCAAAGGCTGAGAATTGATTCACATATACGGGGTACATGTACAGTACACTATCACTGTTCCTCAAGCCGGAACACACTACACGAGGCCGCCGACGCGGCGGCCTTATATAGTGTGGGGCGTGTACTAAACCCCCTGAGCTATAATTTGCCTGTGGCCAATTATTGCTCTCCTCGCCGCTGGCTCTATGATTGGCCAAGCATGCGGGGTCACAGTGCATGCGGGGTCACAGTGCATGCTTGGCCAATAATCAGCCAGCAATGCACTACGACTGGCGCAGTGCATCGTGGACCGTTCGCATCACACGAATTTGATGCGAACGGCCCTCAGAGTTCTGCCCTCGACGAGCGGACGAACGGCCGATGTTCGATTTGAACATGGGTTCGAATTGAACACCGGGCCCATCCCTACACAGGGCCAGTGTCCACAACCACCGGTCCAGCATTTGCCACTACCCAGTTATTTGTATGAATCTATGCTTGATGACGGAAACTAAAGAGTCTACTTATAGAAAATGTATTCAATGTGACAAATATTAATTCAACCATTACAAATTATGGCATTAATGCAGCACAGTAGTTTCCTATGATCATCAGCTCCATCTAGTGGACATAATGGGATATTTGTCTTGACATACCTCCATTAGTAAAAATTGTACATTATTGCATTATGACCACTAGATGGAGCCAAGGAAATCAGTGTATGAAATAAAATCCATCCAATATTCATCACGGCTGGGTGAATGCGGAACAAATAAAAAATAAATATAACCCTCTAAGTGTTTTTGAAATCTAGAAAATGTACTCAATGAGAGGTAATGACTCAATTTCTATTGTTCCCCTACTATCAATGGCCAACACGGTACAACACTTCATCCATGTCTTTAGTGATCTCTGATCTCCTTATGAACCGTTTCTTACATGATGAAGATCAGCCATGGAGTATATCTGAGGTGTATATCAGGGTGTGCTTCTTCCCCACATGAGAGCTGTGATGTCCAGCAACATTCATATAGAAGACATTTCCCACACTCAAGGCACTAATACACCTCGAGGGTCGTGTGGGATCCCTGATGTACAGGAAGACAGGACTTCAGTGAGGAACAATTCCCTCACTCAGGACAGGAATACGGCTTCTCCCCCGTATGAGATCTCTGATGTCTGTAAAGATCGGACTTCACTGAAAAACATTTCCCGCACTCAGGACAGAAATGCGGCTTCTCCCCCGTGTGAGATCTCTGATGTATGGAAAGACTGGCCTTCCGTGAAAAACAGTTACCGCACTCAGGACAGGAATACGGCTTCTGCCCCGTGTGAGATCTCTGATGTGTGTAAAGATTGGACTTATTTGAAAAACATTTCCCGCACTCAGGACAGGAATACGGCTTCTCCCCCGTGTGAGATCTCTGATGTGTGTAAAGATGGGACCTCACTGAAAAACATTTCTCACACTCAGGACAGGAATACGGTTTCTCCCCCGTGTGACATCTCTGATGTATGTAAAGATGGGACTTCAATGAAAAACTTTTCCCGCACTCAGTACAGGAATACGGCTTCTCCCCTGTGTGAGATTTCTGATGTGTATCTAGACTGGACTTGTGTGAAAAACATTTCCCGCACTCAGGACAAGAATATGGCTTCTCACCTGTGTGAGATCTTTTATGCTCATTAAGCTTGGATTTAAAACGGAAGCCCTTCCCGCACTCAGTACAGGAAAACCTTTTCTCTGTTGGAAGGACGGCCCCGTCCCTCACAGTCTGAGGTTCCTCAGGATAAGAGGAATACGATGGTCCATCTACACTGTGTGGTGCCGGATGGACATTTGAGGTAGTCGGGTTTTCTCCTGGACTATACTGTGTGATGTCCTCATCTTCTACTTTACAGTCTGGAGACAAAGTGAGACAATCCTCTGAGGTTTTCCTCATCTCCCGTCCATCTACTAAAATAGAAAGAAAAAGATTATTACTAGACATGAGCAGATTGGTTCCCCTAAACCAGGACTCCGCCCACATCAGGCAGCTTTGTCTCTGAGGATCTTACAATTCCCCCCTCAAGGTAACTAGTAAATGGGTCCTCTGATCTCCTACCAGTTCATTTCTTTATTCATGGACCTTAGTCAGAGAGTGAGGAAACAACGAGAACTGTCTTTTATAGGAGTGACAGTGATGAGGGGATTATAGGACGAGTGTCCCCTCCCCCTCTATCACTCATTGCCATCTTCCCAACACAAGAAGTCCTGCACTCCCTTATTTAGTCCATGATTTAGTCATGAATAACAGCGGGGCTGAGCCCCACCAGAGGTCATTGAGTGAGGATGGGGGGGGGGGGGAGAACAACCAAGATGAAGACTGGACTGATCCTGAAGACCACCATCATTGGGTTATTGACTCCTCCCTCATTATTACTTTCTGTTTAAGGTTCCAAAGTTTGAGGATGTTATCACATTATTATCAACATGTAAAAGTCTGTGCTCCAATCAAATCATCATATATACAATGTACAGTTGGTAGGAAATGGGTGCAACAAAAGAGAATACATATTATGTGTATATATAGCAGTGGGTAGAGGGGAGAGAGCAGAAGTCAGGACTATGTAATGTACAACACATTGCATAAGATACACAGATAGGACTATATAGTATCGGAATGATGTAATGTACAACATAGAGTATATAGTGCAGAGGTCAGGAGTATGTAATGTACAATATAAATGATACAATGTAAGGGTCAGGACTCATAATATTGGTATTCAGTGGAAGCTTAAATGTTTACATGAGACAAGTTGCAGAGATCCCACACCGCTGTCTCTCATCTCCTGAGACTGCACTCAGTGACTTGGGTCTGAGACTATACAGACATATCCTTCCACCCGACACAGCCAGAAAACAATAGAACAAGTAACCCTTGGAGAATTGTTCTGTCAGAGATCATGCTAGCCCTGGGCATGGGGCAGAAGACCAAAAGCACATGCCCAAGGTACCTAGGTAGAACAACATCTATGGTGAAAATCAACCTTTTGCTGCCAGCTGAACCCCATAATTTCCATAAATGCAGTCTAGATCCATAAATTGTGTCTGCAGCACAGAGAAGGAAGCTTATCACCCAGTCCTTGCCCTACTCTGGACCAATCAGTGAGCAGTATGGGTGGAGGAATGTATTTAGCATTAATGACCCACCTGTGCTGATCTCTGTAGGAGTGTCCTCCTCTATAAATGTCCCCGTTATTCCATCCTCCTCCATAGACTGCTGATCATCCCTCACATACCTCTCTTCTTCTTCTGCTTTAACCTCAAATTCTATATCGATTGGATCTCCACTCTAA
This sequence comes from Lithobates sylvaticus, assembly GCA_028564925.1. Classification (NCBI taxonomy): domain Eukaryota; kingdom Metazoa; phylum Chordata; class Amphibia; order Anura; family Ranidae; genus Lithobates; species Lithobates sylvaticus. The sequence continues at coordinate 581,795,505 of CM053028.1, forward strand.
ATCACGAAAATTAAAGTGAATATCATCCGTAAACAATAGGATTTATTATTGTGACATCACATAAAAAATCTACACATCATCTCTAGGAGTCAACGTTCTAGATCAGGGATATGCAATTAGTGGCCCTCCAGCTGTTGCAGAACTACAAGTCCCATGAGGCATAGCAAGACGCTGACAGCCACAAGCATGACACCCAGAGGCAGAGGCATGATGGGACAGCAACAGCTGTAGGTCAGCTAATTGCATATCCCTGTTCTAGATACTCCATCCCACCAACCTTGAGGTAACAGTGAGGGATGGTGTGATCTTCCTGTGTGGAATCCCGGGAATACCGAGGACGGGGACATCTCTCTGGTGGGATGCTGATATTAGGTGGCTCCATCTTATTCTTCTGTCCTTCTGAAAACTCCTCCATCACTCCATACTCCTCACCCTCCTCTTTATACTCTTCTTTAACATCAATATTATCATCCCCGAGGTTTCCACTCTGCAATATATAATAAAACATTCATTGTAACAAACATGCTGTGTATAAATCAGAACTGCCAATAATTGTCAATCATCTACCTGATGATGGTGGGGGATGGTGTGATCTTCCTGTGGTGAATCCCGGGAATACAGAGGACGGGGACATCTCTCTGGGGGGTTTCTGTAGCTGGATGACTCCACCATGGTGTCCTGGTACAGATCTTTGTGTTCTTTTAGAAACTCCTCCATCACCCCATCCTCATCATCCTCCTCTTTTATCTCTTCTTTACCCTCAACTTTAGAATCTCTCAGGTTTTCACTCTGAATATATAATAAAAATGACATCAATTGTAACAATGCAGATAATGTACAGATCCTAATGATTATTATTATTATTATACAGGATTTATATAGAGCCAACAGTTTACGTAGCGCTTTACAACTTGAGGGTAGACAGTACAAATACAATACACTTTAATACAGTAAGAATCAGAGGGCCCTGCGCCTTAGAGCTTACAATCTAAGAGGGAAGGTCAAGAGATACAGGAGGTAATAACTGTGGGTGATGTGCTGATTGAGAAGATAAATGTACAGTTGTTAGGTGGTTGGCCAGATAGGCTTCTCTGAAGAGATGAGTTTTCAGGGATCGTCTGAATATGGATAAAGTAGGAGAAAATCGGACAGATTGGGGTAGAACATTCCAGAGGATGGGAGAGGCTCTGGAGAAGTCCTGAAGGCAAGCATGGGATGAGGTGACAAGGGAGCTAGAGAGCAGAAGGTCTTGGGAGGAGCGAAGAGAACAATTAGTTTGGTATTTTGAGACTAGGTTAGAGATGTAGCTGGGGGGCAGGTTGTGGATGGCTTTGTAAGTTATAGTTAGTATCTTGAATTTAATTCGGTGACATGAGTGGCAGCCAATGGAGGGATTGGCAGAGGGGTATAGCAGATACTTAGCAGTTTGTGAGGTGGATGAGCCTAGCAGCAGCATTCATGATGGATTGAAGTGGGGATAGCCTATTTAGAGTTAAGCCAATGAGGAGGGAGATGACCAGGGAGTGAATTAGAAGCCAGTCCAGGATTACACCTAGGACCTTGGCGTGGGGGGACAAGTTGATAGTTGAGATGTTGATATTGACAGAGAAATCAGGGGAAGTGGCACCTGAGGGAAGAAATATCACGAGCTCGGTTTTAGATAGGTTGAGTTTGATGTGACATCCAGGCTGATATGTCTGCTAGTAAGTTGGTAATGCGTTGAGGAGACAGATGGAGAGAGCTAGGGGGTGGAGAGATAGATTTGGGTGAGATGATATTTAAAGCCGTGGGAGGCAATCAACTGACCCAGGGAGATGGTGAAGATTGAGAGAAGATGTCCAAGAACATAACCTTGGGGATCCCAGCGGAGAAAGGAAGAGGAGAGAAGGAAGTAGCGTTGTAAGTGAGACTGAAGGAGCAGTGGGATAGGTAGGATGAGAACCAGCGAAGAGTACAGTCACGGAGTGGAGTTTGTTGAGGAGGAGGGGGTGGTCCACTGTGTCAAAGGCAGCAGAGAGATCCAGGAGAAGTAGTACAGAATAGTGTCCACTGGTTTTAGCCGTTAGTAGGTCATTTGAGAGTTTAAGGAGAGCAGTTTCTGTGGAGTGTTGAGGGCGAAATCCGGACTGAAGGGGATCAAGAAGATTGTTCATGGTCAGATAGTCGCTCAATTGAGAAGTTTTGAGGAGAAGGCAAGTAAGGATGGGACATAGGTTGTTAAAATTGGTGGGGTCCAGTGAGGGTTTTTTAAGTATGGGGGTGACTAGCGCATGTTTTACAGAGTTTGGGAAGATGCCAGAAGAGAGGGAGAGGTTGAAAATGTGAGTTAGAGAGTCTAGAATCAAGTCAGAGGGTGAGCGTAGCATTTGCGAGGGAGCAGGATCCAGGGGGCAGGTGGTTAGATGGGTGTTAGATAAAAGTTTAGCAACCTCATTAATAGTAGCAGGGTTGAATGAGGGAAGTAATGATTGTATCTGTGGACATGGGGTGTTGCATGGGGGAGATTTTTGCGCATTGGAGATGTCCTCATGAATTGTATCAATCTTATTTTTGAAGTGATTGGCGATCTCCTGGGTAGTGAGTGAGTTAGAGGGTGGAGGACAGAGTAGAGTGTTGAAGGTAGAGAAGAGTTGAGATGGACTGGATGAGAAAGTGTTAATAAGTGTGATAAAGTAGGTCTGTTTGGCAGTATGGAGGCAGGAATAGTATTTTAGAAGGGCATATTTATATTGTGTGAAGTCTTCCTGGAACTTAGTCTTATACCACAGATGCTCAAGAGCGCGGCTACGTTTTCTGAGACTTCTGGTGTCATCTGTTTGCCAAGGTTGTAGGGGTTGGGGCCTGATTCTGCATGTAGTTAGGGGGACAAGCTTGTCTAGGGAGGAAGACAGTGAGCTGTTGTAGCTGAAGGTGGCTAGGTTGGGGCAGGACATGGGTGAGATTTTGTCATAGAGGTGATCAGTAGCAGAGTAGAGAATAGAAGGGTTGAGGTGGCGAAGGTTTCTACAGGTAACTGTTAGGCGGTTGGAGGGAGAGGAGGTGGAAGACGGGGAGAGAGCAAAACTAATAAGGTGGTGATCAGAGAGCGGGAGAGGATTGTTGGAAAGGAAGCATGGAGTGCACAGATAGGAGAAGACAAGGTCAAGGGTGTTGTCATTGGAGTGATTGCTTCATGTCAATCGATGAGGTTAAACTGAGAATTTAGAAGTAATAGTAGTGTTAATGTTAACAGGGATGTTGAGGTCACCAAGAATAATTGTGGGGATTTCAGAAGAGAGAAAGTAGGGTAGCCAGGCAGAGAAGTAATCAAGGAATTTTGATTACTGGTTTTGAAAAGAAAAGGAATAGAGAATAAGTTCTGTGGGTTGCAGCTGCTGCCAGAGGGTGTAGGGGGACAGGAGCGTTGGGCAAAGACAGATGATGGAGGCCCAGGGTTTGGGGATATGTCACCAGAGGTTAGGAGAAGCAGGAGGGTGAGGGAGGTAATGTGGGAGTGTGATTTATATGAAGGGGCATGCCTCAGAGTACTGGAGGTTTTATCAGTATATGGATGTAGAATGAGCAAGAGTTGGTAGGAGCAGTAGTAGGGAGAGGACAGAAGGGGGTGATATGTATGAGCAGGGGGGTGGAGAAGAGGGGTGAAGGTAAGAGAGTTGGAGGAGAGAGGACACAAGTGTCAGAAGGAGTGGTAGAGAGTGCATGTTACAGAGTGGAAGGAGCGCTGAATAGAGAGACGGGTCACCTGCGGTCTGTTAGGTGCTTTCCAGTGCAGTTTGCTATGTATGTTCACTTCGTGCAATCACTGAAGTGCAGAGACTGAAGTGCATATCACTTGTAGAAAGAATCACTTTGAGAAAGAAGCCTTGAGGATAGAAGCCCCTGCAATGTGCTGACCCCTTAAGGGTACTCAAATTTATACTGTTATAAGGATGGGGTGGAAGTTTGTTAATCAATCAGCAGTGGATATAAGAATGCCTAACAAAGTGGACCTTTCGCTTCTAAAGTCAGAATAATAAGAGGCCATAGGCCAAGATAAGATCAACACATAAAACTTAGGCAAGATACTCCAGAGCAACAAAAAACAACATCATGGTTATGCACACAGGGCAACAGATAGAGATAGAGAAGGCCACATGCCAAAGACACATACGCAGAAAGAGCAAGCTGATCCCAATTTAATTTAAAGATACTATCAGTGATTGTCCCCCCTCTACCTGATGATGGTGGGGGATGGTGTGACCTTCCTGTGTGGGATCCCGGGAATACAGAGGACGGGGACATCTATCTGGTGGGTTCCCATTACTGGATCCATCTGTAGGAAACACACACACTGACTGAATACATTGTTTCTATGTGTTTATCAGATGATGGGGGATCTAGGTGGACCCTCCGTACTGTTCTCTCCTTTACAATAAAGTCTCCTCTTACCCGGTGATGTGAGGGGCGGCTGATTGTCCATCATGACGTCCTTGTAGAGATCCTTGTGTCCTTCTAAATACTCCCACTCCTCCATGGAGAAATAGACAGTGACATCCTGACACTTTATAGGAACCTGACACACACAATGATACAGTCACCATCCAGACACATCCCTTGTCTGTTACTGGATAATGTCCCAGAATTCCCAGCACCGCTCACCTCTTCTCCATCATCTCTCTGGGGACTTCTAGAATCTTCTTTTTATTTCTCTATTCTATCAGGGAGGGAGGTGGAGGCAATGTTATGGTCATATGATCTCCAGACTTCACAGGAGGAAAACTCTAGATCTAAACACAAATGGTAAATCAAATGATATTCCCAGAATCCTCCTCACCTCACCATTCAGGTCTCCATTTTATTAAAGCCCCACATCAGACTGAGGTATAATTTACAAACACAGGACCCCAACGCTATGCAGGTTAAAAGCTTGTAGCAGGTATTCTGACATCATTACATACAATGCAGGACCAACAGTCCCACTTTGCTAGTGAGGATGCCAAGGGTCCGCCCACATCTTAAGATCATCAGAAAAAAGCCAGATGGATGGACATTGGGAGGAGGAGTCGGACTCGGCATCCGCCGGCCCCCGGATGATGATCATAGAGATTTCAGTGTGATGTCATAGGACATATAGACTCTGGATGGAGGGACATTTGGATTGGGAGATTTGAGTGGTCTCTATATGAGACTATAGAAGAGTCGATTCATAAGTTAGAAGACACAGAGGGTAAACATCGAAAGAAATGGAAACAATGGAGAGAGTTCAGGACAACTGATAGATATTTGCTGGAGAAAGATTCATGAAAGGAATAGAAGGAAGCGAGCGAGAGCGAGACGGGGTAGGCCTCCCCCCCCCCTTTTAAAAAAAAAACATTTAATTTTTTTTTCTTTTTTTTTTTTTTTTTTTTCGCCACTTATGGGAGTCGGGCAGAGGGTGGGACAGGGTATGGGAGGGTAGATTTGTAGTATATATAATGATGTGTAATGACTGTAAATGTTAAATCTCAGTGTAATATTTTTAAAATATGAAAATAAAGAAAATAATATAAAAAAAAAAAAATATAGACTCTGGATGGAGGGACATTTGGATGGGGAGATTTGAGTGGTCTCTATATGAGGTTCACATGCAAACCAAATCATTGTTCCTCAACCATCTGGCTATTGTGCGTCTAGAGGCTCTGGATCCTTACTTAGCCCCTGAAAATAACACAAAAAGGGAATCAGACTTCCTAAACTGACTTGTACTTTCTAAATACTGAGGGACGCGCCTTCTAACGTCCAAATTATGAAAAATATGTTCCTGTTCTCTCACAGGGTTCGAACAGAAAGTAGGCAAAACTATTTCTTGGCCTCTATGAAACTTAGAGGCCACCTTTGGCAAAAAGGCTGGATCCATTTTAAAAAACACACAGTCCGTAAAAACCTGAAAAAAGGGTGCCCTAAGAGAGAGGGCTTCAAGTTCACTCACTCTCCTTGCCGTAGTGATCGCCACCAAAAACACAGTTTTAAGGGTGATCAATCTTAACGTGCAGGATTCCAACAGGTCAAATGGTTCCCCTGTGAGGGCCTGTAAAACTAATGAGAGATCTCACACAGGAAAGGGGGAGATTCTGACTGGTCTCTGCCTGCTTAAGGCTTTAAAAAACCTCACTATCCATGGGTTTGTTGCTAGTTGTTTTTCCAGAAAAACGCTTAAAGCGGATACCTGACCTTTCAAGGTGCTAAGGGCTAAGCCTTTATCCGCCCCTGCCTGCAGAAATTCCAAAACTGCTACAGAGCTGCGCACATCAAAGGAGCTTTCTGAGCACCAACTATTGAAACGTTTCCACACCTTTAAGTAGCCTGCGTTTCCCTTTTCCTGCAACTTAGGAGAGTTGCTACTAAGCGATCCGAGAACCCCTTGCCCCTCAGCAATTCCTCCTCAGAAGCCATGCTGCAAGGTTCCACCGCTCCACCTGAGGATAACAGATTGGCCCCTGAGAAAGAAGATCCTCCTGAACTGGGAGAATCCAGGGGGCTTCTGCAGCCAGGCCCTTCAGGAAGGAGAACCACGGCCTCCTGGGCCAGTGTGGCGCGATCAGAATGAGAGTTGTGCTCTCCGCCTGAAATTTCCTTAATACTGCAGGAATCAGAACAGGAAGGGGGAAGGCATAGCACCTGGAGAACCCCCAGCTCTGAGCCAGTGCATCCACTCCTAACGCCCCGTCCCATCTGTTCATGGAAAAGAAGAGACGCGCTTTTCTGTTTTCCCTTGAGGCGAATAGGTCCACACATGGAACCCCCCCCCCCCCCACCTTCGGGAGACCATTTTGAAAATCTCTTGTTTCAAAACCCAGTTGCCTTCCCTCAGCGTTTTCCTGCTGATGAAGTCCGCTACCTGGTTTTGTTCCCCCTTCAAATGTATCGCCGAGAGAGACAGAACTTTGGCCTGGGGGGGGGGGGATCAGCTTCTTGTGCCCCCTTGCCTGTTGACATAGGCCACCACGAGGAGTTGTGCGACCGGACTCGCACGTGCTGTGCCTGAAGTTCCCCCTGAAAGGCTCTGAGTGCCAGATCTACTGCTCTCAGCTCCCTCCAATTCGAGGACTTCTTTGTTTCCTTCCTCCCCCAGGTACCTTGTACCTTCCGGGAATCTAGGTGCGCTCCCCAGCCTGAGCCACTCGCATCGGTCGTGACCGCCCTGGACACCGGTAAGACACACTCCAGACCTGTGACAGATTTGCCCCCTTTCTCCACCACTAGAGGGTCCTCTTGACCTGAATTAGAACCAAAATCAGTGAGTCCAAAGACCCCTGACTGTGGTCCCAGACCATCAGAATGAACAGTTACAGAGGACGAAAATGCAACTCCGCCCACTGTATTGCCGGGAGCGTGGATGTCAGTAAGCCCAAGGCCGACATAACCTTTCTCAGTGAGACCTGACAGCTGCCCTGGAGAAGCAACATTGCTTTGTCCACCTTCTTGATCTTCTCTAAGGGAAGAAAGACCTTCTGCTTTGTTGAATCCAACACGTAGCCCAGGAAGGTGACCTTTTGGGATGGAACTAAGTTGGATTTCTCCAGGTCCAAGACCCACCCCAAGTTTTCTAGAATGTCTCTTGCTACCTGAAGATCCTGGGACAACTGCTTCGGGGAAGAGGCAAACAGGAGAAGGTCATCCAGGTATGCGACTACCGAGATGCCCTTGAGTCCCAGGAATGCCAGTACCTCTACCATAACCTTGGTGAAAATATGGGGTGAAGAGGACAGACCAAAGGGGAGGGCTCTGAACTGAAGATGGATTTTTACCGCCAGCCTGAGGAACTTCTGGTGGTACTCTGCAATGGGAATGTGCAGATATGCATCTTTTAAATCTATCAATGCCATGAACCAGTTTGGTGGAAGAAGTGCCTTTACCGAGTAAACTGAGTCCATTCGGAACCTCCTGTAGGTGACCGAGACATTCAGAGGCTTCAGGTTCAGGATGAGCCTGAACTTTCCCGAAGGCTTGCGGAACACAAAGATGTGGCAATAGAAGCCTCTGCCTGTCTCTCCTGTTAGGACCCGTACCACCACCTCCTGTTCCTCCAACTCCTGTAGGGAGGAAAGAAGAAGAGCAGAAGATTTTTCTGCGTACTTTGGCAGCTCGGTGACAAGAAGTCTGAGTGGGGAGGATTTGAAAACTCCAACCGGTATCCTCTTCTTATGATCCCCAACACAAACTGACTGGAGGTGATCATTTCCCACTGTGGGAGGAAAGCCCCCAACCTTCCTCCCACCGTGACCCTGTCATTGAGTCTTTCGAAAGAAAAATCGCCCAACACCCCCCCACCCTTTTCTCTTCTGCCCCCAAAGTTTCTTCTGACGTTCAGTTTTTGGGGCTTCGAAATTACTTCTAAGGGCGAGCCTTTCTTTTAGTCTGCTCCCCATACTTCCTTTTAATGGGAAAGGCCTTTTTCTTAATCGGCCATCCGATCTAAGATGGCCTCCAAACCTTGTTCAAATAACAAGTCCCCTGTAAGAGGAATCCCACAGAGCCTTATTTTGGATGCACTGTCTCCCTGCCATGTTTTCAGCCATAAGGCTCTCCTTGCATAATTGGTCAGGGCTGTGGACCATGTGGACATGCGTACAGATTCAGCTGAAGCATCCGCAATGTATGCCATCCCTTTAAGCAGCATGGGAAAAGAAGACAGTATAGTCTCTTTTGCCGTTCCTGCTTTAATGTGCGCTTTAATCTGTAAGCCAATATTCCATATTGCGAACCACCACAGTGGCTGCCATGGTTGGCTTAAGGTTTCCCTGCGACGAGTCCCAAGCCTTCTTCAAGAGTGTCCATCCTTCGATCCATGGGGTCTGAAAGTACCCCCATGTCCTCGTAGGCCAGGTCAGTATGTCTACACACCTGAGAAAAGGCAGCATCTAGCCTAGGAGATTTGTTCCAGACTAGAGCTTCCTCTTTCACAAAAGGAAATCTTAGTTTCAACACCCTTGAAAGGTTACCTTTCAGGATCCTGCCATTCCTTCTTGATGGCATCGATCAAGACCTCATGAACCGGGAACACCCTCTTTTTCTGTTCCCCCAGGCTCTTGCACATCTGATCGTGGAGTGACAATGCCTTCCTTTCCTCTTGTGGTAAAGTGGTATGGATGGCTCCTAAGAGATCCTCCACTTCATCAAGGGAAAGCTTATACCGCAAGGTTCTTTTGGATTCCCCATCCAGCCCCTCTCCATCCGACTCCACCTGGGAAGCTGAAGCGGCACTGTGGCTAGGTGAAACACTCTGTTGCGCAGGTGGAGGATTGCTCTGGGGCTGAGGCAACTGGAAAATGGAAAATAGTGCCTTGAAAGACTGAAAAGTGCTAGAAAGCTCCTTCACAGATCCCGCAAGGTTCGCACCCTGTTCTGCTGCCTGCTCCCTCACTAGCCCATCAACACACTCCTTACAAAGTGCCTTGGCCCAAGAGTCCCCCATAGAGCCTCTGCACAAAGGATATTTGTTCTTGAGCCATGGGGCGACTTGCTTGTGGCTTTCTGAAACACACAGAAATAGAGAGAGAAGGCACCATAAGCTAAAGCTCACCAGCGCTAACTAGAGGACCACTGGGAGTGCCCCCCCCCCCCCCCCAGGACCAACCACCACCAGGGTCCCAGATCCACTCCCTTTCCCCACCGACCACCAGGGAGGGACAAACACCGGTGGACCTACCGGGAACCAGTAAGGGAACACCAGCCCAGGGTTCTCCTTACCTTTGAGTGGCTGGTGCTGTTGTCTCCAGGAGCCGCACTTGAAGCCTCTGCTTCTGACATCTCCCGTTGAGGATGTGTGGTCACAACGTGCCTCCGATAGCTGTCTGTACAGCAAACAAAAGAGGCCGCACCAGCCGACCACTCAGCCCCCTTTCACAACCCCCCCAGGAAGGGCAAGCCCTACCAGACCCAAAGGCTTCACAAGCCTGCGGTCCGGCTTCCAGAGGGAGACCACCCGCCCTCTGCTTCGGGTCTATTAGAAAACAACAAAACGTTTCACTGTGGGGAAACACAATCAAAAAACTGAGGAGCACAAGGAGGGCCGGGGGTTTTTGACCTCTTCTTTATTTGTGTTTCCTGTCAGGTGGGACCAGTTATCTCTCAGGGTGCCGTCCTGGAAGACGACTTCAGAAAATTCCCTTTTTTATGCAGTCTAATATTCTGCCGGCTTTGGTAGCTGCAGCTTGACATTGTATGCTATTGCCCAGTCTGTCTTCTACTAGGACCCCCAGATCTTTCTTCATTATTGACTCCCCCAGAGGTTCTCCCCCATGGGGGTGAAGGGTACCAGAGAAGGGTGTAGGCCACTGGAGCACACAGGATGCAGGAGAAGGGTTCAGAATGCAAAACATGGGGTGCAGGGGAAGGGTACTTTGTGCAGAATGCAGGACATGTGGTGAAGAAGGGTGCAAGACATGGGTGCAGGGTACCAGAGAAGGGTGTAGGTCACCTGAGTACATGGGATGCAGGAGAAGGATGCAGGACATGGGGTGCAAGTGAAGGGTACATTGTGCAGAATACAGGACATGGGGTGCAGAAGGGTGCAGGGTACCAGAGAAGGGTGTAGGTCACTGCAAGACATGGGGAGCAGGAAAAGGGTGCAGAAAGCAGGACATGGGGTGCAGGGGAAAGGTACAGTGTGCAGAATGCAGGACATGGGGTGCAGGGTACCAGAGAAGGGTGTAGGTCACTGCAGCACATGGGATGCAGGAAAAGGGTGCAGAATGCAGGACATGGGGAGCACGGTACAGAAGAAGGGTGGACATGTGGTGCAGGACATGGGGTACAGGGTACCAGAAATGGGTGCAGGTCACCGCAAAGCAGACACGGGGTGCAGGGGAAAGGTACAGTGTGCAGAATGCAGGACATGGGGTGCAGGGTACCAGAGAAGGGTGTAGGTCACTGCAGCACATGGGATGCAGGAAAAAGGTGCAGAATGCCCTGCTCTGAGCCACATTCCTGTCTGAATAATGTGTCCGGGTTTCAGGCAGAAACATTATTCAGACCAACAGTGAGAATGGGCTGACAAGAGCCCAGGGGCCAGGAGGACGCCATTTCTAGTCACCATGGTGACCTGGGATTTGTTGAGCCCTGACTTAAAGTGATTATATAGTCTTGTTTAAAAAAACAAAACAAATAACAAACATGTTATACTTCCCTCCTCTGTGCAGTTGGTTTTTCAGTTCCGATCCTCTTCTTCTCGGGTCCCTGTTTGCTGCTCCTGGCCCCTTCCTCCTATCGAGTGTCCCCACAGCCAGCAGTTTCCTATGGGGGCACCCGAGCCGAGTCACAGCTCTGTGTATCCATTCAGACATGGACCACCGCACTCTCTCTCCCCTGATTGGCTGACTGACTTTGATTGACAGCCGTGGGAGCCAGTGGCGCTGCTGCTGTGTCACATCCAATCAGGAGGAGTGTCCCGGATGGCTTAGACATTCGTGGACATCGCTGGAGAGAGATGGGGTGGCTACACACAAAAGGTTTTTTTTTTTTTTTTACATATCTTAATCTTTTATTTTTTCAAAAGAAAAAGGGAAATACAGAATACATTGTCCATTAAAATTTCATTTGTATAACAAGAACAACAGAAAACAAACTTCCGTTTCACAGCATAATATTACACTTCTCAATTACAGGTTAGAGACATACTACATTTCTTCATGTTAAACCCTTGCCTTTTAACCGTTGTTCTTCCAATTACTGTATCGGGGGTTTTAGGGTACTCTCCCTTCCTGCCCCCGCTTCCCCTTACCGACTTTTTACCTCCCTACACCTACCCCCCAAAAAAAAAAAAAAAGAAGAAGAACTAAACAAATAAACAAAAAAAAAATAATAACTTTTTTTCCTTCCTTGCCTCCCCCACAAAAGGTTTTTTATCTTAATGCATAGAATGCACCTTCTGCCTTTACAACCCCTTTAACCACTTAAGCCCCGGACCATTTGGCTGGCCAAAGACCAGAGCAATTTTTGCGATTCGGTACTGCATCGCTTTAACTGACAATTGTGCGGTCGTGCGACATGGCTCCCAAACAAAAACTGACGTCCTTTTTTTTTCCCAACAAATAGTGTTTTTTTTGTGGTATTTGATCACCTCTGTTATTATTTTTTGCGCTATAAACAAAAAAATAGCGACAATTTTGAAATAAACGCATTATTTTTTACTTTTTGCTATAATAAATATCCCCCAAAAATATATAAAAAAAATTTTTTTTTCCCTCAGTTTAGGCCGATACGTATTCTTCTACATATTTTTGGTAAAAAAAATTACAATAAGCATTTATTAATTGGTTTGCGCAAAAGTTATAGCATCTGGGGATAGTTTTATGGCATTTTTATTAATCATTTTTTTTTTTTTTTATATTAGTAATGGTGGTGATCTGCGATTTTTATTGTGACTGCGACATTATGGCGGACAGATGGGACACTTTTGGCACGATTTTGGGACCATTCACATTTATGCAGTGATCAGTGCGATTAAAAATGCATTGATTACTGTGTAAATGTGACTGGCAGTGAAGGGGTTAATCACTAGGTGGCGCTGTAGGGGTTAAGTGTGTCCTAGGGAGTGATTCTAACTGTGGGAGGGAAGGGCTGTGTGCGACACGACACTGATCACCGCTCCCGATTACAGGAAGCTGTGGTCAGTGACAGTGTCATTAGGCAGAACGGGGAGATGCTTGTTTACATCAGCATCTCCCGTTCTTCCTCTCTGTGAAAAGATCGTGGGTATCCCCGCGGATATCGAGTCCACGGGACCCACGATCACACTCGCAAAGCTCCCGGCGGGCACGCGCGCCCGCAAGCCGCCTCTTAAAGGGCAACATACAGGTACATGATTCTGCCTGTACGTGCCTTTCTGCCGCAGTATATCTGCGTGAGGTGGTCAGGAAGCGGTTAAGGTGACCATAGAGACATGGAAATTCAGCTGGTTCAGCAGGGATCGGTCACATCTCCATCCATGTGTGGTCACTGCTGGATAAAAGCCACTCGATCAGCGGCTGCAGCCAATAGCTTCATCACTGATCTGTGTATTCTGAGAGCGGAGGAGCGCCCCCCATTGTCAGAATACAATAGTGCAGCAGGGAGGATTCCCCCATCCCCCTCCAATGTGTGGATGGGGGAATCGCTTCAGGTTTTTCCTCTCAGCCCACTGGCTGAACGATAAAACTGAACCATGTATGACCAGCTTTGGAAGCAAGATATATTAAAGGGGTTGTAAAGGTTTTGGGGTTTTTAAAAAACAAACATGTCATACTTACCTCTGCTGTGCAGTTGGTTTTGCACAGAGTGGCCCCGATCCTCCTCTTCTGGGGTCCCTCAGCAGAGCTCCTGGCTCCTCCTCTTCTCGAGAAGCGCTCTCCTTTGTGAACACCCGTGTGGGCGCTCTCCTGTGTCCTGCTTCTGCGTCTATTGACACAGAAATCAGGACTAGGTCCCACCCACCCGCATCATTGCATTTGATTGACAGCAGCGGGAGCCAATGGCTGCGCTGCTATCAATCTATCCAATCAGGACACGAGACACCGTCCGGAGCTGGTGTGCTCGTTCCCGTCGTGGGAATTACAGGGCTCAGGTAAGTAAAAGGGGGGCTCGGGGGTGCTGCTGCAGCACAGGAGGTTTTTCACCCTTTAATGCATTATAGTTAAAAACGGCGAGGATTTACAACCTCTTTATTCATCAACTAATACCCCCTAAATGGGGTTAATCTACGTATTTCCACACTATATATGTGTGTATCATCATCTGCTGGAGATAAAAGACATCACAGTGACTATGGAGGAAGAGGACGGACATGACGGGGGGTTACTGGGTGTAAATAGAAAATAAGATCTTATTACCTCATCTGCTGCCACTTCCAACAATGTCTTCTCTTTACTTCCTCCCAACTTACCTCTCACCCGGAACTTCCTGTCTGTACCTGACATCACTTCCTGTGTGTACCTGACATCACTTCCTGTCTTCCATAGAGACTTCCTGTCTGGGTAGAGGTGACATCACCACCTTGTGGAGCTCAAGAAACTTCTCATAATATGAACACGGCCTTATGCTGTGTGTGTATGTACTGTATATTCTTATAGATGGGTCATCTCCACTCCCACCAAGGGGGATAGAAATATATTACTGCTCGGGGGGGGGGGGGGGGACATTTTGGCCCCTTTGATTTTGCAGTAAAAATTGATGTCAGATTTAGTCATGTAGAACATCTGTTATGTGGATACAAAGTATGGTTGCCACCTCATCCCTTTAAACCCGAACACATATTAATTATACAGGTTCTTTGGCTGATTAGGTGGTAATTAAACTCACTTATCTGCATTTAATTAGCCTCAGAACCTGTGTAATTCAAAGGTGTTCAGGTTTAAAGGGATGAGGTGGCAACTCTAATACAAAGATCCCCAGCCGAGAGTAAAGGGTGGAAATGGCTCCTGATCCCCAGATTTGGGCAATTATGTCACCAATATAAATAGAATAAAACCTGCGCTATGTGTAACAACTCAAATACCTACAGAAATAACTTATACCGGACTGCTGCTGTAACAAAGGTAAGTATTCCCTTTATCACCTAGAAGAGCATTATGTGTCACAGCGCTGTCCTATTGTGTGTGCACATAAATCATCACAAATACACTAAAATATGTGGAGACATTCATATATAAAGTGCTAGAAATAATATTCTCTGCAGATCTACTGCTTCCACTTTACACCTACTTCATTGATCTTATGGTGTTTATCAATAAATGAAGTAAACTGATCCATGTGCAAATTCATATACAACATAAAGGGGTTCATTTACTAAAGGCAAATCCACTTTGCACTACAAGTGCACTTGGAAGTGCAGTTGCTGTAGATCTGAGGGGAAGATCTGAAATGCAATTCAAATTCATGTAATCATACAATTTTTTTTGTGCTCAATATAGTGTTCTCTGCAAGTCCACTGCTTCCACTTTGCATCTACTTCAAAAAAACGTTTTTGCTAAAAAAATTTTTAAAAAATCCACCAATCAATGAAAAGTTGATAAGGTGTAAAGTTCTCGGTGCCCCGAACTGTGGCAGCTGTAGTGTAGCCACGGCCTTCTTCCACTTCTTACACACGTGATGGTGAGGGCGCCCCCTTAGTGGTGCTTCCCCACTCACCAGAGCAATATGACTCCCAGCTTTTCATCTACCAGAGTCACCAACATCCTTCACACTCTCCTCACCTCCGATGGCAAAGGAACTGGATCCTCCTCGCTCACTCCTGCAAGTCTGCTGCACTTTCTGTCAGTCTCCCTCCTAGACTCCTCCTCCTCCGACTGCTGTTCCAGCAGGAGCTCCGCCTCTTCATACACACTCAGAGCTCTGCCTCTTCATACACACTCAGAGCTCCACCTCTTCATACACAGAGCTCCGCCTCTTCATACACACTCAGAGCTCCGCCTCTTCATACACACTCAGAGCTCCGCCTCTTCACACACACTCAGAGCTCCGCCTCTTCATACATTCTTAGAGCTCCGCTGTTCTATCACGAACAGTCTGGCTATCACCAGGTGTCCGAAGTGTACTGCGCATGCGCAGTACGGAGCCTAAAGATTTTCGAAAATTGTCGGAAGATGAACGGCGCCTGCGCCGTGAGTGGATGTGTAAGCCACACCATCCAAGCGGACATAGGGCTACTCAAACTTAGAGGGCCCCTCGCGGGTTCGCTTCACTCGCCACGCTTCGGGCACGGCCTCGCTGCGCTCGGCTCTTTTATATTCTAACTCTATGTCCACTTGGATGGTGGGGCTTGAAAGTGGACTCACGGCGTAGGCGCCGTTCATCCTCGGCAATTTTCGGAGAATGGGTGCGCAGTACACAGCAGACACTTTGTGATGGGGGACGGCTAATGATAGTACACCTGCTCATCATACACACTCAGAGCTCTGCCTCCTCATACATTCCTAGAGCTCCGCCTCTTCATACACACCCAGAGCTCCGCCTCTTCATACACACTCAGGGAGGAGAGAAAGGGGGAGGATATACAGTACATACACACAGCACAAGGCCATGTTCACACTACGAGATGATTCTTGAGCTGCAGTTCCTCTGAGCTCCACAAGATGGTGATCTCACCTCTACCTAGACAAGCAGTCTCTATGGAATACAGACAGGAAGTGATGTCAGATTAAGACAGGAAGTTGCATTTGGAAGGACGTAGACGTAGAGGGAAGACACTGCAGGATCTGGTGGCAGAGGAGGTAATATGTAGATTAACCCCTTCAGGGGGATCAGTTGATGATTAATATATCTTGCTTCCAAATCTGGTCATACATGGTTCAGTTTTATCGTTCAGCCAGCGGGATGAGTGAGAAAAACTGAAGTGATTCCCCCATCCACACATTGGAGGGGGATGGGGGAATCCTCGCCGCTGCACTATTGTATTCTGACAATTGGGGGCGCTCCTCCGCTCTCAGAATACACAGATCAGTGATGAAGCTATTGGCTGCAGCCGCTGATCGAGTGACTTTTATCCGGCAGTGACCACACATGGATGGAGATGTGACCGATCCCTGCTGAACCAGCTGAATTTCCGTGTCTCTATGGTCACCATAAGTGACTTCCTCCCCTCCCCCTCATCTCCTTCATTATGTAAGTCATGCTGAGATAATCTCCCATTGGCTGAGCAATATTCTCATTTGTCTCTGAGCTCCTTCTTGCTATTCCTCGTCCTGCCTGTTGTTTCCTTGGATTGATTTTCTGTGTAGTGACCCCGGCTTCATCTCTTGGATGCGCTCGTCTGTTGCTTGTCCTGACCTTTATCCTGATTCCTGGATCTCCTCCTCATCTCACATCCAACATAGAGAATGGAATTTGTGATCCAAATTTTTACAAGAGTCCTGGACTGCAAGAATCACAGCAAACACTAAACTGTCCAGATTAAATGTTCTCACTGGGGACCATAGTGCTTAAATACATACTGTCCTTCATATTACCTCCTGATATGCTCATCCTATTATTGTACAACCAATCCAGATAATTATCTGATATCAATGTTATCTGTCTACAGGGAACCCTTCATAGATGACGGCACAAATGAGGATGGAGGAGGCCCGGAGTCACATGACTGAGAAGATACTAAACCTCACCCTGGAGATCATCTACCTGCTGACCGGAGAGGTGAGGAGGATTCTGGGAGGTCACATGACATCACTCTTATCTCTATTAATAAAACACAGACCTGACCGGAGAGGTGAGGAGGATTCTGGGATTCTAACATGATGTTTCTATTGGTTCCTCAATACAGAGATTTCCTCTTGTGAAGTCAGGTGATCATATGACCATCACAGTGCCTCCATGTGACTCCCTAAAACATGAGAGACACAACATGCAGAAGATTCTAGAAGTCACCAAGAAGATGATGGAGCTGCTGACAGGAGAGGTGAGCGGTGCTGGGAATTCTGGGACATTATCCAGTAACAGACAAGGGATGTGTCTGGATGGTGACTGTATCATTGTGTGTGTCAGGTTCCTATAAGGTGTCAGGATGTCACTGTCTATTTCTCCATGGAGGAGTGGGAGTATTTAGAAGGACACAAGGATCTCTACAAGGACGTCATGATGGACAATCAGCCGCCCCTCACATCACCGGGTAAGAGGAGACTTTATTGTAAAGGAGAGAGCAGTACGGAGGGTCCACCTATATCCCCCATCATCTGATAAACACATAGAAACAATGTATTCAGTCAGTGTGTGTGTTTCCTACAGATGGATCCAGTAATGGGAACCCACCAGAGAGATGTCCCCGTCCTCTGTATTCCCGGGATTCCACACAGGGAGGTCACACCATCCCCCACCATCATCAGGTAGATGAGGAACAATCACTGATAGTATCATTAGGATCTGTACATTATCTGCATTGTTACCTTTAATATCATTTTTTATTTTATATTAAGAGTGGAAACCTGAGAGACTCTAAAGTTGAGGTTATAGAAGAGATAAAAGAGAAGGGTGGAGTGATGGAGGAGTCAGAGTCTCTAAAAGAACACAAAGATCTGTACCAGGACACCATGGTGGAGTCATCCAGCTACAGAAACCCACCAGAGAGATGTCCCCGTCCTCTGTATTTCCGGGATTCCACACTGGAAGGTCACACCATCCCCCACCATCATCAGGTAGATGATTGATAATTATTGGTAGTTCTGATTTATACACAGCATGTTTGTTACAATGAATGTTTTATTATATATTTCAGAATAGAAACCTCAAGGATGATAAAATTGTTGTGAAAGAAGAGTATAAAGAGGAGGATGAGGAGTATGGAGTTATGGAGGAGTTATCAGAAGGACACAAGGATATGATAGAGCCACCTAATACCAGGAACCCACCAGAGAGATGTCCCTGTCCTCTGTATTCCCGGGATTCCACACAGGAAGATCACACCATCCCTCACTGTTACCTCAAGGTTGGTGGGATGGAGATTGTAAAACACAGACTTGTTTAGACAATGTGTAGATTTTTTATGTGATGTCACAATAATAAAGCTTATATCTTACAGATCAGGGCTCAAAATTTCAAGTCCTGAGCAACTTGCCAGGCCATTTACTCACCACCAAACCCCTACCATGCCCCGCCCCTAAACATGGCCTCATAAATGATCTCATGAAATTAAACTTAAATATTTTATGCAGAATTAAGGTACAAAAATAAATATTAACAACTTTATTAGTGCCCATCAGTGCGGCCTCACCAGTGCCCATCAATGCAGCCTGACCAGTGCCCATCAATGCAGCCTGACCAGTGCCCATCAATGCAGCCTGACCAGTGCCCATCAATGCAACCTGACCAGTGCCCATCAATGCAGCCTGACCTGTGCCCATCAATGCAGCCTGACCTGTGCAGAGGAAGAGGTGAGCTGGCCGGATCATCAGAGAGCGGGGATTGCCCACTGTAACAGCTTTCATTTGATTTGTCTGGTGTTTCTGGCACTCACCATCACACAGTCCTGCCTCCTGGCCCAGTGCCTTTGATCGGCGTCACATGTCCTGGCATTGGACCGGTGTTCTGTCTATCAAAGGCCAGGAGGTGAGACTGTGTGACGGTGAGTGCCGGGAACACCGGGCAATTCAAATGAAAGCTGTTACAGCGGGCAATCCCCGCTCCCTGATGATCCGGCCAGCTCGCATCTTCCTCTTCTGAATGAATGAATGATTTGTATAGCGCTGCAACTGCGAACTGAATCGCCTCGAGGTGATTAATCTGACCTGGGTTGATTCCTTCTTAGAAGAGGTGGGTCTTAAGTTTTTTCCTGAAGGCCCGATGGTTTTCTTCCAAGCGGATGTTCGTCGGTAGAGCGTTCCATAGCCGTGGTCCTTGGACTGCAAATCTTCGTTCTCCCCTTGATTTGTACCGGGATTTGGGGATGAGGAGGAGGTTTTGGTTGGTTGATCGGAGGTTGCGATTGGGTGTGTAGTGTTTTATTTTTTCGCATAAGTATTGAGGAGCGTTTCCTTGTGTGCATTTGTGGGTCAGGCAGAGTGTCCTGAATGTAATCCGATCCTTTACGGTTAGCCAGTGTAGGTTCCTCAGGGATGGGGAGATGGATTCCCAGGTTTTTTTTCCTGTGACTAGTCTTGCTTCCGTGTTTTGAACTACTTGTAGTCGTGCAATCTGGAATTTAGGTAGTCCTATGTAGAGGGAGTTTGCGTAGTCGAGTCGGGAATTGATGATTGTTCCTACCACTATTGCTTTTTCCTTTTCTGGAATGAAGGGAATGAGTCTACGCAGCAGGCGTAGAAGGTGGTAGGATCCGCTAACTACTGATCCTATTTGTGCGTCCATTGACATCTCTGAGCCGAAGATGACTCAGAGACTTTTGGCTTTTGTGCTTAGGGGGATGGTCTGTCCAAGGATGGTGGGTGGAGTCCATGGGGTCGTAGATTTTAAATTTCGGTTTGCATTTAGGAGAAGGAGTTCTGTTTTGGATCCATTAAGTTTGAGGGAGCTTCTAGACATCCAGTCATCTATCGATGTGAGGCATTTTTCTATTCCTGATATTGGTCTTTTTGTCCAGGGATCCAAAGGTAGAGTTGAGTATCATCCGCGTATGAGTGGAAGCATAGGGCTGATTTGCTGATGATTTTGAGGAGTGGACGGATGTTAATGTCGAAGAGCACAGGTGACAAAGGTGATCCTTGGCGGACTCCATAGGAGACTGCGTGAGATTCAGAGGTATATGTTCCGAGTTTCACTGTCTGTGACCGATTTCCTAAAAAGGAAGTGAACCATAGTAGGTCTGAATCTGTGACTCCTGCTACTTCTTTGAGGAGGATGAGTAGAGTGTTGTGATCCAGTGTGTCGAACGCTGCACTGAGGTCCAGGAGCACCAGGAGACATGATTCTCCGTCATCTGCTGCTTCCAAGGCATCATCTCATATTTTGAGAAGGGCTGTTTCTGGGCCATGGCCCGGGCGGAAGCCTGATTGCAGATGGTCCAGGAGATTGTGTTTGTCCAGATGGAGTTGTAGCTGTTGTACCACTACTTTCTCCATAATCTTGGAGATGGTGTTCAGGCTAGTTATCGGTCTTCGGTGGTTAGGGTCTTTGGGGTCCAGGTTGGGTTTCTTTAGGAGGGGTTTTACTATGCCTTGTTTGAGGGAGTTCGGAACAATTCCTTTGTTGAAAGATTGATTTATGAGTAGTGTTATAGTCGGTGCCAGGATGTCGGAACATTCTTTCAGAAGTTTTGTCGGGATGATATCATTGGGTGATGTGCTGTCTCTGAGGCTTCTAATGATGTTTTTGGTGGTGTCTGTGTTGATCGGGGTCAGCGAAAAATTTGGTGGTTGAGTTACGTTTGAATTGGTTTACTCTTTTTGGATAGGGTTGATTGTTTTTTTCTGTTGAATTTTTTTACCGAATGTTGTCGATTTTGTTGATAAAAAAAATCCAATAGCTCGTTGCAAAATTCTTGAGTTTCGTTTGTTGGGGGCTCTAGGCAGGTAGGGTTCATAGTCTGGGCGACTAGTTTGAATAGTTCACGAGGGCGGTTTAGGGCTTTTGTGATGGTGTTTGAGAAGTGTTCTTTTTTTGTTTTGAAGATAGCTTTGTGATATTTCATTGTGAGTGTATTGTAGTTTGTGTGGTTTTTCCTTTGTAGAGTTTCTTCTCCAGGCTCTTTCAGCTCTTCTACATTCCTGCTTCAGTAGGGTAAGAGTGCCATTAAACCATCCAGAATTTTTGTTGCGGATGAGTGTTCTACGTTTTGGCGCGACTGCGTCTGCTGTTTGTAGCAATGCAATACTACAAATGTAAGAGTTCCGAGTGTAGTTTCTTCTGGGATCTGGTCCAGTGTGTTGTTGAGTGGTTCGGTTTCTGGAGGGTGGTGTTGGTGGTGATTTTAAATTTGATAGCGTGATGGTCTGTCCATGGTAGCGGTAAGTTGTTGAGTATGTTTTTGTCGATATTTTGTTTGAAGATGAGGTGTTTGCCCAGAGATTGAAGTCTCCAAGTACCAGAAAGTTTTGGGTTTTCAGGGTGTGAATTGAAATTAATTCGGTGAAGGGTATCAGGAGATTTGTCTTTGGTCCTGGTGGTCTGTAGCATAGCAGTATATGAATGGTGTCTTGGGGTGTTGTTTGCAGCTGTAGAGAAAGTGTCTCCATAAAAGGCACTGGGTTCTGTAGCGTCGGTTTCCTGAGCACAAGGTGCAATTTGAAGATCACTGCTAGGCGTCCTCCTTTTTTTCCTATTCTATGCTCCGTTAGGATCCTGTATTTTTCAGGGACCAATTCAGTTAAGATGGTGTTGCAGTCGGGTGTTAGCCAGCTTTCCGTGAGGAAGAGACAATCTATGTTGTTTTGGATGATGAAGTCGTGGACTTCTTGTCTGTGCTTGACTGCTGATCTGGTGTTAACATGCGCCCTTATTAAGTGTTGTGGTTGATTTAGGGGTCTTCATTTAGCTGTTGATGTGGCGTTGATGTGTTTGCTGAGGAAATTATGGTCCTTCTCTCTCTTACCATGGCTGGGAGAATGGCTCCCATTCAACCCTGCCTACCAGTGGTGCTCACCCTCCTCCAAGTCATCCCCACACTCACCATCAATCACTTTCGAGTGGAAAATTTGAGGGCTGCCTATGTCTTCAATTCTGTCACCCCCCCCCCCCCCCCCCCCCCCCCCATCTATCATATGGCTTGAATTGGAGGCACAGGTATAATAGATTGGGGGTGGAATTGAAGGCATAGGTATGAAACAGACATCATATCTATGCCTCCAATTACCCCCCCCCCCAATCCAGCACATCTATGCTCTAAATCCCCCCCCCCCCCCCCTTCCTCCCAAAACACATCTTGTTTAATCCTTCATTTTACCAATGGCTTCAGCACACTGTCATATTTACCATTCTCCTGCAGCAACGAGGGTGTACACCCGGGGGTGGGCCGAGAAGGTTTGAGCCTGCCCACTTAGGACTGCCTTGCAGAGACATGTACCATGTATCCTTAGATGTGCGGCAGGTGGGAGGCGGAGTGGGGTGGTCCTGGCCGGCTCTTTCACTTCTATGGAAGTGCATGCTCTGCAAGCCTGGGCGGGGATGTGTGGCAGGAGGGAGGTGGAGAGGCACGGTCCTAGGCGGCTGACTGTTCGTATTGAAATGGTCACACTGCGAGGCTTGCAGCGTGGCGGGGGGAGCACTGGCTATACATTTCTGGGACAGGACCTGTATATACCCGCCCCCCTAATTTTTTCACTCGCCAAATGCAAGCAGGCAAGTGGAAATTTTGAGGGCTGTTACAGATGATATTCTCTCTCATTTTATTGATTTAGAGGTTATAAAACACAGACTCATGGAGTCAACATGTGGATTTTTTATGTGGTGTCACAATAATAAAGCTTATATCTTATAGATGATATTCACTCTCCTTTTCTTGATTTAGAGTGGAGATCCAATCGATATAGAATTTGAAGTTAAAGCAGAAGAAGGAGAGAGGTGTGTGAGGGATGATCAGCAGTCTATGGAGGAGGATGGAATAACGGGGACATTTATAGAGGAGGAAACTTCTACAGAGATCAGCACAGGTGGGTCATTAACACTAAATACATTCCTCCACCCATACTGCTCACTGATTGGTCCAGAGTAGGGCAAGGACTGGGTGATATCAGCCTGTAATCCCCTGGTCACTTTCCTGAGCTGTGTTCCCCGTCCTGTATTCCTGTATTTCTCTCGGATAATCTTCCTTCTCTGTGCTGCAGACACAATTTATGTATCTAGACTGGATTTATGGAGATTCTGGGGTTCAGCTGACAGAAAAATGTTAATTTTTACCATAGGCGTTATTAGACCTGGGCACCTGGGGTATGTTCTTTGGGTCTTCTGCCCCATACCTGGGTATGGAAAGATCTCTGACAGACAATTCTCCCAGGGTTACTTACTCCTGTTGTCTGCTGGCTGTGCCGGGTGGAGGGATATGTCTGTATAGTCTCAGACCCAAGTCACTGAGTGCAGTTTCAGGAGATGGGAGGCAGCGGTGTGGGACCTCTGCAACTTGTCTCATGTAAACATTTAATCTTCCACTGATTACTGAATACCAATATTATGAGTCCTGACCCTTACATTGTATAATTTATATTGTACATTACATACTCCTGACTTTTTCACCCATTTCTACCAGCTGGACAGTTTATATCGGATGATTTGATTGGAGCAAAGACTTTTACATGTTGATAATAATGTGATAATATCCTCAAACTTTGGAACCTTAAACAGAAAGTGATAATGAGGGAGGAGTCAATAACCCAATGATGGTGGTCTTCAGGATCAGTCCAGTCTTTATCTTGATTGTTCTCCCCCCATCCTCACTCTCTGACCGCTGGAGTCCTGGTTTAGGGGAACCAATCTGCTCATGTCTAGTAATAATCTTTTTCTTTCTATTTTAGTAGATGGACGGGAGATGAGGAAAACCTCAGAGGATTGTCTCACTTTGTCTCCAGACTGTAAAGTAGAAGATGAGGACATCACACAGTATAGTCCAGGAGAAAACCCGACTACCTCAAATGTCCATCCGGCACCACACAGTGTAGATGGACCATCATATTCCTCTTATCCTGAGGAACCTCAGACTGTGAGGGACGGTGCCGTCCTTCCAACAGAGAAGAGGTTTTCCTGTACTGAGTGCGGCATGTGTTTCCTTTTTAAATCTAAACTTAATGTGCATAAAAGATCTCACACAGGGGAAAAAACGTATTCCTGTCCTGAGTGCGGGAAAGGCTTTATACAAAAATCAGACCTTGTCATACATCAGCGATTTCACTCTGAGGAAAAGCCGCATGCCTGTCCGTGTGGGAAATGTTTTTCAGCCAAGTACAGCCTTTACAGACATCAGAGATCTCACACGGGGGAGAAGCCGTATTCCTGTTCTGAGTGCGAGAAATGTTTTTCACGGAAGTCCAGTCTTTACACACATCAGAGATCTCACACGGGGGAGAAGCCGTATTCCTGTCCTGAGTGTGGGAAATCTTTTTCATGGAAGTCCAGTCTTTACACACATCAGAGATCTCACACAGGGGAGAAGCGGCATTCTTGTCCTGAGTGCGGAAAATGTTTTTCAGACAAGTCCAGTCTTTACACACATCAGAGATCTCACACGGGGCAGAAGCCGTATTCCTGTCCTGAGTGCGGGAAATGTTTTTCAGTGAAGTCCAGTCTTTCCACACATCAGAGATCTCACACAGGGGAGAAGCCGCATTCCTGTCCTGAGTGCGGGAAATGTTTTTCAGACAAGTCCCATCTTTCCAGACATCAGAGATCTCACACGGGAGAGAAGCCGTATTTCTGCCCCGATTGCAAGAAATGTTTTTCACGGAAGTCCCATCTTTCCAAACATCAAAGATCTCATACGGGGGAGAAGCCACTTTCCTGTCCTGAGTGAGGGACTTGTTCCTCACTGAAGTCCTGTCTTCCTGTACATCAGGGATCCCACACAACCCTTGAGGTGTATTAGTGCCTTGAGTGCGGGAAATGTCTTCTATATGAATGTTGCTGGACATCACAGCTCTCATATGGGGAAGAAGCACACCCTGATATACACCTCAGATATACTCCATGGCTGATCTTCCTCATGTAAAAAACAGTTCCCGTGTACGGACATTTTTTGGAAAAAAAAAACACTTGTACGAGGGACTAAATCAAGGTCCAAATCTCCTTGTTTCTCATCTACCAGAAAGCTCAGCAGCGGTGTGGGAGTTCATTGAAAACTACAAGCCGACATCGGCAAAGGACAGAACTCTGTGAATGAATGGCACCGCCGCTCTCTTTTCATAAAGTGACAGCCGATATGGGGAACTTCTCCCCGCACTGCTGTCACACAGAGGGCTCGGATTGCTGAGCCGCTGCAGGAACAGGAAAATGTAACATCTTCCGAAGGTGAACACTTCCTTTAACCTTTTCACTGCAAGAGACATATTTTTGCCCACATGTGAACACTTTCATCCCCTTCCTGCCCAGGCCATGTAACACTGTAGCCATATGATATTTTTTTATATTTCTTTCCATAAATGGAGCTTTCTTTTGTTGGAATTTGATCACCACTGACATTTTTATTTTTTGTGCTACAAATAAAAAAAATAAAGTTTTCTTTGTTTCTGTTATAAAATGTTGGCAATAAGTATGTTTTCTCCTACACTCATGGGCACTGATGAGGAGGCACTAATCTGCAGCACTGTTGGGAACTGATGAGGTGGTACTGACAATCATCCCTGATGGCCACTGTTTGGAATCCCCGATGGCCACTGTTTGGAATCCCCGATGGGCACTGATTGGCATACCTGATGGGCACTGGTTGGCATACCTGGTGGGCACTGCTGGACATCTCAGCACTGGTGATCATCGCTGATGGGCCTGTACTGATAATCAATGCTGAATATCAGTGCAGATCCCCCCTCTGTCAGGAGAGCTGCTTATTGTCTCTCCTCTACTCGCGCTTGTCAGCATTAATAAAGGAAAGCTGATAACCGGCACTTCCTAGTTACGCTGTGATTTGATTAGACACAGCTGATCACATGGTGAAGAGCCTACGTCATAAGCTTTTTACCGAGATTGGAGATGCGGTGTGTCAGAGCGACACAACACACCACCAATCTCCACACGCCTGAGCGGCTTATTCTTCTGAATGTCATGTGACATCCACTCAGGATAATGGAACCCCCGCCTGGCCATCATTCTGCTATAGGCCGGGCGGGAAGGAATTCAAAAATAATTTAAGGCCTGAAGATTATATAAAGCCTCAAAAACATGATATATTTTCTGAAAGCAGACACACATGAGAATAAAATAGTGGTAGTTTTTATTTATTTTTTTGTCACACGATATTACTGCAAAAGTCTAGAAAACGCAAAATTTTAGTAAAAAAAACACGAAATTTCATTTTAGGGTGCACAAAAGCTCAAAATTTTTTTTTTTTGGGTAAAATATAAAAGCTGAGGTTTCACCGAGTAAATAGATACCCAACATGTGAAACCTTAAATTTGTGTGCACCTGTGAAATGGTGACTGTGATAGACGTAGCCGGGACAGAGGCTGTTGGAGGGTAATGCAAGCCTCTTGCCTTGCGATTATGGGCCCTGGCATTTGGGGGAATGGTGTTGTTTGTGAGCTGTATGCCTGGGGACCGCTGAGCTGGTTTTACTTGGATTCAGGTCCATGCTGGCCCTCCAAGACACATAGACTCTGGACATGTCAGATGCTAATATCATCAACTCCAGCCACCTGTCTGTTTTGTATAATGCAAATGAGTAGTCTGGCTTGACACAGATTCTAAAGAGTATTTCACCTATTGTTGTATGTGCTAATTAACCCTGCAATTGAATGAAGGAGTCCAATGTTGATTTAGATAATTAGCTCATGCTAATTAGGTTAGGTTTTTAGTCATCCGGCTGTATATATGTGTGTGACATCTGAAATAAAAGCTATTCCTGATGTACTCCAAGACTGGTGTTGTCTAGTTCTTGGTGGTTCCTATAACCAGATCCATTGGACTCATGTTCCAGGGTTTAGGAAGCATTTACGGCGGACACCTTGAGTACAGGATCCGTCACAGTGACAGCCTTCAGTACACTATTTTTTCTATAGGCGACGCTTTAAAAGCCCCCTATAAATCATTAGTTTATTAAACATACATATTTATATTTGTAATCGGAGTCTTCAAGTGGGAAATGCGATATTCCTAAGAACCAAGGCCTGAGGTGTGCTATGGCCTAGCTGGTCGGTATGCCTGAAAAGAGGGCAAAAAGACACAAGTTTAGGTGAAGAAGGGAAGGTAATGATCCAACACGTAACCTAACGCGCGCCCGGATGGCAACAGTGAGTAACCGTTGAGTATCCGCTGTGACAGGAGAACCCACCGACTCCTGACTTGGTGATGAGAAGGAACCCCCTTGTAGAACCTGCGAAGCAATGCAGAACCCAACTGAACATCCTGTGAAGGATAGAATTGAGCCTGATGCCCAAGACAACACAGACATGAGAATGAACTGCTTGTGAATGAGAGGATACGTGGGGGAAAGGAAGCAAGGGCTGGCCCGAGGAACCCTTGCAAATGATGACCGAGAAGATTGAAATACTTCAATAGACACCAGCGAAGTAGCTCAGTGACATGCCCCCCCAACCCCTGGCCTACCCATCTTGTGGTATGAAGAAGTGAGAGTGTGAGTGCAAAAAGACCACTGGTAGGAGTGCAAAAAGCTGGATGCCTGATGGATGTGATTGAGTAGGCGCCATGGCAATGAGCATCGTCAAATATGGAGAAACCATGCCAGACACAACACTGGTCCCACCTGAAACGATCGGATCGTTCTTCAGCCTGAGACCTGACAACCAAGACTCCTGCACCGAGGAAGGAGGGCCAGACTCCATCCCAGGAAATAAGTCCCATGGCATGATACAGACATACACAAAGTGACTGAAGCCCCCCCTACCTGGAACAGGCTGGGGAACAGAAAAGATGACTGGACCGACGCCCCTGAGCAGTACTCCAGGCAACCTCCTAACAGAGATCGGTGCCGAGAGTGGAATCCAGCATCATGACGACGTTGCCCAAACCTACCACCTAAGGACTGTGGCTTGGGACACACCCTGGGAGACTATAAATCCCAGGGCTGTAACCAGGGCTTCTATGCAACAGGCCGCGGACTGAAGAAAAATGACGACTGCTGCTGACCCAAGGGTGAGCCCAGTGGCGAAACGACATCTGCACCAATCAATTAGCCCCAACAACGGTAGGGGCTGATGGAAGTGAGTGCAGGCATGGTTGATCAGTATGGATGCCAGATGGCCCAACCTGAGAACACAACTAGAGAAAAGACAGACAACCAGACATGGAAACAACAATGCCCCTCTATGCCTACCTAAAAAATGAGAACATGAGCAGAAATGTCAAGACCACTGCACGTAAATGAACCTGACGACGGACCCCCCACCCTTGTGTAAGTAGTGAGTGAGCCTGAGTAACCTGCAGCGCAGAGACAGGTAATTAACAGAAAACTCAGGGCTGGTGTACTCACAGACCGTGGTGGGTAGTCGTACAGGTGTGGTGAATGAACATGCATCGTATGTGGTATACGGGCGAGAAGATTGTGGTCAACAATCATTAACAAACAAAACCTCAGCCCATATGGATCTGTAGACGTGACAGATCCTGACGTGTGAGCCCTAGCTAACTGACCCAGGTACAAACATGAACACAGACATGAGACATGACAACCAACGAAGATGAAAAAACTTACCGGAGTATGCCATGAGTGAACAACAACACCCTCTGAGAAACGCTGAGGCTGAAACGCTATGACAGAAACGCTGTGACAGAAATGCTGGGGCAGAAATGCGAGGACAACAACGCTGTGATAGAAATTAAGAAACTATGCTGAAGCAGAAATGAAATTACATGAATCCTGGGGCAGAAACGCTGACAGAAAACAATGCTATGACAGAAAACGCTGAAACTTGAATGCTGGGGCAGAAACGTAACGACAGAATCCAGGGGCAGAAACGCAATGACAGAATGCTGAGGCCGAAATGCAATGACAGACATCCTGTGGCGGAATCGCTGAGGCAGAAATCCTGGGCAGAAACGCTATGACAGAACGCTGAGGCAGAAATGCACTGACAGAAATCCTGGGCAGAAATGCTGAGGCAGAAATGCAACGACAGAAATCCTGGGGCAGAACGCTATGACAGCACGCTAAGGCAAAATTCCATGGCAGAAATCCTGAGCAGAACGCAAATAACAGATAAACCCGCCGAGACTGAACGCTGAGGCAGAAATGAAATGACAGAAATCCTGTGGCAGAATCGTTGAGGCAGAAATCCTGGGCAGAAACGCTATGACAGAACACTGAGGCAGAAATGTAATGACAGAAATCCTGGGCAGAAACGCAAAGACAGAAATGCTGAGGCGGAAATGAAACAGAAATCCTGGGGCAGAAAGCTGAGGCAGAAATGCCATGACAGAAATCCTGGGCAGAAACGCAAATGACAGAAACACGCCGAGACTGAACGCTGAGGCAGAAATGCTGGGGCAGGAAATGTTATGACAGAAACGCAGAGACTGTATGCCGAGACAAAATACAGGGGCATGACGCAATGACAGAAATGCTGGGG
This sequence comes from Lithobates sylvaticus, assembly GCA_028564925.1. Lineage (NCBI taxonomy): Eukaryota > Metazoa > Chordata > Amphibia > Anura > Ranidae > Lithobates > Lithobates sylvaticus. The sequence continues at coordinate 581,825,099 of CM053028.1, forward strand.
CATGACGCAACGACAGAAATGTTTGGGCATGACACAACGACAGAAATGCTGGGGCATGACGCAATGACAGAAATCCTGGGGCAGAACACTAAGACAGAAGTGCAGGGGCAAAACGCTAAGACAGAAATGCAGGGGCAGAACGCTAAGACAGAAATGTAGGGGCAAAACGCTAAGACAGAAATGCAGGGGCAGAACGCTAAGACAGAAATGCAGGGGCAGAACGCTAAGACAGAAATGCAGGGGCAGAACGCTAAGACAGAAATACAGGGGCAGAACGCTAAGACAGAAATACAGGGGCAGAACGCTAAGACAAAAATACAGGGGTAGAACGCTAAGACAGAAATGCAGGGGCAGAAGGCTAAGACAGAAATGCAGGGGCAGAAGGCTAAGACAGAAATGCAGGGGCAGAAGGCTACGACAGAAATGCAGGGGCAGAAGGCTACGACAGAAATGCCGGGGCAGAGCGCTACGACAGAAATGCCGGGGCAGAATGCTACGACAGGAATGCCGGGGCAGAACGCTACGACAGGAATGCCGGGGCAGAACGATATGACCAAAAAACGCTTATGACAGAAAAACGCTATGACAGAAATCCTGGTGCAGAAATGCTATGACGGCAACCCTGGGGCAGAACGCTATGATGGAAATGCTGGGGCAGAATGCTGCGCAGAACCCTGACAGACATGCTGGGCAGAACGCAATGACAGAAATGCCGGGCAGAAACGCTATGACAGAAATACTGGGGCAGACCGCCATGACAGAAAAATGCTATGACAATCCTGGGGCAGAAACACTATGACAGAAATGCCGTGCCGAACGTTAAAACAGAAAATGCCGGGCAGAAAGGCTATGACAGAAACGCCGGGCAGAAACGCTATGACAGAAAAGCTGCAAGATAATGCAAGGAGCAGTGATATGCATTGATCTTTGGTCACCAGATTTACACCTTTAGTTAATTGAGGGCAGTTGAAACATTGGATAGAATGCTACTGCAGACCTGTCACCTCACGTCTGGCCTTTGCCAAGACTGCTGTGGGTAGGTCTGATGTACCCTGTCCCTGTGCTGCAGAGATGCTGGTTTCACGGGGAGATAGGAGCGACGGGCCGCCCATCCCTCCCCCAGAGCACCGAGAGAAACCGGCATCAAGCGTGCGGCTACCTCGTGGCGATATCAGTGCATGGGGAGAGGAGTCAGCGGCGGCCGATCATCCCCCCCACGCGAACACTGGGAAAATCAGCGGGCGGCCCCCACGTGGAGCAGCTATACATGGGGAGCGAGGAGTCGGCGGCGGCCGAACACCCCCCGCCAAGCAAATATGTACCATCATGCGGACGGCCCCCTCTGGAAGCCAGAACTGCCGAGGGAGAGAGGAACTGGTGGATGGCTAATATGAAGTTCCAACACAGAGCGGCCCCATAGCCTTGTATAGTGACAGGAACTACCAAGACCAGCATGCTCTGCTGGCAGGAAAGTAAAGTCTCCATTTTAATTTCCTTAGGGGATTCTCAGTCAGCACAAGGCAGGAAAAGAGATCAGACCTGAGGGAGAGATGTTGTTGTCTCTCAGATGATGTCTTTGTGTGATTCAGGCCTCCACCACCGGTCGGGACATCCAGCCTGAGAGAGGGGGATCCCAGGTGCATATCCAGGCGCACCTGCACCGATAATGAATCATTCCAGTATGAGGTGACCAATCGGGTCGCCAGGAGAGCCTGCCTGTTCCAAGACGTTCATTTGGACCTTGATTGCAGGGTTGGGTGAGGGGGCTTTTTGCCCATTTGCAGGAAACAAGGACACTGCACCACAGAAGGAGTTATATGAACACTGTATACAGACATTATCGCTGGTAGTCATCTTGCTAAAACTTGTAGTGCTACAGGGATAAAGGATAAGGCCATCCATTCCCAGGAACACTGTATACAGACACCATTGTCCTCTCGTCTTGCTGACGAAGATCCTGCCTGTTTCACTTGATAATCTGGGCCAGTTGTGTTGTTCGGCCCTGATACCCAGGAGTTTAAGTGCACCAATGAGAGTAGGTAGCTGAAGACACCAAATCTTATCTTGTCTTCAAAAGGACGAAAGCGACTAGTGCTATACGGATCCGCACACATATTCGGAGCTGGTTGTTGTGAGTGTGGTATAGAATCTTCATTAAGATCTCAGTGTTTTATTTTTCAGTGCCTCCAACCTTACGGTAATTTTATGAATTTAGTTCAGAATGTCAGTGCATACCACAATCCTTTCCTGAGTTTGTTAATGTATGGGGTTTTCTTACCAAAAGTATAACTATCTCCCAACAAAATGAATAAGTAAATAATTTGACTAATTGATTAATTAACGAGTATATTAATACAATGTCATACAGAACTAGATTTTCTGGTGATTGATATTTCACACATACATTAGTAAAACATCAATACAACAATGAAACGAAATCTAAATATAATTACTCAGGGGAGTCCAAATTGGTCTGTTGGAAAAATATGTGCGGTAATTTCTGCTTTATATTCAAGAACACAATATCCCTTGTCGCTCAGGGAAACAGTCCTCTGAATTTTTCCGGCCAGAAGGAATCCAAAGTATGTCTCACAAAGTCAACAGAACAATATTGCCAATTTGAAATAAGTATAAACCACTTCGGTGGTTTCGTTATCCTGACTTGGCGTCATATGATGTCCTTCAGGATAACATGCAGCCGTGCGCCCGTGGGGGCGCGCACCGCGGCTATCGATGGATCGGTGTGTCAGTCTGACACACCGCTACACTAATCTCAGTAAAGAGCCTCCGGCGGAGCCTCCAGCCGTGTCCAATCACGTCCCTAGGAGACAGCTTTTTTTTAGCATAGTGTGAGTTGACAGTGCAGGGGCAAGGCAAGTAATTTTTGAGGCGCAGAATGCAGGACATGGGGTGCAAGGTGCAGGATAAGGGTGCAGGATATGTGGTGCAATGTGTCAGAGAGAGGTGCAGGTCACCTCAGGACATGGGGTGCAGGGGAAGGGTCAATTGTGCAGAATGCAGTGCATGGGGTGCAGAGAGCAGGCCAAGATGCAGAACATGTGGTTCAGGGTGCAGAACACAGGACATGGGGTGCAAACTGCAGGAGAAGGTTGCAGGACATGTGCAGTACATAGGACATGTGGTGCAGGGTATCGGAGAGGGGTGCAGGGGACATGAGGTGAAGGGTACAGGACATTTAGAGCAGGATGCACAATGCAGGAAATGGGGTACAGGGTACCAGAAAAAGGTGCAGGTCACTGCAGGACATGGGGTGCAGGGGAAGGGTACAGTGTGTAGAATGGGGTGCAGAATTCAGGACAGTAATGCAATCCCCACTCCCCTGTGTCCTCCTGCATGTCCTGTACATCTCCCCCAGCAGTGTGTGAGAGCAGAGTGGATGGAGAGGACAGCTTGTGTACATAAAGCAGCATGTCCCTCCCTGACTGGTCTCTTAGCTGTAGTACAACAGATTCAAAGCCACCTGGACACACACAAACTCCTGGACCCTCTACAATCAGGCTTCCGCCCGGGCCATGGAACAGAAACAGCACTCCTAAAGATATGGGACGACGCCCTCGAAGCAGCAGATGACGGAGAATCATGTCTCCTGGTACTGTTGGACCTCAGTGCAGCATTTGATACTGTGGACCACAATACTCTACTCATCCGACTCACAGAAGTAGCAGGAGTCACAGACTCAGAGCTACAATGGTTCGCATCATTCCTAGGAAATCGCTCTCAGACAGTGAAACTAGGAGGTTTCACCTCGGAAACCCGGGCAATCGCTTGTGGAGTCCCTCAAGGATCACCTTTGTCGCCAGTGCTCTTCAACATATACATCCGCCCACTCCTAAAAATAATCAGAAGATCAGACCTCTGCTTCCACTCCTACGCTGACGACACACAATTATATTTTCGTATCACCGGACAAAAAGACCATCATCAGCAATTAGAAAATTGCCTCACCTTGATAGACGACTGGATGACCACTAGCTCCCTGAAACTCAACGAATCAAAAACAGAGCTCCTTATCCTGCACGCAAATCAAAATTCCCGGACCAAGATCCCTTGGTCACTTCCCACCATCTTTGGACAGACCATCCCCCCAAGCACCAAGGCCAAGAGTCTCGGAGTCATTTTTGACTCAGAAATGTCAATGGATGCCCAAATAGGAGCAGTAGTCAGCGGTTCTCACCATCTGCTCCGCCTGCTACGTAGACTCATCCCCTTCATTCCAAAGGAGGACAAAGCAGCGGTAGTTGGAACAGTCATTAATTCTCGACTGGACTACGCAAACTCCCTCTACATAGGATTACCCCAATATCAACTTGCGCGCTTACAACTTATCCAAAATACTGCAGCAAGACTGATAACCGGAAAAAAACCCTGGGAATCCATCTCCCCTTCATTGAGGAGCCTACATTGGCTAACCGTAAAGAATCGGATCACATTCAAGACCCTCTGCCTCACCCACAAATGTACCTATGGAGATGCTCCTCAATACCTAATTGAGAAAATAAAACACTACACACCCAATCGCAGTCTTCGATCGGCTAACCAAAACCTCCTCATCATTCCCAAATCCCGCTACAAATCAAAGGGGGAGCGGAGATTCGCTGTTCAAGGACCACGGCTATGGAATGCTCTTCCTACCAACATCCGCATGGAAGAAAACCATAAGGCCTTCAGGAAAAAACTCAAGACCTACCTCTTCTAGAAGCTCGACAACCAAACGCCAATACAGCGCCTTGAGGCGATTCAGTTCGCATTGTTAGCGCTATACAAATTATTCATTCATTCATTAGCTGGCTGCTTTGCAGGCTTGTCCTGGTTACTCCTGTAAGGACCCTGTAGTCCTGTTTCTCAGAACCTTGTGGGGATCTTTGTGGCAGTGCCAAGGTGGCGTCATGTTGGAGATTCGGTCCCGCTTCTTCATTCCTATTCTGCCGGAGGGCTCTGCAGGGACACAGGCAGCTGTGGGTGGAAGCAGGAACCGATGGTGACAGTAATGCGGTCGCGGAAAGGAGAAAGATCAGCAGCAGGAGCTCAGTGAGATGAGTCCTCTCATGCTGCTGTCCTGCCCAGTCCACCCCTGACTTGACAGGGTCGATGGATGCCTCCTCCTCCTCCTCCCCCTGGCCCCACTCCGAGCCACATTCCTGTCTGAATAATGTGTCCGGGTTTCAGGCAGAAACATTATTCAGACCAACAGTGAGAATGGGCTGACAAGAGCCCAGGGGCCACGATGCCATTTCTAGTCACCATGGTGACCTGGGATTGGTCGAGCCCTGACTTATGGTGACCATAGATAAATGGAAATTCAGCTGGTTCAGCAGGGATCGGTCACATTTCCATTCATGTATGGTCACTGCCAAATAAAAGTCACTCGATCAGCGGCTGCAGCCAATATCTTCATCACTGATCTGTGTATTCTGAGAGTAGAGGAGCTCCCCCCATTGTCAGAATACAATAGTGCAGCGGGGAGGATTCCCCCATCCCCCTCCAATGTGTGGATGGGGGAATCACTTCATTTTTTTTTTACTCGCTGGCTGAACGATAAAACTGAACCATGTATGACCAGATTTGGAAGCAAGATATATGGGTCATCACCGCTCTTCCGCCTTTACAGCATGAGGAATGTCAGAGGTGTGGAGGGAAGCAGAGAGATCACATCATCTCTCACCGCCCGCCCTGCATCTCCGCTCTCCTTCTGTTACCCAAGAACGACCACTGAACCAGTGCCACCAATGCAGTGACAATCCACATCTGGTGGCACTGGCAGGTGACGTGGCAAGTGTCATTCCTCATCTGGTGGCAGGCGACATGGCAGGCAACGTGGCAAGCGACACACTCAGGGCTCCCATTGATTCTGCATTATGGTGAGTTGAACTATTTCATTTTATTTTAAAATGTAATATAAAGGGGGTGTGGCCTAGCGCATGGAGCAGTAAGACGTTTCTTCCTGGAGCTCCCGCACATAAGGGACTATTCACGGCTCACATCGCTTCACAGACCCGGATAAAAGGTCAGTAATTGGGAGGAGAGGTGGGAGAGAAGGCCACCACACCCCTGACCCACAAAAAGAAGGGGAAATAGACAGATTTTTCACCCGACTGGGGCCGAGTCACCGCGACCCCCCTCACCCAAGATGGCGCCGACCCGCTCCTCAGGCACACATGCAGCCTCACAGGGAGCTGCCTCACAGCGCTCCATGCCACACATGAGAACCAGACACAAAAACAGGTCCCCAGCAGACTCAGAAAACCGATCTGTTTATTCTGCTTGCCATTCCCTGAATCACACAGGTCATTTAGTAACAGGGACATGGAGGCTTACATAAAAGCCCTCCCAAACAGACATGATTTTGAGGCCTGTGTGCAGAGAATGGAGCGCTCATACAAGCAAGAGATAGCAGAACTGCGCAGGTATGTTACTAATAGACTGGAGGAAGTGGAGCATAATGTGGAAGAAACTGTCACCACATTACAAACCCATGAAGTCATTTTAAATGAGCACACCCTGCAGATACAGCAATTAGCAGATACAGCAATTAATGTACCACCAAGATGACCAGGAAAATAGGGCCAGACGTAACAACATACGAATCCGCAGCCTCCCAGAGTCAGTTGAAACCAAGGACATGGCCCCTGCAGTCATTGCTGTAAGGAAACGTGGGAAGTGTAGAGTTACCCTTTAAGATTTAATAGTATTGTACAAAGATGTTTTTCTGTTTTTCTGTAGAAACTCACTGTAACTATGTTTATCTCACACTCACACATTCTCATAACAAGTTTACTTCTAATAACAAGTCTATCGAATAACAAATCTACTTCCCATAACAAATTTGCTGTTTTGTACTTCTGTGTACCAAAACATACTGGGAACCTTATTAAGGACATATATTGCGTGAGACATTTTTAGAGTAAATATGATGTTGAGTCTGAAGGAAGAAATATTATGAATCTTGCAGATCAATATTGAATTGTATAACAAAATGCTTAAATGCTTGAATGTGATTGGTTGTTCAATTGAAGTGGGAAGTAAAAGTATTATTTTTTCAACCTCATACGGTGTATGGTGTCTGATTACCTGTCCGGACAGACAGACAGAGTTTTTTCCATTGACCGCCAAATTTCAATTGAGGGAAAGAGGGGCTGATGCAGAGGACCTAACAGAGGACCTAACAGAAAGAGGGGCTGATGCAGAGGACAACAGAGGACTTAACAGATGGTACCAGAAGTGGGGTTCGAACCCATGCGGACATACTTCCATTGGCCCTTTGAGATCCTTATGGGAAGACCCGCTCAAAGAGCCCCTAAGATAGGCGAGGAATCTAACTTATATTCCTTACAGGGAGAGCATGTGAAATATCTGGTAAGTAGCCTTGCTGAAACCTATGACAAGGTTGCTGTCACCTTTCTTCCTCTTTCCACAGAATCAACACATCCTTTCGTCCCGTGGGATAAAGTACTGATCAAACAACTTGCAGTCCGCAAACAACCAGGCCCCGTCTTCCAAGGTCCATTTGAAGTCCTCAAGGTCTCCAGGACAGCAATACTGATGGATCAAAGCCCACAATGGATCCATGCATCAAGGTTGAAGAGCACACAGATAAAGGAGACAGGAAAGGAAATGGAGGAGCCCACACCAACAACTGTACAAGAAGAGACTCAGCCACTATTGCCCCATGCCCCCTCTCACAAAACCCCTTAACCCCCATTCTTACCACAGACTCTCCCTGGGAGCCAAGAAAATGCACCACCTGGACAGTTTCTTTTTTCAATTGTAATGACCATCACTGTATTCTTGCTCTTATTTTTTGGGTGTTGGCTAAACTCCACTGTTGTAGTGAATGCCAGAGCAGCATACATGGAAAGGAGTCACACTTATCCACAGGCCGACATTTAGTCCCTATGGTTGGAAGGCCTATCACCCTAGAGCAGTTACTAAATACCACCCAGGAAGTCCCTGTTATAAACACCACTCCCACGGGTTAGCTACTTTTAATATCCTGGACCCTGATGAAAGGATAGGTAACATGTCCCTATATGACATATGTAAATGTGTAAGGGGATCCAACAATCCACAGGTTACTGAATGGATAAATAGCACACACATGGACAGCCCCTGGATAAGGCAAGGTGGAGATAGCATTCCCTCTTTGGGGGATTGGATGTGTTTAGTGGGATTAAGGTCATGTTCCCCATGGATGGATGGTCTGTTGTGGACTATGGTGCCATACCACCGTCCCTTACCCTATGGAAAGAAAAACTTCAGGTTGGTGTACTATTGTGGAAATGATCCCTCTAATGGGGACCACAGGGTCAGACACACTTGTGTCCATGAAACCTGCCCACGGTCACCTTGAATTTGGCAGACACAAGAGGGAATTAACCACTTGGTGGGACAAAATTTTTGCATCCTTCGGTGGGGTAGGCGTATACAATGCCCTCACAAAGGTAGATGGATTTGGGATGTTAATGGATTCATGGAGGAATGCCACTCATGGAAGCCTACGGAGGTTGAAAGAGGTGTTGCGGCCAGGCATGAATCCCGCTTGATCAGCGTGAATTAAAGAAAGGATAACTTGATTCAGGCGGGTGGAAAGTGTTTTGGCAAGGATTTTTATATCGACCTGGAGGAGGGAAATAGGACGGTAGGACTCCGGGAGGCCAGGGTCCTTGCCCGGTTTGGGTATTAGCACTATGGTGGCCTCTCTCATGGATGGCGGCAGAGTTTGCGTTTTAATCGAATCTTTATATAGGGCAAGTAGTTTGGGAGTAAGTATATCTGCAAACCGCGAGTAGAATTCTATGGGGAGGCCATCCGAGACAGGAGACTTGGCTCTGGCAAAGCTGGCTATCGCCCCTGTAATTTCCTCTTCGGTGAGTGGTGCTTCTAGTAGGGAGACCTGTTCCTGGGATAGCTTGGGAAATGTGATGGACTCAAAAAACTGGGCCATGGGAACAGGGTCTTCTTGAGTTGTGGACGTATATAAGTCTGTATAGAACTCCTTAAATTTGGAGGAAACAGTTAGGGGGTCTGAAACAGGGTGTGTTCCAGAGTCTTGGAGTGTAATAACTACCAGGGGTCTATCCTCGTTATGTATGAGGTAGGCAAGGAGTTTACCCGCCCGTTCCCCCAATTCAAAATGTTTTTGCTTACAAAAGAATAGCTTCTGCCTGGCTTTTTCATACTGGATTTGGGTCACTACTCTGGCTTGCATTTTTAGTGCATCTGCATTACCCCGGGAAGGGTCCTCCCTGTATTTTTGTTCCGTCAAGGATAGTTCTGACACTGCCTTGTCATGAGCTGCTGCGGAGTCCCTTTTTATCTGATTTATTCGAGATTGTAGGGTGGCGCGGGCATGGAGTTTAAAGGTTTCCCAGACCGCTGCGGGGGATGCAGAGCCGGCATTTTTCAAGAAATGTCTGCCCAGTTCAGCGGACATACTGTCATCTTCAGGTAGAAGCGACAACCAGAATGGGTTCAGACGCCACGTCCAAGGTGGTTTGTCCTGGGGGATACTAAGCGTAATAGTGTATGGGTGGTGGTCTGAGAGGAGTCTAGGGCAAACCGACACCTCCCGCAAACGGGGAAGGAGCCCCTTGGAAACAAATATGAAGTCAATGCGTGACATAGAGTTGTGGGTGGAGGAGAAGCATGAGTATTGACGTGTGTGGGGATGTTTGTGTCTCCACGTGTCAGCTAGCTGAAAGGAGGAGACAATTTTAGAAAGTCTAGATTCCCCAGCTAGTCTCTGAGCGGTTGGCGTAGTCCTAAGTCTGTCCAAGTCCTCATTAAGTGTAGTATTAAAGTCTCCCATCCATACCGTCTGTGCTGTGGGGTACCTGGCTATAAACTCAAGGCCTTCCGTGATAGTCGCAGGGGAGAAGGGGGGTGGGATATATGAGGCCAATATAAGAAAAGTTTCCCCATGTAGTTTAGCAGACAAAAATATATAGCGGCCCTGGGGATCCAAGCAGAGTTCCGTCAGTTCAAAGTGAACTGACTTGGCTATAAGGATTGACACTCCCCTGGAGTGGGAATTGTGAGTGGAGTGGTATGCCCATCCCACCCAGGGTCTGCGAAGTGCCCTTTGCATCTGCCCCTCTATATGCGTCTCGACCACCGCCATGACATCAGCTCTCTGCCTCTTCAGGAATGTGAGGGCTGCCGAGCGCTTAATCTTGTCTCGGAGACCCCTCACATTCCAGGTCAGGAATTTTAAAGTTGTCATGAGTGTGCTCGTGGACATACACTTAACCCACCATCAAATACTGCTAGTTCCATGGTTAAAGTGGCTATTGCATATACCATCATTATAACATACTCATTGAATGGATACCTGTAAGACAATGAATAAGACATAGCATAGTACCTGATCAATAGTTCTTTTTTAGTAACGTATATTTTTAAGTGTACAACTCTCCCTAGCCCTCCCACCCCCCACCCCGCCCTGCACCCTCCCCAACCTGTGCAGGCATCATCCCATAACAAAACTTGACCTGCAGTCCACCATGAAGAGGCGGATATGGCTAGAAAATATAAAACAATAGTCAGAGCACACGTGAGGTAAATGTTGTACAGTGGTAGTCTTCCAAACTTCCTATTAGCATTGGTCCCAAAACCATCACGTGCAAAAGAAGCATTATCAGAACAGTAATCATAAACAGGTGGACTGCATATCTGAACTGTGTGCGGGGGTAACTTACGCTGCACTGTACACGTAAGTGGTAGGACTAACAGGGCTCCTGCTACCTAAGTAGCCATATATGCAGTGCACTGAACCTCCGGAGGAGGACAGCGCCTGATAGTGCATATAAGTAAATATGGTGAATGTTCCACGGTGTTAAACAGCATATTCGTTGGGTAAAGACATTGGCAGTTCCAGGGAGGAAAAGCTTTTCACCCTCAGCCTCGAGGGGGGTAAAAAAGACCAGAAAAACGGGGGGGGGAAGGATAAAAAGAAGGGGGGGGACACAAGGGCACAGGACAAAAATAAAAGAAAGGGAGAATCATCTCAGCATGTAGCTAGGACTGTCCAAAAACAACATGTCCCAGCCTGCGATCAACAGGTAAAAAGGTGCTACCTCGTGGTGCAGGGGGCCCAGGCGGGCAGACAGTACCAATATGCACTGTACAGGGTCTCAAGCAGAGCATGCCTGGGGCAGTGAACAAACAACAAGGCCCCTCTCTAGGGGAGAAAAAGAAAGAGGAATATTACCCCCAGGGTCTTCACTCTGCTCCTCCATGTGCCCCACGCTGTTCAATCCAGGTAGCAAGATCCTCAGGGTCTTCAAAGAAGGAGACTCTGCCATCATGCTCCACTCTAAGCCTCGCTGGGAATAGCATTGCATACTTGATGTGGAGGGATCTCAGCCGTCTCTTGGCCTCCATGAAACCCTGTCTGCGCCTCTGGACCTCCGCCGAGAAGTCTGGGAAGATGGCAATCTTGGCATTTCCCAGGGGGATATTACCCCGCTCCCTGGCCATTCTGAGTGCCGCATCCCTGTCCTTGTAATTTAGGAGTTTGGCGATGAATGTACGTGGGGGGCCCCGGAAGGTGGTGGTCTGGCCGGCATGCGATGGGCTCTTTCAACAGCTAGCATAGGGGAGAATGCTTCTCTGCCATAAGCGGTAATGAGCAGCTGCTCCAGAAATGCGGTCGGATCTGTCCCCTCTGACCCTTCAGGAAGACCGATCAGCCGAATGTTACACCTCCTGATCCTATTCTCCATGTCGTCTTGCTTTGAGAATAGTTGCTGAATTTGTCTGTGCATGCGTTCCATGCCGGCCTGCAGTGGCGGGAGTGCATCTTCCATGAGGCCTACCCGGGTCTCCGCTTCAGTGACCCGGTCACAGAGTTTGTGGAAGTCCTGCCTAATCAGGGATATGTCAACTTTCACCACTTCCATCTGCGCAGTGAGTGAGGTGCGGCATAGTGTTATGGCCTCAAGGAGTCTGTCTGTGTCTCCCGCCGTCCTCTCCCCACTAACCTTTTCCGCGCCATTTTCCTCCACCTCGCCCCTCTCCTGACGGCGGAACTGCTCGAGTTTGGCAGCGGCGTTCTTCTGGGATTTTGGCGGGGACATGCTGACCTCGGTCTAGGGCTTCACCCAGGGTAAGTAGGGGGACTTAATTCCACCCGTGGATTGCAGGATGGAAGGGATTGCAGGATCAACGAGCGGAGCTGTGCAGAGTGCGTCCTACTCCATGCGCCGTCAGGCCACACCCCCTATCAGCGTGATTTTTTGATTGAGACTTTGGATACTATCAAAAATATGGATAGGGTAGATTTGCTGGCTGAAAGAAGTCCACAAGGAGATGATTGTTTCCAGGGAGGTGTCCCTTTTGTGACTTCATACTCTTTACAACATAGGAGTATTAAACAATTGGTCAACAAACATTGGCACATTGTCAGTAACGATGCTGTGCTAAGAAGCGTTTTACCTGATAAGCCAAGAGTGGTGTTTAGGAGTGTTCCCTCTCTGAGAAACCAATTGGCACCCAATGTTATTGATCCACCCAGAGGGAGCAGAGGCTTCTTTGATCAACTGTCGGGCTACTATAGATGTGGGAGATGTAGGGTTTGTTCCCTTAACTCATGTTCTCGAGACTAACTACTACCTTTACTGCCACGCAAGGGAACCATACAATCAAGCCATGTATCACCTGCTCCACTACTGGGGTGGTCTACATGTTGCAGTGCCCGTGTGGGCTGCAATATGCGGGACGGACTAAACGCCCATTACAGGTGCGTTTGAATGAACATATTACAAATATACTGACAGGGTTTCCAAAATATTCTTTATCGAAACACTATTTATTGGAACACAATAGGGATCATTCAAAGACCTTGTTTCTTGGTATTGATAAGTTTTTTATATATCTAGTTTGGTAGGTACGGTTTGACCTACACCAGGTGCCTGCAGCAGTCCCCCCACAGTCAGTCCCCACCACCCGCCCTTACCCTCCCCCTTCCACGGTAGCGCAGGAATACCCCACTACATTCTGTGGTAGTGTATGGCCGCTGTGTGAGATGGCTCTGCTCCACAGCTGGGGAAATCACAAATCTGACAGACCTCAGTGCCGCGTCTACGCCAGACAGCTTTGGACCCAGCGGCACACCTGGGAAATGAAAGGAGGCCCTGATGCGGAGGGATTAATTCCCTCCTCTACCTGTGAGATTTTGGCAAGATGGCGGTGGTGGCTGCTTTCCACAACAGGCTGGATCGAGCACAGGGACCTCCAGGAACAGGCATCATGGTGCTGAGATGGCCGGGCAACACAATCTAAACCCATCCTCAGACTCTGGAATTTCAGCTTTTTCCACCCGCAGCCCAGCCAAGACTTGGCCCTGCATAGAGGCAGAAGAAGACAAGGCTTTGCTCAATGACATGGAGGTAGGCACAATGTAGGCTGATTCTTACCCTCCCCCTCACTGCCCAGATCCCATAGCATCCTTCCCCACCTCAGGCCAGCCGGTGTCTGAGACCACATTAAAAGATATGCTGCTGTCACTTACAGCATCCCTGTAGGCTGGTTCTCATGCACCTTAGTCGTCAAGCACAGAAACATCAACCATCATGCCGTTGGAAAGCGGGCTTCAACTCAGGAGATGGGACATTATCCCAGAAGAGCGCTCACCCCTTCCTGGCCCCACGGGACCTAACACAATCACATGGGACTGGCAAGTGGTCTCCTACTGGAGATCTCCTTCCAAATGGAAAAGTGAGTCCTAATTGCCCCTCTGGGGGACCGCAACTACTGTATATAATTCCCCAGCTGGGAGACTGTTTTCTTTTTCTCTCTATCCCCCCTTACAGTTTAGCAGTTTACCTGCACAGGGTTTTTCCTGGAACCTCTTTTTATATTACTGCTTTGTTTAGTTCTTACAGTTGGTTTCACCTGCTCTTTTGAGGCCATTGGCCATCTCGGTTTACATTTGGTCTACATTAGCTCTAATTCCACAGCACTTGAACATGCACTCTGTACTCAAACGTCTACTATTGCTTCTTCTTGGCACCAAGTTCCCACTTCCAAGCCCTCACAGTGGTCATGTCCTTCCATCCTGTGGCAAGAAATACCTACCACTGAGCCTAGACCTGCAACTACCTTCAACTGCTTACCTGCCTTCCTTACATGGGGTTTAAAATAGTCTCTCTGAATACCAGAGGCTTGTACCACACAGCAAAATGGGCCTTGATGTGAAAGGAAGCCTCTACCCTCTAGGCTGATATCCTCTGTGTACAGGAGACCCACTTTCACTCCCTTCCAAGATGTAGCCACAGGGATTTTCCACATATTTTCTTTGCCTCTGCCCCTTGTAAGAAATGAGGGTCGCTCACGGAAATTAAGAACTCTCTAGCCTTTTGTCTCAAAGACTCTGTGTTAGACCCCTAAGGCAGATATATTGTTCTGACTTGTGACATAAATGCCCAACCATGAACCCTGGATAATGTGTATACCCCGAATACCCACCAACTTAATTTCCTTCGTAAGTTACTTCACAAAATAGCCAAAATTAGAGGGGCCGGCTGTTGTTGTGCTGGGACTTTAACTTAGCAGTGGACTCAGCAATAGACTGCTCCAAGCCTCCTAGAAGATTGGTACTTACTCTTTGCCCTCTACTCCACTCTGAGAACCTCTTTGATGTCCACATGTTGCTAAAAGAGACTATACATTTTTCTCCCCAGGCATTCCACATATACTCATATTGACCTGTTTTTAGTAGATAAATGGCTACTGCAACAGGCCTCCTCCTCCATATCAGACATTGCATGGTCTGACCATGCCACTATCTCCTTGTATGTGGAAGAGTGGGGGAGAGATGCCTCTCCCCCAGTCCGCCTTTTGGCGCTGCAATTCAAAAGTTCTCAGCTCTCCTACTAATGTTAAATTGCTCTCTCAGCAACTCCGGAATACTTTGACATGAATGCTGCCTCTACAGAAGACACCTTATTATGGAACACCCATAAGGCCTATATGAGAGGGTTAATTATCCAAGCCTATGCCCAAGCCAAGAAACAATACAACCTTCGCTTAGATACAGTCTTTTCCAAAATGTATAAACTGGAATCTGATAATAAAGCGGTTTCTGATGACCCTGCACGCGCCTCCACTCTCCTTAAAGAGGAAGTAAACCCTCTGGGACGACTTTGGCCTACAGGTAAGCCTAGATTAAGGCTTACCTGTAGGTCCAATAAATATCTCCTAAACCTACAGCTCCGGGGGCTTCGTTTTCAGGTAAGTTATTCATAATGAGCTAGTATGCTATGCATACTAGCTCATTATGCCTTTGCCTTGCAGGTTACGTTTTTTTTTTTTTTAAAAAGAGGCTTTACTTCCTCTTTAAACCTAGGCTGGAATTGAGAGGCCTGTTCTTCAAACAATATGATAATATTAGAAAAACTCACAAAATAAAACATTCCACCAATGGTAATCGAGCTGGCAAGGTCCTAGCTAACAGACAAAGAACAACAACTTAAATATCCCATCTCCTTCACCTTCTCACTAACCATAAAATATTTAATTCTCAGGACAAGGCTAACTCATTTGCAGACTATTACAGAGCCCTATAAAATCTCAGAACTGAGCCCTATAAAATCTCAGAACTAACACCCAGGCCATCAATACATTTTTGGCCCGCCTACAGCTCCCAACTGTCTCTGAAGAACACCTCTCTACCCTAAATGCCTCGTATACCATGGCTGAGATCACTAGAATCATTGACTCTCTGCCTAACGGGAAAGCCCCAGGCCTTGATGGCTTCAAAAATGACTATTACAAACTCTTTAAAGACCAACTGGCTCCACATTTGTGCCTATTATGAGCTTCCTTTCCCCTGGAGATGCTGAGGGCTTACATTGTCACCATCCCCAAACCTAGGAGGGAACCAACATCCCTTACCAACTTTGGACCAATCTCTTTGCTTATCACAGATGTTAAGATTTACACCAAACTATTAGCAGGGTGCCTGTTCAATATCCTCCTGAACTGATCAAACCAGACCAGACTGGCTTCACCAAAAGGCAGACAGGCTTCCAACACTACTGGGCAAATAAGAAATCTCCTCCACCATGCTGAAGCTCACCGAACGCCTTCTTTGCTCCTGTCTTTAGATGCGGAGAAGACGTTTGATCGGCCAATTGGGGTTAAATGCTTGATGTGTTGTCTAAGTTTGGATTCCAGGGGCCTATCCTATCCTGGCCCTATACTCATGCCCATCTGCTCAGGGATATGCTTCCAACCTCTTATCTAGACCCTTTTGAGATCACCAATAGCACCAGTCAAGGATGCTCCTTATCCCCCTCCATATTCAATCCCATTAATGAAACCACTAGCCGAGGCCATATGCTTCAGGATTGGTCACTCTGTTCATACTATTAATCTCTTCATGGACAATGTCATCCTACTTCTTACAACTCCCTCCACATTGCTATCTCAGGCACATCAACTCCTGTCTCGAATTAGTGACATATCATCTTACTACAAGGTTAATTTTTCCAAGTCATTCATTTTAGATTTGGGTACACCGGAATCAACTAAGAAGGCAAGAGAAGCCTTGGTCCCATATACTTGGAACTCCCAGGGTGTCTAATGCTTGGGCATCACCCTTACCCCTAACATGATTCAGCTTGCTAAAATTAACATGGAGACTAGGGATGGGCCCGGTGCTCGATGCGAACCCATGTTCGCATCGAGCACCGGGCGTTTGCTCGCTCGGCGAGCCCAGAACTATTTTGGCCGCTCGCATCACATTCGTGTGATGCGAGCGGCCCCGCAATGCATTTGCTGGCTGATGATTGGCCAAGCATGCACTGTGACCCAGCATGCTTGGCCAATCACAGCGCCGGAAACTCGGAGAGCCATAATTGGCTACAGGCAGGACGCCTGTAGCCAATTACAGCTCAGGGGCTTTAGTACACGCCCCACCATTTAAAAGGCCGCCACGCCGTCGGCGCCGGTCACATGAGTACCGGCTTTAGGACAGATCAGGCTGATTCTGTGTCTTTGCTAGATTCATTCATATAGAAAGATTTGCTCTACTTTGCTAAACCATTGGCTATTTATTTGCTAAACCATTGCTACCTGTCATTGATCGTTCATTGCTGCTGGTTAGTGTGTTTTTAGCTGCTGCTGGGGTTTAGTCTGGTGCGTGTTTTACTGTTAGTACAGTATTTCAGTAGTACCAACCGCAGTGCTGTTAGCACAGCATTGCACCCCAAAAGCACCCATAGGACTTCTAGTGTGTTAGTGGCAGCAAACAGAGCTCCTATATTTTCTTCCCAGAAGCACCCATAGGACTTGTACTGTGTTAGTGGCATCACACAGAGTTCCTATATTTTCTTCCCAGAAGCACCCATAGGACTTGTACTGTGTTAGTGGCATCACACAGAGTTCCTATATTTTCTTCCCAGAAGCACCCATAGGACTTGTACTGTGTTAGTGGCATCACACAGAGTTCCTATATTTTCTTCCCAGAAGCACCCATAGGACTTGTACTGTGTTAGTGGCATCACACAGAGTTCCTATATTTTCTTCCCAGAAGCACCCATAGGACTTGTACTGTGTTAGTGGCATCACACAGAGTTCCTATATTTTCTTCCCAGAAGCACCCATAGGACTTGCACTGTGTTAGTGGCATCACACAGAGTTCCTATATTTTCTTCCCAGAAGCACCCATAGGACTTGCACTGTGTTAGTGGCATCACACAGAGCTCCTATATTTTCTTCCCAGAAGCACCCATAGGACTTGTACTGTGTTAGTGGCATCACACAGAGTTCCTATATTTTCTTCCCAGAAGCACCCATAGGACTTGTACTGTGTTAGTGGCATCACACAGAGTTCCTATATTTTCTTCCCAGAAGCACCCATAGGACTTGTACTGTGTTAGTGGCATCACACAGAGTTCCTATATTTTCTTCCCAGAAGCACCCATAGGACTTGTACTGTGTTAGTGGCATCACACAGAGTTCCTATATTTTCTTCCCAGAAGCACCCATAGGACTTGCACTGTGTTAGTGGCATCACACAGAGTTCCTATATTTTCTTCCCAGAAGCACCCATAGGACTTGCACTGTGTTAGTGGCATCACACAGAGCTCCTATATTTTCTTCCCAGAAGCACCCATAGGACTTGCACTGTGTTAGTGGCATCACACAGAGTTCCTATATTTTCTTCCCAGAAGCACCCATAGGACTTGTACTGTGTTAGTGGCATCACACAGAGTTCCTATATTTTCTTCCCAGAAGCACCCATAGGACTTGTACTGTGTTAGTGGCATCACACAGAGCTCCTATATTTACTTCTCAGCAGCACCCACAGGACTTCCAGTGTGTTAGTGGCATCACACAGAGCTCCTATATTTTCTTTGCAGAAGCACCCATAGGACTTCTAGTGTGTTAGTGGCATCACACAGAGCTCCTATATTTTCTTCTCAGCAGCACCCACAGGACTTTTAGTGTGTTAGTGGCATCACACAGAGCTCCTATATTTTCTTTGCAGAAGCACCCATAGGACTTCTAGTGTGTTAGTGGCATCACACAGAGCTCCTATATTTTCTTCTCAGCAGCACCCACAGGACTTCCAGTGTGTTAGTGGCATCACACAGAGCTCCTATATTTTCTTCTCAGCAGCACCCACAGGACTACCGACTACAATGGCTGGAAGACCGCCAAGGGGAGGCAGAGCATGCAGAGGCAAGAACACAGGGCAGGCAGGCTCTGTTTCTAGTGGACGTGGCCGTGGTCGTGCATCGTCATCAGCACGTGGCCATGGGACACGCGCGTCTTTGTTTTCGGCAGCTGGACATGTGGAGCCGCATCATGCTGAAGGCTTGGTAGAATGGATGACCAAGCCCTCCTCATCCTCCTCATCCTCTCTCACCCAGGCTCAGGGTACTGGCAGAGCACCTGCCAAAGCGTACTCAATGGCATCATCAGCCACCCCTTCCCTAGACCCACCATGTCCTCCTGAGGAGTCCCCCGAACTCTTTGAGCACAGTGTTGGGTACATGCTCCAGGAGGATGCCCAACGTTTCGAAGGCTCGGATGATGATACCCAGCTTGAGGAAGTCAGTAGTGTGCGCGCAGAGAGAGGGGATGCTGAAGGACAGCAATCTGGCAGTACTGTTCCACCAGCTGCAGCTTACTGCCAGGTTTGCTCTAGTGGTGAAGAGGGAGGGGATGATGAGGTCACTGACTCCACGTGGGTGCCTGAAGGGAGAGAGGATGAGGAGGAGGACGAGGAGGAGGAGGATGCAGCGTCACATGTCCAACGAGGCAGGATGCCCCCTGGAGGCCAGCTAGAGGCCAGCACAGCAACTGTACAACACCGCAGAGCTCCGCCTGTGCAGGGCGCTGCCTCTGCACGTTATCAGAAAAGTTCTTTGGTGTGGGCCTTTTTTGAGACGAGTGCATCAGATCGCACCACTGCTAGTTGCAATATTTGTCTCAAGCGTATCTCGCGTGGCCAAAACATCAGCCGCTTGGGCACCACAAGCATGAGCAGACATATGTCGACCTTCCATGCAGCTCATTGGCAAGCACACATAAAAGACCCACACCAAAGAACTAAGCGGACCTCTCCTTGCTCCTCATCAGCTGGGATCTCCATCCCCACTACATCTTCAGTCCTCTCTGAAAGCTGCTCTGAGAGGACTGAAGGTGTAGAATTAGGTGTGTCACAACCAAGTACTTGCAGTACACCGACGTCCGATTGTAGCAGGCAAATTTCCCTGCCCCAGCTGCTGGACCGTCGAAAGAAGTGCACTCCCAGCCATCCAGATGCCCAGCGGTTGAATGCTAGCTTGGCTAAATTGCTAGCACTTCAACTGCTGCCTTTTCAGTTGGTAGACTAGGCCCCCTTCCGTGAGTTTGTTCAATGTGCGGTTCCTCAGTGGCAGGTTCCCAAACGCCACTTTTTCTCACGGAAGGCGATTCCGTCTCTCTACCGGCATGTGGAAGGCAATGTCCATGCCTCGCTGGACAGGGCGGTCAGCGGTAAGGTGCATATTACCGCTGACTCATGGTCCAGCAGGCATGGACAGGGACGTTACCTTTCTTTCACGGCCCATTGGGTCACTCTATTGGCAGCTGGGAGGGATGCAGGACAAGGTGCAGTAGTGTTGGAGGTTGTTCCGCCACCACGCCTCCAAAATGCTACTACTGCTACTGGTTGTGACACACCTCTCTCCTCCACCCCCTCCTCTTCTTCTTCCTCCAGTGCTCTGTCCTCGGAACCAGCGGTGCTCCGTAGGCGTACAAGGGGCTACGCAAGTACGCAGGCAAAAAGATGCCATGCCGTGCTTGCGCTGGTGTGTTTGGGGGACAGGAGCCACACTGGGCCAGAGGTTCTGGCAGCTCTGCAGGGGCAGGCCGAGAGGTGGTTGACGCCACGCCAGCTTAAGCCAGGAATGGTCATTTCTGACAATGGCACCAACCTCCTCTCCGCCCTGCGACAGGGGCAGCTCACCCATGTGCCCTGTATGGCTCACGTCCTCAACCTGGTGGTGCAGCGGTTCTTGGGCAGGTTCTCAGGCTTACAGGATGTCCTGAGGCAGGCCAGGAAAGTCTGTGTGCATTTCCGCCGATCTTATAATGCCAGTGCTCGGCTGATTGAGCTGCAAAAGGAGCTGAACCTGCCCAAGAACCGCCTAATATGTGAAGTGCCCACCAGGTGGAACTCAACGTTGGCCATGCTGCAGCGACTGCACACGCAGCAGAGGGCCATCAATGAGTACCTTTGCGACTACGGCACCAGGACAGGGTCAGGGGAGCTTGTTTTTTTTTTCCCCACGTCAGTGGAGCATGATCAGGGATGCATGCACTGTCCTCTCACCATTTGAGGAGGCCACGAGGATGGTGAGCAGTGACAGTGCATGCATCAGTGACACTGTACCTCTTGTCCACCTGTTGGAGCATACGCTGCGTGGGATAATGGACAGGGCACTTGAGGCAGAACAGAGGCAGGAAGAGGAGGACTTCCTTGCCTCTCAAGGCCCCCTTTATCCGGACAGTGTTCCTTCTGTCCCACCCATCACACAGGAAGAGGATGAGGAGGAGGAGGAGGAGGAGGAGGAGGATTGTGTGAGCATGGAGGTGGAGCCTGGCACTCAGCATCAGCAGCAGCAGTCTTTTAGGGATGATGTACAGTCCCAACAAACCAGTGGACTTGTACGTAGCTGGGAGGAGGTGGCTGGCGATCATGTCATCCTCAGTGACCCAGAAGACTCCGGACCGAATGCCTCAGCTAACCTACGCTGCATGGCTCCCTGATCCTGAAAAGCCTGCGAAAGGATCCTCGTGTTCTTCGGATCAAGGAGAGGGACCATTACTGGCTGGCCACTCTCCTTGATCCACGGTACAAGGGTAAGGTTGCGGACCTTATCTTCCTGTCGCAGAGGGAGCAGAGGATGAGACATCTCAGGGAGGCCTTGCAGAAAGGTCTGTGCAACGCGTTCCCAGAAACTGGGAGGTTACAAACTCCTGGTCCTGGACGACGAGTTGCTGAGGCTTCGGTCAGTAGCAGAAGGAGCGGTGGGGAAGGTGGACGTCTGACCGATGCGTTCAGACAATTTTTTAGTCCGCAGCCCCAAGGTATGATCGGTTCCAGCAACCATCGCCAGCGTCTGATATACATGGTGCAGGAATACCTTGGGGCAAGGTCAGACTTGGACACCTTTCCCACCGAAAATCCTCTGGCTTACTGGGTCCTGAGGATGGATCACTGGCCAGAGCTTGCACAGTATGCAATTGAGCTACTGGCCTGTCCTGCCTCCATCGTTCTTTCCGAACGCACATTCAGTGCTGCTGGAGGATTTGTTACCGATCATAGGGTGCGCCTGTCCACCGACTCGGTTGATCGACTGACCTTCATCAAAATGAATCAGTCTTGGATCACCACCAGCTACCAGGCACCTGAAGCGGATATAACGGAATAATTTATAATGTCACATCCCTTCAAGACTGCCTATGCTGATGCTGAGTGACTGTCCTGTTATGTTCACTGACTATCCTCTTCCTCCTCCTCAATGATCCATGCCACCACACCAGTGCCTAAGGCACAATTTTTCAGCCCCTGTATAACAGGGGCGTGTACTTACAATTTTTTAAAAAATGCTTCGCAACACGTGTGACTGCTGTGCTCCAAGTACAGTATCTGTGAGGGGTTGCAGTGTTGTGGCACCAGCACCAGTGCCTAAGGCACAAATGCCTAAGGCACAATTTTTCAGCCCTGTTTAACAGGGGCGTGTAATTACAATTTTTTAAAAAAATGCTTCGCAACAGGTGTGACTGCTGTGCTCCAAGTACAGTATCTGTGAGGGGTTGAAGTGTTGTGGCACCAGTGCCTAAGGCACAATTTTTCAGCCCCTGTTGGGGCGTGTAATTACAATTTTTAGGCAATGCTTTGCAACAGGTCTCATTGCTGTGCTAAGAGTACAGTATCTGTGAGGGGTTGCAGTGTTGTGGCACCAGAACCAATGCCTAAGGCACAATTTTTCAGCCCCTGTTTAACAGGGGCGTGTAATTACAAATCTTGATCTAATAGTTCACAGCAGGGCCCATTCCTGCGCCCACCAAGAGTAACTATGAGGGCCTACAGTCTTGTGGCAACACCGTCCACCACCACCGCCAAAGGCCCAATTTTTCTGCCCTGTTCAACAGGTGCATGCAATTACAAATCTTGATCTAATAACTCACAGCAGGGCCCATTCCTGCGCCCACCAAGAGTAACTGTGAGGGCTTACAGTCTTGTGGCAACACCGTCCACCACCACCACCACCACCACCAAAGGCCCAATTTTTCTGCCCTGTTCAACAGGTGCATGCAATTACAAATCTTGATCTAATAACTCACAGCAGGGCCCATTCCTGCGCCCACCAAGAGTAACTGTGAGGGCTTACAGTCTTGTGGCAACACCGTCCACCACCACCACCACCAAAGGCCCAATTTTTCTGCCCGGTTCAACAGGTGCATGCAAGTACAAATCTTGATCTATTAACTCACAGCAGGGCCCATTCCTGTGCCCACCAGTCTTGTGGCTACACCAACATCTAATAGGGCAAATTTCTGCAGAGTATATACGGCAGGCCCCTACTTTCAAACATCCAACTTACAAACGACTCCTACTTGCAAACGGAAAGAGAAAACGGGAAGTGAGAGGAAATCTACCCCTAGGAAGGGAAATTCTATCCTGTTAGATTTAATTTGGGAAAAAGGTATCTCCTCTCTACTGATGCTTTATCATCAATCCTTGTTTCAATTCAAACCCCACTTTTCCAAAAACATTTGTCATTGGGACGGAAAGTGAGGTGACATGTTCTGAACAGATGTGCAAAGACAGCAAATGTTACAGGGGTGATAACCCCTCCCTATGTTCGCCAAAAAGCTTAAAAATTGATTTTTTGGGGATGGAGCTACACTTCATAATGTACCTGTTCAGATTCTACTTAAGAACAAACCTACAGTCCGTGTCTTGTTTGCACCACCTATATACTGCTGTTCAGAGTATATAGGGTTGTAGGTATAGGGTTTTATTTTGGGTGCGGGGTCCCCCTTAATATCCATACAAGACCCAAAGGGGCTGGGGGGGGGGGGGGGGTGATGGGGTAGCCATGCCATTTTCTCAAGGATTTTCAGCCATATGGCGGCCAGGACAAGACATGACATTAAAGCCGCAAGTGGTTTTAAATGGCTTCTTTTTTTCCTTTACAAATGTCATTTTGTGCAAGGACAGTTCTAAACACGGGAAACACATGCCACTTCACAGGCATACTTTAGACACCCCCCAGGTACCATATTTAAAGGAAAATTTCACTTTTTTTTTTCACTTTTTGCATCATTAAAATGACTGCTCCCGAAAAAACGTTAGTTTTTAAAAGTTCTTTTTGCATTGATATATGTCCCCTGGGGCAGGACCCGGGTCCCCAAACCTGTTTTATGACATTAACATGCATATTGGCCGTTGTAATTAGCACTATTGATTTCGAACGTTCGCGTCCATTATAACGTATAGGGTTCGAAAATTTGCGCGACCTTTCGGTCGGTTCGAAGGTTCTGGTGCGAACCGAACCCGGGGCTGTTCGGCTCATCCCTAATGGAGACTGTCCAAAATAATTGCCCAGGAACTCACTTGGCCAAATATGAGCTGTCCTGGTGAGGCCGCCTACCATCCTTCAAAATGCTCATTCTCTCCCAAATCCTCTACCTTTTTTTTTCTTTCAATGTTTTTATTTTCAATATGCAAATATAACAATAACGTACAGTACAGTTTACATGACACCGGGGGGAGGGCCCCCAGTGTAGCTTTATTTAACGCAAACAGTCTGGAAACTTGTTTATGAACTGTTGCTACACTGAGTGCAGATCAGGTGGGCTGTCATTCTAGCAGACAGGATAGAGCTGCCATAGGGTCTAACCCGAGGCCTTCAGGCCTAAAATGAAAAACTCCTTCCCACCCGGCCAATAGCAGAATGACGGGGTTCCATTATCCTGACTGGACGTCATATGAGGAAGAATAAGCTGCTCTGGCGTGGCGAGTCGCTCAGACGCATTTCCAATCTTGGTAAAGACGTAGGCTTTTTACCATGTGTTCAGCTGTGTCCAATCAAAGCTAATCATATTGTAACCAGGAAGTGCCGGTTATCGGCTTTTCTTTATTCACACTGACAACGGCTCTCCTGACAGGGAGATTTGCACTGATATTCAGCATTGATTATCAGTGCAGGCCCATCAGCGATGACCACCAGTAGTGCCCAGCTGTGATGCCAATCAGTGCCCATCAGGGATGCTTGTCAGTACCTCCTCATCAGTGAAGGAGAAAACTTACTTATTTCCAAAATTTATAACAGAAACAAAGACAAACTTTTTTTTTCCCCAAACTTTCTCTTTGTTTTATTTGTAGCGCAAAAAATAAAAATGCCAGTGGTGATCAAATACCACCAAAAGAAAGCTCTAAAAATGTCATTTGGGTACAGTGTTGCATGACCGCACAATTGTCTTTCAAAGTGTGAGAGCGCTGAAAGCTGAAAATTGGCCCGGGCAGGAAGGGGGTGAAAGTGTTCGGCATTGAAGGGGTTAAACATGTGGGCAAAAAAAACGCAAAACCTGCTCTGGCAGTGAAAAGGTTAAAGGAAACATTCACTTTCAGAAAGATGTTACATGTTCCTGCAGCGGCTCAGCGATCCAAGTCCTCTGTGTGACAGCAGTGCGGGGAGAAGTTCCCGTACCGGCTGTCACTTTATGAAAAGAGCGCGGCCGTGCCATTCATTCACAGAGTTCTGTCCTTTGCCGATGTTGGCTTGTCGTTTTCAATGAACTCCCACACCGCTGCTGAGCTTTTCTGGTAGATGGGGAACAAGGAGATTGTCATAAGGAACAAGGAGATTGGGACCCCGATTTAGTCCCTTCGACAAGTCGTTTTTTCACAAAACGTCCACACCCCCGGAACTGTTTCTTACATGATGACAAGTTCAGCCATGGAGTATATCTGAGGTGTATATCAGGGTGTGCTTCTTCCCCACATGAGAGCTATGATGTCCAGCTACATTCATATAGAAGACATTTCCCGCACTTAAGGCACTAATACACCTCAAGGATTGTGTGGGATCCCTGATGTACAGGGAGACAGGACTTCAGTGAGGAATAATTCCCTCACTCAGGAAAGTGGTTTCTCCCCGTGTGAGATCTTTGATGTGTGGAAAGACTGGCCTTCTGTGAAAAACATTTCCCACACTCAGGACAGGAATACGGCTTCTCCCCTGTGTGACATCTCTGATGTTTGTAAAGACTGGACTTCTCTGAAAAACATTTCCTGCACTCAGGACAGGAATACGGCTTCTCCCCGGTGTGAGATCTCTGATGTGTGTAAACATAGGACTTCTGTGAAAAACATTCCCCGCACTCAGGACAAGAATATGGCTTTTCACCCGTGTGAGATCTTTGATGTGTGTAAAGAATGGACTTCTGTGAAAAACATTTCCCGCACTCAGGACAGGAATACGGCTTCTCCCCCGTGTGAGATCTCTGATGTGTATAAAGATTGGACTTCACTGAAAAACATTTCCCGCACTCAGGACAGGAATATGGCTTCTCCCCTGTGTGAGATCTCTGATGTCTGTAAAGATATGACTTCACTGAAAAACATTTCCCACACTCAGGACAGGGAAATGGCTTTTCTCCTGTGTGAGATCTCTGATGTCTGTAAAGATTGGACTTGTCTGAAAAACATTTCTCGCACTCAGGACAGGAATACGGCTTCTCTCCTGTGTGAGATCTTTTATGCTTATTAAGATGGGATTTAAAATGAAAACACTTTCCACACTCAGTACAGGAAAAGCTCTTCTCTGTTGGAAGGACGGCACCGTCCCTCACAGTCTGAGGTTCCTCAGGATAAGAGGAATATGATGGCCCATCTACACTGTGTGGTGCCAGATGGACATTTGAGGTAGTCGGGTTTTCTCCTGGACTATACTGTGTGATGTCCTCATCTTCTACTTTACAGTCTGGAGACAAAGTGAGACAATCCTCTGAGGTTTTCCTCATCTCCCGTCCATCTACTAAAATAAATATAAAAAGATTATTACTAGACATGAGCAGATTAGTTCCCCTAAACCATGACTTTGCATACATCAGGCAGCTTTGTCTCTGAGGATCTTACAATTCCCCCCTCAAGGTAACTAGTAAATGAGTCCTCTGTTGGGTGGCAACTAATTATTTTTTTCATAATTAATAAGTTGCCCAATTATTGTTTCGATTAATCGATTAATTGGATAAAAACCTCATAAAAAGGTTGGTGTATAATTTTGTTAATATTCTTGAATATCTATATGCAGCGGTAAATATAAATATCCAGATATATAGTTGGATATTTAATCCACTCTGAGAATAACAGACAGATAGATGTATTATTAGAGGGTGAATCTGCTACATATCAGAATCAGAGATTAACATTATTGAAATGTAGAAAAGACATAAAACGCTGTTTTTCAGATTATCAGACAGGAGTGTAATATAATATGATGGATGACAGACTCGGTTGTCATAGACAGGTAGGTGGGTACAAGCTCCCGGCACCTGATGCCACTTATGCTGGCCGTACACAAACTCATTTTTCTTTCAAATCGGCGTTTATTTTCAACCACGTTTTTTTTTTTTTATTATACACCCTTATTCTGATGTTCCCTTTTGAACAACTAATGACTGTATATCTTGTATACATGTTTATACATACCGTATATACTCGAGTATAAGCCGAGTTTTTCAGCACATTTTTTTGTGCTGAAAAAGCCCCCTCAGCTTATACTCGAGGCACTGTGCTCATCTGCAGCCTCATGCGCCTGATCTCCCAGCGCTGTGACATTCAGTCTAGTCGGCGGCCGACCAGTGTAACAAAGCCCCGACTTCTCCTCATCCGTGATAGGCAGAACACTGACTCACTGCTGGGAAACAGAATCAGTGTTCCATCACGGATGAGGAGGAGTTGGGGCTTTGTTACACTGGGCGGCCACCGACAAGACTGCATGTCACATCGCCGGTGTTCTGGAGATCAGGTACATGAGGCTGCAGATGGACCCAGTGAGGCATGCAAATGGGCAGAGTCAGAGTGAGGCATGCAAATGAGCACAGTGAGGCATGCAGATGGGCAGAGTGAGGCTTGCAGATGAACACAGTGAGGCATGCAGATGAGCAGAGTGAGGCATGCAAATGAGCACAGTGAGGCATGCAGACGGGCACAGTGAGTCATGCAGACGAGCACAGTGAGCCATGCAGACGAGCACAGTGAGCCATGCAGACGAGCACAGTGAGCCATGCAGACGAGCAGAGTGAGGCATGCAGATGAACACAGTGAGGCACGAAGATGAGCACAGCGAGTCTTGCAGATGAGCACAGTGAGCCATGCAGATGAGCAGAGTGAGGCATGCAGATGAACACAGTGAGGCATGCGGATGAACACAGTGAGGCATGCGGATGAGCAGAGTGAGGCATGCGGATGGGCAGTGAAGCATGCAGATGGGCAGAGTGAGGCATGCAGATGGGCAGAGTGAGGCATGCAGATGGGCAGAGTGAGGCATGCAAATGGAAACAGTGAGGCATGCAAATGGGCACAGTGAAGCTGCAAATGGGCACAGTGAGGCTGCAGATGGGCACAGTGAGGCTGCAGATGGGCACAGTGAGGCTGCAGATAGGCACTGTTGACCCTCTTTTCCACTTACAGTAGCTGCTGCATTTCTCACCCTAGGCTTATACTTGAGTCAATAAGTTTTCCCATTTTTTTGTGGTAAAATTAGGTGCCTCGGCTTATATTCGGGTCGACCTATACTCGAGTATGTTTGCCTGCAAATTTTATTTATTACTACTCTTTGCTTCTAAATATAGAAGTAAAACTGCTCTACACACCCCTGAAGAAAGGTTTCTGAAACGCGTCGGGTGTGGTCCGCATGTTCTGCTGTGGCAATTCTGATCACAGTAGCTCTTGGATCCCTCTAGAGTTTCATTTTTCTATGCTTTGCCATCTTTATGCATTTGATATGTCAATAGCCACTTATTGATCAATTTTATTTATTTATATTCCAATAAACTTTGTATACTCCTTTTTATATATCTTTTGTGTACTATTAATTGGGCCATTAAAGTCCCGTAAGGGGGAGTTCTTTCTCCGCTTTCTAGACTTGTTGGTATGTAGGCATAGACTGTTGGTCAACCACACTGCCCCTCCTCTTTGTACATTTTCGACCACAGTGACAGGAAAATTCAAAGGAGCAGAACAGAAAACTTTTATTGATAAAATACATTTTCAAACAGTCTATGTGATTTTTGCTCAGAAATTAAATTCATTTTAAAATTGAATGTTAAAAGGCAAGTGGAATTTTCGAACTATACTCTTCTATTCATTGAGTGTACAAATAATTTTCATACAAATATTTGTGTGAATATTCTCCTCCAAAAATAGATACATGTATGGCCAGCATGGAACATTTATCAACAGCAGCATGATTTTTTTTAATCATCTGTTACGATGGGGTAAAAGAAAACCCCCGTTAGACTCACCGGTAACGGTATTTCCATGAATCTTCCAGGACAGCTACTTGAGAGATGAATGGCCCCGCCCTCCACAGGAAATCAAATGACACAATTTAAAAGGCCCCTCCCTCTCCTCTGACCCTCCGTTGTTTGAAGATCAATAAACCTCCACCAAAAGTGCACTTGGCAGAGGAATAACAGAAACTCACTAAAACATCACCACTAGGTAAACAAAGGAGACTAGTGAATACAGAATAGGGTGGGAATATAGACGCTGTCCTGGAAGATTCATGGAAATACCGTTACCAGGGGTTTTCCCCCCTCATCTTCCAGGACAGCTACTTGAGAGGATAAGCAAGATTCTATACCCTAGGGAGGAACGACAGCCTGAAGTACTTTCCTACCAAAAGAGAGGTCCTGGCTGGAGAGCATCTGGACTCTATAATGCTCGATAAATGCACGAGAGGAGGACCAGACAGCAGCTTTAGAAATTTCTTCCCATGATGCTCCTGCTCTTCTGCCCATGACGCGGCCAAAGATCTCATTGAATGAGCTCTAACTCTGGAAGGAGGGGTGTGACCTGATGCTCTATAAGCTTCACAAATTGCTTCCCTAATCCATCTGGAAATTGAACTTTTAGACAACAAAATCCTGGATTTATTTCTGACGGATGTTGGCTCAAAATTGTCTTGCATACACAAGGTCACACAAATGTTGTCGAAAATTCTGAACATCAAGAACGCGGTGACGTACGACGAGCAGAGAAAAATGAAGTTCAATAGCCAGTGTGGCTCTTCTGCTTGATTCCGAGCATGCGTGCAATTTTGTGCGTCGGAATTGTGTACACATGATCGGAATTTTGTTGTCGGAAAATTTGAGAACCAGCTCTCAAATTTTTGTAGTCAGAAATTCCAATAACAAAATGTCTACAGCCTACACAACAAGCTTCCCTTGAACATTTGTTGTCAGAAATTCTGACCGTGTGTACACGGCTTAAGAGTTGGGAGATCTCCTAAACTCACTAGACCTTTCTAGATAAAGCAGAAGGCATCTTTTCACATCCAAAAAACTAAATCTTTCCTCTTCCACATTCTTGGAGGAGGAACAAAAACTAGGAATGACTACCTCCTGGGACCTGTGAAAGCAGTAAGAAACTTTGGGTAAGTACAAAGGCTAGAGCCTAATCACTACACTGTCCTCTAAAATCCTCAGGAAAGGGACTCTAGATCAGAAATCCTTCTCCCTGACATTATAGCCAAAAGATAGGTAATCTTTAACCGCTTCAGCCCGGAAGATTTTACCCCCCTTACTGACCAGAGAACTTTTTGCGATTATGCACTGCGTTGCTTTAATTGACAATTGCTATAAACAAAAAAAGAGCGTACATTTAAAAAAAAAAATATATATTTTTAACTTTTTGCTATAATAAATATCCCTCAAAAATACATAAAAAAAAATTTTTTTTCCTCAGTTTAGGCCGATATGTATTCTTCTACATATTTTTGGTAAAAAAAATAATAAATCAAAATCGCAATAAGCGTATATTGATTGGTTTGCACAAAAGTTATAGCGTCTACAAAATAGGGGATAGTTTTATGGCATTTTTATTATTAATTTTTATTAGTAATGGTGGCGATCTGCGATTTTTATCGTGACTGCGACATTATGGTGGACACATTGAACACTTTTGACACTATTTTGGGACCATTGCCATTTATAGCGATCAGTGCTATAAAAATGCACTGATTACTGTGTAAATGACACTGGCAGGGAAGGGGTTAAACACTAGGGGCGATCAAGGGGTTAAGTGTGTCCTAGGGAGTGATTATAACTGTGGGGGGATGGGCTACCACTGACATGACAGGGATCACTGCTCCCGATGAGGGAGCAGTAGATCCCTGTCATGTCACTAGGCAGAATGGAGAAATGGCTTGTTTACATCTCCCCGTTCTGCGGCTCTGTGACACGATCGCGGGACACCGGCGGACATCGAGTTCCCGGAATACCGGCGGACATCGAGTCCGCGAGACCCGCAGGCACGGTCACGCTGTACGCGGCGGGCGGGCGCATGCGCTAGCCCCACCGAATAAAGGGGACGTTGCCATTGTGCCAACATATATCGGTCGAGCAGCGGTCGGCAAGTGGTTAAGGAAATCGATTTCAGAGAGGCTTCATGCAATGGCTCAAAGGGAGTGCTAGTCAGAGCATTTAATACGAACGGCAGATCCCAGGGAGGAATCTGTTTAACAGCCCTGGGTGTGCGCCTAGTTCTGTCTGAAAGGAAGCTCCTGACCAAAGGGTCCTCAGCTAGTCTTTCTTCTGCAAACAGAGACAGGGCAGCAACCTGAACCCTAAGGGTGCTGACAGGAAGTCCTTTCTCCACTTCACTCTGTAAAAAAATCTAATATATAGGGAGTAGAAAAATAATCTATTCCTGTCTTCTTCTGCCAGGAAACAAAAGTTTTTCAAACTTTCCCATAGATCTTTCTTGTGACTAACTTACAGCTCCCACCAGGACAGATTGAGAAAAAAATCCTCTTGGAAGCTGTACGAGCTGATTCAAAGAGTTTTCTTTGTGATCCCAATGATGCAGATGGAATTCCTGAAGGAGCCTGGAATGCAATTGGGCCCATGGCATCCCTGGAATGGATGCAGTCATTAAGCCCAATAACTGCATGATCAGATGAAGGGAAGCCTGTGGGAGCAACCTGAAGTTCTGCACGGAGAGAAGAATCTTTCAAATCTTTTCTTTTGGAAGAAAAATCTTTTGGGCAACAGTTTCTATTAGGTAACCCAAAAAGGGCATGCTCTGGGAGGGAACCAGGCAATACTGCTGATTGACCTCCCACCCCAATTTCTGAAAGGTCCGTAAGATCAATTGTAGATCCTGAACAAGGCTCTCTTTTTCTCGGGCAAAGACCAAAAAATCATCTAAATATGGAACGATCGATACCCTCTGTATTCGAAAAAAGGGCCATGACTTCAGCCATGATTTTCGTGAAAATCCTTGGCGCTGCCGAGACCAAAAGGGAGGGCTCTGATCTGCCAAGGACTTGGACCGTTCTCCATGAGAACTGCAAATCTGAGGACCTTTTGAAGACTCTGGCAGATTGGTACATGAAGATAAGCGTCCTGAAGATCCAGGGTTACTATGAATACTCCTGGTAATAACAGAATCCTTACATAATAAATGTTTTCCATCTGGAATTGTCTGCAGACTATGAATCTGTTCAGGACACTTAAATTGATGACCATCCAAAACCCGCCAGATGCCTTCCTTACCAAAAAAACGTGAAAATAAAATCCTCTGACTTTTTGATCTTCCGGAACGGGAGAAATAACTCCCACATCGCAATTAGATTCACCATGGCCTGCCGTCTCTCTTGGTCCCTCGGCAGATGGGTAAGAAAAAACCTCTGGGGTGGGGGCTTTTGAATTCCAACCTGTAACCTCTTTCTATCATTTGGAGGATAAAAGGATTGCTGCAAATCTCTGCCCATTCCTTGATGAAATGGGACAAAGAGTGCTCCCCCTTTTTGTTTGTCTTTGTTAAATGACCACTTCTTCTTTGCCTGTTGCCTATTGGCCTTAAAATTAACTTTGTTCTGAAAGCCACGGAAAGGCCTCTTATTCTAGGGCTTATTCTTTTGAGAAGATGAAAAGTTTACTCTTCTTATAGGAATGAGCTAGAACTTCCTCTAAGGAAGAACCGAATAAGAGCTTGCCCTCAAAGGGTATGCCGCAGAGTTTATTCTTGGAGGTAAGAGCACCTTCCCAAGATTTCAGCCAGATGGCCCGTCTGAAGTTCTGGCCACAGATTTTACAGAATCTGCTGCCGCATCTGCCAAAAAAGCAACTGACCTGGCAATAAGAGGTAGAGAATCCCTGATCTCCTCTATGGGGGTGTCGGGGGAGAGAAGGTCATCCAGACATTGGACCCACAGATCTAAATTCCTAGCAACACAGGTGGACACTACAGCTGGTCCTAAAGAAAAGGCAAAGGCATCCCAGGCCTTACGTAATCAGCCTTCCTATCCATCTGATTCTTAAGGACTACGGAGTCCTCAAATTAAAGATCTTACTTTTTTGATACTTGTGACATAAGAGCATCTAATCTAGGACATTTGAAAAAAAAAAAAAAAAAAAACTTCCTCAAAATCAGACTGAAAGGGAAACATTCTCTTTTGTCCTCTAGACTGGAACAACCTCTTTTCAGGTTCTTTCCACTCAGAAAGGATCATGCCCTTGAGTGAATGATGCACAGGAAAAGACCTAGATTTCTGTCCTTGTAGACCTCTGTACATTTTATCCTGAACAGATTGGGCTTGCTGAGGCATCTCGATTTATTCAGAAGTATATATTGACTTTAATAGTTTGTCAATATCTTCACCTGGAAAAAGATACCTAGTTGAGCTACCAGTATCCTCATCCTCTGATGCAGACTGCTCATCAGACTTAGATACCGGATACTTACCTTCTTCCAGGTCAGAAACATTACGTGAACTAATGGTCTTTGATACTAAAAGAGGTAGAGACCTAGACTGAAGGCTCCTGAGTCACAGAAGTGGATGGCCCTAGGCCGGCTACTACCTCCTTCATAGAAGTCATCAACTCCTTAAAAGAGGCAGTAGACCCAGAACCTGCCTTTGACGGAATACAATCTTCACAAAATACCCTGTTTCCCCGAAAATAAGACCTACGTGATTGTCGGTGTTGGCTCCAATATAAGCCCTACCCCCCAAATAAGCCCTAGTAAAAGTCCTTGTAGGTCTTGTTTTCAGGGTAGGGCTTATTTTCGGGGAAACATTGTAGGGCTTATTTGGTGGGTAGGGCTTATATTGCAGCCATTACCGACAATCACGCTAGGTCTTATTTTAGGGGAAACAGGGTAGTTTCTAAAAACAAAAAAAAACAAAAAACAAAACCAAAAAAGGCTTATACAGACCCCCCTGCTGCATTAGCTCTTTATCCACAGACAAGGGCTTACCTTGGGGGCAGTATTGGACCTGGATGCCACCACTGGCTCAACTCGAGCGGGTTCTCCATCCTCAGTCCTGTCTTCAAGTTCCATAGAGAAGAACGTAAGCCGGCTGGCTAGACTCCTCTGACCGGCACACTGCTAAACTAGCCTGCCCTGCATTGTACCACGCTGAGATACTTTAAGAAAACAGCGTCCCGGAAGTGCGTCATGTCACTTCCGGTTCGGGGGGGCGCCATCTTGCCACGTCATCGGAAGTCCTTTCATGCCCTTTTGGTACACCCAACCCGGGGAAGGCAAGAGGAAGATGGTCCACACAGCTAGACGCTGGACCACGAGGGGAGTTGCCACTGCTAAACCATCAGGGAGGCAAGTAACCCAGTACATACAGGGGGCCCTTCTCTGTCTAAAAACATAAAAAAACACCCCAGACATGGCCGCAACCGTCCTGGATATTACCTTAGAAGGGAGGTCCACCAACCACAGTTACCAGACCTATAAAAAACAACTAAAATTATGGTGTGCTCCTGCAGGGTCTGGAAACACAAAACAACTGAGGGTCAGAGGAGAGGGAGGGGCCTTTTAAATTGTGTCTGATTTGTGTTTCCTGTAGAGGGCGGAGCCAACCATCTCTCAAGTAGCTGTCCTGGAAGATGAGGGGAAATTTGTTTTTTATAGTACAAAAACAGCAGATAATCACTACTATAAGGGATTAATTTATACTGTGAAATAGTGAAAGTAATATATCTTATATCACAGGGCTTGACAAATTTGCTTTGAATCTAGGAGCCAGTTAAAAAAGTTAGGAGCCAGTTTTTTTTAGAGTGGTATGGATTGTCAGCTCCCGGGGGAAGGCCAGTAATTTTCACTCCCTAACCCTAACTCACAACGGCGCACCCAGTCAATAACTCCAATGTAACGCTGTTACTTCAGGATTATGGACTGGCCATAAAGAGTAAGGCTAGAAAAGATGACACTGGTTGGCTCTGGCAGGTGGCACTGGTTGGCTTAGGCAGGTGGCACTGATTGGCACTGGCAGGTGGCACTGGATGGTGGCACTGGTTTGGAACTGACAGATGGCACTGGCTGGCACTGGCAGGTGGTACTGATTTGGAACTGACAGATGGCACTGGTTGGCACTGGCAGGTGGCACTGATTTGGAACTGACAGATGGCACTGGTTGGCACTGGCAGGTGGCACTAGTTTGGAACTGACAGATGGCACTGGCAGGTGGCATTGGTTGGCACTGGCAGGTGGCACATGGCAATGATTGGCAGTGGCACTGGTTGGCACTGGCAGGTGGCACTGATTGGCAGTGGCATTGATTGGCGGTGGCACTGGCAGGTGGCACTGGTTGGAACTGGCAGGTGGCGCTGGCACGTGGCACTGATTGGAAGTGTTAGGTGGCACTGACAGATGGCACTGGCAGGTGGCACTGATTGGCAGTGGCACTGGTTGGCACTGGCAGGTGGCACTGTTTGGCGATGGCAGGTGGCACTGATTAGCGGTGGCAGGTGGTACTGGTTGGCAGTAGCAGGTGGCACTGGCAGGTGGCACTGATTGTCACCGGCAGATGGCACTGGTTGGCACTGGCAGGTTTCACACTGAGCCGAGTGTAACTGTGTGTGACACTGACAAGTAACAGAGAGGAGAGAGGAGCTGTCAGAATAGAGCTTAATGTTGGGGGTGGGCGGGACCTGTCCGGGGTGGGTGGGACGCAGCAGCTAACACCAGCCAATGATTGAGCTGCTTAAGAAAAGGGGCAGGGCCACATACATGTAGCGGCCCACCCAGATCCCATTGGCTTGTGTTTGATAGCTGCTGGGTCTCGCCCACCCCCGACATCATACTCAATTCTGACAGATCCTCTCTCTCCTCTCTCAGTTACGTGTTAGTTTCACACACTCAGGGGCTCTGGCAAGCATCAAGCGCCGCGCTGAGTGTGGAGAAGGGAGGAGGAACGGTGGTCAGTGTTAAATATCATAGTACTGCATGTCTGGGGCATCGGGAGTTGCACTGAGTGGGCTGGTGGAAGCCTAGGCACCAGGGTGTGGTTTCTGGTCACCATGGCGACCTGACACCTGGGGTTTGACGAGGCCTGTTATATCATATATATAACAATAAATATACCCAGAAGTAGGATATATGGGGATTTTACCTGGGAGTCACACATGAAGCTATATGGAGGTTAGAGGGGAAAAAAAACTTCCTTTTCTACTGGCCCTCCTGCCTTCAGAGTTGCCCTTTAGGAAGCCACAACGTATAGTATAGCGTTCCCCTATAGGAAGCCGCAAAGTATAGTATAGAGTTCCCCTATAGGAAGCCACAAAATATAATATACAGTTCCGCTATAGGAAGCCTCAAAGTATAGTATAGAGTTCCCCTATAGGAAGGTACAAAGTATAGTATAGAGTTCCCCTATAGAAAGATAAAAAAATATCTGCCTTTAGAATCACTTGCTTCCTTCTCTTGCCCAAAACTATATGTCCCTTGAGGCATTGCTCCTCACACATTCAAGTTCTCAGGCATTTAAT
This sequence comes from Lithobates sylvaticus, assembly GCA_028564925.1. Classification (NCBI taxonomy): domain Eukaryota; kingdom Metazoa; phylum Chordata; class Amphibia; order Anura; family Ranidae; genus Lithobates; species Lithobates sylvaticus. The sequence goes on from CM053028.1 coordinate 581,861,639, forward strand.
GACATGTATGGATGGTGTACTGAGCTGTATTTTCTGATATGTAAGGAAATAATGCATTCTGTATGCAGGCCAATTAATCGACTGACCAACTAATCGTTTATGAAAATAGTTGACAACTATTTTCATAATCGATTCTGACGATTAGTTGATTCAGCCCTATATCTCTGAATCTCCTACCAGTTCATTTCTTTATTCATGGACCTTAGTCAGAGAGTGAGGAAACAACGAGAACTGTCTTTTATAGGAGTGACAGTGAAGAGGGGATTATAGGATGTGTGTCCCCACCCCCTCTATCACTCATTGCCATCTTCCCAACACAAGAAGTCCTGCACTTCCTTATTTAGTCCACGATTTAGTCATGAATAACAGCGGGGCTGAGCCCCACCAGAGGTCAGAGAGTGAGGATGGGGGAACAACCAAGATCAAGACTGGAGTGATCCTGAAGACCACCATCATTGGGTTATCGGCTCCAACCTCATTTTCAAAGTCTAGATGCAGCACTAAATGAACAGTACAGTAGATCCAAGAAGGGAGAGTTGATAAACCCGTCACCAGCTTCAATGTGTATGGGAAAGCACACCACACCACATGGAAATCCAATCTGCTTACCAGACAGCTGTAAAAAGTAGGCATGTAATAGAGAGACCAAGACCACAGCTCGACTCTCCAGCTATGAATAGTGGGTATGTAGAATCCAAGCCATCAATACAGCTAAAATCAGGCCCTCTCATACAGCCAAGTTTTCTTGAACTCCCATATGAGATGTTGAAACATCTAACCAAACGGCCAGTGGTAACCAATGAAAAAATAAGGCAGCCGATAGTGAAGCCTGTATGGTAATATAAAAAATTTATTCATAGTAACTTACTTTTTAGTACAGGAAAATGCACATCATGATGTCCAAATGGCCACAGCTCTCAGCGTGCTAGTGTCAGCCCGCCTGGTTGACTGGTTTTCGACTCTGTAGTAAGGTCTGAATCACTTTTTCTGTTATGCCTTTACTCAGTAAGCACGCTGAAAGGTTCAGCATGGTTACTTGCGGATGTACGAGAGGTCCCTGTGATAGGAGATATTGTCTGCAGGGAAGCCTCAGAGAAGGTTGGTCTGTCAACTGTAGTAAAGTTGTGAACCATGGCCTCTTGGGCCAAAATGGTGCCACTAGGATTAAACATGTTTCCTCCACTAGAACCCTCTGGATGAGGTGAAGCGGTGGAAACGCATAAGCCAATTTGAAGGTCCAGGGAGTCTGTAAGGCATCTACAGCCAAGGGTTGATCTCCTGGGCAGAGCGAGCCGAAACTGGGAACTTTTGCATTCTTTTTGTTTGCAAATAGGTCCACTTCTGGTTTCCCCCAAGAAGCTGTTATATGCTCAAAGACTTCCGGGTGCAGAGGCCACTCTTGATTCAAAACTAGTTGTTGGCTAAAGAAGTCTGCAGTGCTGTTCTGCTCCCCTTTCAGGTGTATTGCCGAGATGGATTCTAGATTGGATTCTGCCCACTGCAATATGTGCTTGACCACCAACATTAGCCGAGGACTTCTGGTGCCTCCTTGCTTGTTTATATAGGCTACTCCCGTCATATTGTCTGATCGGACTTGTAGATGGTGACCTTGTATTGTGTCCCCAAAGGCTAGTAGGGCTCTAAGGATAGCTGTTAGCTCCTTCCAATTGGAGGAGAAATGTTTCTCCTCTGGCATCCACCTGCCCTTGGCCCAGCATGAGTTGAGATGGGCACCCCAACCCCAACTGCTCGCATCCGTGGTCAGAGTGAATGTGATGGGTAAGACCCAAAGTACCCCTTTGTTTAAATTTTCTTTGTCCTTCCACCACCAGAGGAAATGTTTTACTTTGGTGGGGATCGACACGTATTCTTCCAGATCCTTGTCCTTTAACTGTTCCAACACAAACCTCTGAAGATCTCTTGGTGGAGCCTGGCCCATTGTATGGCTGGAATTGCTGCTGTCATAAGTCCTAACACTGACATCACCTCTCTCACTGTACATTTGGAGCTGGCTTGAAGACATCCTCTGTTTCAGATTCAATATATTTTCTTCCGACAAGACAATCCTTTGATCTACGGACAGGATCTTGTAGCCCAAATACAGAATATTCTGTGTTGGGGTTGTTTTGGACTTTTCCAAACTGATTATCCACCCCAATTGATTCTAGCTGAGTTGTGTTAACTCTAAATCCTGACAAAGTTGTTTCTCCAAGTGGGCCATGAGGAGCAAGTCGTCTAGATACGGAATGATCGAGACTTAACGTCTTAACGGAACTAGTGCCTCCCTGATAACCTTGGAAAAAATTCTCGGGGAGTCCGAAGGGAAGTGCTCTGCACTGAAAATGATAAATTTTGGTGTCTATCTGAATCGCCATCCAAAGGAATTTCTGGTATTCCTTCCTTATTGGGATATACAGATAGGCATCCCTTAAATCCAGGGTAGCCATAAACACCTCCTTTTGGAGAAGATTCCGTATTGAGTAAATGGACTCCATCCGACATTTTTTGTATCGGATGGAGAGGTACAGGGACCCTGATGTCACTGGGGTTTAGGGCTCTGACTGGGGTGGTTAAAAAGTATACCCCCTTTCCCTTTTTGCCCTGTCCAGTGTTTTTTGGGTTTGAAATCCCTCTCGGTGTTTGCAGGTTCTCTTGGAGGACAAAAACAAGTTTTCTTTTTATCCGCCGCTCTAAGGCAGTATCTAATTCAGGGCCGAAGACTAATGCCCTGTACAAACGATAGGATTTTCCGACAACAAAATCCATGGGATTTTTTCCGACGGATGTTGGCTCAAACTTGTCTTGCATACACACAAAGTTGGTCGGAAATTCCGAATGTCAAGAACACGGTGACGTACAACACGTACGAGAGCTGAGAAAAATTAAGTTCAATAGCCAGTGCTGCTGTTCTGCTTGATTCCGAGCATGCGTGGCACTTTGTGCGTCGGATTTGTGTACACACGATCGGAATTTCCAACAACAGATTTTGTTGTCGGAAAATTTGAGAACCAGATCTCAAATTTTGTGTGACGGAAATTCCTATGGAAAATGTGTGATGGAGCTTACACAGGGTCGGAATTTCCGACAACTATCACATATTTTCCATCAGAAAATCCTATTGTGTGTACAGGGCATAAGTCTCCTGTAAAAGGGACACTGCACAGGCGTGTTTTGGATGCCGTGTCTTCCCAAGTTTTCATCCAGACTGACCTCCTGGCTGCGACGGAAAGCGATGCAGTCTTAGCCGTACATTTTACGGAATCAGTAGCTGCGTCAGAAATGAAACTTGTCGCCTTGAAAAGCATAGGGAAGGTTTTTAAGAGCTCCCCCCTAGGAGGCCTTTAGGTGTTCTTGTAGTTGTGATAACTCCAGATTTCTAGCCACACGAGAAGTGGCTAGGGCTGGTTTCAGGCCTGCCATAGAAGCATCCCAGGTCCTCCTTTAAGACTACGTCTGTTCTCCTGTCCATTGGGTCTTTTAAATGACCCATATCCTCAAAGGCAAGGTCTTGACACTTTGGACAGAGGAGCATCTAGTTTTGGATTTTTATTCCAGACTGCCTCTGGACTCTTGTCAAAGGGGAATCTTCTTTTAAGGGAATTTGGAAAGAAGACTTTCTTATACGGTTCGGCCCACTCCTTGCGGACAATGTCAGAAAGCACGCTATGTATAGGGAATACTTTTGCTTTCTTTTTCCTCAGAGCCTAATACATCTTATCATGTCTGGACAATTGAATTTCTTCTTCATCAATTTCCAGCGTATCATAAATAGCACTCAACAGCTCATCTGGTTCCTCAAGAGATAGCTTGTATTTTGCGGCTTTGTTAGCCACAACCTGATCCTCATCCTGGTCTGAGTCTGCGTCAGAGGATTCATGGCTAACTAACGCGGGGCTCTCCCTGACTGTACAGGGCTCCCCGGATTTGGGTGTTGTAAGGCATGGTGAGGAGGGAATCGCAGCTGCTCTACTGGTGGAAGCAGACGTGTTTACATCTGCGATTAACTCCAGGAGAAATTTGAAGGTTGATGCCATCTCATCTTTAACCACTTCCCGCCCGGTCAATAGCATATTGACGTCCGGGAAGTGGTTTCGTTATCCTGACTGGGCGTCATATGACGTCCTTCAGGATAACAGCCGCCGCGCGCCCGTGGGGGCGCGCATCGCGGCGATCGGTGGAGCGGTGTGTCATTCTGACACACCGCTACACTGATCTCGGTAAAGAGCCTCCGGCGGAGGCTCTTTACCACGTGATCAGCCATGTCCAATCACGGCTGATCACGATGTACACAGGAAGAGCCGTTGATCGGCTTTGCCTCACTCGCGTCTGACAGACGCGAGTAGAGGGGAGCCGATCGGCGGCTCTCCTGACAGGGGGGTCTGCGCTGATTGTTTATCAGCGCAGCCCCCCCCTCAGATGCCCACACTAGACCACTAGGGAAGCCCCCATGACCACCAGGGAAGCCCCCAGGACCACCAGGGAAGCCCCCAGCATGTGGATGGCCAGGTACATCCCCCATGGCCATCCACATGTTAAAAAAAATGGGCACTGATTGGCACATCATATTTAATTAAAAAAAAAGTAAAAAAAAGGGATGCCCAGCAATGCCACCCATAAGTGTCATCAGTGCCACTCATCAGCGTCCATCAGTGCCACCTATCAGTGCCCATCCGTGCCCACCCATGCCCACCTATCAGTGCCCATCCATGCCACCTATCAGTGCCCATGCATGCCACCTATCAGTGCCCATCCATGCCACCTATCAATGCCACCTATATGTGTGCATCAGTGCCACCCCTAAGTACCCGTCAGTGCCACCTATGAGTGCCCATCAGTGCCACCTGAGTGCCCATCAGTGCCGCATACCAGTGCCACCTATCAATGCCCATCAGTGCCACCTATCAGTGTGCCTATCAGTGCCCATCATCAGTGCCACCTCATCGGTGCCCCCTAATTGGTGCCACCTCATCGGTGCCCATCAGTGCCGCCTTATCAGTGCCCATTAGTGCCGCCTTATCAGTGCCCGTCATTGAAGAAGAAAACGCACTTATTTACAAAAAAAATTAACAGTGACAAAGAAAAACTTGTTTTTTTGCAAAATTTTCGGTCTTTTTTTGTTTGTTGCGCAAAAAATAAAAATCGCAGAGGTGATCAAATACCACCAAAAGAAAGCTCTATTTGTTGGAACAAAATGATAAAAAATTTGTTTGGGTACAGTGTAGCATGACCGCGCAATTGTCATTCAAATTGCGACAGCGCTGAAAGCTGAAAATTGGCTTGGGCGGGAAGGTGTCTAAGTGTCTGGTATTGAAGTGGTTAAAGGAGCCAAGGAATTTAGCCAAGGAAGAGTCTGCCTCTGTTCTAAGTAAGCCTGCAATACACTGTCTGCATAAGGCTTTGTTAGAGCCTGAGGACAACTTGTTTTCATAATTGTGAGAAGGGTTAATCCTGCACCAGCACAGCGAACAATAACTAAGGAATGCTGCGCACACTCAAAGGAAATGTCTGAACCCAAGTGGAATAAAAAAGTGGAGATAGTGGCGCGCAAAATTAAACTAACTATTTAAAAGACAAGAGACTGACGGATAATAGACCTAAAAATGTCAGTTAAAAGCTCCAGGTAGGTAATAAAGCATACATGTGATAAAAAATATAAAATATCCAACAATGGTGCGTAAAGTGGTGTGATAAAACCAAAACATGTGGTAAAAGCAATCCTGGTTAAAAATACATCATAAAAGTCGCATGGTGTGACTGGATAAAATAGCAGTGCATCCAAGTGTATAAAATCAGTGATGTGATAAACGAAACGTGGTGAAGCTCCTTCAAAGTGTGTGATGTGTATCCAGTAAATAGTGAGAAGGGGGTGATCCAAACGAATAAAATCAATATATCATAAGGGTGATACAAGGGCTTGAGTGATATAAGGTGCAGCAAAGCAAGGGAGACTAAAAAACCTCGGATGCCAGAGTGATAATAACAGATCCGTGCCAGCTAAGACGTAGTGGCCGACTGGAGTGAAAGGATAAATGCAAATGCTAAAAAGTAGTGGATAGCGATTAGAGAATCGCCAGGTAAAAAAGTCAAAATAGGAAGTCCATATATAGCATAAATACAAAGTGAATTAGGTATCTTCTATCCAACAGCAGGTAAAATATCTGTGCTGAGGTGTCCAATAGTGATAAGGGATAACAATATAAATCCTGTGCAGTGATTCATGTGTGTTTCTCGTGCAATCCTAAGGGGATATGGGTGGCCCCTTACCTTACAGCTGTAAGGTTACAGCAGTATAGTATGGGTCTTTGTGGTCATAGGTGACCGTCCTCTCGGGGATATCCTTCTGATTTTTCAAATCTCGGTCCCAGGTAGCCCCTGTCTGTGTATTCCTTGTGGTTCCTTGTCCAGGCAGGGATATGGGGGGGGGGGGGGGGGGGCGGGGGGTTGGCCTTCACCTCAGTCGCATATAAAATAAGATAGCCTCATAGTGTAGTATGTAGATGGTAAATAAGCATTTATTACAGTCAAAGCAATAATACAAGTAAAGTGGGTACTCACATTTAAACAGTGAATACCAAAGCAGGGTAAAAACGAGCTTCGAGCTCGGTGGCGTCACTTCCGGTAAATCACGTGTCCCGACGCGTGTTCGTCACTGGTCACGTGACTTCATCAGGGGAAGTCTGATGAAGTCACGTGACCAGTGACGAACACGCATCTTATTTTATATGCGACTGAGGTGAAAACCAACCCCCCGCCCCCCCCCCTCCATATCCCTGCCTGGACAAGCTGAAGGGAACCACAAGGAATACACAGACAGGGGCTACCTGGGACCGAGATTTGAAAAATCAGAAGGATATCCCCGAGAGGACGGTCACCTATGACCACAAAGACCCATACTATACTGCTGTAACCTTACAGCTGTAAGGTAAGGGGCCACCCATATCCCCTTAGGATTGCACGAGAAACACACACGAATCACTGCACAGGATTTATATTGTTATCCCTTATCACTATTGGACACCTCAGCACAGATATTTTACCTGCTGTTGGATAGAAGATACCTAATTCACTTTGTATTTATGCTATATATGGACTTCCTATTTGGACTTTTTTACCTTGCGATTCTCTAATCGCTATCCACTACTTTTTAGCATTTGCATTTATCCTTTCACTCCAGTCGGCCACTACGTCTTAGCTGGCACGGATCTGTTATTATCACTCTGGCATCCGAGATTTTTTAGTCTCCCTTGCTTTGCTGCACCTTATATCACTCAAGCCCTTGTATCACCCTTATGATATATTGATTTTATTCGTTTGGATCACCCCCTTCTCACTATTTACTGGATACACATCACACGCTTTGAAGGAGCTTCACCGCGTTTCGTTTATCACATCACTGATTTTATACACTTGGATGCACTGCTATTTTATCCAGTCACACCATGCGACTTTTATGATGTATTTTTAACCAGGATTGCTTTTACCACATGTTTTGGTTTTATCACACCACTTTACGCACCATTGTTGGATATTTTATATTTTTTATCACATGTATGCTTTATTACCTACCTGGAGCTTTTAACTGACATTTTTACGTCTATTATCCGTCAGTCTCTTGTCTTTTAAATATTTAGTTTAATTTTGCGCGCCACTATCTCCACTTTTTTTGTTTTCATAATTAGGGCACTTTTTGCGGCCTGACTTGTCTTCATTTGGAACCTCCTTAGTCTGAAATAAGAAATAGACAATCTTAGCATCAAAAACCTTTTACCCTCTTAAAAAACACCCGTGCTGCAACCACCAACTGCATATACCCGGGACCGTGAGGTATCCACCACCATGGGGTACTACAAGTCCCAGCCTTACAACTAACCACAAAACACAGTACAGGGGCTTGCCCAGCAGCTTACCTGGGTTTGGCTGGTGCCTGCTTCCGCCGGAGTGTCCTGAGGATTAGCCTCCATGGTTCCCCTCTCAAGTTCCCTATCCCGCCGCTAGTCCGGTATAGCTGGACGCTGGTCGGAAATAGTAGGCCCAGCCTGGGCTTTCCCCTTCCTCCTTGTGCCTCGGGAGACCCGGAACCGGAAGTCTTGGCACACATCGATGACGGTGTTCTGCCGGAAATGGCGCAAACGGCATCTCCGACCCCCACCACAATTGCAGCAAGGAGCTTTGATGGGCAAATCCACCTACACCGCTCCTGGGGAAACCTGTCTCACCCTGCCACTGGCACACCTCGGCACTGGAAGGAGGGGAGTAACGGGTCTGCTCCTATCAGCTGGATGGTACCCAAGCCCAAAAATGGTAAGGTAAGGACTATACTGGAGCCAACGGATAGGACCCAGTCCCCCTGTGCGGCTCCACTCCCTTCAGGCAGCTCCTGATAGATGTAGTCCTTCTCCTGGTTCCTCCAACGGAGGAAACACAAATGACTGATCAGGGACCGCCTTTTTAACTGTGGAAATGTGTTTCCTGTGCCGATGGGAGGGACTCCATCTCAAGGGCTGTCCTGGAAGACAACTGGGGAAATGAACATTTTACTGCCAGCTGAACCCCAGAATCTCCATAAATCCAATCTAGATACATCAATTGTGTCTTCAGCACAGAGAAGGAAAATTATCCGAGAGAAATGCAGGAATACAGGATGGGGAACACAGCTCAGGAAAGTGACCAGGGGATCACAGGTTGATATCACCCAGTCCTTGCCCTACTCTGGACCAATCAGTGAGCAGTATGGGTGGAGGAATGTATTCAGTGTTAATGACCCACCTGTGCTGATCTCTTTAAGAGTGTCCTCCTCTATAAATGTCCCCATTATTCCATCCTCCTTCACAGACTGCTGATCATCCCTCACAGACATCTCTTCTTCTTCTGCTTTAACCTCAAATTCTATATCGATTGGATTTCCACTCTAAATCAAGAAAATGAGAGTGAATATCATCTATAAAATATAAGCTTTAATAATGTGATATCATATATAAAATCCACACATTGTCTCTATAAGTGTGTTTCATAACCTCTGTCCCACCAACCTTGTAACAGTGAGGGATGGTGTGACCTTCCTGTGTGGAATCCCGGGAATTCAGAGGACGGGGACATCTCTCTGGTGGGTTTCTGGTATTAGGTGGTTCCACCATATCCTTGTGTTCTTCTGAAAACTCCTCCATCACGCCATACTCCTCATCCTCCTCTTTATACTCTTCTTTAACATCGATATTATCATCCCCGAGGATTCCACTCTGAATATATAGTAAAATATTCATTGTAACAAACATGCTGTGTATAAATCATATCTACCAATAATTGTCAATCATCTACCTGATGATGGTGGGGGATGGTGTGACCTTCCGGTGTGGAATCCCGGGAATACAGAGGACAAGGACATCTCTCTGGTGGGTTTCTGTAGCTGGATGACTCCAACATGGTGTCCTGGTACAGATCTTTGTGTTCTTTTAGAAACTCTGACTCCTCCATCACTCCATCCTTATCATCCTCCTCTTTTATCTCTTCTTTAACTTTAAAATCTCTCAGGTTTCCACTCTGAATATATATAATAAAAATGACATCAATGGTAACAATGCAGATAATGTACAGATCCTAATGATACTATCAGTGATTGTTCCTTATCTACCTGATGATGATGAGGGATGGTGTGATATTCCTGTGTGGAATCCCGGGAATACAGAGGACGGGGACATCTCTCTGGTGGGTTCCCATTACTGGATCCATCTGTAGGAAACACACACACTGACTGAATACATTGTTTCTGTGTGTTTATCAGATGATGGGGGATCTAGGTGGAGCTTCCATACTGCTCTCTCCTTTACAATAAAATCTCCTGTTACCCGGTGATGTGAGGGGCAGCTGATGGTCCATCATGATGTCCTTTCCAGCATCGCTCATGTCTCCTGGCAGCAGCTCGATGATCTCTTTGGTGACTTCTAGAAACTTCTTATTTCTCTATTCTATCAGAAAGGGAGGGAGGTAGAGGCAATGTGATTAGCATAGGATCTCCAGATTTCACAGGAGTAAAACTCTAGATTTGAACACAAAATAAAATCAAATGACATTCCCAGAATCCTCCTCACCTCACCAAACAGGTCTCCATTTTTATCAAAACCCCACTGGGATATAATTTACCCAGACAGGTCCCCTCACTCTGTAGGGTAAAAGCTTGTTTCAAGGAATTCTGGGACCAATAATCTTGCTTTGCTTGTGAGAGGGACATTGGGAAGAGCAGCTGTGAGGTCAGTGTGATGTCATAGGATTCTCTGACCCTGGTTGGAGGGACATTCAGAGGAGGATCTTTGAGGCCAGTGTGATGTCACAGGATCCTCTGGCTTGGATTGGAGGGACATTGAGGAGGAGCTGTGAGGGGCGCTCTGTGAGGTAACTGTACACAGAGTCATTTCTCCCGGGTGCGTTACACATCTCCTAAATAAAAGATTAACTTTGTCTTTGGGCTTTTCCAGAACATATCATATTCCTGTGATCTCCGTGTACTCCAGAGACTTTACTGATCACATTTTAGGAAGAATATCTGAGACTGGAATCATTATGGAGACATTCGTTTTCAGGACATTTACTACAAATTATATTTTTCCCTCTTTCTACCTATTTGAATCTTATAAAATAAAGACATACATATATTCCAATCCTCCCTAAATAAACCCTCATCCCCCACCACTAATAAAAGTCATATAATCCATTAGTATAGACTGATGAGGTGAGAAGTTGATTGGTGGGAAAGGTGACACATCTCCAAAATGAGGAGAATATTCCAGCACCACAAGTGGGGAAATGTTTTGACTCTGAAGGAGTTAATCTACATTTCCACACTATATATGTGTGTATCATTATCCGCTGGAGATAAAAGACATCACAGTGACTATGGAGGAAGAGGACGGACATGACGGGGGGGGGGGGTTACTAGGTGTATATAGAAGATAAGATTTTATTACCTCCTCTGCTACCACTTCTAGCAATGTCTCTCCTCTACTTCCTCCTGACCGACCCCTCACCCGGAACTTCCTGTCTGTACCCGACATCACTTCCTGCCTGTTCCTGAACTCACTTCCCATCTTCCATAGAGACTTCCTATGTAGAAGTGAGATCTCCACCTTGTGGAGCTCAGAGGAACTGCAGCCATGAGAAACGTCTCGTAGTGTGAACACGGCCTTGTGCTATGTGTGTATGTACTGTATATCCTTATAGATGGGGTCAGCTCCACTCCCACCAAGGGGGATAGAGATATATTACTGCCTAGTCCAGCCTTTCTAAGCCAGGGTTCCCCCAAAGGTTTCTAGGGGCTCCTTGAGTAATAAACCATTTCTGTAAATAATAATGGTCTAGAAGTAGATGAGGGTGCGTTTCCTTGCGCACCAAAAAGCCACTTAACTAAAACATAACCTTTATTGTAAATCATAAAAGGTGTGTGTAGTGGGCACACTTTCACAAGTGTGCGCTATATGTGGAAATTTAGTTTTTTCCCTCAGAACAGTAATGGGGTTCTGAGGGTAAATTGTGCAGGTTAACTTTGGCATCAGTTTGGCTGGGCTGTACTAGGGTTCTGCCTGGTCATGGGTGCAGTGAGGTACACATGACAGGCCTAGAACTAGGCCTGGTTGAAGGTCTTAGGTATCAGTCTTCCCCGGAGCCAATCAGTGGGTGCGCCTGGCCCCGCTGTGTAGTCTGGGGAAGGGTACTTAAGGTGCTGAAGTCACATGTTTGGCCGCAGTCCTTTTTTCGGGTTCTAGACTGGGGTAGCCCCGCAAGGGGTCCCGGACCTGGGAGCGTTTGCCGTCCCGCAACATGGTCAGTTTGACTAGCCCCCCAGACCCGCATGGTCTGTGGCAAGGATCCGTCTGTTCCCGAGTCTCGGAGCCAGTTCGCCTGAGGTCCAGTAACTGAAGGAGGATTCAAGGCGTCCCGGTGTGCTCTCATTATTGGAGGGGCACCACAGCTCGTATAAGTGACCGGGGGAGGACTCTTTGGAGGAGGGCCAACAAGCTGGCATCTCAAGAGGAGCCTGGTTGCTGAGTTGTATGGACACTAAAAAATCCACACTTCCACAGTGCTGCCAAGGAGACAGAGAAAGTTCCAGGTACTGTGAAAAAAGGTTCCTATTTACCTTCGGATGCAAGTTCATTCTGTGTCAGAGACTTTTAACAAGTTTCCGGATCACATTGTCAGCTGCCATACCTCTGGCTAGAGGTTTTTCTGGCATTGAAGTACCCAGCTGCGAGTGGCTACTCTCTGGGTTTGATTAAAGACATTTGAGGATGTCAGCAGTTCAAGGTGCTTGAGTTTCTTCACCCTTGCCCTCTATTCCTATCTGAGACTGTGTTTTGTTGGATGTTACCACTGCAAGAATAAAAACCTTCAAAAGGACTTTTATTGTGTCAGCATCCAAAGTTGTTGGGTACAAACCCTGGGAACCCCTGGACATTCATCGACAAGCCAAGCGGAGGTAACCGGTAAGCCCAAAAGTCAAGGCCGCCCCTCTGAGGGTTATGGCCGCTACATGTGCAAATGACCATATCATGTATACCTATATGATGAGGCCAATGCCATTATATATGAATCAACGTTTTATCTCTATGTGGTAATATTAATCACTTCCCGCCTGCCATATAACAGAATGACATGCGCAAAGTGGTTGTTATACTGACTGGATGTCATATGACGTCCAGCAGGATAAGCCACGATTGCGCGCACATGGGGTAGCGTAGTGTGGCGATCGCTGTGCGGTTTGTCCCTCTGATGGAGGCTCTTAACCACGTGATCAGCTGTGCCCAATCACAGCTGATCACAGCGTAAAGAGGAAGAGCCGTGTATTGGATTTTCCTCCACTCGTGCTGACAGATGTGAGTAGAGGAGAGCCGATCAGCTGCTCTCCTGACAGGGGGGGTCTGCGCTGATTGATTATTAGTGCAGCCCCTGCAAGGATGCCCACCGAGGACCACCAGGGATGCATGCCACCCAGGATGCTCACCATGGATGTCCACCCAGGACCACCTGGGATGCCCACCATGAATGCCCACCCAGGGCAACAGGGATGCCACCCAGGACCACTAGGTATGACCATTAGAGGTGCCAATTAGTGCCCATTAGAGGTGCCAATCAGTGCCCATTAGAGGTGCCAATCAGTGCCCCACGGTAATGCCTGCCAGTGCCTCCTCATCAGTGCTGCCTATCAGAGCCATCTATGAGTGCCCATCAGTGCCGCCTATCAGTGCCCATCAGTGCTGCATATCAGTGCCACCTATCAGTGCTGCATATTTGGGCCTCATCATCAGTGCCACCTCAGCTGTCCCCATCAGTGCCCGTCAGTGCAGCCTCATTAGCGCCCATCAGTGAAGAAGAAAACGTACTTATTTACAACATTTTATAACAGAAATAAAGAAAAACTTTTTTCCCCAATTTTTTTAATTTTTATTCGTTAGGCAAAAAAAAGTGCCCGGTATAGAAGTGGTTAACATCTACCAAGTTTAAATAGTGAAACTTCTCTTGATGTACACATATAGACAATATGGGGGTTATAATCTCCTCCTACATTCAATATAAGGCTCCAGGCTATATAGAGGATATGTAAATTCAAGGTCTACTCACCAACACCAACTGGAATCAAGAGATGGGGGTATATCTGTCTCTTCTCCCATCTATTGGCCACATATAAAAATGAGATGAACAAAAAAAGATAAAGTATCTTTTTTTGTTCATAGCGGGGAGGGAGTAGAGAGAACACACATCTGCTCTCCTCCCCTTCTTGTTCCTGGCACGGAAGTGACATGTATGACATCATTTCCGGGTCTCTATGGTCAGTTTCCCCACCATCAAGGCCTGGAAAGAATATAATAGAGTGTGATCTGTTCTACATTATATTCAGTGGAGCACAGGGGAGACATTGGAGGTCTTTTAGACCCTGGATGTCTCATTAAAGAGAACCTGTTACCAAAAAATCATCACACAGGGGATTTTCTGTCCTCTATATCAGTTTTTCTAAACCTTTTACAGTCAAGGCACCCTCCAAAATTATGGACAATCTTGAGGTGCCCCAATCTAAAATGTAAAAACTGTTCTAATAGTTCTACATAATGCAACAACATCCACACACGTAGGAAACCAACGTTATAAGTGATTTTTTTTTTTGATAATTCAGTATTTTTTATTCTTTTCGTAACAATACAAATATACATTTACCCATACATTTTGTCCAGATACATTATCTTACAACCAACATTCACCCTCCCAGACAACAGAAAAAAAAAAAAAAAAGAGAAAACCAACAGTAATTAAAAGATTATCCCTCTCTCCACCCACCCACCGCAACCCCCTCCTCTCCAAAAACACTCCCCCCCCATCCTCTCCCTATATCGACCATCTCCCTTATTGATGTATCTTAGGTTTCGTGGTCCCAGGACTCTGCCCACCCTCTCCAGACAGCATCAAATTTTGTATATAGATAAATTTCTCCTTTATTATGGTTTCTTTTATTTGTGTTCTCCATTCTTCGATCGTCGGGGGTATATAGATATACACTTTTGGGCTATCAAATTTGACTCCTCCACTATATTTAACAGACATAGTTTCGGGTCTAGTGGTATTTCTATACCTAATGCATTATTTATTTTTTTTCTTAATTATATCCTGCCAGTATCGATGGAGTTTGGGGCATCTCCATAGCATGTGTAATAAGTTAGCCGGTGCGCCTCTACATCTGGGACATAAAGTTGATTCCCTGCGTTTCCACTTAAACAGTTTTTCCGGGGTGTAGTATGATCTATGTGTAATAAAAAGTTGTGTTCATTTTTGAGTGGTTGACAGTGACACATTTGGGTTCGCAGATAAAACCAAAAAAGGACGCTAGATGGCGCCTAAGCTCTGACCTTTAGTGTCTATGGTTTTCAGGTAAGCTACAGCACCAAGTTTAAGGTTAGGTTTTTCTGAGTGCCACTTCCTCCTTAGTTGAAGAGTAGATGTGTATGACAGAGGTGCATATGGGCGTGGAATTTTAAGATTGGATAGCGCTGTTAGTGAGTTCTTCCACTGCTCCTACAAAGTTAGATCCTCTGTCAGTGCGAATGAGTTTCACTGGGCCTCGGATTGCAATGAAACGACTAAGAGCATTAATGAAACTTAAAGTGTCCAGCCTGGGTATGGTGTGTTCAGGCAGTGGTGCAAGTATTGCTTTTCCCATTACAAACCCTATGTGGCTTTTTCCTTTAGTGTCTATGGTTTTCAGGTAAGGTACAGCAGCAATTGCTTTAACAGAAGCATCCGCAAACACACAAAGTCTTTGCATCTGAACATCTGCAGATGACAGAGGTGCATATGGGCGTGGAATTTTAAGATTGGATAGCGCTGTTAGTGAGTTCTTCCACTCTAGCCATAGGTTCTTCCTGTCGGAGGGGAGAGGGTGGTCCCAATCTAGCGACTCACTGGTTAAGTCTCTGAGTAGTGCCTTACCCTGGATGGTGACAGGTGCTGCAAAGCCTAAAGGATCGTATAGGCTGTTTATGGTAGACAGGACACCTCTCCGGGTAAAGGGTTTTTCTTCTGTGTTTACTAGGAAAGTGAAGGTGTCAGATCTTAAGTCCCAAAGCAAACCAAGGCTGCGTTTCATGGGAAGTGAGTCTGTGCCTAGAACTAAGTCCTTTAACTCGTTGGAATGGTCTTGGACAGGAAAGGCTTCTAAAACTTCTCTACTGTTGGAAGCAATCTTGTGGAGCCTTAAGTTGGAACACGGAAGCATTGCCTGAGTTCTTTTGAGGAGACTGATTGCGGCTTCATTTGTGGGTAGTGATTTCAAGCAATCGTCTACATAGAAATCCTTGGCCACAAATTGTCTGACGTCTGACCCATTCTCTGAGTCTTTGAGGTCTGGAGCTACCTCAGCATGGCCATTTTGGAATATTTTGCCCATGAAGGAAAAGAAATGTTCTCTCATCTCTGGTTTCCTTTGCAGATTGTGTCTTAAGGAAGTGAGGCGTTTATATGCTAGTTCCCTGTTGTTAGGCAAACGTTGTCTCTGTGGCCTAAAGGGAAGAGGTGCTACCCAGTTATTAGTCACGTCTTTCTCCATACTGCTTTCCATAACCTCTAGGAAGATCCTATCCTCAATGGACATTGCTACCTGGTTGTCTTCCTTTGTTCTCCTGAACACTGAGTGTCCTAAGTCGCTTTGGTCATTGTCATAGGCATTGCTGTCACAGAGGGAACTTAGGAAAGGAAGAGGTACAGGGTTGTTGTGCGGTAGCTCCTTTATGAGGATGCGATTTTGACAGGGTTGGAAAAGAGAAGGACGACCATTCTCGAGGGTACTAGTGAGCAGATTATTAACAGATGCCGGTTTGTGTGCACCTCCCCAGGCAAACATCACCTATAATGACCCACCCAAGATCCAGTTTTTGGGCATATGGAGCACTTTTAGGACCGTTGATCAGTTTCCTTACTTTGTGGACTTGCAAGATATCCCTCCCTAGGAGTAAGATTATCTGAGCCTGATCATCAAGTTCTGGTATGAGATGTGCTATGTGCTTCAAGTGAGTCTGGTGAGCTGCTGCGTCTGGTGTGGGAATCTCTGATCTGTTGTCTGGCATCTGGTTGCACTCTATTATGGTCGGTAAGGGTAGGCATGTCTTACCATCCATAGATTCAATTTGTAGGCCGTCAGCTCTTCTCCCCGCCGTTTCCACTGTGCCTGCACAAGTCCTAAGGGAGTAGGGGCTGCTGGGGCCTTTAAGGTTTAGAATGTCAAAAAACACAGGTCTGGCTAGTGACTTATTACTCTGATCATCCAAAATGACGTAGAGCTTGACTGCTTTGTCTCTGCATCCCTTTGGGTAAACTTTCACTAGACAGATTTTAGAGCAAGATCTGCCACCTGTACTTCCTTTGCAGACTTCAGTGCACTGTGAAGTGATTGCTGTGGTATCTGTACTAGAGTCTTTGGTCTCCCTGCCTTGCTCCTTGTCACCATGGACAGGTGGGAAGGTTCTTGGAGTAGGCTTTGGGTGTAAAGCTGTGTGGTGCTCTGTGCTGTCACACTCTGTGCATTTGACACTGACCTTACAGTCCTTGGCGAAGTGTGTAGACGAAGAGCAGCACTTGTAACAGATGTTGTTCTCTTTGAGGAAAGCTTTGCGTTCCTGGATGGTCTTTGTCCTGAAGGCTCTGCATTTCAGAAGAGGATGTGGCATCTTATGTAGAGGGCAGAACTTCGTTGGGTCATTGTCTTGATCCTCTGGCTGAGACTCTGCAAATCTGTGAGAAGAAATGTTAGTTTTGTGCACTGCTACTGGAGCCCTGAGTTGCTTAGGGCGCGCAGAAGTGATGTAAGACAGTGGAAAAATGAAGCTGGGGTCATCTTTCGTTCCTGCTTGTCTGTCTACAAAGTCCACAAACTCACTAAATGGTGGAAAGGGCACATTGTGTTTCCGTTTGTAATTACATAGGTCACTGAATTCTCTGAGTCTTTGATAACCTCTGCTAGGTATTTTTGGAAAGTCTTCTATCCTTTTAAACAGTGTACTCTCTATAGCCTCTGGTGAGCCATAACATCTATCCAGTCTGTTCCAGATGTTTGTAAGGCCTATCTCAGGGTGGTTTATATTAATGTCTCTGATCCTTTTGGCGTGTTCAGCAGAATCATTGCCAAGCCACTTTACAAGGAGTTCTATCTGTTGTCTGCAAGATAGATCTAGACCTTGGATAACACTCTGGAAAGAGGATCGCCACGCCCTGTAGTGTTGAGGGCGATCACTAAATTTGGCAAGTCCTTGGGTAACTAACTTGCGTTTGGCCAGGAACTTGGCAAAGTCTACAGTAGCCTGATTGGCATTGGGGTAGGCTGCTGGTGTATTGTGGTGCGATGTAAAGGCATACCTGATAGAAGTCTCTTCTTTAGGCTCTCTGGGCTCAAACTTGCATACGGTTGGCAGTTCGTACCGGCTCGTTGCATACACCTTTGGGGTGAAGACAGGTGTTTGATGTTTGTATGAAGGTTGAGTACCTTGTGGAGTAGAAGGTTTGGTTGGGACTGGAACGTCTGGAACACTGTCAGATTTTTCTTGCCTGTGGCACTGGGGTCCAAGGTCGTCTTGTTGCTGCTTGACTTGGAGTGGCTCCCTGACATCATGTTTAATTTCTTGTTGTGGGATGCTGCTTGGGTCACAGTGCTGGTAGACATAATCCGACGTGCGTTGCGAGGAATCTTGGTGTTCTTTCTCTAGGCCTGGTATGCTGCTACCTGCTCTTGGCTCATCGTAGACGGCTGCTTCTAGAGCTTCTGCTTCTGCAATGGCGGCGGCAGCATCTCGCTCCACTGCCAGCTTCTCCATGTTAGCTTCTAAGATAGCTTGCTGCAGTTTCAGAGATGCCTCCTGCTGAGCTCTTTCTCTCTCTCTCTCTTGTTCCTGTCTCACCCTTTCTTGCTCTCTCCCTTGTTCCTGTCTCACCCTTTCTGCTTCAAGGTGGGCCTTTTCTTTTTTCATCTGCAGCTCTTGGTCTGCGAATGCGGCCCTGGCTCTTGCTGCTTCAGCTTTCGAACGGGCGATAGCTGCTGCATTTGCGACAGATGACCTAGATGAGCTTGCTTGTGATCGTGTTTTGTAAGAAGATGTTCTACTGTGAGACATGGCTGCGGGGAAGAAGCTGTCTTGCTGTATAGAGACCGTTCTAGTGTCGGTACTGCTTGACAGAGCGCGTCTCTGTGTAGCGTGGCTGCTTGCTTTGCCTCCCACAGGCCTGCTTCTTTAAGGCTTCTGACTGTATGGTACTGTGTAGCCCCGGGCTGTACAGACTTCCGAAGTCAGCTTATCTTCCCTTCAGAGGTCAGCTTAAAAATTTCACTGTTCTGTCTCAAGGACATTCAGCTAAACCATTCTTATCCCATAAACATGATACCATATTTCTTCGATCGCAGTTTATTGGAACAAGCTAGGTGAAACTACAAATAACAAGAATAAACCTTGATAAGTACAATATCCCATAAATTTAGCATACATTTCAAAGACAAATATACACAGTACAATATGAGACAGTAAAACTTACTTTTTTAAGTTCAATAAGGGATTGATGGTAAGAGATTGAAACAAGACCTCTTGCAGTCTGAAAAGCATGATGAATGTGTCTCTTCCTGTGAGACTTTACCCAGAATACTTTGCTTTCCAAGTACTTCCTAGGTTATAAACTTTATTAATAAACTATACACACAGAAGCAATACCAAAAAAGGACGCTAGATGGCGCCTAAGCTCTGAAAATGATTCCTATAAAAGGTACAACATTAAATGTCATTTACAACAACACAAATGCAGATAATCAGAATATATCCATCTGATGGACAGAACAGGGGATTAGTACCTCTGTGTACTGCGCAGGCGCTTGCGCAGTACGAAGGACTAGGCATCTTCCGAAAATTGCCGAACCTAAACAGATGCGAGTGAAGTGTACACCGCGCACGCGCAGTTAACATGTCGCTGTAGGAGAGACGATACCGCACGCTCCCGAATGCTCGCGGTACTCTACAAGGCGCGCATGTAAGTAAGGAGCGGGTCTGTAACTGAGGGCGACATTTGTTACTGTAACTGGCAGATTTTTCATTATTAATAATGATTTGTCATTATTAATAATGTAAGCAAGGGTAGCCAAGCAGAGTAGCGCGAGCATCGAGAGCGTGCGGTATCGTCTCTAGTGCGCGGTGTACACTTCACTCGCATCTGTTTAGGTTCGGCAATTTCCAGAAGATGCCTAGCCCTTCGTACTGCGGAAGCGCTGCGCCTGCGCAGTACAGAGAGGAACTAATCCGCCAGGGGAACTTTCTCGGCAGGACACCGGCACAGCTTCCAATTCCTTAAATTTACTCTGCAATATCTCGTATAGTTTAGAGATAAGTCCCTTCTTTTGTTCACCTTTCTTCAACAATGTTATTATTTTAGAAGTATTAAGCTCAAAGACAGATGTGCGGGCCTGGACATGCAGGGCATGTCTGAGTTGGAGATACTGAGAGAACCTCTGCTTTGGAATCTCAAATTCCTCAGATATTTGCGCAAATGATTTTATATTATTATTCTAGAACAGCTGCTCCACATATCTCAGCCCCTGAGTTTGCCAAAGCCCAAATCCCTCCAGTCTCCGCACTTCTTCATAATTTGCGTTATTCCAGATTGGTGTATAGGAGGTGTAGGTATAAGTGATTTATGCTTCTAAAGCAAATATACTTTTGCAAACTGGTACTGACTAGTATTCCAACGTTTCTCTTCTCCCTCAGTTTTTCCTCCATCACTCAGCTAATGAGACCCCAAAGCTGATGGAGAGAGATGGGGGAGGGTCACACAAGGATGATATTCAGGCAACTGACATCCTCCTTATCAGCTCATGATATCATTGGTCATTAGGAGGTTGGCAGCTAGAAGGTTGTAATGGTGTACAATGAAAACCTGAGGCTTTGTGTAACTAAAAGGCTTCATTCACCCTCCGGATTGTATACAATTTTGGGGCAATTGTTCGGCATTTTGCCAAGACACCCCTGAAGAAACCTCAAGGCACCCTGGTTGAAAAAGGCTGCTCTATGTGATGAAATTTTTTTTTTTTTAAAAGGTACAAAATTAAATTTAAACCTAGGCACATACCCCCACAAAAAATAATCTGAGGCTCCACCCACACATTGGGCGCCTGAAAAAGTTGATTGCGATACACATGTTACATACACGCACACTGGAATGAGAGCAATAACACTAAACTGATGATCTATAGGGGGGCTTGTAAAATCGTCACCTACAGAAAATATAGGGTACTAAAGTTTGTCACCATTTCACAGGTGCACACAAATTCAGGGTATGACATGCTGGGTATCCATTTACTCAGTGTGCCCTCAGCTTTTATATTTTACCCAAAAAATTGGGTAATTTGGGTTTTTTGTGCCCCCTAAAATTAACTTTAGTGTGTTTTTGACAGAAATTTTGTATTTCCTAGACTTTTGTGGTAATATTGTGTTACAAGCATGACTCCCACAGGTAGAGAGAGACATGATGGGACTTGTAGTTTCGCAACAGCTGGAGGGCCACCATTTTATTCTCTAGGCTATCTGCTTTCAGAAAATATATAATGTTTTGGGGGGTTTTATATAATCTTTAGGCCTAAAATGATTTCTTAACTCCTTCTTGCCCGGCCTATAGCAGAATGATGGCCAGGCGGGGGTTCCATTATCCTGACTGGATGTCCAATGACGTGGCGATCAATGTTGCGGTGTGTCATTCTGACACACCACATCTCCAATATCTTTACCATGTGGTCAGCTGTGTCCAATCAAAGCTAATCACATCATAACCAGGAAGTGCCGCTTATCAGCTTTCCTATATTCATGCTGATAAGGCACGAGTAGAGGAGAGCAGATCAGCGGCTCTCCTTACAGGGGGGGATCTGCACTGATATTCAGCATTGATTATCAGTACAAGCCCTTCAGTGATGACCACCAGGGATGCCAATCAGTGCCTATAAGGGATGCTTGTCAGTGCCACCCATCAGTGTCACCAATCAGTGCTGCATATTAGTGCCTCCTCATCAGTCTCCATCAGTGAAGGAGAAAACGTACTTATTTACAAAATTTTAGAAGACACAGAAACAATTATAAAAAGACACAGAAACAATTATAAAAAAAAAAAAAATTTAAATCTTTTTTTTATTTGTAGTACAAAAAATGAAAACCCCAGGGGTGATCAGATACCACCAAAAGAAATCTCTATTTATGGGGAAAAATTATATAAAAATGTCATATGGGTACAGTGTTACATGACCGCGCAATTGTCATTGTCAAGTGTGACAGCGCTGACAGCTGAAAATTGGCCTGGGCAGGAAGGGCGTGAAAGTGTCCGGTATTGAAGTGGTTAAACATGTGGGCAATAAAAAAAAAAAAAAAAAATTTGCTCTGGCAGTGAAAGGTTTAAAGGATACGTTCACCTCCAGGAACACGAGCCCTCTGTGTGACAGCAGTGCAGGGAGAAGTTCCCCGTACCGGCTGTCACTTTATGAAAAGATCGCGCCTGTGTCATTCATTCACAGAGTTCTGTCCTTTGCCGATGTTGGCTTGTAGTTTTCAATGAACTCCCACACCGCTGCTGAGCTCTCTGGTAGATGAGGAACAAGGAGATTGGGCCCCCTATTTAATCCAAAAATGTCCACACCCCTGGAACTGTTTCTTACATGATGAAGATCAGCCATGGAGTATATCTGAGGTGTATATCAGGGTGTGCTTCTTCCCCACATGAGAGCTGTGATGTCCAGCAACATTCATATAGAAGACATTTCCCGCACTCAAGGCATTAATACAGCTCGAGGGTTAGAGATTGGCTTTAGAAATTGATGAGTGTGTTGTTGCTACCAGCATCCTAATAATATTATTAGGATATAATACACCTCGAGGGTTGTGTGGTGTGATAGACTCATCTGAGACATAGGCTTTTGGAGGAGACTGAATGCTAGCCTCTTGCCTATGGACTATGGGCCATGGGTTTTAAGGGAACACTACTATTTGTGAGGTGTGTCCTGGGGGACCCTTTAAGTAATGTTACTTTGGATTCAAGTCCATGTTCCCCCAAGACACAAAGACTCTGGGAACCCTGTATAGGGCCTATATGCCATATGTCATCAGTCAGCCACCTGTCTTGGATTGTCTGCTATGTGTTTATTGTAAATAAGTCTAATGTGGCTTCTGGGTCTTTCACCCATTGTTGTTTGTGTTAATTAACTCTGCTATTGTGTGAAGGAGTTCTGTGTTGATATTTATAATAATGTGTGAGCTAGGAGACAAGAAGGCTAGGACCTGAAAGGTCATATCTCTGAGTCACCTAGTCTGGAAATGATTAGTTAATTAGCTCATTTTCATTTATGTTTCTGGTTATAGGTGTATTGTTATAGTAATATGAACAGGAGGGGGAACCTCCTCCTTATATGTATAAAAGACTGTATTCTAATAAAGAGTTCACGTTCCAGCTTGCAGCCAAACGAGTCATGCCTTGTTTGTGGTTGTAATATGCAGCAATAATATCTAATATCTGTATTCAGACTGGAAGGAAGTGGTATATGACGAAAGCACTCAAGCAGAGTGTGGGACATTTCGTTGCATGTGGGATCCCTGATGTACAGGAAGACAGGACTTCAGTGAAGAAAAATTCCCTCACTCAGGGCAGGAAAGTGGCTTCTCCCCCGTGTGAGATCTCTGATGTGTGTAAAGATTGAACTTCCGTGAAAAACATTTCCCGCACTCAGGACAGGAATACGGCTTCTCCCCCGTGTGAGACCTCTGATGTGTGTCAAGATTGGACTTCACTGAAAAACATTTCCCGCACTCAGGACAGGAATACGGCTTCTGCCCCGTGTGAGATCTCTGATGTGCGTAAAGACTGGCCTTCTGTGAAAAACATTTCCCGCACTCAGGACAGGAATACGGCTTCTCCCCTGTGTGACATCTCTGATGTGTGTCAAGACTAGACTTCACTGAAAAACATTTCCCGCACTCAGGACAGGAATACGGTTTCTCCCCCGTGTGAGATCTCTGATGTTTGGAAAGATCGGACTTCTGTGAAAAACATTTCCCGCACTCAGGACAGGCATGCGGCTTCTCCCCTGTGTGAGATCTCTGATGCATGTAAAGATCAGACTTCTGTGAAAAACATTTCCCACACTCAGGACAGGAATAGGGCTTCTCCCCCGTGTGAGATCTCTGATGTGTGTAAAGACTTGACTTCTGTGAAAAACATTTCCCACACTCAGGACAGGAATGCGGCTTCTCCCCCGTGTGAGATCTCTGATGTGTGGAAAGATAGGACTTCTGTGAAAAACTTTTCCCACACTCAGGACAGGAATATGGCTTCTGCCCCGTGTGAGATCTCTGATGTGTGTCAAGATGGGACTTCACTGAAAAACATTTCCCACACTGAGGACAGGAATACGTTTTCTCCCCCGTGTGAGATCTCTGATGTGTGTAAAGATTGGACTTCACTGAAAAACATTTCCCACACTCAGCACAGGAATACGGCTTCTGCCCCGTGTGAGATCTTTGATGTGTGTCAAGATTGGACTTCACTGAAAAACATTTCCCGCACTCAGGACAGGAATACGGCTTCTGCCCCGTGTGAGATCTCTGATGTGTGTCAAGATTGGACTTCACTGAAAAACATTTCCCGCACTCAGGACAGGAATACGGCTTCTGCCCCGTGTGAGATCTCTGATGTGTATCAAGACTGGCCTTCTGTGAAAAACATTTCCCACACTCAGGACAGGAATACGGTTTCTCTCCTGTGTGAGATCTCTGATGTGTGTAAAGACTGGCCTTCTGTGAAAAACATTTCCCGCACTCAGGACAGGAATACGGCTTCTCCCCTGTGTGAGATCTTTTATGCTCATTAAGCTTGGATTTAAAACGGAAACACTTCCCGCACTCAGGACAGGAAAACCTCTTCTCTGTTGGAAGGACGGCACCGTCCCTCACAGTCTGAGGTTCCTCAGGATAAGAGGAATACGATGGTCCATCTACACTGTGTGGTGCCGGATGGACATTTGAGGTAGTCGGGTTTTCTCCTGGACTATACTGTGTGATGTCCTCATCTTCTACTTTACAGTCTGGAGACAAAGTGAGACAATCCTCTGAGGTTTTCCTCATCTCCCGTCCATCTACTAAAATAGAAATAAAAAGATTATTACTAGACATGAGCAGATTGGTTCCCCTAAATCAGGACTCCGCCCACATCAGGCAGCTTTGTCTCTGAGGATCTTACAATTCCCCCCTCAAGGTAACTAGTAAATGGGTCTTCTGTAGGGCGGCAACTAATGATTATTTTCATAATTGATTCCTTGGCTGATTATTGTTTAGATTAATCGACTAATTTGATTAAAATCTCAAAAAAGGTTGGTGTATAATACAGTTCATATTCTTGAATATCTATATACAGCGGTAAATATAAATATCCAGATATATAGTTGGATATTTAATCCACTCTGAGAATAACAGACAGATAGATGTATTATTAGAGGGAGAATCTGCTACATATCAGAATCGGAGATCAACATTATTAAAATATAAAAAAAGACGTAAAACGTTGTTTTGCAGATGATCAGACAGGAGTGTAATATAATATGATGGATGACAGACTCCCTTGTCATAGACAGGTAGGTGGGTACAAGTTCCCTGCACCTGATGTCACTAATGCTGGCCGTACACAAACTAATTTTCGAACAATTAGTCGGGTCAAGTCTGCGTTAATTTTCCACCACAGTGACGGGAAAATTCGAAGGACCAGAACAGAAAACTTTCTCCATCAAACAAATTTTCACATAGTGCATGTGGTTTTTTGCTCAGAAGTCACATTTATTTTAAAATTGAATGCTAAAAGCAAGTGGAAATTTTCGAACTACACTCGTCCATTCATCGAATGTACAAATAATTTTCATACAAATATTTGTGCGAATATTCTTGTCTAAAAATGGATCTGTGTAAGGCCAGCATAGGACATTTAGTAGCAGCAGCATGATTTTTTTTTTATGATGGGGTTAAAAAAAATAGTCCTTTATAGCAGGGCTCAAAATGTCAAGTCCAGTTGCCCCACCCAACCCCTACCCTGCCCCGTCCCTAAACATGCCCTCATAAATTATCTCATGAAATTACACTTAACATTTATTTTTGTAACTTAATTCTGCATAAAACATTTAACAACAACTTTATCAGTGCCCCTCAGCACAGCCTCACCAGTGCCCATCAATGCAGCTTCACCTGTGCCCACCATTGCAGCCTCACTGTGCCCACCATTGCAGCCTCACTGTGCCCACCATTGCAGCCTTACCTGGGCAGAGGAAGAGTGAGGGCGGCCTGGATCATGAGTGGAGGAAGAAGAGAGCTGCGGGATCACAGAGCAGAATAGCACACCAGAACAGCTTACATTACAATTGCCTCCGCTCCCCATCATACACGGCTCCACTTCCTCATGACCCCGCACCTGCGATAGGCAGAACACATCCCAGAATTAGACCAGCGTTCTGTCTATCACAGGCTCGGCTGTGTATGAGGTCAAGCGGAGGCAATAGTAATGTAAGTTGTTACAGCGGGCTATCTACGCTCTAATCCCGCAGCTTTCCTCTATCCACACTCTAATCCCCCTGGGCGATTGCTGGGAGAACAGCTCCCGATCAACCCCGCCCGCCAGCCCTCATTTTCCACTCGCTAAAAGCAAGTAGGCGAGTGGAAAGGGCTGTTTTATAGTACAAAAACAGCAGATAATCACTACTATAAGGGATTCATTTATACTATGAAATAGTGAAAGTAATATATCTTAGTGCTAGTTCACACCAGATGCAGTTCCGTGTGCGTCTGGTGTGAACTAGCACTTATATCATATATATAATAAAAAATATACCCAGAAGTAGGATATATGGGGATTTTACCTGGGAGTCACACATGAAGCTATATGGAGGTTTGAGGGGGAAAAAAACTTTTATATTACATAGTTACTGTACATAGTTTAAGGTTAAACCTCTTTTCTTCTAATTTTAATGAGTGGCCGCGAGTCTTGTTAAACTCCCTTCCGCAAAAAAGTTTTCTCCCTATTGTGGGGTCACCAGTATGGTATTTATAAATTGAAATCATATCCCCTCTCAAGCGTCTCTTCTCCAGAGAGAATAAGTTCAGTGCTCGCAACCTTTCCTCATAACTAATATTCTCCAGCCCCTTTATTCGCTCAATTTCCAGTACATCCTTCCTGAGGACTGGTGCCCAGAACTGGACAGCATACTCCAGGTGCAGCCGGACCAGAGTCTTTTAGAGCAGGAGAATTATTGTTTTATCTCTGGAGTTAATCCCCCCATTCTGTTTGCTTTGTTAGCAGCAGCTTGGTGATGCCATTGCTGAGACTATCATCTACTAGAACCCCCAGGTCCTTTTCCCCCAGTGTATAAATTGCATTTATATTTCAGACACCTAAATGCATTATTTTACATTTTTCTACATTGAACCTCATTTGCCATGTAGTTGCCCACCCCATTAATTTGTTCAGATCCTTTTGCAAGGTTTCCACATCCTGTGGAGAAGTTATTGCCCTGCTTAGCATCGTCAGAAAATACAGAGATTGAACTGTTTACCCCATCCTCCAGGTCGTTTATGAACAAATTAAACAGGATTGGTCCCAGCACAGAACCCTGGGGGACCCCACTACCCACCCCTGACCATTCCGAGTACTCCCCATTTATCACCACCCTCTGAACTCGCTCTTGTAGCCAGTTTTCAATCCATGTACTCACCGTATGATCCATGCCGACAGACCTTATTTTGTACAGTAAACGTTTATGGGGAACTGTGTCAAATGCTTTTGCAAAATCCAGATACACCACGTCTACGGCCCTTCCTTTATCTAGATGGCAACGCACCTCCTCAGAGAAGGTTAATCGATTGGTTTGGCAAGAACGTTTCTTCATGAATCCATTGTGATTACTGCTAATGATACCGTTATCATTACTAAAATCTTGTATATAGTCCCTTGTCATCCCCTCCAAGAGTTTACATACTTCTGATGTTAGGCTAACTGGTCTGTAATTCCCAGGGATGTATTTTGGGCAGTAGACTGTCAGTAAAAATTAGGAACAATGATCTGGCAATTACTTGACTGAGTTCCCTAAGTACCCTCGGGTGCAAGCCATCTGGTCCCAGTGATTGTTCCCGAATGGTGTGCTATACTTTGTGGAACGTTTCGCCGAACGGTGAATGGAGGTGCAAGCCCTCTGAGGGGAATTATAGGTAGTCCCACACAGCTCTGAGGAGAATTATAGGTAGTCCCACACAGCTCTGAGGGGAATTATAGGTAGTCCAACACAGCTCTGAGGGGGATTATAGGTAGTCCTACACAACTCTGAGGGGAATTATAACTAGTCCCACACAGTCCCACACAGGGAATTATGAAATTTAAAAAGAAAAACATTTTTAAAAAAATAATAAATTAAAAAAAAAAAATAATAAAATAATTTTAGAAAAAAAATGAAAATTAGGAAATTTAAAAAAAAAAATATTTTTTTGAAAAAAAAATTATTTTTGGAAAAAAAAATATTTTTTGAAAAAAAAAAATATTTTTTGAAAAAAAAAATATTTTTTTAAAAAAAAAATATTTTTTGAAAAAAAATATCATTTAAAAAAAAAAATAATAATAAAAAAAAAAAAACATTTTTGAAAAAAAAAAAATATATAAAAAAAAAAAAAATAATAATTTTAGAAAAAAAAAATAGGAAATTTGAAAAAAAAAAATATTCTTTGAAATAATATTTTTTGAAAAATATTATTTTCAAAAAAATTTTTTTATTATTTTCAAAAAAATAAAATTTTTTTTTTTTTTATAAAAAAAAAATATTATAATTAGGAAATTTTTAATATCTTTTTGGAAAAAAAAAATAATTTTTAAATTAATTTTTTTTTTTGAAAAATTTTTTTTTTTAGAAAAAAAAAAATCAATCATTAAAAAATAATAATAATCATTTTTGAAAAAAAAATAAATAAAAGTTTAGTTACTGGTCCCAGTGATTTCCCCAGAAATTGTATCTTTTCTAAAAAAAATTTTGCTAAAATTATGCTACATATACCGAATATATACCCAAAATGTCGGATTTTTTTTTTAGAAATTAAAAAATATCTGTCTTTATTGAGGGGAAAAAAAAAATAATTTTTGTTTAAAAAATAAATAAAGAGGAAAACCGGGAGGCAAGAACACCACACAATTTCCCCAGAAAAAAAAAAAAAATTGGTCATTTAAAAAAAATCCCAGTGATTTATAATAATGTTTTATTAATGTTAAGTTTCCCAAGTCTAATTTTAATTCTGTTCTCTGTTAACCATGGAGGTGCTTCCTGTGATGTGTCATGAGGATAAACACTGCAGTTTTGGTTACTGAAGCCCCTCTATTCCCTTGTGAAGACTGAGGAGAAGAATAAATTCAATACCTTTGCCATCTCCCCATCATTTGTAACCAGATGTCCTTCCTCATTCTTTATGGGGGCCAATATGGTCTGTCCACCCTTTTTTACGGTTTACATACTTAGAGAATTTCTTGGGATTTTTTTGGCTTTCCTCCGCTATGTGTCTATCTTAGCTGTCCTTATTGCACCCTTACATGTCTTGTTGCATTCTTTATAAAGTCTGAATGGTGATGATGATCCCTCAACCTTTTGAAGGCCTTCTCCTTTGCTTTTATATGCATTTTTACATTGGAGTTAAGCCATCCAGGACTTTTGTTCGCTCTTTTAAATTTATTACCCAATGGGATGCATTGGCTAATGTCCTTATTTAATATGCACTTAAAGCAAACCCATCTCTCCTCCATGTTCTTTGTTCCTAAGATTTAATCTCAATTTATGCCTTCTAGCATGGTTTGTAGTTTAGGGAAGTTGGCTCTTTTGAAATTCAGTGTCTTTGTATTCCCCTTCTGTTTCCTATTTGTGTGATTTATACTGAAGCCAATTAACCCCGTATTCCCACATCCGTAAACAGGTCTGTATTGTTGGTAATCAGTAGATCCAGTAACACTTTATTTCTAGTTGGTGCATCTACCATCTGAACCATAAAATTGTCCTGCAAGACATTTAGGAACTGGCGAGCCTTAGATGAATGCGTGGTTTCCTCCGCCCAGTCTATGTCTGGATAATTAAAATCCCCCATTATGATAACACTTGCTGCTAATCAAAAATTGTGATAGGAGATCTGTCTCCCCTTCCTCCCTCAGGTTAGGGGGACTATAGCATACTCCCAGTATTATTTTCCCTTCAGCTTCATCCCTTTGGAGCTCCACCCATAAGGATTCCACCTCCTCCCTAGCTCCCTTAGTGATGTCATCTCTCACATTCACTTTATTATTGATATATTGAAACATATATAGGCATATCCCTCCCCTTTTTTACCCTCTCTATCCTTGCGATAAAGGGTATACCCTTGAATGGTTGCCAGCCAATCATGAGAGCTGTTGAACCAGGTCTCTGAAATTCCCACAAGATCCAAATCCTTCACGTACAACAGTATCTCTAGTTCACCCATCTTGTCCGCCAGGCTCCTGGCATTGGTGAACATGCCACGTAGTTTAGACCGGTCGCATATTATCCTCCTATTGGGTGTTCCAAGATTGAAACAAGGACTTGCTACTATACTTACCTTGGGTTTATGTGCTTTGGTCAACCTACCATTAATACCCCCAATACTACCCTCTGGAATATGTTCCGCGCTGACTATCTCTAACTCTGGACCCTCCCCCCATCGCCTAGTTTAAAAACCCCACTAACTTTTTGTCCATCTTCATTCCCAGCTGATCTGTACCCTCCTAATTTAGGTGCAGTCCACCTAAAAAAAGAAGTTGGCCCAGTCCTCCAGGAACCCAAACCCCTCCTTACTACAGCTATGAGTAAGCGCTGTATTTAGCGTGAAACGCGTCAGCTGTGTGCCCCCCTTCCCTGTTTTGCCGTGTTTTTGGACTTTGATGTGATTCCTGTTTTTAAATAAATCCATTTGATTTTTTATCTTCGTCTGGTGTGCGGCTGTCCAGAGTTCCCCTTGTTACTTTCTAACTACCCTCCTTACTACACCAGCTCTTCAGCCACTTGTTTACTTCCCTAATCTCCCTCTGCCTTTCTGGTGTGGCTCGATGTACCGGTAGTATTCCTGAGAATACTACCTTAGAGGTCCTTTTCCTCAATTTAGCTCCCAAGTCACTAAAATCGTTCTTTAGAACACTGCATCTGCCTCTGACTTTGGTGCCAACGTGCACCATGACAGCCGGGTCTTCCCCAGCCCCTCCCAGCAATCTATCCACCAGATCCGTTTTGTCCCAAACCCGAGCGCCCGGTAGACAACATACAGTTTGGCGATTCAGGTCTTTGTTACAGATTGGCCTCTCTGTCTTTCTATGAATTGAATCGCCTACCACCAGAATCTGTCTTTCCTTTCCCTTCCCTTCCCCCCCACTCTCACTGGAGGAGTTCTTCCCCCGGCAGCTAGGAGAGTCCCTCAGCTCCAGCAGTGCTCGTCCCTGACTGGTTTCACCAATATCACTCAATGGAGCATACTTATTGGGATGCTCCAGCCCTGGATCAGCCTCCCTGGCACTTCCCCCTCTACCCTTCCTGACTGTCACCCATCTACTCCTTCCTAGTGCCTGCACCTCTTTGTCTTCACCCGCCTCAGTGCTGGCCCCTGCCGTGTACGTTCCTGGCTCTCCTTTAGTATGGAGGGACTTCTCAGTGCTGACAGTTGCTTCCCTAGATTCAGAACCTGGGTTTCCAGGGAAACAATGTGCTTACATTTTACACAGCAGTAAAATAGTTAAAGTAGTACAGAAAGCTGAAACTTTTTTACATGGATATAATAATTCTATATATAATGCACAATACTGGTAAACTTTTACTTTAACCACTTGCCCATCGGGCACTTATACCCCCTTCCCGCCCAGACCAATTTTCAGCTTTCAGTGATCTCATATTTTGAATGACAATTTCTCAGTCATGTAACACTACCCATATGACATTTCTGTCTTTTTTTTCACACAAATAGAGATTTCTTTTGGTGGTATGTGATCACCACTGGGTTTTTTTATTTTTTGCACTATAAATGAAAAAAGACAGAAAATTATAAAAAAAAAGCATTTTTCCTTGTTATAAAATTTAGCAAATTAGTAATTTTTCTTCATAAATATTGTACAAAATTTATACTGCTACATATCTTTGGTAAAAAAACAAAAATTAGTGTTTATTTGTTTTTTGTGAACGTTATAGCGTCTACAAACCAGTGGCGTAACTAGAACCTTCAGGACCCCTATGCAAGAAACCATGAAGGGCCCCCCTGACCCCCGGACATGGCCCTTCCTTCCAAGCCCAGTGTCGGAACGCCGGGGCCCGGTCGCAAGTGTGAACTTTGTGTGGTAGTTCTGCCACTGGTGTCAGTAGTTTTTAATTTTTATTTTTCTACTATTTGTTTTATTCATTTTTTTACAATATCATTTTTTTAAATATTTTTACATTTTTTACAGGAGCCTTGTGTGTGTTATTGATGAGATATCAGGAGTCTAAACAGACCTCTGATGTTTTACCTTTGAGACAGAGAAAGGAGATGGAGGAGACTGGGGACACAGCCCACCATCGCCTTCTCTGCTCTGGAGTCTCAGCAGCACAGAATGAATGGACAGGAAGAGCTCTGTATAGAGGCTTCCCCTTCATTCATAAACTGAAGCATAGGAAATGTCAGGGATCGGTACGGATCACTGACTCTCCATTTAGAGAAGGCTTCATACTGACAGATCCACCACAGTAGCGGAGGAGAGGGGAGAACCCTGCAGAGCTGTTAGGATAAAGTGGGGGGGCAGTAAAAAGCACAGGGGGCTGGAGAGCACATGGGGGGGGGGGGCAGAAAGAAGCTAGATAGAAGGAGCTGTTGGGATGGCTGCAAATAAAGGAACTAATCTCTCTCCACCCCCACCCCCCCCCCCCCCCCCGCTTCTGCTCCTCTCCCTCCTGCAGGCATTCAGCGGCTGCAGGAGGAAAATGGAGAGATGGGTTCCTTTATGTCAGTGTTTCTCAATCTTTTTCCAGTCAGGGCACCCTTGAAGTATACCTCTAGGTCAGGGGTCTCAAACTCAAATTACCTGAGGGCCACATGACAAGTTTTCATCATATCCCATGGGGGCCGCATGCACACTTTTTCCTTACATGTCCCCCTCGGATCTACAGCGACTGAAATTCCAAGTGCACTTGCAGTGCAAAATGGATTTGCCTTTAGTAAATAACCCCCAATGTGTGTATATTTGTGTGCTGAGCTTACAGTTTCCCTTCTGAGATCTATTAACCCCCAGCACCGATGTCAGCAAAACGCATTATTAAACCCAGCACCGATGTCAGCAAAACGCATTATTGAACCCAGCACTGATGTCAGCAAATCGCATTATTGAACGCAGCACTGATGTCAGCAAATCGCATTATTGAACCCAGCACTGATGTCAGCAAATCGCATTATTGAACGCAGCACTGATGTCAGCAAATCGCATTATTGAACCCAGCACTGATGTCAGCAAATCGCATTATTGAACGCAGCACTGATGTCAGCAAATCGCATTATTGAACCCAGCACTGATGTCAGCAAAACGCATTATTAACCCAGCACCGATGGCAGCCAACAGGGGGTATCATGAAGCCCCAGCACACAGGGAGGCCCGGATCACAGGGGGTTCGGAGCGGCGAGCAATTATAGAGGAGGGGGCAATTAGAGATTGGCGGGCAATTACAGAGGAGAGGGTGGCAAATACACAGGAGGGGGTGGCAAATACAGTGGAGGGGGTGGCAAATACAGTGGAGGGGGTGGCAAATACACTGGAGGGGGTGGCAAATACACTGGAGGGAGGGACAATTACAGAGGAGAGGGGGGCAAATACCCAGGAGGGGGTGGCACATACACAGGAGGGTCAAAACATAAGGGAGAGGCGACAGGCAACTGCTGGTGCAGAAGTTTTTAATAAAATAAATGCTTAAAAACAAACAGTCCACTCACTCTCCAATGTCAGAGCTGTATATGTCAGTCTGTGACGTTGGCTGTCCCATCCTCCTCTCCATGCTGCTGTTATCACTGATATCTGTGGAGCAAACAGAGAGCCGCGGGAAACTCATGTGAACTCTCAGCCTCTGATGATGGAGGCGTGGTTAAGCCTCCAGAACGCTCTGATTGGTCACAGCATCCCAGACTGACAGCTCACTGCAGTCTCCCCGCAGCTCTGTGTTATGGGCTTCCTCCACAGATATCAGTGAGAGCAGCATGTATCGGAGAGGAGGATGGGACAGCCGATGTCACAGACTGACATATACAGCTGTGACATGGAGAGTGAGTGGACTGTTAGTTTTTCAGCATTTATTTTATTAAAAACTTCTGCACCAGCAAAAGCTGCCTGTTGCCTCTCTCTCTCTGTTTTGATTACTCTGATCTCTCCCCCCGCCGCCGCTCCGATCCCTCTGCTGTCCGGGTCCCCCTGTGTGCTGGGGATCGCCGCTGCGGGCCATTTATAACCAGTCCGCGGGCCGCAAATGGCCCGCGGGCCGGTACTTTGAGACCACTGCTCTAGGTGAATGGGGCTGCACTGCAACCACCCTGCAACTGTGTGCATTGCATGCAGCATAATGATGCATCTAGGGGGTTAAAGCAGGCAAAGAGGACACAACATATTGCCTCTTTACCTGCTGTCAAATGCCTCTGAAAAGCGATCTGAGCATGGAACGCTTTTCAGAGGAATGACATAGTCTTGCTGGTACTATGAACAAGCTGTAAAAAAAAAAAAAAAAAAATCTGTTCTGATTGTACACATATTAGAGGGTCAGGATTAAAAGCGTATACATAAAATGTGCATACATTCATGTAAACACACATGTACTGTATATATAAGCACATACACATATACATAAACACATTATTATTATACGCGATTTATATAGCGCCAACAGTTTACGCAGCGCTTTACAATGTAGAGGGGGGAACTGTGTCAAACGCCTTTGCAAAATCCAGGTAAAACAAGTCCACAGCCACCCCTCTGTCCAAGGTTATACTTACCTTCTCATAAAAAGAAATCAGATTTGTCTGACAACTTCTGTCTTTCATGAATCCATGCTGTCTGTTGCTTAAAATATTTTTTTCCAGCAAGAACTCATCTATGTGCTCTTTTATTAAACTCTCCAGTATCTTCCCAACTATAGAAGTTAAACTAACAGGTCTATAGTTACATGGTAAAGACTTTGATCCCTTTTTAAATATACAGCGTTAAACTTACAGTAACGCACTGAACTGTATTGCGTTAAACGGAAGATAACACACTGAAATATACGGTGTTAAACTTGCAGTAACGCAATTAAATATACTGTGTTAAATGGTCATTAACACTCACACTGACTGAATTATCCCTACATTCACACTAATGTAAAGATAAATGGTGATCGCACTACACTCACACTGAACTATTCCTAGAGTCACACTAAACTGATATTCTACACTGACAATAGAATCAGAATAGCACATTAAATGTTAATAGTACTGAACAGATCCCTGTTCTCTCTCTCCATGCTGGTATCACACTGAAAATGGCCGCTATTGAAAGAATACTTTTATATGAATGGGGTGGGACTAACAGCAAAGAGCCATGATTGGAGAGTCATCATAACAGCATCAAATCATGGCTCTGACGGTGCTCTGTGCCCCGATTGGGCAAAGCTTTCATTGCTTCAGCCAAATCAGGGCTTTCAATGCACTGCGCGGCGGCGCAGTGCATTGTGGTCATTTGGCAGGTCAAACAAATGGTTGAACGTCCTGATAATTTGGTTGTTTGGCGAACGTGCGAACAGCCAATGTTCGGCCAGAACATGCTCGGGCCGAACCGTTCTCCCATCCCTACATACCACAAATTACACCCCAAAATACATTCTGCTACTCCTCCTAGCGATACCACATGTGTGAGACTTTTTCACAGCCAGGACACATACAGAGGCCCAACATGCAGGGAGCACCATCAGGCGTTCTTGGAGCATAAATTACACATCTAATTTCTTGACTACCTCTTACACTTTTGAAGGCCCTGGAGCATCAGTACAATGGAAACTTTCAAAACATGACCCCATTTTGTAAAGTAAAAACCCCAACATATAATCTATGAGGCATAATGAGTCTTTTGAACATGTCATTTTTTTTCACATGTTTTTGGAAAATGTGGAAAGAAAATTAAAACGCTTTTTTCTTTACTAAAAGTTGTCCATGTATAAGATATTTCTAACACATAACGTGTACATAGCAAAATTTACACCCCAAAATACATTCTTTTACTCCTCCTGAGTATGGCGATACCATAAGGGTGAGACTTTTACACAGCCTGGCCACATACAGAGGCCCAACATGCAAGGAGCACCATCAGGTGTTCTAGGAGCATAAATTACACATCTAATTTGACTACATATTACACTTTTGTGTGACACTGATGGGCACTGTATTGGCATGAATGTGGCACAGATGAGTACTGATGTGGCATGGTTGTGGCATGGATGAGTACTGATGTAGCATGAATGTGGCATGGATGAGCACTGATGTGGCACGGACGAGCACTGATGAGCCATGAATGAGCACTGATGTGGTATGGATGAGCATGAATGATCCATTAATGAGGCACAAATGAGCCATAGATGGGCACGGATGAGCCTTGGAAGGAGCATGGATGGGCAGGAATGGTCACAAATCAGCGATGTGGGCACTTCAGATCCAGCCCACAGCGCTGCTGCACCCAGCTCCGATCGGTGCGAGGAGAGGGGAGAAGCTGAAGCGGACATGCTCCGGTCTGATCGCCCCATCATTGGATGGAGCAATCATGTGGTAAAGGGTCACTGTCATTGACCCTTTACCCCGTTTCGTGGCGTGTCGGGACCTAAAGACCCCGCGGTCACAGTCATTCCCCAGTGCGCGCCCCAGGTTGCATGCAGGACTGCGATTCTGGGAGGACATCATAGTACGCCTACCCAGAGCTGCGCTGTAGCCGTCATTCGGCTATGACCCAGTTGGCAACTGATTAAATGTAATTGTAATGCCTTCTATTACCTCCAGTCTATCAGCCTTCAGCTTCTCTGGGATCAAATGTTGATATTCCGTGCGCAGAGCCCTTAAATTCATTGTAAATGTTTTTTTTTTTTTTTAAACAAGCTTGTCATACTTTCCTGTTCTGAGTAATGGTTTTGCACAAAGCAGCCCTGATTCTCCTATTCTGCCCCCCCCCCCCCTGCACTTCTGGCTCCTCCTGCCTGTAGAATCCCCCTATAGGAAGCCACAAAGTATAGTATAGAGTTCCCCTATAGAAAGGTAGAAAAACTGCTACCTTTAGAGTCACTTGCTTCCTTCTCTTGCCCAGGACTACATGTCCCATGAGGCATTGCTTCTCATGCATTCACGTTCTCAGGCATTTACTGACATGTATGGATGGTGTACTGAGCTGTATTTTCTAATATGTAAAGAAATAATGCCTTCTGTATGCAGGCCAATTAATCGACTGACCAACTTATCAATGTCAACTATTTTCATAATCGATTAGTTGTTTCAGCCCTACGTCTCTGAATCTCCTACCAGTTCATTTCTTTATTCATGGACCTTAGTCAGAGTGTGAGAATGGGGGGAGAACAACCAAGATGAAGACTGGACTGATCCTGAAGACCCCCATCATTGGGTTATTGACTCCTCCCTCATTATCACTTTCTGTTTAACCACTTGCCGACCGGGCCATAGCTGAAAGACGGCTACAGCGCGGTTGGCTTATCCTGGGTGGACGTCCATGGGAACATCCGCATCACGGTAAATGGCCGCGATCACTTGTAAACAAACCGGCGTCACATCAAGACGCCGGTTCCTCCCTCCCCTCTCTGTACCGATCGGTACAGTGAGAGGGGGAGAGATTGCAGCAGCGCTGTGGGCTGGATGTGTAGTGCCCACAGCGCTGCTCAGTGACAATACTCTGCAACACTGCAACAATGCAATACTCTGCCAATACTCGCCAATACTCTGCAATAAATTTTAACAGAAACAAAGAATTTTTTTTTTTACCGGAGTTTCAGTCTTTTTGATTTTTGATTTTTAGCGCAAAAAAAAAAAAACTGCGGTGATTAAATACCACCAAATGAAAGCTCTATTTGTGTGAAAAAAAGGACAAACATTTCATATGGGTACAGTGTTGCATGACTGAGTAATTGTCATTCAAAGTGTGAGAGCACCGATAGCTGAAAATTGGTCTGGTTAGGAAGGGGGTTTAAGTGCCCAGTGGTCAAGGTTCCAAATACAGGAATACAGGATGGGGAACACAGCTCAGGAAAGTGACCAGGATGGACCAATCAGTGAGCAGTATGGGTGGAGGAATGTATTTAGTGTTAATGACCCACCTGTGCTGATCTCTGTAGGAGTGTCCTCCTCTATAAATGTCCCCGTTATTCCATCCTCCTCCATAGACTGCTGATCATCCCTCACATACCTCTCTTCTTCTTCTTCTGCTTTAACCTCAAATTCTATATCGATTGGATCTCCAGTCTAAATAAAGAAAAAGAGAGAGAATATCATCTGTAAGATATAAGCTTTATTATTGTGACATCACATTAAAAATACACTTATTGTCTCTATAAGTTCTATGTTCTATAACCTCCGTCTCACCAACCTTGTAACAGTGGTGGATGGTGTGATCTTCCTGTGTGGAATCCCGGGAATACAGAGGACGGGGACATCTCTCTGGTGGGTTCCTGGTATTTGGTGGCTCCACCATATCCTTGTGTCCTTCTGATAACTCCTCCATCACTCCATACTCCTCTTTAACATCAATATTATCATCCCCAAGGTTTCCACTCTGTATATATAGAACATTCATTGTAATAAACATGCTGTGTATAAATCATAATGTGAGAAAATATATTATCAGCGCAATATACAATACAAAAATAATGTGAGTAAATATAATAAAATGAAATATTCAATGTATCAGCCTATTAATAGGCTTGACGTGATTGCTGCCCACACCATTTATGCCCCGTACACACGGTTGGATTTTCCGACGGAAAATGTCCGATCAGACCATGTTGTCGGAAATTCCGACCGTGTGTGGGCTCCATCAGACTTTTTCCGTCGGAATTTCCGACGGAAAAAGTTTGAGATCCTGCTCTCAAATTTTCCGACAACAAAGTCCTATCGGACTTTTTCCAATCGTGTGTAGCGAATTCCGACGGACAAAGTGCCACGCATGCTCAGATCACATTACAAGACCAAAGCTATTGGCTACTAGCCTCTACGTAGTTCCGTCGTACGCAACAAACGTCACCATGCTCAGAATGATCGGATTTCCGACAACTTTGTCTGACCGCGTGTATGCAACACCAGTGTCGGACAAAATCCGTCGGAAAAAATCCGATGGATTTTGTGGTCAGAATTTCCGACGTGTGTACGGGGCATTAGAGTGAATCCACATGTGACTCTCATTGAAATACTAGCAAACAAAATATAGTGTAGCGCAAACAAAAAACAATAATAATAAATCAAGTCCTCGTATTATCAAAATTCCACCGTTGTGCAACTTTCAGTGCCAGATAAACTCCTCCCGGGTTCTCCCAATGTTGACCCCTCAAATCTCCCTATCCCCTCAAATCTCCCTATCCCCATGTAATATTAATATATTTCACCAGGCGTGTGTAACTCTGTAGTGGGGTCGACATTCGGAGAACCCGGGAGGAGTTCTGTCTTGTCCAGGAACACCAGGAGGAGGAGTCGTTTTCCCTAAGGGAAACCAGAGAGATATATTCCAGGCGTGTGACTCTGTA
Source organism: Lithobates sylvaticus (assembly GCA_028564925.1). Classification (NCBI taxonomy): domain Eukaryota; kingdom Metazoa; phylum Chordata; class Amphibia; order Anura; family Ranidae; genus Lithobates; species Lithobates sylvaticus. The sequence continues at coordinate 581,900,997 of CM053028.1, forward strand.
GTGGGGTCAACTTTTGTAGGTGAGCAGGCATTTCAGCTAGAGGTGGTGGTCACTGAAGTCACTGGATATTAATGAACTGTCACTGAAAGTTGAACAATGGTGGAATTTTGATAATAAGAGGACTTGATTTATTATGATTGTTTTTTTGGTTGCGCTACATTATATTTTGCTTGTATGTATTAATCATATCTACCAATAAATGTCAATCATCTACCTGATGATGGTGAGGGATGGTATAATCTTCCTGTTTGGAATTCCGGGAATACAGAGGACGGGGACATCTCTCTGGTGGGTTTCTGTAGCTGGATGACTCCACCATGGTGTCCTGGTACAGATCTTTGTGTTCTTTTAGAAACTCTGACACCTCCATCACCCCATCCTCATCATCCTCCTCTTTTATCTCTTCTTTAACTTCAACTTTAGACTCTCTCAGGTTTCCACTCTGAATATAGAAAGAAATTTACATCAAAGGTAACAATGCAGATAATGTACAGATCCTAATGATACTATCAGTGATTGTTCCTCATCTACCTGATGATGGTGAGGGATGGTGAGATCTTCCTGTGTGGAATCCCGGGAATACAGAGGACGGGGACATCTCTCTGGTGGGTTCCCATTACTGGATCCATCTGTAGGAAACACACACACTGACTGAATATATTGTTTCTATGTGTTTATCAGATGATGGGGATCTAGGTGGAGCCTCCGTACTGCTCTCTCCTTTACAATAAAGTCTCCTCTTACCCGGTGATGTGAGGGGCGGCTGATTGTCCATCATGACGTCCTTGTAGAGATCCTTGTGTCCTTCTAAATACTCCCACTCCTCCATGGAGAAATAGACAGTGACATCCTGACACCTTATAGGAACCTGACACACACAATGATACAGTCACCATCCAGACACATCCCTTGTCTGTTACTGGATAATGTCCCAGAATTCCCAGCACCGCTCACCTCTCCTCCATCATCTCTCTGGTGACTTCTAGAATCTTCTTTGTATTTCTCTATTCTATCAGGGAGGGAGGTGGAAGCAATGTGATGGTCATATGATCTCCAGACTTCACAGGAGGACAACTCTAGATCTGAACACAAATAGTAAAATCAAATAATATTCCCAGAATCCTCCTCACCTCTCTGGTCAGGTCTCCATTTTATTAAAGCCCCACTTCCGGCTGAGGTATAATTTACCCACACAGGACCCCCACACTATGCAGGTTAAAACCTTGTTGCAGACATTCTGATGTCATTACATACAATGCATGACCAACAGTCCCACTTTGCTAGTGAGATACCAAGGGTCCGCCCACATCCTAAGAGCATCAGAAAAAATGGATGGGGGAATCAGTTCAGGTTTTTTTGCTCAGCCCGCTGGCTGAATGATAAAACTGAACCATGTATGGCTAGCTTTGGAAGCAAGATATATTCATCATTAGTGATGGGCTCAGGCGTTTTCGAAACCCCATGTTCCTGATGCTGCCAGGATGCCGACTCTGCACAGCGCTAATCACAGGCAGTGAGACATTTCCCTGCTCTGCGGCTGCTAGGGTTGCCACCACATCACTTTAAACCCGAACACATATTAATTACACAGGTTCTGAGGCTAATTTAATTCAGATAAGACACCAAGTGAGTTTAATTACCACGGTAATCAGCCACACAACCTGTGTAATTAATATGTGTTTGGTTTTAAAGGGATGAGGTGGCAACCCTAGCAGCCGCGGAGCAGGAAATGTCTCACTGCCTGTGATTAGCGCTGTGCAGTGTCGGCTTCCTGGCGGGATCGGGAACGTGGGGTTTCAAACACGCCCGAGCCCATCACTATTCATCATCAACTGATCCTCCCTGAAGGGGTTAATCTAGGTTTCCACACTATATATGTGTGTATCATCATCTGCTGGAGATAAAAGACATCACAGTGACTATGGAGGAAGAGGACGGACATGACGGGGGGGTTACTGGGTGTAAATAGAAAATAAGATCTTATTACCTCCTCTGCTGTTTCTTCCAGCAACGCCTCCTTTGTACTTTGTACCTCATGAATCGTCTTGTCTGCATCTGACATCACTTCCTGTATTCCATAGAGACTTCCTGTCTGGGTAGAGGTTAGATCACCATCTTGTGGAGCTCAGAGGAACTGCAGCCCCGAGAAACACCTCGTAGTGTGAACACGGCCTTGTGCTGTATGTGTATGTACTGTATATCCTTATAGATGGGGTCACCTCCACTCCCACCAAGGGGGATAGAAATATATTACCGCTCAGGGGGAGACATTTTGGCCTTTCTGATTTTGCAGTAAAATTGATTGCAGATTTACTCATGTAGAACATCTGTTTTATGGCTACAAAGAACCCCAGCCGAGAGTAAAGGGTGGAAATGGCTCCTGATCCCCAGATTTGGGCAATTATGTCCCCAATATAAATAGAATAAAACCTGCGCTATGTGTAACAACTCAAATACCTACAGAAATAACTTATACCGGACTGCTGCTGTAACAAAGGTAAGTATTCCCTTTATCAACTAAAAGACCATTATGTGGTGCAGATACGCCTCTCACAAACTTTGGGTGTCTTTCGAACAAGAATCAGTGACTGCCCCCCTAGCCAGCCTTTCAGGGTCAGGAGTCCACCACTCTCGAGTAGCACCTCCCCATTCCTTGATTGAATCTACCCTGATAGAACTTTCTAGATATTACAAACTGGCAGCTACTTCCAGTTTCCCCTCGCCATTGACTCCCGTCATTGGTCACCCAGACTTTGCTCCGGGTTCGGCTGATAGAACCTTATAACTCCATCAAAATCTGAACCTAGTCAGAGCTCCTTTCCTCCTTAGCCCATCTGGCTGGATCCATCCATCAGAACGGTATAGTTCCTTTAACTCTTCAGCACTTGGCCAATGGAAAATGTTACAACTAACCTACTTCCTCTGATCCCTCCCAAATCATTCTGAGTTTTGAAGACTACCTACTTCATTTGAAGACCTTTATTTGGGAGAAGGTCCTACCCAAAAATCTCTCTCTGTTCCATATTTGCTCAAATGGGAAAGAGACCTAAACTTCTAATTTTCAGAAGATCAAAAAAAAGAATCTTATTTTTTGCTCATAAATCTTCCCTCTGTAGCAAATATCAAGAAACGTCTTATAAAATCTTACCGCGCTGGTACAGGACCCCTGCTGTATTAGCGTCCCTTTTCCCTGGACACAGCCCACTGTGTTGGAGATGTGACACCCAGAACGGCACAATATTTCACATTTTCTGGGACTGTTCAAAGATTCGCCCCTTCTGGCAACAGGTGCTCCAAATTGTGCACAAACTTGCAGACTACTCTCTCTTTGACAACCCTGCAGCAGTGCTTCTTAATTTGACTCCTATGTCGAGTAGGAGATTCCGTAATGCCCCCGTACACACGGTCGGAAATTCCGACCACAAAATCCGTCGGATTTTGTCCGACACTGGTGTTGCATACACACGGTCGGACAAAGTTGTCGGAAAATCCGATCATTCTGAACGTGGTGACGTTCGTTGCGTACGACGGAACTACGTAGAGGCTAGTAGCCAATAGCTTTGGTCTCGTAATTTGATCTGAGCATGCATGGCACTTTGTCCGTCGGAATTCCCTACACACGATCGGAAAAAGTCTGATCGAATTTTGTTGTCGGAAAATTTGAGAGCAGGATCTCAAATTTTTTCCGTCTGAAATTCCGACGGAAAAAGTCAGATGGAGCCCACACACAACATGGTCCGATCGGACATTTTCCGTCTGAATTTCCAACCGTGTGTACGGGGCATAAGTCTTTGCTGAAGCACCTTTTGAATGTCGCTAGGGCATGTATTCCCAGTATGTGGAAACAACAAACCCCACCCATTATGACACAGTGGTTTGCCAGGGATATCCAATGGATGGAACACCTCACTGCAGTCCTCGGGACAAGACAGAGGAACACAACAAGCGCTGGCTGTATTGGGATATGTTTCATTATTTGGATGAATATTTAATATTTTCTTAACTATCTGAGGGTACTAGCTAGCTCCCATCCTTTGCCCCCCCCCCCACCCTCTCCCTTTTTATTTTTATTTTTTTTCCCTTCCATGACTCCCCTTTTCTAGCTCTTCTTTTTCTTCTTCCCTCCTCTTTGGACACTAAATGTGTCCACCTTTCTCCTATTTAACAAAAAACACCCAAAAATGCCTTTCGGTATGCACCGATCACACGGTACGCCGTGTTTTGTTTGTTTTGGCAGAGTGGGATGCTTCCTTCTTGAAGGGAGACGCCACTTGCTGCTACTTTACGAATGATGCGTGCCTATAAGTGATCTGATCCTCTTAGTGTGTGCATGGGAGCCACGTTTCTAGAATTATTTACCTACACATGGTTATATCTTATTTTGTATTGAATAAGACCCTGACTTGTTGACATTATCACCAAAGTGACAGTGTATATATCTTGATTAATGTGATTTCTAATTCCATCTGGTCACTGATGAAACATTTTTTGTTGGAACTGTGCTGTCATGTCATACTACTGTGTTCTATTGCATACCTTTAAATAAAGAATTAAAAAAAAAACAAGGAGTACAGTAGTGAAGGACTGCAGGGAGCCACCAGGACACAATCAGAGATATCAGGGAGAAGGATCGGAGCTTGATTGTAGGAAAGGGGGATGGGAGCATATCTGAGAAGCAGAGTAAGTATGGCAAGAATCTGGAGGGAGGAAGTGAAGAGAAACAAAGTTACAATCAGAAGGGAACATGAACGAGTCACACTGATAGAAAAGAGAGGGAGTGCAGCTAACATGCAGAGCACTAAGCATTCTGTGATAGAATGACAAGAAGCAACCAGAATGTAGCTTAGCAGCTGCAGATGGACATGTTAGCTTCCTGGGCCCCCTCTGGAGGGCCCGGGCCCCATACAGCAGGACGGTGTCACCCCCTTATCAGCAGCCCTGCACACAAGTATTATGAATTCATGAAGTGTACATACTCTATGATATTTGGTTATGGCATCTTGGCAGCATTAGGTATAGAAGAGAACATTTTCAGGTTTAGTCCAATCAGTGAGACTCATGCCGCGTACACACGTGCGGACTTTTGCCGGCGGACCTAGTCCAGCGGACAATCCCGCGGGACTTTCCAGCTAGGTCCGCTGGACTTTCCGAGCGTGTGGACTAGCCCACACACGCACGGACTTCTCCAGCGGATAATCCGCCGGCCAAAAGTCCGCGGGACTTTTGAAAATGAACGGACTTGCCCACACACGGAGCAGTCCGTTCATTTCGAACGTAACTTCAGGTTACGTAGCTAGCGTAGGCAGTAAATGCCGCCGCGCTAGCTCCGCAAGCTGGCATGGATTTAAAGGGAATCCCCACGCCGAAAAAACGGCGTGGGGGTTCCCCCCAAATCCATGTCAGACCCTCATCCGAGCACGCAGCCTGGCAGGCCAGGAAAGGGGTGGGGACGAACGAGCGCCCCCCCCCCTCCTGAGCCGTACCAGGCCGCGTGCCCTCAACATGGGGGGTGCCCTGGGGAAAGGGGGGCCTTGCGGCCCCCCCCACCCCAAAGCACCTTGTCCCCATGTTGATGAGGACAAGGGCCTCTTCCCGACAACCCTGGCCGTTGGTTGTCGGGGTCTGCGGGCGGGGGCTTATCGGAATCTGGGAGCCCCCTTTAATAAGGGGGCCCCCAGATACCGGCCCCCCACCCTATGTGAATGAGTATGGGGTACGATGTACCCCTACCCATTCACCTAAGGTGTAAAATGTAAAGTACAAAAACACACACACTTTTGAAAAAATATTTTATTGCACTGCTCCGGGGGTCTTCTTCCGTCTTGGGGGTCTTCTCGCCGGACTCCCCCGCTCTCTTCTGCTCTTTTACCTAGCTCTTTCACGAGCGGGGGGAGTCCGGCTACCTTCTTCGTCGTCGTCGCCGCCGTCTGGGGGTCTCGATCCGCCTTCGGGGGTCTTCCGGGGGTCTCTTCTGTTCTTGCGGCGGTCGTCGTCTTCCGCGCCGCTGGCGCCTTCTTCTTCTTCTTGTCCTTCTTCTTGTTCTTCTTCTTCTTCCGATGTTGACCCGACGCTCTCTCTGCCCGGAATGCCTGTGCCGCTCTGCGCTCGGACTTATATAGGGACATGGGGGACAGGGTCACATGTTCATGTCACATGGTGACCCCGCCCCCTTGCGATGTCACAGTCCCAGCATCCTCCGGGACTGTGACAACACAAGGGGGCGGGGTCACCATGTGACATGAACATGTGACCCTGTCCCCCATGTCCCTATATAAGTCCGAGCGCAGAGCGGCACAGGCATTCCGGGCAGAGAGAGCGTCGGGTCAACATCGGAAGAAGAAGAAGAACAAGAAGGACAAGAAGAAGAAGAAGGCGCCAGCGGCGCGGAAGACGACGACCGCCGCAAGAACAGAAGAGACCCCCGGAAGACCCCCGAAGGCGGATCGAGACCCCCAGACGACGACGGCGGCGACGACGAAGAAGGTAGCCGGACTCCCCCCGCTCGTGAAAGAGCTAGGTAAAAGAGCAGAAGAGAGCGGAGGAGTCCGGCGAGAAGACCCCCAAGACGGAAGAAGACCCCCGGAGCAGTGCAATAAAATATTTTTTCAAAAGTGTGTGTGTTTTTGTACTTTACATTTTACACCGTAGGTGAATGGGTAGGGGTACATCGTACCCCATACTCATTCACATAGGGTGGGGGGCCGGTATCTGGGGGCCCCCTTACTAAAGGGGGCTCCCAGATTCCGATAAGCCCCCGCCCGCAGACCCCGACAACCAACGGCCAGGGTTGTCGGGAAGAGGCCCTTGTCCTCATCAACATGGGGACAAGGTGCTTTGGGGTGGGGGGGCCGCACGGCCCCCCTTTCCCCAGGGCACCTCCCATGTTGAGGGCACGCGGCCTGGTACGGCTCAGGAGGGGGGGGGGGCGCTCGTTCGTCCCCACCCCTTTCCTGGCCTGCCAGGCTGCGTGCTCGGATGAGGGTCTGACTTGGATTTGGGGGGAACCCCCACGCCGTTTTTTCGGCGTGGGGATTCCCTTTAAATCCATGCCAGGTCACGGAGCTAGCGCGGCGGCATTTACTGCCTACGCTAGCTACGTAACCTGAAGTCACGTGCTAAATGAACGGACTTGCCGATGAGCGGCAAGTCCGTTCATTTCAAATGTCCCGCGGACTTGCCCACTAACGGCGGGATTCTAGAAGGACCTATAAATCTGACCACATTGTAATCACATCATTGGATGAAGATGTCTGTCATTTGCTGAATTGGGAACACTGTAGCCAATCCCTGGAGATTGTTAATTTTAAAACAAAACTTAAAACTTTGGCGCCAAAAAGTCCGCCGGACTTTGGCGCCAAAAAGTCCGCCGGCGCCCACACACGAGGGGATTATCCGCTGGACTTCAGTCCAGAGGATAATCCCGCGGGATTGTCCCTTCGTGTGTACGCGGCATCATGGTTACCAGTATGCCACGCCCACTAACCACTAAATCCATGGGTAACATTTCCTGGTGGGTCAGCAAGCCTTACTAGTAAAACATTAGTGAGTCTTTCATATGCCTTCTAGAAGGACCTATAAATCTGACCACATTGTAATCACATCATTGGATGAAGATGTCTGTCATTTGCTGAATTGGGAACACTGTAGCCAATCCCTGGAGAATAAATATAGAGCTGACCATAGAGATGAGAGATTATGGGAGAGTGAATGAACAGGAAGAAAAAGCTGGATGGCCGCACTCCGTTAACATCTTTATTGAAGACGGTTAAAAAAACATGTATACAAAGACATCAGAGGCACAGGAAGAATGAAATACTGACACATTTCACACCACTATGGGGTCCTATAGTATACTCTGTGCTGGTTCTATCAATGTAAAAAGAGCTCATAGAGATGGGGGATCGTCCTCAAAATGGGGGACATTCAGGCCTGGGGGGGGGGGGGTAGATAATACTTGTTCCTCAGGTTAGAAGTTAACCCTTTTGTGACCACAATAGGGCTCTATAAGTCCAAATGTATACTTTGTGGTGAGAAGGTCGTTGCTCCTTTCCACAGGCGGGCGTGTGTTAGGGTATACACGTCTTGTGTTGTACAATGCATCGCAGACCCTTTTGTGTATGTTTTTTTTTTGTTGCACTCATTTATCATCGGAACACTCTGCACAAAAATGCAGCATGCCCTGTGTTATTATTAATATTATTATTAAAGTGGATGTAAACCACTTAAGACTCATCCCTGGTACAATAGAGGATGTCATGTCATCTGTGCCCAGTCTTGCCATGGAGAGTTAATCCAGCTCTGAGCAATCCTCTTATCTTTTTTCAGTAAGATAAAAAAATGGACACACAGAGAAATAGGTGTCTGTTTCTTCCCCCTTGCTATGACTTACAGGTGATTTCCTTATCCCATGAAGGAGTGTGAGAGACATTCTGTGTACTTCACATCCCCCCTCCTCTCAAATCCTCCACTGCAGATGGCTGTGTATGTGCACATGCACAGGAGTGGAAATGGAATGGAACAGATCCCCTTCCATTTGTTTTTAGTAGATTGGTTTGGAGATTACACCCGCTGCTCCAAGAGAATAGACCGTCCAATTGGGTCCACCTGAAAAAAAGACAGGCAGATCCATATAAGTGCCAAAAGTGCAATGTGATAGATAGAGAGAATAATTAGTATATGTACATCCAAAGTGCTAGTGCAGTAAATATATTTTGTACAAAAAGTCCAATAAAATTGTGCTGTGATAAACTTGTGCAGATCCACTGCAAGCTGTTTGCACCGACTTCAGTGTACCATCACCAAAACACAGGAGCACATACCATAACATCGGAAGAAGAACAGAGAGAGAGAAGACAGCAGAGGAGACCCGGCAAAAGAGCGAGAAGACAGCGGAGAAGACCCGGCATGAGAGTGAGAAGACAGCAGAGAGGAAAAGAACCTAGAGAGGGAGAAGGACCGGCAGAGGGAGAAGACGTCGCCAGAAGAGGGAGAAGAGCCGTAGAGGGGAGAAGAAATCGGAAGAGACACCGGAGCTGCCTTAATAAAATACTTTAAAAACCTGTGTACTGTGTTAATTTTTGACACTTTTTTTTAGATGAATGGGTAGGGGTACAATGTACCCCATACTCATTCACATAGGGTGGGGGGGCCCCTTGGAACAAGGGGGCTTCCAGACTCCGATAAGCTCCCCACCCGCAGAACCCGACAATCAACGGCCAGGGTTGTCAGGAAGAGGCCCTTGTCCTCATAAACATGGGGACAAGGTGCTTTGGGGTGGCCAAAAGCCCCAAAGCACCCACCCCCCCATGTTGAGGGAATGTGGCCTGGTATAGTCCTGGAGGGGGCGCTCGCTCGTCACCCCCTTTCCTGACCTACCAAGCTGCGTGCTCGGATAAGGGTCTGGTATGGATTTTGGGGGCGCCCCACACCATTTTTTTTATTGGTGTGGGGGTTCCCCTTAAAATCCATACCAGACCAAAGGGTCTGGTATCATCTTGGGGGGAACCCCACAACAGTTTTTTTTTTCATTTTGGCAGGGGTTCCTCTTCAAGATCCTCAGCACACAAGTTGCACCGCAAGTCGGATCATCATTATCTGACTTCTATTCAAATCAATGGGCTCCCATAGGGAACAATTGATTTTGAATAGAGGCAGAGAAAGCTAATGGGGCTAAATGCTCATTGACCCCAATGCAAAACGCTGATAAAATCGCATTTTTAACGCCGCTTTTTTCCTGGCGTCGGTACTAGCTTTACAGCTCCTTTTTTATAACGCCCGTGGGCATGAGGCCTAAAGGATTTTAGCTGGCCATTGGTATATAATTGATCCAGGAAATGTATACCCCTAGAATACCAGGCAGAAAACTCCTGTAGTTTCCCAATCTCCTCTAGTTAATCCTTTCCCAGATAGGATGAAATCTGGAAATGCCATCATAGCCCATAATACGTCACATCTCATCCCAGACCTTAGCCATGAGGATCAAGTTAGGCCATGTGGAACAGTCCCAAAACCCACCCGCCTCCAGTTGGGCCAGCAGAGGATATATATTAGACCTAGACAGCAGTATAGCTTGAATGGGGTCCCCACCATCAATAGTCCCCCCACCTAGCAAAATGCTGCAGCTGGGAAGCCGGGAAGTATAACCAGCAGAGGGGACAGCCAAACCTCCACCATCGTTGGGCGGTTGTAAAATAGGTAAGCAGATCCTAGGCTGCTTCTCTTTCCATATCAGAGTGTCTATCCTCTTAACCACTTGCTGACCACCCCATTTACATGTACTGAGGGGCAGCGTCTCTATTGTGTAAAATCAAAATAAAGGTACATCATTTCATGCAATAGGTTTGGGGCGTGTATGCGCGCCACCGGCGACCAGCTCCCCCCGGTGATTGGACACAGCGGGAACCAATCAGCGGGTCCGGCAGGCCCGGTGATCATTCCGAGAGAGGCAAAACGGTGGTCTGCCTATGTAAACAAGGCAGATTGCCGTTCTGTCAGAGGGGAAGATGGAGATTCTGTGTCTCTGCTAAGCAGGAACACGGATCTCTGTCTTCCCACAGTTGAAGCACCTCCCCCACACAGTTATAAAGCACTTCCTAGGGACACATTTAACCCTTTGATCGCCCCTGATGTTAACCCCCTTCCCTGCCAGTGTCATTTGGTCCCCAAAAAGTGTCACTTAGTGTCAGATTTGTCTGCCGCAATGTCGCTGAATCGCTGATCACTGACATTACTAGTAAAAAAAGTCCATAAATCTATCCCGTAGTTTGTAGACACTATAACTTTTGCGCAAACCAATAAAAATCATATTGATTATTAGATACTCAGTTTAAATGCACTGTAATTTTCACATCAGCGCAACTTCTCTTTTTTACAATAAATATACGCTTATTGGGATTTTTTTTTTTACCAAAAATATGAAGCAGAATACATATTGGCCTAAATTGATGATGAAATTCGATTTTTTACATTTTTTTATTGGATGTTTTATAGCAGAAAGAAAAAATATATATAACATTTATCAAAATTGTCGCCCTTTTTTTGTTTATAGCGCAAAAAAAAAAAATGCAGAGGTGATCAAATACCACCAAAAGAAAGCTCTATTTGTGGGGAAAAATTACATCAATTTTATTTGGGTACAGTGTCGCACGACCGCGCAATTGTCAGTAAATTAATACAATTCCGTACCATAAAAAATGGCCTGGTCATGAAGGGGGGTAAATCTTCTGGAGGTGAAGTGGTTAAACAAAAATAATAAAGTTACATCCAAGCACATAAAATTCCCCCAAATTTTTTTTCAGTCCCCCCTCACCCCCACATATACACACATATGAAAGTAAACACAAGCGTTGGGATCGCCTACGCTTGAAAAAATGTATTGTGATACGCGTGTTACATATCGCCACGCACGCTGGAATGAGAGCGATAATTCTATCACCAGACCTCCTCCGTAACACTAAACTTATACCTATAGGGGGCTTTTAAAGCATCGCCTATAGAAAATATAGGGTACTGAAGTTTGTCCCCATTTTGTATTTTCTTACTGAACCTTTGCGGTAATATTGTGTGACATAAAAAATCGTAACTGCTGCTATTTTGTTCTCTATGGTGTCTGGATATCATGGATATCATGTTTTGGAGGTTGTTATGTAATCTTCAGGCCTACAATGAATTTTTAAACATGTGTGCAGATAATACAAAAACGTCTCTGGCAACAAAAAGGTTTAACCACTATACGACCGCCAGCCGTCTATTGACGGCCAGGCGGCGCAGCTCTTAGGGCGGGAGGACATCATATGACGTCCTCCCCTTCACGGCCCTCCAGGGAGCGCGCGCGCGCCACCGGCAGCGTGCGCACGCACCCGCCGCGTCACTGGGCACCTGATGTGAATGCCCAGCGGCCGCGATGTCCGCCGGGCACCCGCGATTGCCCGGTAACACAGCGGGACCGTGGATCTGTGTGTGTAAACACACAGATCCACGGTCCTGTCAGAGGAGAGGAGCCGATGGTGTGTTCTCTGTACAGAGAAACACCGATCGGTCTCCTCCCCTTGTCAATCCCCTCCCCTTACAGTTAGGATCACTTCCAGGGAACATGTTAACCCCTCCCCGCCCCCTAGTGGTTAACCCCTTCAATGCCAGTGTCATTTACACAGGAATCAGTGCATTTAAATAGCACTATAAGTGACAATGGTCACAAAAATGTGTCAAAAATGTCTGATGTGTCCGCCATAATGTCGCAGTCACAATAAAAATCGCTGATCGCCGCCATTACTAGTAAAAAAAAAAAAAAAAATATTATATGCTATAAAACTATCCCCTATTTTGTAAACGCTGTAACCTTTGCGCAAACCAATCAATAACCAACCCAAAAATATGCAGAAGAATACGTATCGGCCTAAACTGAGGAAAATAATTTTTTTTTATATATTTTTGGGGGATATTTAGTATAGCAAAAAATAAAAAATATTGTTTTTTTTTAAACTTGTCCCTTTTCTTTTGTTTATAGCGCAAAAAATAAAAACAGCAGAGGTGATCAAATACCACCAAAAGAAAGCTCTATTTCTGGGGACAAAATGATAACAATTTCATCTGGGTACAGTGTTGTATGACCGCCCAATTGTCATTCAAAGTGCGACAGCGCTGAAAGCTGAAAAATGGCTTGAGCAGGAAGGTGGTAAAAATGCCCTGTACTGTGGTAGTTAAAGTTGATTAAAAAAAATCGGTGGTCACATGATTTCTGTGGAGAGCGGAGCTCCAGTCTGCAGCCAGGCCAGCTAGATGTGACAGGACACATGTCACCTCCACTGTCACGAGTTGTTTCTAATGTCTATCGAATGTTTGTTACATTAAAGTTCATTAAACAAAAAAAAAAAAAGTGGAGTGGAGCTCCAGCTACAGCCATTCATTGCTTTCTACAATAAAGTTTAATAAAAAAAAAAAAAGTGGAGGCCACATGCTTCCTGTCAATCGTGGTGTAACGACATATTCGGTGACCCATCGCAGTTTGCTACGGAAGTGATGTTCCGTTGGCCGCCATGTTGCTACACCCCACACTCGTCCACAGTAAGGATACACTTAGAAGGGTAAAGCGGACATGTTGTTACATCCACCAGAGTTTTGCATTTTACACGTATTTATAACAGTAAAGTCAGTTTATAGAGTGAAATACAGTACTTACAACTCCGTCTTGACTACTTAGATCTTGAATTTTAAAAACAGCGGCTACCCTGCTCATCTCACAGGTTTGCTAATCTGACAGAAGTTCGCTGCTTTAAAAATTCAACATCTAAGTAGCCAGACAGAGTTCTACGTACTGTATTTCACTATAGAAACTCACTTTACTGTTATAAATATGTCTAAAATGAAAAACTCAAATGGGTGTAACAACATGTCCGCTTTCCCCCTTCTTTGTGTATCCTTACTGTGGACGAGTGTGGGGTGTAGCAAGATGGTGGCGACAGAACGTCACTTCCGTAGCAAACTGCGATGGGTCGACGAATATGTCGTTACAGTGGCACTCCACTCTGCAGCCAGACCCCCTTGCTTGGAAGACAGGAAGTGATGTCAGTTACAGACAGGAAGTGATGTCAGGTACAGACAGGAAGTTCCGGATGAGAGGTGAGTTGGGAAAAAGAGAGGAGACATTACTGGAAGAGGCAGCAGAGGAGGTAATAAGATCTTATTTTCTATTTACACCCAGTAACCCCCCGTCATGTCCGTCCTCTTCCTCCATAGTCACTGTGATGTCTTTTATCTCCAGCAGATGATGATACACACATATATAGTGTGGAGACCTAGAATAACCCCTTCAGGGAGGATCAGTTGAGGATGAATAGTAGAGATGGGCTCAGGCATGTTCGAAACCCCACATTCCCGATCCTGCCAGGAAGCCAAAACTGCACAGCGCTAATCACAGGCAGTGAGACATTTGCTGGACTGCAGCTGCACAGATCAGGAAATGAGCAGATCATTAATGATTAATATATCTTGATCCAAATCTGGTCATACATGGTTCAGTTTTATCGTTCAGCCAGTGGGATAAGAGAAAAAAACTGAACCGATTCCCCCATCCACACATAGGAGGGGGATGGGGGAATCCTCCCCGCTGCACTATTGTATTCTGACAATGGGGGGCGCTCCTCCGCTCTCAGAATACACAGATCAGCGATGAAGCTATTGGCTGCAGCCGCTGATCGAGTGACTTTTATCGGGCAGTGACCACACATGGATGGAGATGTGACCGATCCCTGCTGAACCAGCTGAATTTCCATGTCTCTATGGTCACCATAAGTGACTTCCTCCCCTCCCCCTCATCTCCTTCATTATGTAAGTCATGCTGAGATAATCTCCCATTGGCTGAGCAATATTCTCATTGGTCTCTGAGCTCCTTCTTGCTATTCCTCGTCCTGCCTGTTGTTTCCTTGGATTGATTTTCTGTGTAGTGACCCCGGCTTCATCTCTTGGATGCGCTCGTCTGTTGCTTGTCCTGACCTTTATCCTGATTCCTGGATCTCCTCCTCATCTCTCCTCCATATCCTCTTACACAGCTTTTCTACACACCAGTGATGAGCCGAATATCCCCGGGTTCGGTTCGCACCAGAACCTGCGAACGGACCGAAAGTTTGCGTGAACGTTAGAACCCTATTAGTTACAATGGACGCGAACGTTCGAAATCTAAAGTGCTAATTATAACGGCCAATATGCATGTTATTGTCATAAAACAGGTTTGGGGACCCGGGTCCTGCCCCAGGGGACATGTATCAATGCAAAAAGAAGTTTTAAAAACTGACGTTTTTTCGGGAGCAGTCATTTTAATGATGCATAAAGTGAAAAAAAAAAAGTGAAATATTCCTTTAAATATGGTACCTGGGGGGTGTCTAAAGTATGCCTGTGAAGTGGCATGTGTTTCCCGTGTTTAGAACTGTCCCTGCACAAAATGACATTTGTAAAGGAAAAAAAGAAGCCATTTAAAACTGCTTGCGGCTTTAATGTCATGTCTTGTCCTGGCAATATGGATGAAAATCTTTGAGAAAAATGGCATGGCTACCCCATCACCCCCCCCCCCCCCCCCACCCCACCCCAGCCCATTACCAGCCCCTTTGGGTTGTATGGATATTAAGGGGAACCCCGCACCCAAAATAAAACCCTATACCTACAACAACCCTATATACTCTGAACAGCAGGGACTGTAGGTTTGTTCTTAAGTAGAATCTGTTTGTACTTTTAAACAGGTAAATTTGCCCCTGTAATATTTGTTTTGCTGTCTGTGCACCTGTTCAGAACATTTCACCTCACTTTCCGTCCCAATGACAAATGTTTTTGGAAAAGTGGGGTTTTTTTTGAAACAAGGATTGGTGATAAAGCATCAGTAGAGAGGAGATACCTTTTTCCCAAATTAAATCTAACAGGATAGAATTTTCCTTCCTAGGGGTAGATTTCCTCTCGCTTCCTGTTTTCTCCTTCCGTTTGCAAGTAGGAGTCGTTTCTAAGTTGGATGTTTGAAAGTATGGGCCTGCCGTATATACTCTGCATAAATTTGCCCCATTAGATGTTGGTGTTGCCACAACACTGTAAGCCCTCACAGCTACTCTTGGTGGGCGCTGGAATGGCCTGCTGTGAACTATTATATCAGGAATTGTAATTACATGCCATTGTTGAACAGTGTTAGGAAAAATTGGGCTTTTGGTGGTGGTGCTACAACACTGTAAGCCCTCACAGTTACACTTGGTGGGCACAGGAATAGGCCCTGCTGTGAATTATTAGATCAAGAATTGTAATTGCATGCACCTGTTGAACAGGGGCAGAAAAATTGGGCCTTTGGTGGTGGTGGTGGATGGTGTTGCCACAACACTGTAAGCCCTCACAGTTACTCTTGGTGGGCACAGGAATGGGCCCTGCTGTGAATTATTAGATCAAGAATTGTAATTGCATGCACCTGTTGAACAGGGGCAGAAAAATTGGGCCTTTGGTGGTGGTGGTGGACGGTGTTGCCACAACACTGTAAGCCCTCACAGTTACTCTTGGTGGGCGCAGGAATGGGCCCTGCTGTGAATTATTAGATCAAGATTTGTAATTACACGCCCCTGTTAAACAGGGGCTGAAAAATTGGACCTGTGGTGGTGGTGGTGGACGGTGTTGCCACAACACCGTAAGCCCTCACAGTTACTCTTGGTGGGCGCAGGAATGGGCCCTGCTGTGAATTATTAGATCAAGATTTGTAATTACATGCCCCTGTTAAACAGGGGCTGAAAAATTGTGCCTTAGGCACTGGTGCTGGTGCCACAACACTGCAACCCCTCACAGATACTGTACTTGGAGCACAGCAATGAGACCTGTTGCAAAGCATTGCATAAAAAATTGTAATTACAAGCAGGGGCTGAAAAATTGGGCCTTAGCCACTGGTGGTGGCACCCAGAAACAAAAATGTTCTTCCAAGCTATCATCAGGATCATTGAGGAGGAAGAGGATAGTCAGTCAACATAACAGGACAGTCACTCAGCATCAGCATAGGCAGTCTTGAAGGGATGTGACATTTCAAAATAAATTATTCTGTTATATCAGCTTCAGGTGCCTGGTAGCTGGTGGTGATCCAAGACTGATTCATCTTTATGAAGGTCAGTCGATCAACCGAGTCGGTGGACAGGCGCACCTTGTGATCGGTGACAAAGCCTCCAGCAGCACTGAATGTGCGTTCCGAAAGAACGCTAGATGCAGGACAAGCCAGAAAGCTCAATTGCATACTGTGCAAGCTCTGGCCAGTGATCCATCCTCAAGACCCAGTAAGCCAGAGGATTTTCGGTGGGAAAGGTGTCCAAGTCTGACCTTGCCCCTAGGTATTCCTGCACCATGTATATCAGACGCTGGCGATGGTTGCTGGAACCGATCATACCTTGGGACTGCGGACTAAAAAATTGTCTGAACGCATCGGTCAGACGTCCACCTTTCCCCACCGCTCCTTCTGCTACTGACCGAAGCCTCAGCAACTCGTCGTCCAGGACCAGGAGTTTGTAACCTCCCAGTCTCTGGGAACGCGTTGCACAGACCTTGCTGCAAGGCCTCCCGGAGATGTCTCATCCTCTGCTCCCTCTGCGATGGCAAGATAAGGTCCGCAACCTTACCCTTGTACCGTGGATCAAGGAGAGTGGCCAGCCAGTAATGGTCCCTCTCCTTGATCCGAAAAAATACGAGGATCCTTCCGCAGGCTTTGCAGGATCAGGGAGGCCATGCAACATAGGTTAGCTGAGGCATTCGGTCCGGAGTCTTCTGGGTCACTGAGGACGACATGATCTGCAGCCACCTCCTCCCACCCACGTACAAGTCCACCAGTTTCTTGGGACTGTAAATCATCCCTAAAAGACTGCTGCTGCTGATGCTGAGTGCCAGGCTCCACCTCCATGCTGACACAATCCTCCTCCCTCCTCCTCTTCCTGTGTGATGGGTGGGAGAGAAGGAACACTGTCTGGATAAAGGGGGCCTTGAGAGGCAAGGAAGTCCTCCTCTTCCTGCCTCTGTTCTGCCTCAAGTGCCCTGTCCATTATTCCACGCAGCGTATGCTCCAACAGGTGGACAAGAGGTACAGTGTCACTGATGCATGCACTGTCACTGCTCACCATCCTTGTGGCCTCCTCAAATGGTGACAGGACAGTGCATGCATCCCTGATCATGCTCCACTGGCGTGGTGAAAAAAATCTGAGCTCCCCTAACCCTGTCCTGGTGCCGTAGTCGCACAGGTACTCATTGATGGCCCTCTGCTGCGTGTGCAGTCGCTGCAGCATGGCCAATGTTGAGTTCCACCTGGTGGGCATGTCACATATAAGGCGGTTCTTGGGCAGGTTCAACTCCTTTTGCAGCTCAGCCAGCCGAGCACTGGCATTATATGATCGGCGGAAATGCACACAGACTTTCCTGGCCTGCCTCAGGACATCCTGTAAGCCTGGGTACCTGCCCAAGAACCGCTGCACCACCAGGTTAAGGACGTGAGCCATACAGGGCACATGGGTCAGTTGTCCCTGTCGCAGGGCGGAGAGGAGGTTGGTGCCATTGTCACAAACCACCATTCCTGGCTTAAGCTGGCGTGGCGTCAACCACCTCTCGGCCTGCCCCTGCAGAGCTGACAGAACCTCTGCCCCAGTGTGGCTCCTGTCCCCCAAACACACCAGCGCAAGCATGGCATGGCATCTTTTTGCCTGCGTACTTGCGTAGCCCCTTGGACGCCTACGGAGCACCGCTGGTTCTGAGGACAGAGCACTCGAAGAGGCCATGGAGGAAGAAGAAGAGGAGGGGGTGGAGGAGAGAGGTGTGTCACAACCAGTAGTAGCATTTTGGAGGCGGCGTGGCGGAACAACCTCCAACACTACTGCACCTTGTCCTGCACCCTTCCCAGCTGCCAAAAGAGTGACCCAATGGGCCGTAAAATATAGGTAAAGTCCCTGTCCATGCCATGAGTCAGCGGTAATATGCACCTTACCACTGACCGCCCTGTCCAGCGAGGCCAAGACATTGCCTTCCACATGCCGGTAGAGAGCCGGAATCGCCTTCCGTTAGAAAAAGTGGCGTTTGGGAACCTGCCACTGAGGAACCGCACATTGAACAAACTCACGGAAGGGGCCGAGTCTACCAACTGAAAAGGCAGCAGTTGAAGTGCTAGCAATTTAGCCAAGCTAGTATTCAACCGCTGGGCATGTGGATGGCTGGGAGTGAACTTCTTTCGACGGTCCAGCAGCTGGGGCAGGGAAATTTGCCTAGTACAATTGGACGTCGGTGTACTGCTAGCAGAGTGCCCGCTAGTAATTGGCTGTGACACCTCTAATTCTACACCTTCATTCCTCTCAGTGCAGCTTTCAGAGAGGACTGAAGGTATAGTGGGGTTGGAGATGCCAGCTGATGAGGAGCAAGGAGAGGTCCGCTTTGTTCTTTGGTGTGGGTCTTTAAGGTGCGCTTGCCAACGAGCTGCATGGCAGGTCAACATATGTCTGGTCATGCTTGTGGTGCCCAAGCGGCTGATGTTTTGGCCACGCGAGATACGCTTGAGACATATGTTGCAAATAGCAGCGGTGCGATCTGATGCACTCGTCTCAAAAAAGGCCCACACCAAAGAACTTTTGTAATAACGTGCAGAGGCAGTGCCCTGCACAGGCGGAGCTCTGCGGTGTGATTCAGTTGGTGTGCTGGCCTCAAGCTGCCCCCCGGAGGGCATCCTGCCTCGTTGGAGATGTGCCACCTCCTCCTCCTCCTCTCTCCGTTCAGGCCCCCACGTGGAGTCAGTGACCTCATCATCCCCTCCCTCTTCACCACTGGAGAAAACCTGGCAGTAAGCTGCAGCTGGTAGAACATGACTGCCAGATTGCTATCCTTGAGCATCCCCTCTCTCTGCGCTCACGCTACTGCCTTCCTCTAGCTGGGTATCATCATCCGAGCCTTCAAAACGCTGGGCATCCTCCTGGAGCATGTACCCAACACTGTGCTCAAACAGTTCGGGGGACTCCTTAGGAGGACATGGTGGGTCTAGGGAAGGGGTGCCTGATGACATTGAGTACGCGTTGGCAGCTGCTTTGCCAGTACCCTGAGCCTGGGTGAGAGAGGATGAGGAGGATGAGGAGGGCTTGGTCATCCACTCTACCAAGCCTTCGGCATGCTGCGGCTCAACATGTCCAGCTGCCGAAAATAAGGACAAGCGTGTCCCATGGCCACGTGCTGATGACGATGCACCGTGTCCACAACCAGCACTGTTGTCTCTAGACACAGAGCCTGCCTGCCCTGTTTTCCTGACTCGTGACTGTCTGCCTCTCCTTGTTGGTCTTCCAGACATTGTAATGGCCTGCAGGGAGATGGGGAAAAAAGCTAATGGGTAGTGTATATTGTGCTGGAGTCACACAGCACACACACTAACTCCTGCAGATGGCTGTCTTAGATGACAACAGGGCAGATACAGGGTGAGGTGGTTTAGTGTGCTGTGCTAGACTCACACAGCACACACACAAACTCCTGCAGATGGCTGTCTTAGATGACAACAGGGCAGAAGGGCAGATACAGGGTGAGGTGGTTTAGTGTGCTGTGCTAGACTCACACACACACACACACACACACACTAACTCCTGCAGATGGCTGTCTTAGATGACAACAGGCAGAAGGGCATATACAGGGTGAAGTGGTTTAGTGTGCTGTGCTAGACTCACACAGCACACACACACACACACACACTAACTCCTGCAGATGGCTTAGATGACAACAGGGCAGATGGGCAGATACAGGAGGAGGTGGTTTAGTGTTCTGTGCTAGACTCACACAGATGGCTGGATTGGTAGAGAACAGCACTTTCCCCACACGCAAATGCCTGAGAAGAACACACTATCCCTGCCTATTTTTCCTCTATCCCTACACTTTCCCCACACGCAAAGGCTGAGAAGAATACACTATCCCTGCCTATTTTTCCTCTATCCCTACACTTTCCCCACACAGAAATGATTCAAATATAGTGTTAGTGTACAGTACACTGTCCCTGCCTAGCAATACTCTTGCCCTCAACGCCGGAACACATTACACGAGGCCGCCAGCGCCGCGGCCTTATATAGTGTGGGGGCGTGTACTAAACCCCCTGAGCTATAATTGGCCACAGGCATCCTGCCTGTGGCCAATTATTGCTCTCCTCGCCGCTGGCTCTATGATTGGCCAAGCATGCGGGGTCACAGTGCATGCTTGGCCAATCATCAGCCAGCAATGCACTGCGACTGGCGCAGTGCATTGTGGACCGTTCGCATCACACGAATTTGATGCGAACGGCCCTCAGAGTTCTGCCATCAACAAGCGGACGAACGGCCGATGTTCGATTCAAACATGGGTTCGAATCGAACACCGGGCCCATCCCTATTCCACACCTGCAGTGATCCTGGTGGGTGGAAACTTGGCACCAGCACTAAGCGAAATCCATCCTCGCCATTAGGAGCTCTGGAGAAAATTGTCTGTTATTTACACACCGTTCCTCCGCTCGTCACCTGATCACATGAGAGCTTACTACACAGATTCCTGACAGATTTCTGTATGGTAAAGGTCAAAGTTCACTCTTCAGTTTAGGAGAGGAAAGACACACCCAGGAACAATGATTTGGTTTGCACAGCAGTCTCATATAGAGGACCCCTAAAATCTCCCCCTCCAAATGTCCCTCCATCCAAGTCAGATGGAGGGACATCACACTGACCTCACAGTTCCTCCTCCTAATGTCCCTCCATTTGGCTTTTTTCTGATGCTCTTAGGATGTGGGCGGACCCTTGGAATCCTCACAAGGGCAAAGTGGGACTGTTAGTCCTGCGTTGTAGGTAATGATCCCATAATGTCTGCAACAGACTTTTAACCTACATAATGTTGGGTTTTTTTGTGGGTAAATTATACCTCAGCATGATGTGGGGCTTTAACAAAATGGAGACCTGAATGGTGAGGTGTGGAGGATTCTGTGAATATCATTTAAATTTTACTATTTGTGTTCAGATATAGAGTTTTCCTCCTGTGAAGTCTGGAGATCATATGACCATCACATTGCCTCCCTCCCACCTCCCTGATAGAATAGAGAAATACAAAGGAGATTCTAGAAGTCACCAGAGAGATGATGGAGGAGAGGTGAGCGGTGCTGGGAATTCTGGGACATTATCCAGTAACAGACAAGGGATGTGTCTGGATGGTGACTGTATCATTGTGTGTGTCAGGTTCCTATAAGGTGTCAGGATGTCACTGTCTATTTCTCCATGGAGGAGTGGGAGTATTTAGAAGGACACAAGGATCTCTACAAGGACGTCATGATGGACAATCAGCCGCCCCTCACATCACCGGGTAAGAGGAGACTTTATTGTAAAGGAGAGAGCAGTACGGAGGCTCCACCTAGATCCCCCATCATCTGATAAACACATAGAAACAATGTATTCAGTAAGTGTGTGTGTTTCCTACAGATGGATCCAGTAATGGGAACCCACCAGAGAGATGTCCCCATCCTCTGTATTCCCGGGATTCCACACAGGAAGGTCACACCATCCCCCACCATCATCAGGTAGATGAGGAACAATCACTGATGGTATCATTAGGATCTGTACATTATCTGCATTGTTACCATTGATGTCATTTTTATTATATATTCAGAGTGGAAACCTGAGAGATTCTAAAGTTGAGGTTAAAGAAGAGATAAAAGAGGAGGATGATGAGGATGGGGTGATGGAGGAGTCAGATTCTCTAAAAGTGCACAAAGATCTGTACCAGGACACCATGGTGGAGTCATCCAGCTACAGAAACCCACCAGAGAGATGTCCCCATCCTCTGTATTCCCGGGATTCCACACAGGAAGGTCACACCATCCCCCACCATCATCAGGTAGATGATTGACAATTATTGGTAGTTATAATTTATACACAGCATGTTTGTTACAATGAATGTTTTATTATATATTCAGAGTGGAAACCTCGGGGATGATAATATTGATATTAAAGAAGAGTATAACGAGATGGAGGAGTTGTCAAAAGGACACAAGGATATGGTGGAGTCACCTAATACCAGGAACCCACCAGAGAGATGTCCCCGTCCTCTGTATTTCCAGGATTCCACACAGGTGGATCACACCATCCCTCACTATTACAAGGTTGGTGAGGCAGAGTTTCTAAAACACACTAATGCCCTGTACACACGATAGGATTTTCCGACAACAAAATCCATGGTTTTTTTCCGACGGATGTTGGCTCAAACTTGTCTTGCATACACACAGTCACACAAAGTTGGTCGGAAATTCCGAACGCCAAGAACGCGGTGACGTACAACACGTACGACAAACCGAGAAAAATTAAGTTCATTTGCCAGTGGGGCTCTTGTGCTTGATTCCGAGCATGCGTGGCACTTTGTGCATCGGAAACTGTGTCCACGTGATCGGAATTTCCGACAATGGATTTTGTTGTCGGAAAATTTGAGAACCAGCTCTCAAATTTTGTGTGACGGAAATTCCGATGGAAAATGTCCTATGGAGCCTACACACGGTCGGTATTCCTGACAACAAGCTCCTATGAAACATTTTCCGTCTGAAAATCCTATCGTGTGTACGGGGCATTATAGAGACAATGTGTGGATTTTATATGTGATATCACAATATTAAAGCATATATTCTACAGATGATATTTTCTCTCTCATTTTCTTGACTTAGAGTGGAGATCCAATCGATATAGAATTTGAGGTTAAAGCAGAAGAAGAAGAGAGGTATGTGAGGGATGATCAGCAGTCTATGGAGGAGGATGGAATAACGGGGACATTTATAGAGGAGGACACTCCTACAGAGATCAGCACAGGTGGGTCATTAACACTAAATACATTCCTCCACCCATACTGCTCACTGATTGGTCCAGAGTAGGGCAAGGACTGGGTGATATCAGCCTGTAATCCCCTGGTCACTTTCCTGAGCTGTGTTCCCCGTCCTGTATTTCTCTTGGATAATCTTCCTTCTCTGTGCTGCAGACACGATTTATGTATCTAGACTGGATTTATGGAGATTCAGGGGTTCAGCTGGTGGAAAAATGTGGATTTTCACCATAGGTGTTACTGAGCCTAGGCACCTGGAGTATGTGTTTTGGGTCTTCTGCCCCATACCCGGGTATGGCAAGATGTCTGACAGAACAATTCTCCCAGAGTTACTTGCTCTGTTGTCTGCTGGCTGTGCCGGGTGGAGGGATATGTCTGTATAGTCTCAGACCCAAGTCACTAAGTGCAGTTTCAGGAGATGAGAGGCAGATGTGTTGGATCTCTGCAACTTGTCTCATGTAAAAAATGTATCTACCACTGATTACCAATATTATGAGTCCTGACCATTGTATAATTTTAAATTGTACATTACATACTCCTGACCCCTGCACTATATACTCTGTTTTATATTACATCATTCTGATACTATATAGTCCTATCTGTTGTATCTTATACAATATGTTGTACATTACATAATTTTGACTTCTGCTCTCTCCCCTCTACCCACTGCTATACAGTATATACACATAATATGTATTCTCTTTTGTTACACCCATTTACCATCTACCAGCTGGACATTTTATATCTGATGATTTGATTGGAGCACAGACTTTTACATGTTGATAATAATATGATAACATCCTCAAACTTTGGAACCTTAAACAAAAAGTGATAATGAGGGAGGAGTCAATAACCCAATGATGGTGGTCTTCAGTCTTCCTCTTGGTCGTTCTCCCCCCATCCTCACTCTCTGACCTCTGGTGGGGCTCAGCCCCGCTGTTATTTATGACTAAATCATGGACTAAATAAGGAAGTGCAGCACTTCTTGTAGTGGGAATATGGCAACAAGGGTTTGAGGGGATGGGGACACTCGTCCTATAATCCCCTCATCACTGTCACTCCTATAAAAGACAGTTCTCGTTGTTTCCTCACTCTCTGACTAAGGTCCATGAATAAAGAAATGAACTGGTAGGAGATCAGAGGACCCATTTACTAGTTACCTTGAGGGTGGAATTGTAAGATCCTCAGAGACAAAGCTGCCTGATGTGGGCGGAGTCCTGGTTTAGTGGAACCAATCTGCTCATGTCTAGTAATAATCTTTTTATTTCTATTTTAGTAGATGGACGGGAGATGAGGAAAACCTCAGAGGATTGTCTCACTTTGTCTCCAGACTGTAAAGTAGAAGATGAGGACATCACACAGTATAGTCCAGGAGAAAACCCGACTACCTCAAATGTCCATCTGGCACCACACAGTGTAGATGGACCATCATATTCCTCTTATCCTGAGGAACCTCAGACTGTGAGGGACGGTGCCGTCCTTCCAACAGATAACCAGTTGTTCTGTACTGAGTGCGGGAAATGTTTCCGTAATAAATTCAATCTTAATGTGCATAAAAGATCTCACACAGGTGAAAAGCCGTATTCCTGCCCTGAGTGCGAGCAATGTTTCTCAGTAAAGTCCCATCTTAACACGCATCAGAGATCTCACACGGGGGAGAAGCCGTATTCTTGTTCTGAGTGCAATAAATGTTTTTCATCTAAGTCCAATCTTTACAGACATCAGAGATCTCACACAGGAGAGAAGCCGTATTCTTGTCCTGAGTGCGGGAAATGTTTTTCACAGAAGTCAAGTCTTTCCGCACATCAGAGATGTCACACAGGGGAGCAGCCATATTCCTGTCCAGAGTGCAGCAAATGTTTTTCAGAGAAGAACAATCTTCACAAACATCAGAGATCTCACACAGGGGAGAAGCTGTATTCCTGTCCTGAGTGTGGGAAATGTTTTTCAGTGAAGTCCAGTCTTTACATACATCAGAGATCTCACACAGGAGAGAAGCCGTATTCCTGTCCTAAATGCGGGAAATGTTTTTCAGTGAAGTCCCATCTTTACACACATCAGAGATCTCACACGGGGGAGAAGCCATATTCCTGTTCTGATTGCGGGAAATGTTTTTCACAGACATCCCATCTTTACACGCATCAGAGATGTCACATGGGGGGGAGAAGTCGTATTCTTGTCCTGAGTGAGGGAATTGTTCCTCACTGAAGTCCTGTCTTCCTGTACATCAGGGATCTCACACAACCCTTGAGGTGTATTAGTGCCTTTAGTGCGGGAAATGTCTTCTATATGAATGTTGCTGGACATCACAGCTCTCATGTGGGGAAGAAGCACACCCTGATATACACCTCAGATATACTCCATGGCTGATCTTCATCATGTAAGAAACGGTTCATAAGGAGATCGGAGATCACCAAAGACATGGATGAAGTGTTGTACAGTGTTGGCGATTGATAGCAGTAGAAAAATAAAAATGGAGTCATTACCTCTCATTGGCTGAGTACATTTTGTGGTGTAAGATTTCACAAACACTAATGCCCCGTACACACGGTCGGAACTTCTGACCACAAAATCCGTCTGATTTTTTCAGATGGATTTTGTCCGACACTGGTGTTGCATACACACGGTCGGACAAAGTTGTCGGAAAATCCGATCATCCTGAACGTGGTGACGTTCGTTGCGTACGACGGGATTACGTAGAGACTAGTAGCCAATAGCTTTGGTCTTGTAATGTGATCTGAGCATGCGTGGCACTTTGTCTGTCGGAATTCGCTACACACGATCGGAAAAAGTCCGATAGGACTTTGTTGTCGGAAAATTTGAGAGCAGGATCTCAAACTTTTTCCGTCGGAAATTCCGACTGAAAAAGTCCGATGGAGCCCACACACGGTCGGAATTTCCGACAACATGGTCCGATAGGACATTTTCCATTGGAAAATCCGACCGTGTGTACGGGGCATTAGAGGTCTAGTAAAAAAATAAAAATTTGAATGAATGTGACCAACATTTGCCCAGCTGTGGTGAATATTGGATGTGTTTTATTTCATACACTGATTTCCTTGGCTCCACCTAGTGGCTATTTTGCCGACCAGTCACAGTACATATACTGCTGGGGGTGCAGCAAAAATCACTTACGTGTATATCATTTTGCCTGCTCCAGTCTACAGTTGCCCCCCCCCCCCCCCCCCCCCCCGGGATTGCAGATCCCAGTATTCTGGCCTGGTGATCATGTTATTGTATGGTACCTGGGCCAATTACAGCATCCTGTACCATGTTAATAGCTGTAGCCAATAACAGATCACTAGGGATCACAGCTGTCATGAATGTAAACCATTCAAGGCAGTCGAAAACTTTGCAGAGATGACCGTAACAGCAAAGTGAAAAATAAAAAGACAATCCCCAGAGTAGTACAGTGTTTCTATGGTGACACTGAACTCCTTTAATAAAAGTATGTTAAAAAAATTAATATATCATTTTTTTAACATACCGTCAACAGTCATATGATGATGCTGTGCTGCACTGGTGACAGTATGTAAAAAAAACTAATTGTGGGAAAAAAAATGTTTTATTAAATTTCTTTAAAAATTGTCACAAAAATGACAACTTCAATAAATTTGCCATGCCTCTTACTAAATACCTCAGACTGACTACTTACCAAATAGGGGTCATTTAGAGGGTATTTGTACTGTCCTGACATTTTCAGACCTCAAGAAATGAGATCGGCTGGCAGTACATCAGGAGTGATACATTTCCAAATATACGTATATCCCATAGTTTGTAGACTATAACTTTCACACAAACCTATTAACCACTTGACCTCCAGAAGACTCCTGACTAGACCCTTTTCTGCTATTCAGCACTGCATTACTATAACTGGTAATTGCGCAGTCATGGAACACAATACAGAAACTAAATTTATGTCTCTTTTTTTCGCACAAATAGAGCTTTCTTTTGGTGGTATTTGATCACCACTGGGTTTTTTATTTTTTGTGATATTATTATTATTAACAATTTATATAGTGCCAACAGTTTATGCAGTGCTTTACAATGTAGAGGGGGGACAGCACAATTACAGTACAGTTCAATACAGAAGGTACAGGAGGGCCTGGCTAGTAGAGCTTACATTCTAAAGGCAGGGGTGGTGGTTCAAACGGTAGTAGATGCGGGGAATGATTTGATGGGGGTGGCTCGGGACAGTTGTTAGGTGGGTGTAGGATAGGCTTCCCTGAATAAGTGAGTTTTCAGGGATCTCCTGAAGGTGGACAGGTTAGGGGCTGATCGGACATACCTGGGCAGGGAATTCCAGGGGATGGAGCTAGAGAGCAGGAGGTTCTGGGAGGAATGGAGGGGGACAAGTTGGGCAATATCTGCAGATGAGGTTAGTGATGTAGCTGGGGGTGATGTGTTGTGGATGGCCTTGAATGTTGTGGTTAGCATTTTGAATTTTATATGGTGGGGGAAGGGAAGACAGTGAAGGAATTGGCAGAGAGGGACAGCAGTCACTGATTGATAAGTGAGGTGTATTAGTCTAGCAGCAGCATTCATAATAGACTGAAGGGGGGATAGCCTGCGTAAGGGTCGGCCATTAAGGAGAGAGTTGCAGTAGTCAAGGGGGGAAATAATTAAGGAGTGAATAAGTTGCATTGTGGTGTCATTAGTCAGGAAGGGTCGAATTCTGGAGATATTGCGGAGGTTAAGGTGGCAGGATTTAGCCAGTGATTGGATATTGAGCCAGAACATGTAGAAGAGTTGGTGGAGTGGATAACAAAGCCGTCCTCATCCTCTGTCACCCGGGCTCAGAGTAGTTTACCTTCCTATGCAGCTGCCAAATCGGCCTATTCCACCCGTTCCTTGTCCACAGTCACTCCTTCCGTAGCCCCACCATCATGCACAGAGGAGTCCCCCAATCTATTTAACCACAGTGTCGGGTACATGCTGCTGGAGGATGTGCAGCGATTTGAAGGCTCTGATGTTGGTTCCCAGGTTGAGGAAGGGAGTACCATGAGCCTAGAGAGAGGGGGTGCCCAAGAAGGACAAGAAACTGGCAGTCATGTTCCCCCAATTGCAGCATAGTGCCAAGTTTGCTCCAGTGACGAGGAGGGCGGGGATGAGGAGGTCACTGACTCTACTTGGGTGCCTGATAGAATAGAGGAGGAAGCACAACTCCAACAAGGCAGGATGCCCTCTAGGGGGCAGCTTAAGCCACCCTAGTGCATCACACCGCAGAGCTCCGCAGGTGCAGGGCGCTGCTGACTCCCCGCTGATTTTGAAAAGTTCCTTGGTGTGGGCCTTTTTGGACACGTGTGCAGCAGATTGCAACAGCAGCCGCTTGGGCACCACATTCTTGACCAGACATATGACGACCTCCCATGCAGTCTTTTTCCCATATACTATATTTGAGATTTAATATCTCTCAGATAGGATTTGGGTTAAATGAGAGTTCTTTGACACAATAACAACATTTATTGGTGAGTAGTTGAAAGTCTATCTAATACACAACCATCTATCTATAGTCTACACCAAGGAAGAAAATATTAGGTTAAAATAAGAGAATTACAAGAAGGAATACAGAGTATATTCCTGAAAACATTAATATACAAACATATTTAGTTACAAGTAAAATGCAGACCTTTCCCATTAATTACCCTTTGCACCAAGGTTCCATTCTGATGGTTGCTCATCCCATAAAAGGTTTATCAGCCGCTTGGGCACCACCATATATAAAAATATACTATATATATAAAAATATACTATATTTGAGATTTAATACTCTCTCTCAATATGATTTGGGTTAAAATGAGAGTTCTTTGACCATCCGGGGTTAAAAGTGAAAGCTGACGCGGACCTTAACGAAATAACAATAACAACATTTCAAAAGTCCCGATCGGACCCCCCACCCGCCGGAAGAATGGCACGTACAGGACGTGATTCTGCCTGTAACGTGCCATTCTGCCGACGTATATATACAGGGGGCGGTCGGCAAGTGGTTAAATTGGTTTGATGTTCCGAAACACTTAAGTGTGACAAACATGCAAAGGAACAGGAAATGAGGAAGGGGCACACACTTTTTCACACCACTGTATCTATAGTCTACACCAAGGAAGAAAACATTAGGTTAAAATAAGAGAATTACATGAAGGAATACAGAGTATATTCCTGAAAACCTTAATCTACAAACATATTTAGTTACAAGTAAAATGCAGACCTTTCCATTAATTACCCTGTGTGTTTCCCTCCCATCTAGTCTGTGTATATCATTACATGCTGAGGCCTCATTGGTTGGCATAGCGTGGCTCTGATTGGTGAGCTTCCCTATTCCTGGTTAAGGACTGGCTACATCTCCAATCCCTATACTTTGCATAAGTCAGCCCCCTTTAATGCAAATCCTTGTGACTATTCTGAGCAGGAGCTTAACTTGAATTTTCCCCGGGAAGTTAAGTTTTGATTACGGGTTGGCCTCCCTTCATTGCATTCTGTCACAGCTCTCTCCTCCACCCCCTCTTCTTCTTCCTCTATGGCCTCTTCTGCAGATTTGTTCTCTAAACCAGCGGCGCTCCGTAAGCGGTCAAGGGGCTATGCAAGCACTCAGGCAAAAAATGCCATGCGGTGCATGAGTTACATAGTTACATAGTAGGTGAGGTTAAGATCAAGTGTAGTAACTGTACTTATCAGTTGCCAGGAGGTGGCGCTTGCTTCCGTCCCTGTTCTACGGCGAGGTGGAGCAGGGGTGGCGGTTGCTATGCAAAAGCCTGCTGGCGTAAAGGTGACCTGGAACGGTTCGTAGCCGAAAGGGAAGCCTTCTGATGGGGATGGAGAACCACTGGGTTGGCGCTGAAGGGTCGAGTCCCTGGCCTTCTGGTCTGAATTGTGGCAGCTCTAGCTCCGGTCAGTTTTTCTGGGAAGGAACACATGCTCCCCTTTGTGTGTCGGGGGGGAGCGGTTAGTACTTCCTGAATGCAATTAGGAGGTAGTGATGGAGCGATGGTGGGCCCTTTGAGGTACGGGGCTCTCACTAAGCTTCCAGAACTCCTCCTTTCTGCCTGGGGTGGGGGCTGCTGTGGTCTATGGCCGTGGGTCAGGGTTGCACGTTGAAAAGCCAGTTGTGAATGTGCCCCTGAAGTGGCAGTTCAGGGGTGTCGTATACTCACTGTGGGTAACCACTTTGATTTATGGCACCATGGTCACTTCACCACTACACACGTTTTTCACACCTGCCTCTAGGGCCGAGCCTTTTGGCTAGGACCAGGGGAAATTTTTTATTCCTGGCCGGAGGGCCGGCCATTGTATCACACAATGGCCACTTCTTTCACTCTCCTCTCCACTATCCCTTCCCCCACTTTATTTTATTTATTTCCCCTGTGTGTTGTCACTTTTTGTATTTTTTTGTTGGTACACGGTTTGTAGCACGTGTGATTAGTAGGGTCACAGGTCCCAGGGCCTGTCCTGAACGTCAGGGAGGGGGTGGACATGGCCTTCTGGCTTAGTTCGCCCTCTCTCATTAGGGTTGGGGTCTCCCTTTGGGGGAGCCTCACCTAGTATTTGGGTGGGTCTGTCTCGGCAGACCTTCCAGAGAACGGTCTGATTGGTTTCAGCCATGAAGACCAAGTTTTATGTGTCCTTGTCCCTGTCTGGAGCCTAACGCCTCGGGGGATTCAGGACTAGGTCCTCTGATTTTAGAGGACTTGTGTACCCGTTGCACTTTTTTGTCGCACCTCTTTATGTTGTGCACATTTTTTATGCACCGGGTGAATTTTTGAGTGTGTATTGCACGCCACAGGCTTTCAAAAAAAAAAGTGAGGTTAAAAAAAGACACAAGCCCATCAAGTCCAACCTATGTGTGTGATTATATGTCAGTATTACATTGTATATATGTTGCGGTCGTTCAGGTGCTTATCTAATAGTTTCTTGAAAATATTGATGCCCCCCGCTGAGACCACCGTCTGTGGAAGGGAATTCCACATCCTTGATGCTCTTACAGTAAAGAACCCTCTATGTAGTTTAAGGTTAAACCACTGCTTAGGGGGCAGGAGCCATACTGGGGCAGAAATTTTGTCAGCTCTCAGGGGCAGGCTCAGAGGTGGTTGATGCCACACCAGCTTCTGCCAGGAATGGTTGTATGCGACAATGGCACCAACCTTCTCTCCACCCTTCCGACAGGGACACTTGACCCATGTTCCATGTTTGTCCCAGGCTTACAAGAACTCCTGAGGCAGGCCAGAAAAGTCTGTGGTCATTTCCAACGGTCATACAATGCCAGTGCTCGGCTGGCTGACATTGAAAGGGAATGCAACCTGCCCACCAACTGCCTCATTTTTGACATGTCCACCAGGTGGAACTCTAAGTTGGCAATGCTGCAGCGGCTGCACATGCAGCAGAGGGCCATCAATGAGCTTGGTTCCTTTTTGCCACACCAGTGGCTACTGATCAAGGATGCGTGCACTGTCCTGTCACCATTTGATGAGGCCACGAGGATGGTGAGCAGCGACAATGCATGCATCAGTGATACTGTCCCTCTTGTCTTAATGTTGGAGCACACGCTTCATGGAATAATGGACAGGGCACTTAAGGCAGAACAGCGGGAGGAAGAGGAGGACTTCCTTACCTCTCAAGGCCCCCTTTATCCAGATATTATTCCTGCAGTCCCTCCAAACACACAGGAAGAAGAGGAGGAGGATTGTGTCAGCATGGACGTGGAGGATAACACTCAGCAGCAGTCTTCAAGGGATGGTTTTCAGTCCCCAAAAACCCAAGGAGTTGTACGTAGCTGGGAGGAGGTTGTTACGGATCATATGATCCTTCGTGACCCAGAGGACTCGGAATCGAATGCCTCTGCAAACTTTCGCAGGCTTTGCAGAATCAGCGAAGCCATGCAGCGTAATTTTTTTTTTTTAATTCTTTATTTAAAGTTTTTTAAAATGCATACAGAATTATATCATCCACAACAGATGTAAGAAAAATAACCTAAGAAAATATATAATAGCATTTATCGTTTTCTACCCTCCCCCCCCCGATCCCCGTCCTGCTGAAACGCTTATATGGGTGAAGCCCCTGGCTAAGGGTATTTCAAAACTTTCGTCCCTACTTAATGATTTCTTCAGCGAATCTCCATGAGTCCTTAAAGAATTCCCAACTTTCCCATTTCCCCCGTACCTCTTCTACTCTGTCTCTTCCTGTCCCTTGTGCTTCGGGGGTTTCTATTTTTTGCTGTTGATTTACTCTAATTATCCATTCTCCTATGCGCGGGCTCTCTAGTTCCCGCCAGTGCCCTGCGATAAGGTTTTTTGCTTCATTTAGGAGTATCGGGATTACTGAGGACTTGTACTGTCTCATGGGTATATCAGTCCCATGAAACAGCACAGTCCAAGGGTCCTGTGGTATAGTTTTCCCTGTAATTGTTTTGATTAAGTCCACGATTTGCCACCAGTATTTTTTAATCTTGGGACATTCCCACCAAATGTGGGCCATCGTTCCCGTACCCCCACAACCTCGCCAGCATTCCGCAGTTTTCTCTTTTTGGAACCTACTAAGCTTCACGGGGGTTAAATACCAATCTGAGATGCATTTGTAATTAACTTCAAGTGTTTTAGTGTTCCATCCTGACCGGTGCATTAAATGATATATTCTTTTGATTCTATCTTTACTACAAGTGATTCCCCCTTCCCCTTCCCATCTCTTGACGCCTGGAGGGACCCAGTCAGTGTCATCCTGAGTCAGCATCTTGTAGATACATGTTATATTATTTCTGGTTGAGGTTCGCAAGCAAATTTTCTCTAAGACTGTATGGTCCTCTCCATATCGAATTGGCTGTGGGAGACTATCTACAAAATGCTTAAGCTGCGAGTACCTCCATGTGTCAATCGTCATGAGATCTCTATTATTTTTTAAATCGTGAAACGTGTCAATCTTACCTTGCTTAATAATATCTCGTAGCTGTGCCTCCCCATTTTTAATCCAGTTACCCCAAATTTTACTTCTACCAGGCTTGAAAAAAATATTGTCTTTTAAATATATTAAGGGTGAGTTATAAGCCCATTTATTTTTCCCGTGTACTCTATCCCATTCTCTTAGTGTTACCCGTGTGATTTCATGTGCTCCGTCCCCCAATTCCCTGTATTTTGGGGGGTTCCAAATAATGTGACCCAATTGCGTGTTACTTAGTGCGTTCTCAATATTAACCCATCTCTTGTTGCTTCCCCCTTTTAACCACTCCATTGCTCTAGAGATGACTATGGCGCTGAAATAATTCTCGAAGTCCGGGCTGGCTAGTCCTCCCTGATGTTTTCCTTTAGATAGCGTATTTCTGGATATGCGAGGTTTCTTATTAGACCAAATAAATTTAGAAATAATTCTGTTTAAGATTCTAAAGAAAGCTTGAGGCACTGAGAGTGGGAGCATCTGCAGTTTATAGTTTACTTTTGGCACTATAACCATTTTGACCGCGTTTATTTTCCCCATCCACGACAAAGGGCAGGGTGTCATTCTTCTAATTTCTGCTTTAACTTCATCTAGCAGAGGAGGAAAATTTAATTTATACATTTTTCTTAAAGAGGACGATAGCTTAACTCCCAGATATTTAACTTCCGCCCTCCATGGGAAATGAAACTCTTGCACGAGGCGAGCCGCTTCAATTTGCTTAATATTTATATTTAGAATTTCTGACTTGGTGAAATTAATTTTGAAGTTGGACAGAGAACCATACAACTTCAGAATACTGAGAAGATTGGGGAGAGTGGTCCTGGGATGGGTGATAAAAAATAGCACATCGTCGGCGTACGCCGCCATTTTGTGCTCCTCCCCCCCGACCTGTACTCCCCTTATATCAATAGTGTTCCTGATGGTAGATAAGAGCGGTTCGAGGGATAGCACAAACAGGAGGGGCGAAAGAGGGCACCCCTGACGTGTGCCATTTCTCATGACCAGTGGTAGTGATAGCAATCCATTGATCCTTACCCTAGCCTGGGGAAAATCGTACAGGACCTTTACCCAGCTAATCATTTTCTTTCCAACACCCATGGCCTCTAGTGTGTTGATCATGTGCCCCCAGTCGATCCTGTCAAAAGCCTTTTCGGCGTCCAATGACAGGAACAGACTGGGGGCCTCACCCTGTCTAGCCGCTTGTGCTAACAACAGGGCCCTAGTCCCATTGTCCCTCCCCTCTCTTCCCGGGATAAACCCGACTTGGTCCGGGTGTATCAGCTCTGTCATATGGATCTTAAATCTGTTCGCCAAAACTTTGGCGAACAGTTTTGTGTCGGTATTGAGCAGGGCAATGGGTCGGTAACTGGAGCAAATTGTCCTGTCTTTCCCTTCTTTTAAGATCACTGTGATAGACGCCATAAGCGCTTCAGTTCTCATCGCTCCCCCCGATCCCAGCCCATTCCAATATCGACACAATCTTGGAACGAATATCTCCTTAAAGCGTTTATAGTATGTTATAGTGTACCCATCCGGTCCCGGGCTCTTGCCCGTTGGGGTAGAGTTTATAGCTGCAACTATCTCTTCCTCAGATATAGGTCTGTCCATGTTCGCACTGTCCGAGTCAGATAGAGAACTAAGCAGGCTATTTTTTAGGAAGTCCTGACGCTGAGTAAAAGACCCCTCTTGATGTTGTTCCTTTGATTTGACGTTATAAAGTGATTCATAGTATATTCTAAACTCATTGGCAATGTCTTTGGAGGAATTGAGCATTTGACCAGATGAATTTGGAATTTTCTCTATATAGTTAATTTCTCTTTTCTTTTTTAGTATTCTAGCCAGATGCTTCCCTGATTTATTTCCCCAATGGTGTCTTTCCTCCGCTATTTTATAGAACCATTTCCTTGAGTCTTCTTCGAGAATAGTTTTGAGTTCCTCCCTTTTATTTAGAAGTCTATGGAATATGTCCTGGCTTTGTGTGCTTCCCTGCCTATGCTTTTGTTCTAGGTCTTGGATCTCTTTCCTTATCCCCTCTCTAAGCTCTTTCTTCTCTCGCTTCTTAGCAGCGCCGATCGAGATAAGTATACCCCGGATATAGGCTTTATGTGCCTCCCATAGTGTACAATCTGATATTTCTCCCGTATCGTTGGTCAAGAAGAAGGATTCGAACTCCACTCTTATAGCTTCTTCCACTGCACGCTCTGAGAGAAGACTGTCATTCAGGCGCCATGTGAATGGGGGCCTATGCACCCCTCGAAGCCTCATAACCATCGACACCGGCGCGTGATCCGACAGGGTCGTTATCTCGATCTGCGTTGTCTCCAATAGTTCTAATGCTTTATGTTCCACTAAAAAATAGTCTTATCGTGAGTGAGTGCCATGGACGGGTGAAAAAAAGGTGTAGTCTTTAATGCCAGGGTGTTGTACTCTCCAGGCGTCGATCAACTGGTGCTGAAAAATTTTCGATTTTATTTTTTTGAGCTTTACATAGCTCGTTCTCGGCGTGCCTGAGGAACTATCCAGTCTAGGGTCCAGAACAAAGTTCAGGTCCCCAGCCAGGATAATCTCGCCCTCGCGAAATTTCACCAGTCGACACAAGGCCCTGTAAAGATAATCCATAGGGTCTTTGTTTGGGGCGTAGAGGTTCGCTAAGGTCATAATATGCTCTCCTATCTTACATTTGAGAAACAAAAACCTCCCCTCCGTATCCGTCAGTCTGTCCAACAGCTTGAATTTTAAGTTTTTTGCAACCCCTATAGCCACCCCTTTCGCTCCTCTTGTTGGGGAATCGCTGCAAAACCATGTAGGGTACTCTGGCGAAGAGATCCCAACATTATCCTTATGTTGAAAATGTGTTTCCTGTAAAAGAATAATATCTGCCTGATACTCACTCATTTCTTTAAGAATCTTAAATCTTTTCTCTTGTGCGTTAATACCCTTAACATTATATATTACAATCTTCACTGCGCCTTCACCCATATTTAAACCGTAAGCTTTTGGCCCAAATGGACCCTCTGGTCTTCCTCTTTATTTTGCGTTTCTGCAGGACAGGGAGCGCTTCCCTCCCCCTCCCCCCCACTTTTCCCTCCCTGAGCCCTCCCCCACCCTCCTCCTTCCCCCCCCCTCCCGACCCCTCCCCTCCACCCTCCCTCCCTCCTTGGTCTTAGCCCGACCCTATGTATACTGCGGGGCATCCCGTTGGGGTCCCCTCTGTATACTACCCAATCTAGGGGTGGAGCTCCGTGTCAGGCGGAGATCCGCCTGGTCTCCACCCCCCTCCCTCTTCATTTGGAGGGAGGGGGGTGGAGTCGGCCCAGCCCTTGACCACCCTCCGGGTTGCCCTCTGCCCCTCGCATCTTCCTCCCTCTCCTCGCCCCTTTGTTGATTGCCTGAACCATGCTGCGCCTGCCAAAAAAAAAAAAACACATATAAGACCCAAATAAACCAGTCGCTTAATATTTCAGAAAGGGAGCCTGGCCCCGACCCTCCCCCCTCCCCCGCCCCCTCTGCCCGTGTCCAGCTCATTTTCGTTAGTCCAAGGAATAATGGGTGGGGTAATCCCCAGTTCCTGGCAAAAGTTCGGCATCTCGTCCATAAATTTCAATCGTGATGTTCGACCTTCTTTGGTGACGATCAAAGCAGCGGGAAAACCCCAGTTATATTTAATATTTAATGTCCTTAATGTTTCAAGAAGAGGTTTCATCTGTCTCCTTCTTGCTAGAGTACCCGCTGAGAGGTCAGAAAAAAATCTGTAGTTCTGTTGTTTCAAAGATCAGGGGAGGGATACCTCGGAGTTTACTCCACACCTGCGATTTCTCTTCATAGGAGTGAAATCGGACTAGCACATCTCTTGGGGCCTCCTCTCTTACCCCTGGTGGTTTTCTGACCCGGTGAATTCTATCAAATTTAAAGTCCGAAACTTCAGTTGTACCCAATAAGGGTTTAAAAATACTGTTGATTTTTTTTTCCAAGTCTTCCCCCTTCTGTTCTGGAAGGGATCTAATCCGAAGGTTTTGTCGTCTGCTTTGATCTTCTAAGCTCTCCATCTTGTATAGCATATCACGTTGCTTGGATTGCAGTGTTTCCGTTTGTTTTCTGAGGTGCTGCAGGTCTTTGGTTTGTTCAGTGGCTGCAGTTTCCATGGTTTCCACCCTTTTTATTAGTTGACCCATATCCACCCTGACATTTTTTATTTCTGTTTTGATTGAATTTTCTAGACAAGAAAGCATTTCTGCCATCTCCATTTTAGTGGGTATTAACGCCAGGTCACTGTGTGTCCTTTGGGCCCCGGAGCCTCCAGCCCTCTCTTGTTCTGGCTCTATTCTGGAAGATTCCGCCAGTTCTTGTTTCTGTTTTTCTATATCTTTTTTCTTTCCCCCCGAGGTTTTTTTTTCCATCTCTGGACTTTTTAGGCTTATATCCTTAAGATATTTTTGGATTGTGCTATTATTTAGACTGTCCTAGGGGGTCTTGGGTTCTGTTGCCTTTTGTGATCTTCCCTTCATTGTAAATGCGCTCTTCCTGCGTTTCAGTTATTGGTCCCCTACTGGGGAAGAGAAGAAAAAAAAAAAAAATAAAAAAAACGGGGGGGATGTAGAAAAAGCGTCTACCACACCTTCCCCGTTCGCTTATATTTATCTGCAGTAAACATGCATGCTGCAATCCGTTTCAATGCCGGCCAAGGTCCTATGAGGCTCTTTGAATGTCTTGGAAAATAGGGGAGCCCAGCCCCTCTGATCAGAGGGATCCTGTTTCTTTTTTTCTTTTCTTTTCTCTATTTCTGTCTTCCTTCCCCTTTCTCTTCTTCGTTCCTTTCCTCCCTCTTCCTCTTGTCCCCTCTTCCCTCTTTCTTAAATTTTTTGTTTCGTTTGGAGTTTGGGGCGCCCCGGCCCTAAAATTGCTTGTAGCTAACCGTTTCCGGTGTCTCGCCAAATTTTACTTTCCTTTGGTCGTTACACTCTGTTTTTTTTTCTTTTTTCCCCCCTTTTCTTTCCCTTTCCTCCCTCTTCTCCCTCCTTTTTTTAAAATGCTCCTTTGAATTGAGATAGTCCTTGATCTGGTCCTTTGTGTGTCCTATTCCTTTTCACTTGCTAATTAATAGGGCCCTGAGGGGGGCATACCGTGTGATTCCCCAGGGCTCATGAGGCATTTATATTAGTCTGTCAGCAATCTGCTGTGTACTATTATGCTGTTAGATACTCATTTTATATTGAGTGGAAAAGAAAAGGGGGGGGGGGGGGCATGCCTTCCCTTTTAGATGCAATGCTCCAAAATGTTGAAGTTTTGGGGGGGGGGGGGGGGGGGTAGCTTTGGTTTTACCCACGCTGCTCGGCGTGCCCCATACTGCTCCAGTAGATTTTTATTGGGGTCGTATACTGCTCCCAGCCCAGCCGTGTCTCTTTTTTGTCCTTTAGCGCTCTCCTCAATAGGTGTGAGTGCTAATTGGTATGATGGTATACTGTTTTTCAGGCCTTATATCCCGTTGGGTCCCCTTCTCTACTGAGCCCCAAAAAGGGATGATTTACTCTTGTCCTGCTGGGTTCTAATGCCCGCAAGTAGTGTGTGGCTGCAGAATCCTGTTACACTGTGCTTCTGGTTTCTCCTGTCTCTCCAGTAGCTTATCTAGGCCTTTTAAATCATTCAAGTTCATACAGGTAAAATCGGGTTACTTCTAAGCTTGAGCAGTTGGCCCAGCTCCACACCAGAAAAAAGCAAAAGTATCCCTTTTTAAGGGTAAGAAAAAGTCAAAAGTCGTACCTGGACGGGGGGTACCCACCGAAGGTATCCCCCCCCCGTCTGTTGTCTTTAGGTGTGTCCTGATGTGGATTCTTCGTGAGGGAGGCACATTCACAGACGCTTATCGGGTGATAAGCGGGACGTGGAGATCTAGAGGGTATGCGGGAGGGAGGGAGGGTCCGGAGCGCCACCGGCGCTAAGATGTTCGTGCTTCCATGTGAGAAGGCAACGTGCGGCGTCTTCACCTTCCCGGCCCCTCCTTCCTCTTTTCCTCTCACCGTCAGGTGTTTCGGGCAGGCTTCAGGGCATTAAACCGCTCACCAATGCGCGGGATGAAGCGGTGTTCTGCGGTTGATGGAAGGGCAGCTCGGTGGCTCAATGGGACCCGGGGGGTGTCACGGAGGGTGATCCCGCTGTACTTGGATCAGCTCGGCGGGCTCTCACTACCGCTTCGCTGGGTCCGCTGAATCGCCTGACCCATCTCCTCTCCGCTCGGCTTGTGTCTCCGCCATCTCCAGGCTCCTCCCCCCTACGTCGGCGTCTCACGTCAGCATGACGCCCCCGTCACCGCCATGCAGCGTAATGACCCTAGGATTCGTGGTATCAAAGAGAGGGATTGTCAAGAAAGGCGTCCAGGATCTTTGTCTGCCCGCAGGAGAATCGGCTATGGCATATCCAGCAAAAGAGCCGCTCAGCGCGGGCGCATGGGAACGCGCGCACGGGAGCGCGCACGCACGCTGTTTGAGCCCGTTTTGGCGCCAGGAGCGCTATTTAAGGAAGTTCCTGTCAATGCTATCTTGCTGTCCGGTCTACAGCGTTCCCGTGACCCCCAGCTACCAGCTACCTGTATATTACCTGACTTCTGATACCTGATTACCCGGCTTGTTCCTGATCTTCCGTACCTGCTGCCTGTCCTCGATCCCGGCTTGTCCTGACATCTCTTCTGCTTGTTCCTTGGTACTTTGCTGTCCGCCTGTTAACGACCCGGCCTGCTTCACGACTACGCCTTGCCTGCTGATTTGGTACCGCACCTGCCTGCCTGTGTTTGACCCGGACTGTCTGTGACCTGCTTCCGTTCCGGACTCCAGTCTCTTCCGGCTATCCGCAAGTTTCACCTGCCTGCCTACTACTACTGGGTTCCTGCCCTAGTCTTCTACTGGTCGTCCTACAGTATTCCAGACGTCCGGACCAGCCCTACACCTGTAACCTGCCAGGCACTTGTGCCCCTTTGTGCTCCCGAGTCCCTGTCTACTCTACCAGGGGTTCCCGAGCCGGAGGTATACGAGATGCCGCTCCCTGCATTCGTGGGCTCAACCACCAGGTACGTGACAGTACCGGACAGCCATGTCCGAGCCCACGCAGGGAGCTGCTCCAATGGACGATCTGTGTCGCCACCTGGCTGGCCTAACCCAGGCAGTGAAGAGTCTTCAGGAGGGCTATACCCGGCTTGAGGAACGTGTTCAGATCCTATCCACAGTTACGTCACCCTCACCTGGGACTTCTGCTGCTCCTTCAGTAGTGATGATGCCACCTGAACCCAAGGTTCCCACTCCTGAGCGGTTTTCTGGGTACCGTAGCAAATTACGAGCTTTCCACAATGCTTGTGAACTTTTCTTTGCCCTGCAGCCTAGGACTTTCTCGCTTGACTCCACCAAAGTAGGCTTTGTCATTTCCCTGCTGTCAGGAGATCCACAAGCTTGGGCCCATCGGCTTTTGGAGCAGAAGGATGCCGCCCTAGACAATTTGAACTCCTTTTTTCACGCTATGTCTCAGCTCTACGAAGACCCGCAACTAACAGCAACTGCAGAAACGGCCCTGCATTCCCTACAGCAAGGTCGCAGACCAGCGGAGGACTATGCATCCGAATTCAGGCGCTGGAGTTCCGATACCAACTGGAACGACTCCGCTCTGCGGTACCAGTTCCGCACGGGTCTCTCTGAATCACTGAAAGATGAACTGGCCAGAGTGGATACACCAGAGACTTTAGACGCACTCATTAATCTGTCCATACAGATTGACAGGCGACTACGACAACGGAGGTCTGAACGTGCCGCTGGTCCTTCCAGACCAATCTGGATGCTTCCCCGTGTGCCCAGTCAGCCTCAACCGAATCCCCGAGCTCCCGTGACCTATACCCCTGATGCTCCGGAACCCATGCAGTTAGGCTTACTGCGCCCATCTCTGACACCTGAAGAGCGGCAACGCAGGCGATCCAATAACCTGTGCCTCTACTGTGGTGAATCGGGACATTATGTGAGATCCTGTCCCGTAAGTCCTGCACTACCTCCTTTGCTCTTACTCCCACTCTGCCGAATAATACGTCTCACCTGGCTGTCTCCGTTCTTTTTCAGCTCCCCAGAGGGAATATCCGGGTAACTGCTATCATTGATTCTGGAGCCTGCAGTGGTTTCATGGACTTAGCTTTCGCCACCCGGCATCATGTTCCCCTGCGACCAAAGGCAAAGGGCCTCTCTGTACATCTGGCTGACGGCTCAGCTCTTAAATCTGGACCTGTCACACAAGAGACTGTGCCAATATTCACCACTATTGCCGGAAACCACCAAGAACTATTATGCCTGAACATCATCCAATCCCCTCTGTTTCCAGTTATTCTAGGCATGCCCTGGCTGAGGGCTCATAACCCATTTATTGATTGGACCACTGGGGAGATCAGCTTCCCCTCCTCCTATTGTCACCAATATTGCCTACCTGAGACGGCTCAAGTATCTTCACCCCTACTCTGCATGGAAGCTGATGAAGAGACCCGTCAAGCCGTACCTGAAGTCTATCATGGGTTCTTAGACGTCTTCAGCAAGAAGGGCGCAGACACCCTTCCTCCTCACAGGCCATATGACTGCCCGATTGAAATCCTTCCTGGTGCAGAAGTTCCATTCGGAAGAATCTTCCCCTTAACTGAACTTGAACTTGGGACTTTGAAGGCCTATATTGATGATAACTTGGAGAAGGGGTTCATCCGGCCCTCCACTTCCCCAGCAGGGGCAGGAATTTTCTTCGTAGAGAAAAAAGACCATTCCCTACGCCCCTGCGTAGACTACAGGGAACTTAACAAAGTTACCATCAAAAATCGGTACCCTCTTCCCTTGGTGCCTGAATTATTACAAAGATTGGGGTCTGCAGCGACGTTCACAAAACTGGACCTTCGCGGGGCATACAACCTTATCCGCATCCGGAGTGGTGACGAGTGGAAGACTGCCTTTCGCACCCGGTTCTGGCATTTTGAATATTTAGTTATGCCGTTCGGACTCTGCAACGCCCCTGCTACGTTCCAGCATTTTGTGAACGATATCTTCAGAGACTACCTCGACCTATTTGTCATAGTATATTTGGATGACATCCTGATCTTCTCACCTTCCCTGACAGAGCATCACGAACACGTTAAAAAGGTACTAACCAGACTTCGACGCCACGGCTTGTATGCGAAACCGGAGAAATGTGTATTCGAGCAACAGAGCATCCAGTTCTTAGGACTGATTATTTCTGTGGAAGGTATCAAGATGGACCCACAGAAGGTTTCCGCCATCCTGGACTGGCCAGCTCCTACTGACAAGAAAGGTGTTCAACGCTTTGTGGGATTCGCAAATTTCTACCAGAAATTCATCAGAGGATTCTCAACTATCATTTCACCCATCAAGAGTCTAACCAAGCAGAGCACTAAGTTCTCTTGGTCTCCCGGAGCGCAGGCAGCCTTTGCAACCTTGAAAGACCAATTCACGTCGGCATCAGTTCTAAAGCATCCTGACCCGGCGTTACCGTACATACTTGGAAATTGCAGTCGGGGCAGTGTTATCTCAGAGACAAGGGCCTAAAGCTCTGTTGCACCCAGTTGCGTTCTTCTCCCGCAAACTATCTGAGGCAGAACGAAATTACGACGTGGGAGACCGAGAACTATTGGCCATCAAAGCCGCCCTTGAAGAGTGGCGATACCTTTTGGAAGGAGCGACACATCCGATTCTTGTGTATACGGATCACAAGAATCTCGAATATTTAAAAACCGCTAAGAGACTGAGACCACGCCAGGCCAGGTGGGCACTTTTCTTTACGCGATTTTCTCTCCATATAACTTACAGGCCCGGGTCGAAGAACACCAAACCAGACGCCCTTTCTAGGATGTTCAGCGAACCTGAAACTTCTTCTCCTCCGGACACCATCTTGTCTTCTGGAAGTTTTCTTTTGCTCCAAGAAGATTTGCTGGCCCAGATAAAACGGGCTTCCGTGGGAATTTCTTCTCCGCCTGATACCACCCTACAAACCAGAGACGATCTGTTATGGTACAGGGAAAAGATCTTCGTACCTCAGGGGGTGCGAGTGGCTGTTCTGAACTTCTGTCAGGACCAGGAGTTAGCTGGTCATTTTGGGTTGCACAAGACATCTGAATTGCTCCAACGCATGTTTTGGTGGCCGCAGCTAACAAAGGACTGTAGGGATTATGTGGAATCATGCACCGTCTGTATCCAGAACAAGGGCAGCAAATCAAAAGCTTGGGGGCTGTTGAAACCACTACCTGTCCCGGAGAGACCATGGAGGATGATCTCCATGGATTTTATTGTTGAACTGCCTCCCTCGGAAGATCACTCTACCATCTTCGTAGTGGTGGATAGACTCTCTAAGATGGCTCACTTCCTTCCCATGAAGGGTACTCCTTCTGCGGCCGAAACC
Organism: Lithobates sylvaticus; assembly: GCA_028564925.1. Taxonomy (NCBI): domain Eukaryota; kingdom Metazoa; phylum Chordata; class Amphibia; order Anura; family Ranidae; genus Lithobates; species Lithobates sylvaticus. The sequence goes on from CM053028.1 coordinate 581,944,644, forward strand.
GCGAGAATTTTCATTAAGGAGATCGTAAGACTTCATGGCATTCCGGCAAACATAACCTCAGATCGTGGGGTACAATTCACCTCAAAGTTTTGGAGGGCATTATGTGGCTCCCTGAAGATCAATCTGTCCTTTTCTTCAGCTTACCACCCTCAAACAAACGGCCAGACAGAAAGGACGAATCAAACACTGGAGCAGTACTTACGTTGCTTTTCATCATTCTCACAAGATGATTGGGTTCCTCTATTACCGCTGGCCGAATTTGCCTATAACAATTCAATTCATTCTGCTACAAAACAAACTCCTTTCTTCGCAAATTACGGATTTCACCCTTTATTTCTATCAAACAGTATACCGGAATGTTCTGTACCTGCTGCTCAGGAAACGCTGAATTTTTTTAGTACCAATAATAAATTACTCCAGGAGACAATGACAAGAACTCAGGAATACTACAAGGAGGTCTTTGACAGGAAGAGAAGGGGAGAACTTAATTTAAAACCCGGAGATCAAGTCTGGCTGTCTACACTAAACTTGAAGTTGGCATGCCCCTCTAAAAAGCTTGGCCCTAAGTTTGTGGGTCCTTTCCCTGTGGAAAAGAAAATCAATAGTGTGACTTATAAATTAAAACTACCCGAGTCATTCCGGATCCACCCAGTCTTCCATGTAGCTCTGCTCAAACCTACTGTCCCGGATCCTTTTGTTGGCCGAAATACGGGGCCTCCTGAACCGGTACTCATTGATGGAGAAATGGAATTCGAGGTTGAGTCAATCCTGGATTGTAGGAGAAGATGTGGGCGTGTTCAGTATTTGGTGAAATGGAAGGGGTACGGCCCGGAAGAAAATTTGTGGGAACCGGAATCCAACATTCATGCAAAGAGGCTGATCCGGGCATTTAATAATGCACACCCAAGTAAGATGGTTCAGTTGGGCATCCGGAGGCTGCCCCTTAGGGGGGGGGCAATGTCAAGAAAGGCGTCCAGGATCTTTGTCTGCCAGCAGGAGAATCGGCTATGGCATATCCAGCAAAAGAGCCGCTCAGCGCGCACGCGGGCGCACGGGAGCGCGCACGCGGGAGCGCGCACGCACGCTGTTTGAGCCCGTTTCGGCGCCAGGAGCGCTATTTAAGGAAGTTCCTGTCCATGCTATCTTGCTGTCCGGTCTACAGCGTTCCCGTGACCCCCAGCTACCAGCTACCTGTATATTGCCTGACTTCTGATACCTGATTACCCGGCTTGTTCCTGATCTTCCGTACCTGCTGCCTGTCCTCGATCCCGGCTTGTCCTGACATCTCTTCTGCTTGTTCCTTGGTACTTTGCTGTCCGCCTGTTAACGACCCGGCCTGCTTCACGACTACACCTTGCCTGCTGATTTGGTACCACAACCGCCTGCCTGTGTTTGACCCGGCCTGTCTGTGACCTGCTTCCGTTCCGGACTCCAGTCTCTTCCGGCTATCCGCAAGTTCCACCTGCCTGCCTACTACTACTGGGTTCCTGCCCTAGTCTTCTACTGGTCGTCCTACAGTATTCCAGACGTCCGGACCAGCCCTACACCTGTAACCTGCCAGGCACTTGTGCCCCTTTGTGCTCCCGAGTCCCTGTCTACTCTACCAGGGGTTCCCGAGCCGGAGGTATAGGAGACGCCGCTCCCTGCATTCGTGGGCTCAACCACCAGGTACATGACAGGGATCATTACTGGCTGGCAACCCTTCTTGATCCACGTTACAAGGTTAAGGTTGCAGAACTCATCCTGCCTTCGCAGAGGATGAAACATCTTCAGGAGGCCTTGAAGAAAAGTTTCTGCATTGCATTTCCAGACTCTGTGAGGTTACAATTTCCTGGTGCTGGACAATGTGTTTCTAAGGCTTTGTTCAGTCAGAGGAAGAGCAGTGGAACTAGCTCAATATGCAATTGAGCTACTGGCCTGTCCTGCATCCAGCGTTCTTTCTGAATGCACATTCAGTGCTGCTGGAGGGTTTGTAATGGATCATAGAGTGTGCCTGTCCACAGACTCTGTTGATAGGCTCACATTCATAAAATGGATAAAGCAAAAGGCGCCACTCTAAGTGCAATATGATCTGGATTTTAATAAAAGTCTGACAAGAGGATACTCACAAAGGTACAGATGTGATCAGCATTGAGGCATATAATGCCAGATGTCCATGAGAGTGATCGGCTTCATATCCTGGATGGCAGCGGTGACCATCCAGGATATGAAGCCGATCACTCTCATGGACATCTGGCATTTGTGAGTACCCTGTTGTCAGACTTTTATTAAAATCCAGATCATATTGCACTTAGAGTGGCGCCTTTTGCTTTATCCACAGTACTCCCAGAAGATTTCTTCTTTCTCTTCCACAAGGCTGCCTTCTAAAGCTGCTAGATTCACTCATGATATATGGACTATATTCAGTTACCATAATTGTTACACTTGTACCATTGCTTTTAGCTGCCAATGTGGTGAATTTTGTTTTGATCTATAGAGAGCATAAAGGTTGATGTTCAACACTCTGTGGGTAACAGCGCTTGATATACTGTTCCAATCACATTCATAAAAATCAATCAATCTTGGATCAGCAGCAGCTATCAAGCACCTGATGCAACTGATTGATTTTTCTATGGATGTGGGATCCCATGAAGACTGCCTATGCTGATTGACTATCCTATTCCACCTCAATCTTGATGATGCTAGCTTCCAACAATATTTTTGATTTAGGGCACCACCACCACTGCCTAATGCCCCGTACACACGATTGGACTTGGTCCGGCGGACAATACGACAGACTTCCCAACGGAGGTCCGCCAGACTTTTTGAACGAGCGGACTTGCCCACACATGGAGTAAAGTCCGTTCATTTTGAACGTGACTCGAGGTACGAAGGGACTAGAGACGGAAGTCAATCTCGCCGATTTGATCGGTAAGATTGACACCTTGCGAGCCCCGTCACCTGGTATGGATTTTGAGTGTAACCCCCTATGCCGAAAAAACAGTGTGGGGGTCCCCCCAAAGTCCATACCAGACCCTTATCCGAGCATGCAGCCCGGCCGGTCAGGAAAGGGGGTGGGGACGAGCGAGCCCCCCCCCTCCTGAGCCAAACCAGGCCACGTGCCCTCAACATGGGGGGAGCTCTGCAGCCCCCCACCCCAAAGCATGATGAGGACAAGGGCCTCTTCCGACAACCCTGGCCATTGGTTGTCGGGGTCTGTGGACGGGGGGCTTATCGCTTTCTTCTTCCAGCTCTTTTACGGACGGTCAACATCGGATGAAGAAAGAAGAACAAAAAGCAGAAGCAGAAGGCGGCAGCGACGGCGACGGCAACACAAGCCCGGGCCACCACTCGTAAAAGAGCTGGAAGAAGAAAGTGGAGGCCCGGCAAGAAGAACAGAAGAGACCCCCGAAGTTGGAACAAGACCCCCAGACGGTGGCAGCGACGAAGAAGAAAGCCGGGCTCCTCCACTAGTGAAAGAGCTAGTAAAAGAGCAGAAGATAGAGGAGGAGTCCGGTGAGAAGACCCCCCAAGACCGACGAAGACCCCCGGAGCTGTGCTATAAAGTATTTAAAAAAATTATGTAATTTTTTTATTTACACTTTTTCCCTTAGGTAAATGGGTAGGGGTACATCGTACCCCATACTCATTCACATAGGGTGGGGGGGCCGGTATCTGGGGGCCCCCTTATTAAAGGGGGCTCCCAGATTCCGATAAGCCCCCCGCCTGCAGACCCGACAATCAACGGCCATGGTTGTCAGGAAGAGGCCCTTGTACTCATCAACATGGGGACAAGGTGCTTTGGGGTGGGGGGCCATAGGCCCCCCTTTCCCCAGGGCACCCCCCATGTGGAGGGCACGTGGCCTGGTACGGCTCAGGAGGGGGGGGCGTTCGCTCGTCCCTACCCCGATTCCTGACCGGCCGGGCTGCGTGCTCGGATAAGGGTCTAATATGGATTTGGGGGGGACCCCCCACGCCATTTTTTTGGGGTAGGATTCCCCCTTAAATTCATACCAGGTAACGGGGCTAGCGCGGCGGCATTAACTTCCTTCGCTGTGTGTGGGGCAAGTCCGTTCATTTCAAAAGTCCCACGGACTAGCACACAGACGGCGGGATTGTCCACCGGACTGCCGAGTCCGGCGGACAATTTAAAGTCAAAACTTAAAACTTAGTCCGCCGGACTTTTGGGAGGAAAAAGTCCGCCAGAGCCCCACACACGGTCAGAATGTCCGGCGGACTCTAGTCCAGCGGACAATCCCGCCAGAAAGTCTGATCGTGTGTACGCGGCCTTACACCTGGAATGAAGGCCATTTGATCTGAAGTTCCATGACAGTGAGTGGACTTTTATGGGCTGCTAATAAAATATGTGACATCCAAGCCATGCATAGATGTCTCGGTGGTCCCTGTAGAAATTTTTATATGGACATTTGTGCATTATTAATTACAGGTTAAATCCACCTGGAGGCCTGGGGACACTGTACAAAGTATATATGTAATCATGTGGTCCATGTGGAAGTCCATGTGCAGACATTTCAACCTATTATAATTACTATTATTATTTTACAAGATTTATAGAGCATCAACTAAAAGGAGACAGTACAGTTACAATACAAGAGGGTTAAAGAGGTTGTAAACCTGGAAAAAAAAACCCTGCAAGACAAAGGCATAATGAGCTATTATGCATCGCATGCTAGCTCATTATGAAATACTTACCTTAAAACTAAGCTGGTGCAGCGGCACCCGCACACTGTTCGAAGAATGCCAACATTCTTCTTTGAGTTACTTATGGGTTCGCGGTCTCCGGCGCTGTGATATGAAGAAGCCGCAGAGAGATCGCTCCTACGCATTTGCACGGGACCCGCCGGTCACAGCAGGGCCCTGAAGAAATGTCTCGAAAGGGCCGTTTCTTCAGAGTGAATGCGTCAATGATGTAATCGGCGCTAGTGATGGACGAACTTCCGACGTGACGTTTCGCGAATGCAATCCGCAAACATGCCCAAATGTTTGAGAACCCCAGGTTCGCTGTGGGCCCCATTGACTTTAATAACAGGCGAACCTTAAAAACCTCCAGGTCATATTTTCAGCCACAAAATACTTACTAGCTGTGCACACATAGTCCCACAACATGGACACTGACAAACCAGAAGTATTAAGTGAATCTGGGATCGACAACGACAAGCATTCTTTTTTTATCTGTGAAATTTTGTCAATTGAAGGCCATGGAGGAGAGGCAAGGTCAGGCCAGGCTATGAAGGGGGTGCAGGAGATGATTGATCAGTGCCACAGTCAGGGCAACGCAGTCCTGTGCCAGTGTCCCAGTGTGCCAACCTGTGCTTGAGCCCCTGACCCCTCCCTCTGCCCTTACCCCCACCTATGCAGGGCTCCACTGCAGTGGTCCAGAGGTGCCAGTCCAGTGCTGATCCATTCCTCAGCCATGGTGCTGGCACTGCCTGCTGATTAGCTTCTCCGCTGCTATCTCCCTCACTGACACCAGCACTGAGATAGAACACTGACACCAGCACCACGATAGAGAGCACCGACACCAGCACCGAGATAGAGAGCACTCACACCAGCACCGTGATAGAGAGAATTGACACCAGCACCGAGATAGAGAGCACTGATGCCAGCACCGAGATAGAGAGAACTGACACCAGCACCGTGATAGAGAGAACTGACACCAGCACCGAGATAGAGAGCACTGACACCAGCACAGTGATAGAGAGAATTGACACCAGCACCGAGATAGAGAGCACTGATACCAGCACCGAGATAGAGAGCACTGACACCAGCACCGAGATAGAGAGCACTGACACCATCAACTCGCTGCGGGACCCAAAAATAAGACACCGCTCAACCTATTTTAAACAGGAGGGTAGGGGCATATAGTATGGTGTGCTTTTTTTGTACAAGTGAGCCAAAGGTAGAAAAAAGGTCTGTGTGCTAGATTATATAAATCGTTTATAGAGTTATGCATATACATGATCTACTGGTCACATGTGTTGAATTCCTCCAAGATCCATGCCTCATTCATTTTTAGAAATGTGAGGTAGTCAACACTGTCGTGAGCTAGGCGAGGGCGCTTATCGGTCACGATCCCCCCTGCTGTGCTGAACGTCCTTTCGGACAGGACACTGGACGAGAGGCAAGCCAACAGTTCCATTGCAAATTGTGCAAGCTCTGGCCAGAGGTCAAGCCTGTCCACCCAGTAGTCCAGGGGTTCATCACTTCTCAGAGCCTTCCACATTGGCCGTTAACCCGATGTAGTCGGACACCTGTTGGTCTAGGCATTCCCTGATGCTGGATCCGGATGACACCTGTCGATGGGTCGGCTGAAAGAATGATCTCATATCAGAAGTGACCAACACGTCTTCAAACCGCCCTCTTCTTGCAGGCGCTGTTGGATTGGTACCCGCAACTCTTTCTCTGGGAGTGGGAATTCCTCTGCCAGCGCACGCAAAAGCAGAATGCAGCATTTCTCTAAGCAAGGCCTGTAAGTGCTCCATTCTGACAGCCCTCTGTGATGGTGGTAACATTTCCACCATTTTGTGTTTGTACCGGGGGTCTAAGTACGTTGCCACCCAGTACTGGTCCTTGACCTTTATGCTTTTTATATGGGGGTCCCTGTTAAAACACTGGAGCATGAAGGCCCCCATTTGCACTAAACTGGAAGCGATGTGGTGGCCTGGCTCCTGCTCATCATCCAGGATAATGTTGTCCTCCTCTCCTCCCCCGATCCACGGACAACAGGGATCCCAGAAAGGTTTAAAGCATGCTCTTCTTGCTCCTCCTCATCCACCCCGGCACCATCCTCCTCTGACTCCTTTTCAGACTCCTGTTGTTGACTTGTCTCAGACAGAGTAGCCCTCCCTGGGAATTAATCCAGCATTGCGACTTCCTCATCTTCCTGCGCCTGCTCCTCCACGGCTTGATCAATGACACGACGCAATGCACGCTCCATAAAGAAGGCGTAAGGTACGATGTCACTGATGGCGCCATGGCTGCGACTGACCAGTTTCGTGATCTCAACAAATGGGCGCAGAAGTCTGCATGCGTCGCGCATGAGCAGCCACTGGCGCGGTGAAAAAAAAACAAGCTCCCAGAACCTGTTCTGCCGCAGAGTTCGTACAGGTAGTCGTTAACAACACGTTTCTGCTGGAGCAGCCTATTAAGCATATAGAAGGTTGAGTTCCATCGCGTTGGGCAATCACAAATAAGACGTCTGACCAGCAGATTGTGTCGCTGCTGAATGTCAGCAAGGCGAGCCATGGCCGTGTAAGAGCTTCTGAAATGGGCCGAGATTTTCCTTGCCTGCTGCAAGATGTCCTGGACCCCAGGGTATTTGACAACAAATCGATGCACGACCAAGTTTAAGACGTGTGCCATGCATGTGTAATTTTGCCCTGTGTCAACGCGCTAAGCAGATTGGCACCGTTGTCGCACACCACTTTACCAACTGTCAAATAGAGCCACTGATCTGCCTGTGAACGCAAAGCTGAAAGGAGTGCAGGGCCAATGTGGCTCTTGGCTTCCAGGCACAACAGACGCAGCACAGCATGGCAACGTCTCACCTGGCATGTCGAATAGGTTCTGGGGATCTTTGGCGGCGCAGCGGAAGAGATGCAAGCAGCAGAAAAGGAGGAGTCAGCCGAGGAGGAGAGGGAGGATGGAGTAGGAGGAGGAGAAGAGGCAGGCCTGCATGCAATCCATGGCAGTAAAACCAAATCTACATGATGCCCTTCTGTGAGAAATACTTCCTTCCTGGGACCTTCCATTGTGGTGTTCCAATGGCCACAAATTTTCGAAAGGCCTCCGAGTCCACCAGTTTATATGGCAGTTGTTGACGGGCTATCAGTTCTGACTAGCCAGCGGTCAACTGTTGGGCAAGAGGGTTATCCGGCGTCATCATTTTTTTTACGCTCGAAGAGGCTGGACGGTGAGAGACTGGAGTGTGGCTTTGTGGGTTCTGACGGCGTTGCTCCCACTGGGCTCGGTGATGGCAGCTCATGTGCCTTCTTAAGGTGGTCGTCCCTAGGTGAGTGTTGGGCTTACCGCGACTTATGCGTTGACTGCAAAGGCTGCAGATGGCAACACTATTGTCAGAAGCGGACACGTTAAAAAAAGCCCACACTGCGGAGCCATGTGCCGGTGTCCTGGGAGCGCCAGATGTGACCGTAGATGGTTGATGCCTCGCTCCTGATACATTAGCAGTCTGGTTTGTCCCTTCTGTGCAATGTAAGTTCCGCCTGCTTCTCCTCCCTATCTGCTGGTCCATCTGTCCCTCTGAACTCCCCTCCTCTTCCTCTCTTGTGGGCACCCACGTGATGTCATCGACACCACCTTCCCCACCGCTATAATTAGAGATCTCGGAGTAGGCAGCAAGCTGATCTGGGTACTGTCGTCAGACTGCTGAGTGGCGCTTGTTGCTACCTCCTCTTCCTGATCCAATGCCCAGAATGGCTGCGCATTGGAAATGTCTTGTGATGATGGATCGGAAAATAATTCCTGTGACTCAAGCGGAGGGTATATGGTGGTGGTGGTGTTGGTGGTAGTGTCTTTGGGGGTGCACACAGCAGAGAGTGAAGAGGGTGCAGATCGAGAGGATGAGGAGGGTGCAGAAGAGTAAGGCTGAGTGAGCCACTCAACCAAGTCTGGTGCGTCCTTTGACGTAATCGAACGCACCTTCTGCAACTACCTACTTTGGCTCAAGCCTGTTGCTCCTGCCCTACCCCTACCACCCCTGCAGAAGGGCCTGCCTCTTCCTCTGCCTGTGAAAAAAGTCTCTAGAGAAGTGCAGTATATGTGGAAGAAGGTATATAACACCCCGCTTCAATCTGTCATTTTGGGGGGCCACTGGTCTATCACACCAGTTATAATACTTTTTTCTAATTGCGTTTGTCACTCTTTGTAGTATCGCTGCAGAACCGCTCAGCAGTCACAATGCTGCCCAATAGAAATGCACTATACTATGGTTTCTATATTTGAAAGTATTTTATTATATTTAGTATATTATACATATTATTTAGTACACCTATACCAGTCCTTAAAAGGACTTTTGCGGACCTAATAGTAGCTAGCTAGTGTATTACAGACTATCCCTGCTCCAAACGCCAACCTTTCCCTACACTGAGAAATGACAGCTGCACAATCGCTGAGCACTGCACTATAATATGCTTTCTATGTTTGAAAGAAAGTATATTATCAGTGTATTTCACCTCTATATACTGTACACCTATACCAGTCCTTAAAAGGACTTTTGTGGACCTAATAGTAATAGCTAGTGATTACAGACTGACTGTCCCTGCTCCACACAGCGTCCTTTCCCTACACTGACAAAAGACAGAATGTAAAATGGCCGCCAGATCAGGTCTATTTATAAGGTAGGGGGTATGTCCATGTGCTGAAATGTCTCAATTGGCTGTCCTGTACCCCATGATGGATGTGTCATGGGTCAAAGTTCTTCACAATGTAAACGAATATGGCCACCGCGAACAGCGACATAAGTCCGCCGGTTTGGCGAATCGCGAACAAGCAAAGTTTGCCGCAAACCGACCGCCGGGCGAACCGCAAGGCCATCTCTAATCGGTGCACTATACAGTAAATATCTCCTAACACGCACGTTTAGGAGATATTTACAGTACCTATATGTAAGCCTTATTATAGGCTTAACCATAGATACAAAAACATCAGAGGAGTTTACTTTCTGTTTAACCACTTTCAGACCGGACCAATTTGCAGCCAAAGGACCAGGCCCCTTTTTGCGATTCGGCACTGCGTCGCTTTAACTGACAATTGCGCGGTCGTGCGACGTGGCTCCCAAACAAAATTGACGTCCTTTTTTTCCCACAAATAGAGCTTTCTTTTGGTGGTATTTGATCGCCCCTGCGGTTTTTATTTTTTGCGCTATAAACAAAAATAGAGCGACAATTTTGAAAAAAAAATGCATTATTTTTTATTTTTTGCTATAATAAATATCCCCAAAAAATATATAAAAAAACATTTTTTTTCCTCAGTTTAGGCCGATACGTATTCTTCTACATATTTTTGGTAAAAAAAATCGCAATAAGCGATTATTGATCGGTTTGCGCAGAAGTTATAGCGTTTACAAGATAGGGGATAGTTTTTATAGCATTTTTATTAATAATTTTTTTTTTATTATTAATGGCGGAGATCTGCGATTTTTTTTGTGACTGCGACATTATGGCGGACACATCGGACATTTTTGACACATTTTTGGGACCATTGTCATTTTTACAGCAATTAATGCATTTAAATGCATTGATTTCTGTATAAATGACACTAGCAGTTTAGGGGTTAACCACAAGGTGGCAGTGTAGGGGTTAAGTAGGCCTAGGGGTGTGTTTTTTTACTGTGGGGGGGGCGTGGCTGTCAGCTAGTGAATGCTGATCTCTGCTCCAATCACAGGGAGCAGAGATCGGCGTCACTAGTTGCTAGGCAGAACAGGGAGATGCTGTTTATCTCGGCATCTCCCCGTTCAGCCGCTCCGTGAGACGATCGCGGGAGTCCCTGCGGCGATCGAGTCCGCGGGGGACCGCGGCCGGACTCACGGGGGTCCCGACCGGCGCGGGAGCGCGCCGCTCCCGGCGCGCTCCCGATGGCACGGACAGGCGAAAGGAGGGACGTATATATACGCCCTCCTGCCTGTACGTGCCATTCTGTCGACGTATATGGTCGTGCGCCGGTCGGCATGTGGTTAAGAGGGTCTTACTTCTAAGAGCTTAGAATCTAATAGGGTGGTGGGGCAAGTGGTAGAAAGGGTTATAACTGTTTGGGGTTGAGCTGATGGAATAGTTAAAAGTTGGAGGCATGATAGGCTTCCCTGAAGAGATGAGGCTACCTATGATAAATGACAGGCTAAATCCACCTTGAGGCTTTCCCCACACATGGAGTGTGCTGAGTTCTTGGATAACATCTACACAGTGTTTACAGGTTGGCTTTATCACCCCAACAAGCTCGCTCCAGTTCATGGATGTAATCATTGTTTGGAAGATCTCACATGTCAGGAGCCTTTCCTCTCATCCAGTGGCGGAACTACCGCCATAGCGACACACGCGGTCGCTATTGGGCCCGCAGCACATCTAGGGCCCGGTGAGCGGCGTAGCTAGGCGGTGCAGGCCGCGCCGGGTGACACCCGCTAGCGGGGGTGACACCCGTGGGTAGCGGCAGCCGCACCACTAACGCCGCTCACTGTGCCTACTATGCTGGACTGGAGGCGGAGCACAGGCTGAGGGACACAGCGGCGTGGACCGAAGCCGCCTCCCCTCCTCTCTGTTTACATCCACAGAGGAGGAGGAGCCTGCGCTCGAGCCTTGAGGGATACACGCCGCTGTGTGTATGAGAAGACTGAGCCGCTGTTCTGAGGTATGTAAAGGGGGGGTGCGTCTTTTCTGCTGGGGGGTCTGCACTGAGGGGGGTCTGTAATGGGTGGGGGTGTCTGTACTAAGGCGGTGTCTGCATTACTGGGGGGGTGTCTACTGATGGGGGTCTGCACTGAGGTGGGGGGTGTCTGTACTAAGGGGGTCTGCACTTGGGTGGGGGGGTCTGTACTAAGGGGTTGTCTGCATTGCTGGGGGGTGTCTACTGATGGGAGTCTGCAATGAGGTGGGGGGTGTCTGTACTAAGGGGGTCTGCACTTGGGTGGGGGGTCTGTACTAAGGGGTTGTCTGCATTGCTGGGGGGTGTCTACTGATGGGGGTCTGCACTGAGGTGGGGGGTCTCTGTACTAAGGGGGTCTGCACTTGGGTGGGGGGTCTGTACTAAGGGGGTGTCTACTGATGGGGGTATGCACTGAGTGGGGGGTGTCTGTACTAAGGGGGTCTGCACTTGGGTGGGGGGTCTGTACTAAGGGGGTGTCTGCATTGCTGGGGGGTGTCTACTGATGGGAGTCTGCACTGAGGTGGGGGGTGTCTGTACTAAGGGGGTCTGCACTTGGGTGGGGGGTCTGTACTAATGGGGTGTCTGCATTCCTGGGGGGTGTCTACTGATGGGGGTCTGCACTGAGGTGGGGGTGTCTGTACTGATGGGGGGTCTGCACTGAGGTGGGGGGTCTGTAATGGGGGGTGTCTGTACTGAGGGGGGTCTGCACTCAAGTGGGGGGTGTCTGTACTGATGGGGGGTCTGAAATGGGGGCTTGCACTGAGGTGGGGGCGTCTGTACTGATGGGGGGTCTGCACTTGGATGGGGGGTCTGTAATGGGGGGGTGTCTGTACTAAGGGGGGTCTGCACTGAGGTGGGGGGCGTCTGTACTGATGGGAGGTCTGCACTTGGATGTGGGGTCTGTAATGGGGGGTGTCTGTACTGATGGGGGTCTGCACTGAGGTCGGGGTGGTCTGTACTGATGGGGGTCTGCACTGAGGTGGGGGTGTCTGTACTGATGGGGGTCTGCACTGAGGTGGGGGGTATCTGTACTGATGGGGGGGTCTGTACTGATGGGGGGGTCTGCACTTGGGTGGGGGGTCAGCACTTGAGGGGGGGGGTGTCTGTACTGCTGGGGGGTCTGCACTGAGGGGGGTCTGTAATACTGGGGGGGTCTGCACTAGGGGGGGTGTCTGCACTAGGGGTGGTGTCTGTACTACTGGGGGGGGGGGGTTCTGTACTACTGAGGGGGTCTGCACTGAGGGGGGTGGGTCTGCAATGCTGGGGGGTCTGTAATGTTGGGGGGGGGTCTGCACTGGGAGGGTGTCTGTACTGAGGGGGGTGGTCTGCACTGGGGGGTGTCTATACTGCTAGGGGGGGTCCTGCACTGAAGGGGGTGTCTGCACTGAGGTGGGGTCTGTAATGCTGTGGGGTGTCTGTACTTAGAGGGGTGTCTGTACTGCTGGGGGTATGCATGTGTGTCCTTCAGGGGCTGCATACAGTATACTGCATACTTTGTTGTTTTGAAATTAAGCTGCTGCCTGGGTACTGTGCCACATGAGTGTGGTAATCTGTTGTTCAATGGCATTAGTTGATTTTTTTTTTTTTTGGTGGTGGTGGTGGGGGGGGGGTGGGTTATACAACATTTTGCTATGGGGCCCTGTGATTTCTAGTTACGCCCCTGCTCTCATCCTACATGATCCCTTCTGAGGATTCTTCTATCCTTCTAAACAAATGTATGAAATAATCGATGAGTCCTCCTTCTATGGGATCTAGAAGTTCCGGAATCACAATGCTTTTATGGAGGAAGTGGATGAACCAGTTTATATATTATTTATTGCTTTAAAGCTTTTTTTCACTCCAGGATTAATTATTTTATTTATATAAGCACTCAAATAATTGCTATTACTTTGAGAGAGCTCCACCACCATTCCTATGTGAACATCACATCCTTGAAATTTATGTTTAACATCTTCATTATGAGTGGATTGATATAAATTGTTATGCTTTATAATATATTTTTTGCATTTTCTCACCAAAAAGATACATTTCGGGAGTATTTAACTTAGCGATGTAAAATAGATATTATATAGGAATGGTTATTATGAGATGTTTCCCGGTGCTGCAGTTCCTCTGAACTCCACAAGATGGTGATCTTGCTTCTTCCCAGACAAGAAGTCTCTATGGAATACAGACAGGAAGTGATGTCAGGTACAGCAGGAAATGATCTAGAATAATTACGAAGTCGCAAGGAGACGTTTCTGGAAGTGGCAACAGAGGAGGTAATCAGATATAATCTTATATTTAAACCCAGTAACCCCCCCCCCCCCGTCATGTCCGTCCTCTTCCTCCATAGTCACTGTGACATCTTTTATCTCCAGCAGATGATGATACACACATATATAGTGGGGAAACCTAGATTAACCCCTTCAGGCTCAGAACATTTCCCAATTTATGGGACCAGAATATTTTCTTAATTTTGGAGCTGTCACCTTCTTACTGGAGAGGAGATGAACATTCCTGGGTTCGGTCGGAGTGTTGTTCACTTCACTTCTAAGAAATTCTGAGGCTGAATCCAAATCCTATTAAAATATATAATATATTCAAATCTGTCAAATTAAAAATGCCCATTTTCTGGGATAATAGGCAAGGGGGTGTCAAACAATAACATGGTGGGGGGCACTGTCCTTAGGGAACATGTACCAATGCAAAAAAAGTGAAAAAAATAAAAAAACATTAAAAAAATTCAATTCCTTTAACTAACATTCCTGGGGGAAGTCCTAATCCTGGGGAGTGCCCTAATCCTGGGGGATAGCCTAATCCTGGGGGGGGGGGGGGTGTCCTAATCCTGGGGAGTGCCTTATTCCTGGGGGATGGCCTTATCCTGGGGGGGTGTCCTAAACCTGGGGGGTGTCCTAATCCTGGGGGGTGCCTTATTCCTGGGGGGTGTCCTAATCCTGGGGGGTGCCTTATTCATGGGGGGTGTCCTAATCCTGGGGAGTTCCTTATTCCTGGGCTATGGCCTTATCCTGGGGGGGGTGTCCTAATCCTGGGGGGTGCCTTATTTCTGGGGGATGGCCTTATCCTGGGTGGTGTCCTAATCCTGGGGCTGCCCTAATCCTGGGTAGTGCCTTAATCCTGGGGGATGCTCTAATCCTGGTGTCCTAATCTTGGTGGGTGTCCTAATCCTGGGGGATGCTCTAATCCTGGTGTCCTAAACTTGGTGGGTGTCCTAATCCTGGGGGATGCACTAATCCTGGGGGGTGTCCTAATCCTGGGGCTGCCCTAATCCTGGGTAGTGCCTTAATCCTGGGGATGCTCTAATCCTGGTGTCCTAATCTTGGTGGGTGTCCTAATCCTGGGGGATGCTCTAATCCTGGTGTCCTAATCTTGGTGGGTGTCCTAATCCTGGGGATGCACTAATCCTGGGGGATGTCCTTATCTCTGAGGAGTTAGTGGGACTAAAGGACTCTGGGAGCCTCTGAGGGTGTACTGCATCTGAGGGACTCTGGGACACCTGAGTAGGAAGTGAAGCTGAAGGACTTTGGGGCACTCTTAGGAAGTAATTGTCAGAAACCATGAATCAGACCGAGACAGAAGTAAAGTTAAATCACACTTGTTTAACCACTTGCTTACTGGGCACTTAAACCCCCCTCCTGCCCAGACCAATTTTCAGCTTTCGGTGCTCTCACACTTTTTTTTTTAACAAAATTTTTTTATTTATGTTTCCAAAATAAATAAACATTATCAGATGTCAAATAGAGTTACTGACAAATATCCAAAGTTCAGGATAGGATCAACAAGAGTACGATCTCATGCAGTAGGTACATACATTCAGTTAGCTATAAGGCACATCAATCACAGTTCAAGTTTCAGTGCATAAGAGCAGGGCCACAAGGGCCATCATAGGAGAAACAGCGGATCCGTGGGAACCACTAGGGTTCAGGCAATTGTCAGGTGTTTTGCTTCTACCCAGTTCTCCCAAATCTTCCCAAACTTTTTGGGACAATTTCTGCCTAGATAGGTCAGTTTGTATAGCGGTAGTGCTGTGTTTATTAGAGACTGCCACATGTGTTTGGTAGGGGGGATGGGTTGGTTCCACTGCAGCAGAATAGCCTTCCTTGCAGAAAATGTAGTGTAGAACACAAACAATTTTTTTCTCCAGGAAGTCGCACACCCCCAACAGAAGAGGTATCGGACTAAATGGGACCATCAGTTTCCCAATATCATTAATGTCAGTCAGCACCTCCCTCCAAAAGTCAGCTATCTTAGGGCAGGAACAAACTACATGGAAGGCTACACCTAAGGCAGGTATTCGAGCGGTCTGGGTAAATTCTTGCCAGGCGTGCCGGGGAATAGTAAGCCCGGTGAACAAATTTCAGCTGGATAAACCTATCTCTCGCCAATATTACCAGGGGTAAGTATTGCTGAATGCCTTCCTCCCAGTCCTCCGCAGTGAGCTCCGCAATGTCATTATGCCAGTGATGGAACAGTTGGGAAACCTTAGAAGTGTCGTGCGTAGCCAATATGTTGTACAGTGTGGAGAGCACGCGCCCCTCATCAGGAGAGCGGATCGCACCCTCCACCTCCGACACCCCCAGATTCACCCGGACAGAGAACTGGGATCAAAAGGCATGCCGCAACTTTAAATATCTGAAAAACATATGGTTTGGTAGATCATGATCCCTTTTCAGACTATCGAAGGGCAGTAGCTGCTCCCGCGAAACAATGTCATTCAGTGTTGTAATTCCATGTCTAGCCCAGACCACCGGGTCTGGGATAGAGTGGAAGTGGGGGAGACGGGGATTCCCCCAAAGGGGGGTCGCCGGGGACCAGACACCTGGAGTCCCCATCTGCCTTTTAACTGTCTCACAAACCTTCAGAGTCGCATGCATCGTTAGAGTTATACCTGGGTTGGAGCGGGGGCCTCTGTGGACAAGGTTTTGCAGTTCCGCATAAGAACCCAACAGCGCCGCCTCCAAAGAGGATGCAGGGTTGGCAGGGCTCTCGGAGAACCACCATTTAACTGTAACGAGCACCGCCGCCCAATAATATTTGAGGAAGCAGGGTAAAGCGAGACCCCCCCAACGCAAGAGGAAGCTGAAGGGTAGTTCTAGCTATTCTAGGGGCTTTCCCATTCCAGACAAAGGAGGTAATGATGCTGTCTAGGTGCTTAAAAAATTTGTTGGGCATAGGGACGGGGGTCTGGCGTAAGAGATATGTAAACTTGGGCAAAACCGACATTTTAACCAGATTTACACGTCCCACTGGCGATAAGGGCAGGGACTTCCACGCGGTACATTTCTGGGTTAACTGCGTGACCACGGGTTCAGATTGAGGTTGACGTACTTCCCCAGGTCTCGGTGGATCTCCACTCCCAGGTACTTAAATTGCGTAACCCTCTGCAATTGCCCGTCCGCCAGTGGGAGGGCAACACCAGAATGTAGAGGGAACAATACAGATTTCCCCCAGTTTATACATATGCCCGAGTAGTGACCAAATCTGTTTATTATTGACAGGGCCGCTTGTAGTGACTCTCCATCATCCCTGAGATACAACAAGGTATCATCAGCATACAGGGATACCTTTTCGCTCAAAGGGCCTCTAGTAATCCCCCGAACCTCAGAGGAAGATCGGAGGAGAGCTGCCATAGGCTCGATCGCCAGCGCAAAGAGTCCCGGGGAGAGAGGGCAACCCTGCCTGGTACCCCTGTGTAACCAAAAAGACGGGGAGTTAACCGTGCCCGTGCAAACCCTGGCAGTGGGAGCCCTATACACCGCCCTGACCCAGGAGATAAAGATCGGACCAAATCCAAATTTACGGAGAACCTCCCAGAGATAGGCCCACTCCACGGAGAGTCAAAGGCCTTCTCCGCAACTAGAGAGGCAACCACCTCTCTTGCTCCGTCCTCGTCTCCAGAGGCCAAGACAGCGCACAGTCGTCGTAAATTAATGTCGGTCCCCTTCCCGGGGATGAAGCTCGACTGATCATCATGGATCAGGATAAGAATCACGTTGTTTAAACGCCTGGCAGGAATTTTGGTTAGTACCTTTGCGTCAGAGTTGAGCAGGGAAATGGGTCGGTAGGAGGGGCATTGTTGGGGATCCTTCCCTGATTTGTGAATGACCACAATAATGGCCTGGGCCATGGAGGGGGGAAGATCATCCTCCTTCAGAGTCTCTGTAAACATGTCATGCATTTTCTCAGCTACTCCCTCTACATATTGTTTATAAAATTCGGGTGGTATCCCGTCTTCCCCAGGGGTCTTCCCCATCTGCATGGAACCCAAATCCAGTCAAACGTCTTCTATAGAGATGGGGGAGTCTAAAGTTTCCCTGGCCTCCACCGACAAAGTAGGGAGCATTACCTCCCCCAGAAAGGCAATAAGTTCTTCCTGGGAGTATCCCGCCCTGGAGGAATAAAGAGCAGCATAGAAATCAGCAAAGCAGGCATTAATGCCAGTCGGGTCAGTCACCATAGTACCATCAGGTTTATGTATACAGGGTATTGTGGATATTGGGGCTTGCTCTCTAGAGATCCAGGCTAGCAGTTTACCCGTTTTGTCTCCTTGCTCGAAGATCCGTTGTGTTTGCGCAAGTTGGCGTTTATTCGCCTTGGCCACCCTTAGCAATGTCACCTCTCTGTAAGCTACCTTCATGTCTTGTGCTGTAATAGGATTGGCCATGAGGGTGAACCGGGTTTCCAGTTCTTGTGCTCTAGCCTCTGCCTCTTCTACCATGATCCTGTCATTCCTGCGCTCCTGGTTAATGGAGGATAGATAGCATCCTCTCACATAGGCCTTGAACGCATCCCAGACCAACCCCTTCGAAGCAGTATTAGCATTAGAAAACCAGTATCCATGTATTTCTTTAGCCATCTCTATCTCCATGGTAGGGTGTTCAATCCAGTACCTGGAGAGACGCCATAACCTATCTGCCCGTGGGGTAGAGGTTTGTATTGTGCAGAGTAAGGGGGAATGGTCAGAGATCCCCCGGGGAAGCAGTTCAATTTTCAGGATATTAGGGAGCATTGTGGTGCTGGCATATAGAAGGTCAATGCGGGAGAGGGTGTTGTGGGAGGAGGAGTGGCATGAGTAGTTGCGCTCTGTCGGGTGTTTCCACCTCCACACATCCTCCATCCCAAACGTCCGAGCCCATCTAGAGAGCGCTGAGTCTGTGGCAGGGTCAAAGGTTAACTTATCTAGAGATGGGTTAGGGGGGATATTGAAATCTCCCGCGATGACCACATTATCAGTGTGAAATTGGGCAATCAAAGTAGTTAGTTTGTGTAGCAAGGATAGGTTAGCCGGAGGGGGCATATACAGACCCACCAGTACCATTTCTATTGTATCTATGCTCGCGTGAAGCAGCACATACCTGCCTTTCTGATCCGTGACAAAGTTTAGAGATCTGTGCACCAAAACACTAACCCCCCGTGCGTAGTTGGAATGAGTGGCGTGGTAATGATATCCCACCCATGGCCTCTTCAGACCTAGAATCCTCCCCCCCATCAAATGTGTCTCCTGGAGAATACATACGTGTGGCGTGTATTTCTTCAAAAAATCGAAGACTAGGGATCGCTTAATTCTTTGATTGAGCCCCCTAACATTCCAGGAGAGGACCTTTTAAAGGAGCCATATCCCGGAAGGGCAGAGGGTATCAAGCGAGACTGCCACCAAGCCGGGCCCCGAGCAGGAAGGCCCAAAACGTAGGCCTAGCCATAGCTCACCCGGCGCTCAGCGCACCGACGGCGGATCCCAATTCTCGCTGCAAGACATTTTACACCTGCTGCAATAGGACTGTCTGTAGTAGAGGACAAATAAACAGATAATGTTGAAACACATAACCCAAATTAAAATAAAACCTAACACCCCTCCCCACACCCCACAAAAAGAACCATGGGATGTTTGAGTACCCAAACCAAACTGAAACATGTTGTAGGAGCAAACTCCTATGGGGGCAGTGTGTACAATAGGCACACCAAGGACAGAGTCACGTACAGTACAGGGTCTCCAGCGCAGCCGCTACCAGGAGGCACCAGGCACAAAAAGGGAAAAAATACCTGAGAGGACACAAAAAATGTGCATGTGCTGCCGTCCGACTACCGTCCATCCTACACTTAGATTACTCTAAGGGCACCTTCTTAGTTGCAAACAGTCCATATGAACTCAAAACCAGGGCAAAAGGCAAAAATAAAAAGAAAGGGAAAAGAAAAGCAGCAGTCTCGCTAATCACAGAGCATAATCCTCCATCACATGTAGCAGGGTTCCATCCAGCCAGTGTAGAGCCTCCACGCCATTGTACAGCAGGAAACCTGAGGCAGCGTGCTACATACAAACCGGTAACAGTCCAGGATACGAGTCTGCGTAGGCGCAAATAGCCCATTGCTGTGGGTAACAGTTTTTGGCTTCATCTCACCAGGGTGGTCTTTACCACATGGGCCATTGGGCGTGAGGGCATGAATAGTAGCGAGGGCGGAGGATCACCATGATGGTTGCTGGGCACGGTGTCCACTGCAAAGGGTCCCACACCGGAAACATCACAAGAGAGTTCAGCCGTGCCGGGGGAGGGAGTCTAACCATCTGGATGCTTCGCTCGGGGAGGTAAAAAATTTAACAGACTCACCATCCACCACTCTGAGTTTTGCTGGGAACATCATATTGTATTTCAACCCTTTGGTCCGGAGATGGGCCTTGACCTGGTCGAACGTGCGGCGTAGCCTCTGCGTCTCAATCGAGTAGTCCAGGAACAACATAAGCTTGGTGTTTTCAAAGCGTAGCTCCCCAGTTTTCCGTGCCTCTCTAAGAACAAGATCCTGGTCCCTGCCTGGTCGGTCTGAGACGCCATATTGGCTTGGGCCTTCCCGCGGGCGCCTCGTGTCAGCAGCGGGGTTCCGGGAGCCGACTGCCTCTTCTTTTGGGAACCAGAGCTTCCCCTGCGCATACCCGGTCCTGTCAGGTGGTGTGTGAGCCCGTTAGGGTGTCGGTATAGCCCACTCAGCCAGATAATGTGCCTGCTAGGTGCAGGGCTCTGTCTCCTTGCGTCCTATCAGGCCGCCATCTTGACCACGCCCCCCTTGCTCTCACACTTTGAATGACAATTACTCAGTCATGCAACACTGTACCCAAATGAATTTTTGTCCTTTTTTTTCCCCACAAATAGAGCTTTCTTTTGGTGGTATTTGATCACCTCTGGGTTTTTAATTTTTTGCACTATAAATGAAAAAAGACCGAAAATTTAAAAAAAAAAATTTTTTTCTTTGTTTCTGTGATAAAATTTAGCAAATTATTAATTTTTCTTCATAAATTTTGGCCACAATTTATACTGCTACATATCTTTGGTAAAAATAACCCAAATTAGTGGATATTATTTGGTCTTTGTGAAAGTTAGAGAGTCTACAATCTGTGGTGCAAATCATACAAAATTGATCACATCTGATGTACTGGTGACCGATCTCATTTCTTGTGACCCGAACAAGCCAGGAAAGTACAAATACCCCCCCTACTTTTTTTGAAAGTAGACATTCCAATGTATTTAGTAAGAGGCATGGTGAGGTTTTTGATGTTGTAATTTTTTCCCACAATTCTTTGCAAAATCTACATTTTTTCTTCTTTTTTCCACAAAATTGTCATTGTAATAGGTTATTTCTCTCACATGGCATGTGTATACCACAGATTACACCCCAAAATACATTCTGCTACACCTCCTGAGTATTACGATACCTCATATGTGGGACTTTTCCACAGCCTGGCCACTTTTTTTTTTTTTTGTCCACAGCCTAGCCAGGCCCAACATGCAGGGAGTGCCATCACGTGTTCTAGGAGCATAAATTACACATCTAACTTGATGACTACCTATTACACTTTTGAAGGCCCTGGAGCACCAGGACAATGACACATGACACTGACGTGGCACTGATGACAGATGGCACTGATACGTGGCACTGATGACAGATGGCACTAATATGTGGCACTGATGACAGATGGCACTTATACACGGCACTGGGGACAAGTGGCACTGGGGACAAGTGGCACTAACAGGTGTCAGTTGGGACAGGTGTCAGTGGGGAAAGATGGCACTTTATTTTCTTTTTTTTTTCTACTTACGGCCGCTGCAGCCGTTCATCTCTCCCTCCTCACACGCTGTCTCTGTGTGAGGAGGGAGAGCGGCACTGAGAGATGATCTCATATGTTTACATATGAGATCATCTCTCATTGGACACGCCGATTGCACTGTAAATGGCCGCTGTGATTGGCCGTTTACAGCGATCTGTGACTGGCTGTGTCCGAGGGACACGACCAGCACAGAACTTCCCCGATGCGCACTCTCAGGAGCACGCATTGCGGAAGTAAACAGGAGGACGTCCAGGGACGCGGAGGGAGCGTCCTCGCTGTAGCCGTCTTTCGGCTATAGCATGGGCGCAAAGTGGTTAATAATAACTGTAAATAGAAGAAATGTCGTCAAAACATAGCCAAAGTTCGGTAACTGGAACGGATAGTCAGACAAGCCAGAAAGTCAGGAAGCCAGAGATCAGCGTAGTAGAACAGCAAGCAGGATCTGGAGCCAGAAGGAATGTCAGCCAAGCAAGTCTATAACAGGAACGCAGGCAATAGTCTCTGTGATGTTGACCAAGGCGAAGGCAGAGATCATCTGGGCTGGATGAAAAAGAAGATTTTGTTGGGCAAGTAGGTGGGAAAGGAGATGGTCTATCGCATCCCAGGTTGTATATGGAATGAATTTAATAATAGGCCATAATGTGCATAAAGCATAGGCCAATACCCCGAAGGGATGCTTGGAGTGAAGATAGACACTTTAAAAAGGTGTATGCATGTAATAAAGTAAATATTTATTCAAAAAAATACAAAATATACAGGGAATGCTCAATGAGGCATGGTATGTTTACATACAGAAAATAGAATCAATTGATACAGTTAATAGCATGTCAATAGCAAAAACATACAAAGCATTGTGACAATGATAGAAACTTGCTTGGTACATATGGTAAGGAAGATGCCAACATGTTTCGGACTTTGGTCCTTTATCAAGGCAACTGGGTATCCTTTAGATTCTCATCTAAGTGTATGAGGAATCATAGAGTTAATCTCAGTAAGGTATAGCATGTTTATACTGTCAGAATATACATTGCTAAATACAATTAGTGTAATAAGTAGGTGGTCAGTGGGATACTCACATGTCCTGCCAATGCTCACTTGTATGCCACATGGGGGAGCCACTGAGCGTGGTGTCCAAAGGTATCAAAGGGGTATGTAGAATAAAAACAAGGTGGACTTGGCCACTTAATGTGGAAAGCTTGCTGGAGAGCCCTCACAGGCTACAAGGTCCAAAGTACAGGGCTGGGGCAGGGGGCCCGGGTCCTGTATCAGGCACAATAAGCCAAACAGTGTGTCACTGTAAGAATAGAGTATAAGAGAGTAATGAGGAAGAGTATCTAAAATTACAATATGTGGCCAAACAAACAAGCCATGTATTTACCTGAATATAAGGCATTGGCAGTGAATAACAGGTCAACTCTGGGCGGTCAGCAGCATGTACTGAGGCCAGAGTCTGGGAGGTATAAATAGGGTCAAATAATGAACATCAGCTGAAGGGGGGTGTGAATATTCAGCCGAAGGCATTGCGCTGATTGGCTGATGTGTCTGTGGGAAGAAAGGCGCCAAAAGCGCCAAGGTATACTTCCTAATGTGGACCTCTGACGGGGCGGCGCCGGGCGCGGCCGCGTCATGACGGCGGGGTCACGTCCGGCGTCGTGACGTCACCGACGCGGGAAAGGAAGCCGCCGACATCCTGGTGCGCTCCAAGTTGGAGCGCAAACAGGAAGCGGACATGATGTAGAGTCCGAATAGATGGCGGAAATGTGGCGCATGCGCAGAAAAACAGTCGCGCATGCTTGCCAAGTCTTACCCGCACCGGGTAGTCTGAAGAGGGGGAAGCAAGCTAAGTAAATAGATGTAGATCCATGTAGAGGCATAATAGCAAAGTGAGCAGAGGAGAACAAGTGGGTGACTGGCATGACAGAAAATATTGTATATTACAATATTAGATATTATATGGCATATAGACATTGGGTTGAAGGGACAGGCATATGATTACACATACATGGTATATAATGCATATGGTACAAATAGCAGAATTTTATGTGGGTGCTTAACGTAGGGGACCAAATTGTAGGTCTAATTCACAAATTCCAGTCTCAAAACCCTCAAGGTAGGGTTTAAAATTGAAAGCCTCATTGAGGCCGGGGGGTAGGGTGGCATTCAGATGGAAAATCCATCGAAGTTCGCTCTGTAGGAGCGCTTTATTGTAATCACCCCCTCGACTGGGAGGTGGAATATGGTCCAAAGCTTTGAACGAAATTTTTGGAATAGTATCTGGATGAACGATAGAGGCGTGTCGTCCCAATGGTAAGTCGGGATCTCTTTGGTTTATGCTAGTGATGTGGCCATATATTCGTTTCCAGAATGGTAGTTTGGTCTTACCCACGTAGAAGCACCCACATTCACACTCCAGAAGGTAAACAATGCCAATTGAACGGCAATTTACATAATGTTTAGGAAAGAGACGTTGACCATTAGGTAAGACATTGTGTAGGTTAGATTTAGGTAGATATTTGCAATAGTTGCAATTGCCACATGGAAATGTACCCTTAAGCTGTCTCTGGGATTTGTTACTACTTTTGTATTCACTAGTGATAAGTTTATCACGAATGGATGGAGCACGTCGATAAGTGATCAAAGGTTTGGGCGGAACAAAGGGGGAAAGTGTCCTGTCTGTAGAGATAATATGCCAGTGTTTAGAGAGTATTTGAGTGATTTCATTGTGTTGTTGGCAGTAGTTCGTAATGATTCTAAGAGGTGGTTGTGTGGATGGCCCACTGGTTTTGGGGGTAAGTAGGGCAGAGCGTGGTTTGGATTTCGCTTTTTTGTATGCATCTGGGCTGGATGGCTTAAGTATGCAGGATTGACGAGCAGGATATCATCAACAGGTGAGTCACTGTGGAGAGATAGGAGCTGGCAATTAGCTAACAGCTGAGCAGCCAGCTCAGAGAAGGAAGGCCTGAGCCCAGCCCTGACAGTAATAGGGCTGAACACCTCTGAGAGGTTGGTGGGGCTGAAGGGCTGTGGGGGCCTCTGAGGGGGTAGTTAGGCTGCAAGGCTCTGAGGTAAGATGGGCTTTAGGACTCTTAAGCCCCATACACACGGTCGGATTTTTGCATGGATTCTGTCCGATCGGACAATGTTGTTGAAAAATCAGACCGTGTGTATGCACCATCGGACAGTGTACGTCGGATTGTCCGACGGACAAAGTCCTATCTCCTGCTGGATAGATTTTCCAACAACATGGTCCGATCACACCAAATCCGATCGTGTGTACGGTTGTCCGACGGACAAAGTGCTACGCATGCTCAGATCACATTACAAGACCAAAGCTATTGGCTACTAGCCTCTACGTAGTCCCGTCGTAGGCAACAAACGTCACCACGTTCAGAATGATCGGATTTTCCGACAACTTTGTCCGACCGTGTGTACGCAAAACCAACATCGGACAAAGTATGACGGACATGATCCGACGGACCTGGTCCTCGGATAGTCCGAGCGTGTGTATGGGGCTTTAGGGGGCTTTTGGTCTCTGATGGTCCTCCCACCCCACCTGTGCTTACTTTTCCGACCTCTGGTCTGTTTAAGCAGTATCGCTTAATGGGTGGACAGTCCAATATCTTCCCTTGACAAAGGCTCTGGCAGTGCCTATGATGGAATTCAGAACTCCAGGAACCCACTGCCACTGTACAATGTTCTATGTACTTCAGAATACTTAGCAACCAAGAGAGCAAACATCTCCCTCTTCTGTCCTCCTTCTACCTACACTGGGCTGTCATTGGAGGGAAGAGAACATACTCCTCCTACCAGCAGCATTCTCCTGCTATCCAATTCAATCTTTGCAGGGGGGCACTTTTCTGGGATTCTTTCCTTTTTAGTGATTCTTTCTCAAAGTGAATCTTTATACAAGTAATATGCACTTTAAGCTTTGCCTCTCATCTGAATATTTCTTCTCTGTCCCTCCACAGGTATGTCCCACCTGATTCACATCCACCCATAACTGAAAATTGACTTTGCTTTCACTGTGTCTGTGTGCATTTTGGAATGTTGTTGCCTTCACCATCTGTTGCCCTGTCTGCATCTTTGTTTTTTTTTTTTTGCTCTGTAGTGTCTTACCTGAGTTATGTGCTGTTCTTATCTTTACAACTCTGCCCTCTTGCTAATTCGACTTGTGAAAGGTTGGCTTTGAAAGCTAGCCATCCTTATATTAACCCGTGATTCATTAATGGAGTTGTATAGGCACACGTTTTTTTTTTTTTATCTTAATGCATTCTGACTCGGCTCAGGTGCCCCCATAGGAAGCTGCTGGCTGTGGGGGCACTCGATAGGAGGGAGGGGCCAAGAGCAGCAAAGAGGGACCCGAGAAGAGGAGGATCTAGGCTGCTCTGTGCTAAACCAATTGTACAGAGGAGGTAAGTATAACATGTTTATTATTAAAAAAAAAAAAAATGAGACTTTACAATCTCTTTAATCAACAAACAACCACCCCACCCTTAACAGTAAAAAAAAAACTAGAGCACCCTTATGAGGACAGCACCTTGCTGGGAGGAACATTGCTGGGGTCCTTTCCTTTAGTGATTTTTTTTTATATGCACTTCAAGCTCTGCACTGTGACTTGTGACAGTGATTGCACAAAGTGAACATACATAGAAAAACTGCAGTGAAAAGTAACAAACAGTCTGCAGGTAACCCTCTCTCTTTATTAGTCTGTCCTACTCTGTATCATGCACTCTCTACCACTTCTGGCAATTGTGTCCTCTCTCCTTAAACTCTCTTTCCTTCATGTCCCTTCATATAAATCTAACTCCCACATTACCACCCTCACCCTTCTACTTTTTCTGACCTCTGGTGACATATTCCCAAACCCTTGGCCTCCATCATTTAACTGTGCCCAATACTCCCATCACCCTACACGTTGTGGCAGCAGCCGCAATCCACAGAACTTAGTTTCCATTCCTCTTCTTCCCAAAACCAGCCTCCCTTCTCCTGCACCCCCTGGAATGCCTGCTCTGTCTGCAACAAACTCACCTCCCTCCACGACCTCTTTATCACAAATTCCCTTTACCTACTTGCCATTACTGAAACCTGGCTTCATGAATCCGACACTGCTTCTCCTGCTTCATTCTCCCATGGTGGCCTTCTCTGGACTCACTTGCACAGACCCAGTGGATGGAAGGGAGGTGGAGTGGGAATCCTAGCCCTACGCAGCACCTAACAGTAACTTCACCCGCCTCCCTCGCTGACACTCTCCTCTTCAGAGGATCTCTTCTGAAATCCCCACAATCATTCACAGTGACTTCAACTTCCCTGTTAATGCTAATACTACTTCTACTTCTAAACTTCTCAGTCTAACCTCCTCTTTTGACCTGAAGCAATGGATACAGGCTCCTACTCACTCCAATGGTAATGCTCTTGACCTTATATTCTCCTATCTATGAACTTCATGCAACCTCTCTAACAATCCTCTCCCACTCTCTGATCGCCACCTTATTAGTTTCGCTTTCTCCCTGTCTTCCACCTCCTCTCCCGCCAGCTGCCTAACAGATAATCCTAGAAACCTTCGCCACCTCAACCCTTCTCTTCTTTACTCTGCTACTGACCACCTCTATTATAAAAACTCATCTCTGTCTTGCCCCAACTTAGCCACTTCTGTCTACAAAAGCTCCCTGCTCACTTTTTATCCTTCTTAGACAAGCGGCCCCCCTCAGTACACACAGAATCAGGTCCAACCCCTACAATCCTGGCAAACAGATGACACCAGAAGTCTCAAAAAATCTAGCAGCGCTCTTATGCACCTGTGGCGTAAGACTAATGCCGCATACACACGATCAGACTTTGACGGACTAGGTCCGGCGGACCGGAATCCTTTGGACAATTCGATCGTGTGTGGGCTCCAGCGGACTTTTCATTCCCAAAAGTCAGACGGACCTAGAAATAAAACATGTTTCAAATCTTTCCGATTGACTCGAGTCCGGTTGAAAAATCTGGTCGTCTGTGTGCTAGTCCGACGGACAAAAACCGACGCTAGGGCAACTATTGGCTACTGGCTATGAACTTCCTTATTCTAGTCCGGTTGTACGTCATCACGTTCAAATCCGTCTGACTTTTGGAGTGATCGTGTGTGGGCAAGTCTGTTCATTTGAAAGTCCGGCGGACCTCCGCTGCAAAGTCCATTGGATAGTCCGCCGGACCAAATCCGTCAAAGTCCGCTCGTGTGTACATAAGTCCCAGAAAGAAAGAAACTTCAACAAATATAAATCTGACCTCCAGAAATACTAGTCTTGCCTCCTTGCTGCCAAGCAGACCTATTTTATCACTTTCATTAACACATTCTCATCCAGTCCCCGTCAACTCTTCTCTACCTTTTAACTCTCTTCTTCATCATCCACTGTCTCCACACACTAACTCGCCCACTGCCCAGGAGATTACCAATTCCTTAAAAAATAAGACCTGCAATGCCCATATACATCCCCCACTTAACACACCATGTCCACAGGTACAATTATTACTTCCCTCATTCAATCCTGCAACTATTGAAGAGGTTGCTAATCTTTTGTCTAACACCCACCTAACCACCTCCTCTCTGTACCCTGCTCCCTCACAAATGCTAAGGTCACACTCTGGCTTCATTCTATACTCTCTAACCCACATCTTCAATCTCTCCTTCTCTTCTGGCATCTTCCCCAACATGCGCTAGTCACCTCCATCCATAAAAAGCCCTCACTGGACCCCACTAATCTTAAAACCTATGCCACATCTCCTTACTCCTTCCCCCAAACTCCTTGAACATCTGGTCTACAACTGTAGAAATCGAGTTATTACTGTATTAATAACTATATTTCAATAATTCATATCGATGAGGAAAGTTCCAAGAAAATCCATTCAGTTCTCGTGTAAAAACTCCAAAATTGATTTAATATAGCAAAATATTACAAAAACAGTGTCATAATGTAGAATATAAAATGGCATTGATAAGCTTCTTAGTCTTGAAATGAAGATTGTATAAATGTATCTTTGTGTGTGTGTGTGTAAGAAGGTTTGTCAGTCTCCTTCAATGTCTCCTCGTGACTGCTCGAGTGCACGTCTGCCCTCAAGACACAGCCTGTCTGTATTTTTACTAACTTACTACTCCTACAATTAACCCCCCCCCCCCACACACCATTTTCCCAATTAAGGATGGTTTAAGGTTCCTCTGGGCTCTATCGTTCCACAGAATGTCCGCAAATTTTGAATGAGTAAGTTCCCCCACAGGATGTTGAAATACAAAACTGTCTCTAATCAAAACATTCCATTGGGATGGCAAAACCTTTTAACTTTATAACCAAATACTACATATATCAGTAGATAGATTATATACGTTTAAAATGTAATGTACTTAATAATAATCCTAATCAGGAAATATTGTAATATAAAGAAATAACTTATATTTTTAGATAACATACTGAAACTCTGTGTCTTTGGACAAGGATGTAACCTTATCTCTTACGATGGGGGGAGGTGAATGGTCAACTCACTCTAAATTACAACCATATGTTCGATGTACATAGGACTGCCCAAGAAATGTATTTGAACCTTCAAACAAATATTTACATAAATATATGTAAAAATATATATATATTTATTTCACTTTATCCATATCTAGAATTATATATGATGATGTACATAAGCAAGTCAATTATTTCTAACAACAAACGACAGAGTGACCATCTGAGAACAAGCTTCTTGATCCCCTTCAGTTTAGATTTAACCCTCAACACTCCACAGAAACTGCTCTCCTTTACAGACAAAGCTAAAACCAATAAAAACGATTCTGTACTCCTACTCCTGGACCTCTCTGCTGCCTTTAATATGGTTGACCACCCCCTCCTCCTCAAAAAACTCTACCCCTTTGGTCTAAACGACTATAATTTTTGCTGCTTCTCATCCTACCTATACCACCCCACCTTCAGTGTCACTTACAATTCTACTCCCTCTTCTCTTCCTTTCTCTGTTTTCCCAAGGTTCTGTTCTTGGACCTCTCCTATTCTCAGTCTACACCTCCTCCCTGGGTCAGTTGACTGCCTCCGATGGCTTTCAATATCATTTTTAAAGCGGTGTTCCACCCTTTCAGGGGGGAGGGGGGTGCAGATACCTGTATAATACAGGTATCTGCCCCGCCCATATTCGAGGATGCCCGCCCATATCCGAGGGTTCCCGTTGTGTCTTGGCAAACACAGTTCTCAGGACACAACGGGGACCAATAAAGACGTGCAGCGCGACTCGCGCATGCGCAGTAGGGAACCAGGCAGTGAAGCCGCAAGCTTCGCTTCCTGGTTCCCTGACAGAGGATGGCGGCAGGGCAGCCGAAAGACGAGCGGTCGCTCGTCATCTTCTGCCTACACCGCTGGAACCTGGAACAGGTAAGTGTTTATTTATTAAAAGTCAGCAGCTGCAGTATTTGTAGCTGCTGACTTTTAATATTTTTGGTGCGGGTGGAACTCCGCTTTAAGCTGACGACACCCAAATCTATCTCTCTACCCCTCAGCTCACAGCATCAGTCTCCTCATGCATCACCAACTTACTAACAGACATATCAGCCTGGATGTCACACCACTTCCTCAAACTCAAGCTATCCAAAACGATCTCATAATATTTCCTCGCCCATGTGCCTCTTCCCCTGATTTCTCTGTCAAAATCAACGGCACAACTATAAACCCACCCCTGCATGCCAAGGTCCTAGGTCCCATTTCCATTCACTGTCCACAACTTGCCGCCTCAACCTCTGAAACATTTTCAAGAAACGCCCCTTTCTAACCAATAACGCCACAAAGCTTCTAATTCACTCCCTGGTCACCTGCTACTACATTCTCATTGGCTTACCCTTACATAGGCCACCCCCCCTTCAGTCCATCATGAATGGTGCTGCCAGACTCATCCACCTTACAAACCACTCAGTGTCTGCTACCCCTCTCTGGCAATTCCTCCATTGATTTCCACTCACCCAATTAGTTAAATTCAAATTACTAACAATAACTTACAAAGCCACCCACAACTCAGCTCACATATATATCACTATCCTAGTCTCAAAATACCAACCACATTGTTCTCTTTGTTCCTCCCAAGACCTCCTGCTCTCTAGCTCTCTTGTAACCTCCTCCCTTGCTCGCCTCCAGGACTTTTCCCGAGCCTCTCATATCCTTTAAAACTCCCTACGCCAATCTGTCTGACTCTCACCTACTCTGTTTGCTTTTAGACAATCCCTGAAAACTCCTCTCTGCAGAGAAGCCTAGCCTGCCCAAAACTAACAACTGTACTTTTATTTTCTCCATTAGCCCATCCCCCCACAGTTATTACTTTTTGTATCACTTGACCCTCCTGCCTAGATTGTAAGCTCTAACAAGCAGGGTCCTCTGATTCCTACTGTATTGAATTGTATTCTAATTGTACTGCCTGTCCTCAAGTTGTAACGAGCTGTGCAAATTGTTGGCACTATATAAATCCTATAGCAACAAAGCCTGGGGAATGCCCAGGAAATCACCCAAGCCTACTTACCAACCAGCTCGCAGACAACCAAATTAAGCTGTCTAACAGTATGCGTTAAAAACAGGGGTTTAGTCCGCACGCATTTGCAAACGCATGAGTGAGCCACAGAGCCACGTCACGGCACCCTGGTATCTGTGGTCCTAACACTAAACTATAAGTGTCCCCACAATGGAGGCCCATGCACTATATAAATCCTGTATAGTAATAATAATAATAATAAATGTGTTCCTGGGGGGGCAGTAGTCCTTAAATGTACAGAAACCCTCCTATTACCCCCTCGCATCCACATCCTATTATTGTGTGACCAATACCATCCAAATAATTCTGACTTTCATTTCCCAAAGTTATTCATCTACAAGGATACCTGTATAACTCAAATGATGGCACCAATGAGGATGGAGGAGGACCGAAGTCACATGACTGAGAAGATACTAAACCTCACCCTGGAGATCATCTACCTGCTGACCGGAGAGGTGAGGAGGATTCTGGGAAGTCAAATGACATCACTCATATCTCTATTAATAAAACACATACCTGACGAGGATTCTGGGAGGTCACATGACATCACTCTTATCTCTATTAATAAAACACAGACCTGACCGGAGAGGGGAGGAGGATTCTGGAAGGTCACATGACATCACTCTTATCTCTATTAATAAAACACAGACCTGACCAGAGAGATAAGGAGGATTCTGGGATTCTAACATGATACTCTTATTGGTTCCTCAATACAGAGATTTCCTCTTGTGAAGTCAGGTGATCATATGACCATCACAGTGCCTCCATGTGACTCCCTAAAACCTGAGAGACACAACATGCAGAAGATTCTAGAAGTCACCAAGAAGATGATGGAGCTGCTGACAGGAGAGGTGAGCGGTGCTGGGAATTCTGGGACATTTTCCAGTAACAGACAAGGGATGTGTCTGGATGGTGACTGTATCATTGTGTGTGTCAGGTTCCTATAAGGTGTCAGGATGTCGCTGTCTATTTCTCCATGGAGGAGTGGGAGTATTTAGAAGGACACAAGGATCTCTACAAGGACGTCACGATGGACAATCAGCAGTATTTGAGTTTTGTGAAGAATGTAAGGAAGGAATTTCCCCAGAATGAGATGATATTGAACCTCACCCTGGAGATCCTCAGCCTGCTGACTGGAGAGGTGAGTGTAATGAAGGGGTTAAATCTGAACCCGCTGTACACTAGAATGTATTCAGAGTTGTGACAGACTTAGCCAGGACAGAGGCTTTTGGAGGGGACTGAATGCTAGCCTCTTGCCTACCGATCATGGGCCCTGGTATTTGGGGGAACGGTGCTTTTTGTGAGCTGTATGCCTGGGGACCCTTGAGGTGGTGTTACTTTGGATTCAGGTCCATATCCCCCCAAGACGCACAGACTCTGGGAACACTGTATATGCCATATTAGAAATAGTAACTGATTCATACTGTTGGGACACATACTGTTAAATGCTAATGTAATCAACTCCATCCACCTGTCTGTTGTCTTCTATAATGTAAATGAGTCTAGTCTAGCTTGCCACAGCTTCTAATAGTATTTCACCCATTGTTGTTTGTGCTAATTAACCTTGCTATTGTATGAAGGAGTTCTGTGTTGAGGTTTATGATGATGTATATTCTACTGTGTGAAGCTCGGTGACAACAAGTCTGACCTGTAGTGAAATCCTGATTAATCATAATAATGCTCAGGAGGGCACAGAGTCACATCGGCTGCTTTAAGGGATTAGTTAATTAGCTCATGTTAATTCTGTTTATGGTTACAGTTGTATTGTTAGAGTAATATGAACAGGAGGTAGGAACCTCCTCCTCTTTAACTGTATATAAGACTTGTATTTTGGTTCTAATAAAAAGAGTCCATGTTCAGCAACTAAACAAGTATCGTCTTGTTGTGTGCTTGTGAGCGGTTGGGATATCTGATATCTATATTCAGACTGGGAGGAAGTGGTATATGACGAAAGCACTCAAGCAGAGTGTGAGACGTTTCGTTACAAGAGTCACTTTAAGTCTTCTGATGTTCTGCTAATCAATAACAACATCCACACAAGTACTATGAATACATGAAGTGTACGTACTCTATGATATTTGGTTATAGCACAAGATGGCGAGATTGGTTAAGACAACAATTTCAGGTTTAGTCCAATCAGTGACCCATTCTTACTAGCATACCACGCCCACTGACAACTAAATCCATGGGTAACATTTCCTGGTGTGTCGGTGAGCCTTACTAGTAAAACATTAGTGGCTCCATTATATGACTTCTAGGAGGAACTATGAATCTGACCACATTGTAATCATATCATTGGATGGCGATGTCTGGTCTTTGCTGAATTGGGGACATTGTTGCCAATCCCTGGAGAATAAATATAGAGACGAGGGATTATGGGAGAGCGGAGCCATTTTAAAGAGGAGCTCCAGGCTCCTTCAGATAAAAATACAAGTCAGAGGCTACAAATACTGTATAAATACTGTAGCTGCTGACTTTTAATATTAGGACACTTACTTCTCCACCAATCCAGCAGTGTCTTCACCCGAGTCGATTTTATAATCGGCTCTTGGGTACTGCAGCTGCCATCTGGGCTTAGGGAATTTGGCAGTGAAGCCTTGCACCTTTATAGCCAGTTCCCTACTGCGCATGCATGAAGCACGCTGCGCTTTGTGAATAGCTCAGCAGTGGGGGAGGGAGGAGGGGGGGCGATCTTCTGGCTAACTTTGCCGTGGCTAAGTTAGCCTGAAGTGGGAGTGGGTACCTGTCAAAACTGGGTATCTGCTCACCCGAAAGGTGCCAAATGTGGCAGCTGAGGGGGGAGGAGGCAAACAAGCAGAGCTTCCCCTTTTGGGTAGAGCTCCACTTTAATGCATGGGCACTGCCCAGGGGTCCCTTGATAATCTTGCAATACATCATACCAATATTCAGGGACAGTCAGTCAAGCTTTTTACTAAGCTATCCCAGGATGGCCGTGTCACAGAATCTGGTCTGCGGATACAGCAGCAGCCTATCACTGGGCTAAATCTACAAACAGAATGACATCTCCCCACTACTTTCCAGGAGTTAAGAAAGAACCCCGAGGAGGAGCATCTTACTACTACTGCTGCGGTTTGTGTGGTTGGGATGGGTACAGCTCCGATCCCCACCGGAACTCCTCTCCTATTCATCCCATGTGATCGGAGCAGTACACATCCCGACCTCATGAGCAACAGCAATAGTAAGATGCTCCACCTCAGGGTTCTTCCTTAACCCCTACAAAGCACCAAAACTGTGGGAGGGAGAAATGGGGGTGTACGGGGAAGAGATATTATTCCAATTGTAGATTTAGCCCAGTGACAGGCTGCCAGAACAGGTAAGATCTGTGACAGCAGCTTCCCTGTGCTGCTCAGCTTGAGGAGACCATCTCTGTATTAAACATTACTGCACTCTATACTGCGCCCTCCTACCACCACTTGTACTGTGCACTCCTGACCATCCCCCCATATTGTGCTCTCTTGCCCCCTGTACTGTGCTCTCCTGGCCCCTGTAATATGCCCTCCTGACCCCCTGTACTGTATTCCCCACTCCCGCCTTTACTGAGCTCTTCTGCCCCTGTACTGTGCCCTCCCACCCCAATATTTACTATGCACTCCTATACCCCATATTGTACCCTCCTGCCCCTCTGCCCTCCTGACCCACCTGTATTATGCCCTCATGCTCCCGTATTGTGCCCTCCCCCCTCTGTACTATGCACTCCTGACCCGCCTGTATTCTGTTCTCCTGCCCCCCGTATTGTGCCCTCCTCTCCCTCTGTACTATGCACTCCTGCTCCCTATACTGTGCCCTCCTGTCCCTCCTATATTATGCTCTCCTGCCCCTGTACTGTGCCACCCTTCCCCTCTGTACTATTCATTCTTGCCCCCCATACTGTGCCCCCTGACCCTCCTGTATTATGCTCTCCTGCCCCTGTACTGTGCCCTCATGTACACCATGTACTGTGTCCTCCCGCACCCCCCCTCATACTGCGCCCTCCTATCCCCCTGTACTGTGCCCTCCTGCACCCCCTGAACTGTAACTTACTGCCCCCCCCCCGTACTGTGCCCTTATTCTCTCCCCTGTGCTCTGTGTTGATTAGTCTTTGATTTATGACATGTATTCTCATTGTTTAAAATCTATCATAATGAAAGTACTAATACATATGTGTTTACTTCTATCAACTATTTATACTTTAATTTGAGTAAATTAGTGCAGGCTGGTAGGGGCCCCAGTACATTACTTTTCCCAGAGGCCCATGATGATATTAAGACATCACTGTGGAGGGTTGATATTTATTTTTGTATAACACAGAACTGTACAGTAATAACGAAGAAATCTACTGATAATGAGACAAGAAGAAGATCTCATTATAGGACCACAAGATCTTCGAGAATCCAGAATCCCATCACCATCCCACCACCTCCATCCCTCATCCCTACAAGACACAACACACAGAAGATTCTAGAAGTCACCAAGAAGATGATGGAGCTGCTGACAGGAGAGGTGAGCGGTGCTGGGAATTCTGGGACATTATCCAGTAACAGACAAGGGATGTGTCTCGATGGTGACTGTATCATTGTGTGTGTCAGGTTCCTATAAGGTGTCAGGATGTCACTGTCTATTTCTCCATGGAGGAGTGGGAGTATTTAGAAGGACACAAGGATCTCTACAAGGACGTCATGATGGAGAATCATCCGCCCCTCACATCACCGGGTAAGAGGAGATCTTATTGTGAAGGAGAGAGCAGTACGGAGGGTCCACCTAGATCCCCCATCATCTGATGACCAGAAACAATGTATTCAGTCTCAGGAGATGGGAGGCAGCGCTGTGGGACCTCTGAAACTTTTTTGATGTGAGCATTTAGGTTACCACTTATTATTAATATTATGAGTTCTGACTCATAAGCCACGTACACACACGATCAGACTTTTAGGCCGGGGCGGGGCGACATTGACACCTCGCTAGCCCCGTCACCTGGTATGGATTTAAAGGGGAATCCCTACGCCAAAAAAACGGCGTGGGGGTCCCCCCAAATCCATATCAGACCCTTATCCGAGCACGCAGCCTGGCCGGTCAGGAAAGGGGGTGGGGATGAGCGAGCAACCCCCCCCCTCTCCTGAGCCATACCAGGCCGCGTGCCCTCAACATGGGGGGTGCCCTGGGGAAAGCATCTTGTCCCCATGTTGATGAGGACAAGGGCCTCTCCCCGACAACCCTGGCTTTATTGCACAGCTCCGGGTGGCTTCTTCCGTCTTGGGGGGGGGGGTCTTCTCGCCAGACTCCTCTGCTATCTTCTGCTAGCTCTTTTACTAATGGAGGAGCCTGGCTTTCTCCTTCTTCGCCGCCATCGTCTGGGGGTCTTGTTCCGACTTCGGGGGTCTTGTGCCGCTCTTCGGTTCTTCTTGCCGGGCCTCTACTATCTTCTTCCAGCTCTTTTACTAGCGGTGGCCCGGGCTTCTGTCAATGTCGCCTTCTGCTTCTTGTTCTTGTTCTTCTTCCGATGTTGACTCGTCGCTGTCTCCTCTTCTAATGGCTCAGACGTGTTGCGCTGCCAGTTATATAGGGACAAGGGGCGGGGCCACCGGCTCATGTCACATGGTGACCCCGCCCCATATGATGTCACAGTCCCAGCATCCTCCGGGACTGTGACATCATAAGGGGGCGGGGCCACCATGTGACATGAGCCATGATTCTGATGAGCCCACAGACCCCGACAACCAACGGCCAGGGTTGTCGGGAAGAGGCCCTTTCCCCAGGGCACTCCCCATGTTTATGGCACACGGCCTGGTACAGCTCAGGAGGGGGGGCGCTCGCTCGTCCCCACCCCTTTCCTGACGGCCGGGCTGCGTGCTCGGATAAGGGTCTGATATGGATTTGGGGGGGAACCCCCACGCCGGTTTTTTTGGCATAAGGATTCCCCTTTAAATCCATACCAGGTGACAGGGCTAGCGAGGTGTCAATGTCGCCGATCGAGGCGGCGGCGGCGGCGGCATTGACTGCCTTCGCTGGTTTCGTCTGCCTGGAGTCACGTTCAAAATGAATGGACTTTACGACGCGTGTCGGCAAGTCCGTTCGTTTCAAAAGTCCCGCGGACTAGCACACAGACTCGGGAGTCCGGCGGACAATTTTAAGTCAAAACTTCAAACTAAGTCCGCCGGACTGTTGGGAACGAAAAGTCTGCCGGAGCCCCACACACGGTCGGATTGTCCGGCGGAAAGTCTGATCGTGTGTACGCGGCATTACACTATATACTCTGTTGTACACTACATACCCCTGACCTCTGCACTATATACTCTGTTGTACATTACATCATTCCGATACTATATAGTCCTATCTGTTGTATCTTATATAATATGTGGTACATTACATAGTCCTGACTTCTGCTCTCTCCCCTCTACCCACTGCTATATATACACATAATATGTATTCTCTTTTGTTACACCCATTTTCTACCAGCTGGACATTTTATATCTGATGATTTGATTGGAGCATAGACTTTTACATGTTGATAATAATGTAATAACATCCTCAAACTTTGGAACCTTAAACAGAAAGTGATAATGAGGGAGGAGTCAACAACCCAATGATGGTGGTCTTTAGGATCAGTCCAGTCTTCATCTTGGTTGTTCTCCCCCCATCCTCACTCTCTGATCTCTGGTGGGGCTCAGCCCCGCTGTTATTCATGACTAAATCATGGACTAAATAAGGAAGTGCAGAACTTCTTGTGTTGGGAAGATGGCAATGAGTGATAGAGGGGGAGGGGACACTCGTCCTATAATCCCCTCATCACTGTCACTCCTATAAGACAGTTCTCGTTGTTTCCTCACTCTCTGACTAAGGTCCATGAATAAAGAAATGAACTGGTAGGAGATCAGAGGACCCATTTACTAGTTACCTTGAGGGGGGAATTGTAAGATCCTCAGAGACAAAGCTGCCTGATGTGGGCGGAGTCCTGGTTTAGGGGAACCAATCTGCTCATGTCTAGTAATCTTTTTATTTCTATTTTAGTAGATGGACGGGAGATGAGGAAAACCTCAGAGGATTGTCTCACTTTGTCTCCAGACTATAAAGTAGAAGATGAGGACATCACACAGTATAGTCCAGGAGAAAACCCGACTACCTCAAATGTCCATCCGGCACCACACAGTGTAGATGGACCATCGTATTCCTCTTATCCTGAGGAACCTCAGACTGTGAGGGACGGTGCCGTCCTTCCAACAGAGAAGAGGTTTTCCTGTCCTGAGTGCGGGAAGTGTTTCCGTTATAAATCCCATCTTAATGTGCATGAAAGATCTCACACAGGAGAGAAGCCGTATTCCTGTCCTGAGTGCGGGAAATGTTTTTCAGAGAAGTCTAGTCTTTACAAACATCAGAGATTTCACACAGGGGAGAAGCCATTTTCTTGTACTGATTGCGGGAAGTGTTTCTGTTCTAAATCCCATCTTAATGTGCATAAAAGAACTCACATGGCGGAAAAGCCGTATTCCTGTCCTGAGTGCGGGAAATGTTTTTCAGGGAAGTCCAGTCTTTACACACATCAGAGATCTCACACAGGAGAAAAGCCGTATTGCTGTTCCGAGTGTGGGAAAGGTTTTTCACAGAGAGCAGCTCTTTACAAACATCAGAGATCTCACACTGGGGAGAAGCCATATTCCTGTCCTGAGTGTGGGAAATGTTTTTCAGTGAAGTCCCTTCTTTACAAACATCAGAGATCTCACACTGGGGAGAAGCCATATTCCTGTCCTGAGTGCGGGAAATGTTTTTCACATAAGCAAAATCTTTACACACATCAGAGATCTCACACTGGGGAGAAGTCGTATTCCTGTCCTGAGTGCGGGAAATGTTTTTCACAGAGAGCAGCGCTTTACACACATCAGAGATCTCACACGGGGGAGAAGCCACATTCCTGTCCTGAGTGCGGGAAATGTTTTTCACAGAAGTCTCATCTTTCCAGACATCAGAGATCTCACACGGGAGAGAAGCCGTATTCCTGTCCTGAGTGCGGGAAATGTTTTTCAGTGAAGTCCAGTCTTTTGACACATCAGAGATCCCACACGGGGGAGAAGCCATATTTTTGTCCTGAGTGCGGGAAATGTTTTTCAAGGAAGTCCAATTTTAACAGACATCAGAGATCTCACACAAAGCCGTATTCCTGTCCTGAGTGCGGGAAATGTTTTTCAGTGAAGTCCAGTCTTTTGACACATCGGAGGACTCACACGGGGGAGAATCCGTATTCCTGTGCTGAGTGTGGGAAATGTTTTTCACATACGTCTGATCTTTCCAAACATCAGAGATCTCACACAGAGGAGAAGCCGTATTCCTGTCCTGAGTGCGGGAAATGTTTTTCACATATGGCTCATCTTTCCAAACATCAGAGATCTCACACGGGGGAGAAGCCATATTCCTGTCCTGAGTGTGGGAAATGTTTTTCACAGAAGTCTCATCTTAACAGACATCAGAGATCTCACACGGGGGAGGAGTCGTATCCCTGTCCTGAGTGCGGGAAATGTTTTTCACAGAAGTCCAATCTTTACAGACATCAGATATCTCACACGGAGAATACACTTTCCTGTGCTGAGTGAGGGAATTGTTCCTCACTGAAGTCCTGTCTTCCTGTACATCAGGGATCCCACACAACCCTCGAGGTGTATTAGTGCCTTGAGTGTGGGAAATGTCTTCTATATGAATGTTGCTGGACATCACAGCTCTCATGTGGGGAAGAAGCACACCCTGATATACACCTCAGATATACTCCATGGCTGATCTTCATCATGTAAGAAACAGTTCCAGGGGTGTGGAAATTAAAAAAAAAAAATAAATACTGGTCCAAGGGACTAAATCAGGGTTCCAATCTCCTTGTTCTGTTAAAATATAAAATGATTATAACCAAAACCGTATATAAATCTGAGGTGCTTTTAGGAATGTTGGGGCTTTTAGAACTTGGGTGCTCAGTACAAGCGCATGCTGAACAGACAAATCATAGTCCGGTGTCTGCTCTGTTAACCACTTCAGCCCCGGAAGGATTTGTCCCCTTAATGACCGGGACATTTTTTGCGATACCCCACTGCGTCGCTTTAACTGACAATTGTGCTGTCGTGCGACGCTGCACCCAAACAAAATTGATGTCCTTTTTTCCCCACAAACAGAGCTTTCTTTTGGTGGTATTTGATCACCTCTGCGTTTTTTTATTTTTTGTGCTATAAACAAAAAAAAGCGGCAATTTTGAAAAAAAAAGTAATATTTTTTTACTTTTTGCTATAATAAATATCACCAAAGAATTTGAAAAAAAATATTTATTCCTCAGTTTAGGCTGATTTGTTTACCAAAAATATGTAGAATACATATCTCATTAAGCGTATATTGAAGGGGTTAACACTGGGGGGCGATCAAGGGGTTAAATGAGTGTCTTAGGGAGTGTTTCTAACTGTGGGGGTATAAGACTGCCTGGAGGAGGAGACACATCACTGTTCCTAAGCAGTAGGAACAACAGATTTGTCTCTCCTCCCCTGACAGAACGGAGATCTGTCTGTTTACATTGAAAGACCTCCATTCTGTCTCTCTCAGGAGTGATCGCGGGTGCCTGGTGGACATTGCGACCGACAGGCATGCGCATCCAGTCCCTCGTCGCGCCCCTAGTGCTCTTAAAGTGGTCAGCGTAAAGCTACGACGGCTCTCCCAGGGGAGCCAACCTGCCGCAGTATAACTGCGGCGGCTGGTCCTCAAATGGTTAAAGGAAAAGTTCACCTTTTTATAAAAAATAATAAATGCACATTTTCTGCAGGTAGAATATTTTTTATTTCCTTTTTTTTTTTTTTTTTTTTTTAGGAGCATTGAAAGCATTGCAGCCATGATGTTCTGATAGCTGGTGCGATGCAGGACTCCTGCAGACTGTCTGTGTAATCTCTCTGCCTGTACATCATACGGAAGGTAGTTACAGTGACAGGAATAACCAATTATCTACCAGATTCAAAAAAGGAAGTGGAAGTGCTGCCCCACCTGGACGGCACTTTTCTTTGGACCCTCTAGGGGGGGCATTTATCACCCCCGCGGTTTTAACTGTACAGGGACGCCATCTTGGAAGCTACATTAAGGGTTTATTCCTTCCCCTTGTTCCCACCCCGGGTGGTCTGTATTGTGACCACATAACCATGGAGGCTGTATGTTTGTCTCCTGACCAATAGGGAGAGGTAGTTGTACTTGTTTGGACAAGCAAGTCTTTCTATCTGCCCTACACTGAAGTTCCAGGACTAAGGGTCCAGCTGCACCCACGACCATTTGTCATTTTCATCTCATGTCGAGTGTTCGCTCCACCGCTAGTGGTAACTGTACCATATCTCTACTTACTCTCTACCCCTGATGAAGGTTTTTTACCAAAGAAACTGGAAACGCGTCGGGTCTCGGGGCACCTACCTAAGCTTAACCACTTTCAGACGGACCAATTTGCAGCCAAAGGACCAGGCCCCTTTTTGCGATTCGGCACTGCGCCGCTTTAACTGACAATTGCGCGGTCGTGCGACGTGGCTCCCAAACTAAATTTAGGTCCTTTTTTTCCCACAAATAGAGCTTTCTTTTGGTGGTATTTGATCGCCCCTGCGGTTTTAATTTTTTGCGCTATAAACAAAAAAGAGCGACAATTTTGAAAAAACGCATTCTTTTTTATTTTTTGCTATAATAAATATCCCCCAAAAATATATAAATTAAAAACATTTTTTTTCCTCAGTTTAGGCTGATAAGTATTCCTCTACATATTTTTGGTAAAAAAAATCGCAATAAGCGATTATTGATTGGTTTGCGCAGAAGTTATAGCGTTTACAAGATAGGGGATAGTTTTATAGCATTTTTATTAATAATTTTTTTTTATTAGTAATGGCAGCAATTAGCGATTTTTTTTTTATTGTGACTGCGACATTATGGCGGACACATCGGACATTTTTGACACATTTTTGGGACCATTGTCATTTATACAGCAATCAATGCTATTTAAATGCGTTGATTCCTGTGTAAATGACACTGGCAGTGAAGGGGTTAACCACTAGGTGGCAGTGTAGGGGTTAAGTGTGCCTAGGGGTGTGTTTCTTACTGTGGGGGGGGGCGTGGCTGTCAGCTAGTGAATGCTGATCTCTGCTGCAATCACAGGGAGCAGAGATTGGCCTCACTAGTTGCTAGGCAGAACGGGGAGATGCTGTTTATTTCCGCATCTCCTCGTTCAGCCTTCCAGTGAGACGATCGCGGGTATCCCCGCGGCGATAGAGTCCGCGGGACCCGCGACCGGCCTCACGGGGGTCCCGACCGGCGCGAGCCGCTCGCGGCGTGCGCCCGATGGCACGGCGGCATCTTAAAGGGGACGTACCTGTACGCCCTTATGCCTGTCCGTGCCATTCTGTCTACGTACATCGTCGTGCGCCGGTCGGCAAGCGGTTTAGTGCTACTTGTTACTAGTTTCATGTGTTTTATGTGTTTTTTGTGTTTTTGGTAATTATCTACCAGAGAGCTCAGCAGCGGTGTGGGAGTTCATTGAAAACTACAAGCCGACATCGGCAAAGGACAGAACTCT
Organism: Lithobates sylvaticus; assembly: GCA_028564925.1. Lineage (NCBI taxonomy): Eukaryota > Metazoa > Chordata > Amphibia > Anura > Ranidae > Lithobates > Lithobates sylvaticus. The sequence goes on from CM053028.1 coordinate 581,987,201, forward strand.
GTGAATGAATGGCACGGCCGCGCTCTTTTCATAAAGTGACAGCCGGTACGGGGAACTTCTCCCCGCACTGCTGTCACACAGAGGACTCGAATCGCTGAGCCGCTGCAGGAACATGTAACATGTTCCCGAAGATGAACTTATCCTTTAACCCTTTCACTGGCAGAGCCGCTTTTTGAATTTTTTTTGTCCACATGGGTAAAAAAATTTTTTAGGCCTGAAGATTATATAAATACCTAAAACATTATATATTTTCTTAAAGCACACACCCTAGAGAATAAAATAGTGGTAGTTCCAATTTTTTATGTCACACGATATTACCGCAAAAGTCTATGAAATGCCTTATTTCCGTAATCCGTAAAAAAAATACATAAAAGTTAATTTCAGGGGACACAAAAACACAATAAATAACCTGATTTTTCTTTTGTAAAATATAAAAGCCGAGGTTGCACCGAGTAAATAGATACCTAACATGTCACATCTTAAATTTGCACCTGTGAAATGATGACAACCTTCAATACCCTATATTTTCTGTAGGTGATGCTTTAAGAGCCCCCTATAGGTCATCAGTTCAGTGTTATGGAGGAGGTCTGGTGCTAGAATTATTGCTCTCATTTTATTTTGCACGGCGATATGTAACATATTTATCGCAATCAACATTTTCAGGCGTAGGCGCTCCAACGTGTGCGTTTATGTTGGTAAGTGTGTATATATGGGGGTGCATCACGTTTTTTGGGGGTGGATTTTATGTGCTTGGGTGTAACTTTAATTTTTTACAAGTAAAAAAAAAATGTTTCTTTTACTTAACTTTTTTTTTTTCATGCACATGTCTATTATGCCGCTAATCTTTATAACTCATGACCAGCTGACTGTGTAAGCTACTTTGACACCGCCATTTATCACCGTCTCCTTGCTATGTCCCCCAAGTGTTGTGTAAGTGGCACAGATGATAATTTACAATGTTATACAATTATGAGATTGCTATGTATTTATATTCTGTATGTTTTTTTTAGTTAGGCTGGTTTTCTTTGTTGCCAAGGAATAAAAGGTCCTGAGGAAGCTTATTGATATGAAATGCGTCAACTTCTTGGACAATTCAGCAAAGCTAAATGAGTCATTATGAATCTATGGCCTAATGTTTGATGGATTTGTTCCTATGTGTTTTTTACACATCATTTTAATATTTGTAAGAAAGATTTATATTTTATGTAATTTTTATGTTTGGGCTTTTTTCGTACCAATAAAATCTGACATACAAGGTTATTTTTGAAATGATATATATATAATGGATGTGGTATATTTATGGTCACTAGATGGAGCTGTCTATCATAGGAAATCACTTTGCTACATTTGCGAACGAGCAGGCTTGCTCACACATGGAGTAAAGTCCGTTCATTTTGAACATGACTCGAGGTACGAAGGGACTAGAGATGGAAGTCAATCTCGCCGCTTTGATCGGCGAGATTGACACCTTGCGAGCCCCGTCGCCTGGTATGGATTTTGAGTGTAACCCCCTATGCCGAAAAAACAGCGTGGGGTCCCCCCAAAGTCCATACCAGACCCTTATCCGAGCATGCAGCCCGGCCGGTCAGGAAAGGGGATGGGGACGAGCGAGCGCCCCCCCCCCCGAGCCGTACCAGGCCGCATGCCCTCAACATGGGGGTGGGTTCTTTGGGGGTGGGGGGCGCCCTGCGGCCCCCCCACCCCAAAGCACCTTGTCCCCATGTTGATGAGGACAACGGCATCTTCCCGACAACCCTGGCCGTTGGTTGTCGGGGTCTGTGGGCGGGGGGCTTATCGCAATCCGCCCCTTATAGCGTTACAGTCCCGGGGCATGCTGGGACTGTGATGCCATAAGTGGCGGCGGCGCCGCGTGACCCCACCCCTTATGCCTATAAAAGTCGACTCCCAGCGTATCCACTGCATTACAGCGGGAGAGAGCATCGTGTCAACATCGGAAGAAGAAGGCGACGGCGATGGCGACGACGAACCAGAAGCCCAGGCCAACGCTAGTAAAAGAGCTGAAAGAAGATAGCGGAGGAGCCTAGCAGGAGAAGAGGCCGGAAAGCGCGGAGAGACCCCCGAAGTCGGAAGAAGACCCCCAGAGTTGCCTAATAAACTACTTTAAAAACCTGTCTAGTGTGTTTTTTTTTTATTGACTTTTTTCCCTAGGTGAATGGGTAGGGGTACCATGAAATGAACAGACTTGCCCACACACGGAGGAAAGTCCGTTCATTTAGAACGTGACTCCAGGTAGACGGGACTAGCAAAGGAGGTGAATGCCGCCGCCTCGATCGGCGACATTGACACCTCGCTAGCCCCGTCACCTGGTATGGATTTAAAGGGGAATCCCTGCGCCGAAAAAACGGCGTGGGGGTCCCCCCCAGGTCGATATCAGACCCTTATCCGAGCACGCAGCCTGGCCGGTCAGGAAAGGGGGTGGGGACGAGCAAACGCCCCCCTCCTGAGCCAAACCAGGCCGCGTGCCCTCAACATGGGGGGTGCCCTGCGGCCCCCCACCCCAAAGCACCTTGTCCCCATGTTGATGAGGACAAGGGCCTCTTCCCGACAACTCTGGCCATTGGTTGTCGGGGTCTGCGGGCGGGGGGCTTATCAGAATCCGGGAGCCCCTTTAATAAGGGGGCCCCCCGATACCGGCCCCCCACCCTATGTGAATGAGTATGGGGTACGATGTACCCCTACCCATTCACCTAAGGAAAAAAGTGTAAAAACTACACAATTTTTAAAAATACTTTTATTGCACAGCTCCGGGGGTCTTCTTCCACTTGGGGGTCTTCCCTCCAGACTCCTCCGCTATCGTCTGTTCTTTTACTAGCTTTTTCACTAGCGAAGGAGCCCAGCTTTCATCTTCGTCGCCGCCGCCGCCTGGGGGTTTTGTTCCGTCTTCGGGGGTCTCTTCTGTTCTTTTTGTCGGGCCTCCGCTTTCTTCTTCCAGCTCTTTTATGGGCGGTGGCCCGGGCTTGTGTTGCTGTCGCTGTCGCCTTCTGCTTCTTGTTCTTCTTTCTTCATCCGATGTTGACACTGCTGGACTACTAGTAGTCTGCTTCTGCTTCTTGTTCTTCTTTCTTCATCCGATGTTGACACTGCCGGACTACTGGGTAGTCGTTAGGCTGCTCCAGCAGAAACGTGCAGTTATCAAGCATATAGAAGGTTGAGTTCCATTGCGTCGGGCAGTCACAAATAAGACGTCTGACCGGCAGATTGTGTCGCTGCTGAATGTCAGCAAGGCGAGCCATGGCCGTGTAAGATCTTCTGAAATGGGCCGATATTTTCCTTGCCTGCCGCAAGATGTCCTGGACCCCAGGGTATTTGACAACAAATCGCTGCACGACCAAGTTTAAGACATGTGCCATGAATGGCACATATGTAATTTTGCCCTGTTTCAACGCGCTAAGCAGATTGGCACCGTTTTCGCACACCACTTTACTTTACTTTGTGGTGTTCCAATGGCCACAAATTTTCGAAAGGCCTCTGAGTCCACCAGTTTATATGGCAGTAGTTGGCGGGCTATCAGTTCTGACAAGCCAGCGGTCAACCGTTGGGCAAGAGGGTTATCCGGCATCATCATTTTTTTACGCTCGAACATTTGGCCCACGGAAGCCTGCCTTTTTCCAGAAAAATGTGAGGACGGCATGATGGAAGGTGGAGTGGAGGACAATTCTGAGGAGAGAGGAGAAGGAGAAGTAGAAGAGGCTGGACGGTGAGAGCCTGGAGTGTGGCTTTGTGGGTTCTGATGGCGTTGCTCCCATTGGGCTCGGTGATGGCAGCTCATGTGCCTTTTTAAGGCGGTCGTCCCCAGGGGAGTGTTGGGCTTACCGCGACTTATGCGTTGACTGCAAAGGCTGCAGATGGCAACACTATTGTCAGCAGAAGACACGTTAAAAAAAGCCCACACTGCGGAGCCATGTGCCGGTGTCCTGGGAGCACCAGATGTGACCGTACATGGTTGATGCCTCACTCCTGATACATTAGCAGTCTGGTTTGTCCCTTCTGTGCAATGTATTCTGCCTGCTTCTCCTCCCTATCTGCTGGTCCATCTGTCCCTCTGAACTCCCCTCCTCTTCCTCTCTTGTGGGCACCCACATGATGTCCCTAGACACGTCATCATCGACATCACCTTCCCCACTGCTATAATTGGAGATCTCGGAGTAGGCAGCAACAGCGGGGACCAACCTCCTTGGGCTGATCTGGGTACTGTCGTCAGACTGCTGAGTGGCGCTTGTTGCTACCTCCTCTTCCTGATCCAATGCCAAGAATGGCTGCGAATTGGAAATGTCTTGTGATGATGGATCGGAAAATAATTCCTGTGACTCAAGCGGAGGGTATATGGTGTTGGTGGTAGTGTCTTTGGGGGTGCACACAGCAGAGAGTGAAGAGGGTGCAGATCGAGAGGATGAGGAGGGTGCAGAAGAGTAAGGCTGAGTGAGCCACTCAACCAAGTCTGGTGCGTCCTTTGACGTAATCGAACACACCTTCTGCAACTACCTACTTTGGCTCAAGCCTGCTGCTCCTGCCCTACCCTTACCACCCCTGCGGAAGGGCCTACCTCTTCCTCTGCCTGTGACAAAAGTCTCTAGAGAAGTGCAGTATATGTGGAAGAAGGTATATAACACCCCGCTTCAATCTGTCGTTTTGGGGGGCCACTGGTCTATCACACCAGTTATAATACTTTTTTCTAATTGCGTTTGTCACTCTTTGTAGTATCGCTGCAGAACTGCTCAGCAGTCACAATGCTGCACAGTAGAAATGCACTATACTATGCTTTCTATATTTGAAAGTATTTTATTATATTTAGTATATTATCAGTATATTTCACCTCTATATACTGTACACCTATACCAGTCCTTAAAAGGACTTTTGTGGACCTAATAGTAGCTAGCTAGTGTATTACAGACTATCCCTGCTCCAAACGCCAACCTTTCACTACACTGAGAAATGACAGCTGCACAATCGCTGAGCACTGCACTACAATATGCTTTCTATGTTTGAAAGAAAGTATATTATCAGTGTATTTCACCTCTATATACTGTACACCTATACCAGTCCTTAAAAGGACTTTTGTGGACCTAATAGTAATAGCTAGTGATTACAGACTGACTGTCCCTGCTCCACACAGCGTCCTTTCCCTACACTGACAAAAGACAGAATGTAAAATGGCCGCCAGATCAGGTCTATTTATAAGGTAGGGGGTGTGTCCATGTGCTGAAATGTCTCAATTGGCTGTCCTGTACCCCATGATGGATGTGTCATGGGTCAATGTTCTTCACAATGTAAACGAATATGGCCACCGCGAACAGCGCCATAAGTCCACCGGTTTGGCAAATCGCGAACAAGCAAAGTTTGCCGCAAACCGACCGCCGGGCGAACCGCAAGACCATCTCTAATCGGCGCACTATACAGTAAATATCTCCTAACACGCACGTTTAGGAGATATTTACAGTACCTATATGTAAGCCTTATTATAGGCTTAACCATAGGTACAAAAACATCAGAGGAGTTTACTTTCTGTTTAAGAGGGTCTTTAAGAGCTTAGAATCTAATAGGGTGGTGGGGCAAGTGGTAGAAAGGGTTATAACTGTTGGGGTTGAGCTGATGGAATAGTTAAACGTTGGAGGGATGATAGGCTTCCCTGAAGAGATGAGTCTACCTATGATAAATGACAGGCTAAATCCACCTTGAGGCTTTCCCCACACATGGAGTGTGCCGAGTTCTTGGATAACATCTACACAGTGTTTACAGATTGGCTTTATCACCCCAACAAGCTCGCTCCAGTTCATGGATGTAATCATTGTTTGGAAGATCTCACATGTCAGGAGCCTTTCCTCTCATCCTACATGATCCCTTCTGAGGATTCTTCTATCCTTCTAAGCAAATGTATGAAATAATCGATGAGTCCTCCTTCTATGGGATCTAGAAGATCTGGAATCCCAATGCTTTATGGAGGAAGTGGATGAACCAGTTTATATATTATTTATTGTTTTAAAGCTTTTTTCACTCCAGGATTAATTATTTTATTTATATAAGCACTCAAATAGTTGCTATTACTTTGAGAGAGCTCCACCACCATTCCTATGTGAACATTACATCCTTAAAAATTATGTTTAACATCCTTTATTATGAGTGGATTGATATAAATTGTTTTGCTTTATAATATATTTTTTGCATTTTCTCACCAAAAAGATACATTTCGGGAGTTTTTAACTTAGCGATGTAAAATAGATATTATATAGAAATGGTTATTATGAGATGTTTCCCGGTGCTGCAGTTCCTCTGAACTCCACAAGATGGTGATCTTACTTCTACCCAGACAGGAAGTCTCTATGGAATACAGACAGGAAGTGATGTCCGGTACAGCAGGAAATGATCTAGAATAATTACGAAGTAGCAAGAAGACGTTGCTGGAAGTTGCAGCAGAGGAGGTAATCAGATATAATCTTATATTTAAACCCAGTAACCCCCCCCCCCCCCGTCATGTCCGTCCTCTTCCTCCATAGTCACTGTCTGTGACATCTTGTATCTCCAGCAGATGATGATACACACATATATAGTGTGGAAACCTAGATTAACCCCTTCAGGCTCAGAACATTTCCCAATTTATGCACCAGAATATTTTGGAATAAATTTTGGAGCTGTCACCTTCTTACTGGAGAGGAGATGAACATTCCTGGGTTCAGTCGGAGTGTTGTTCACTTCACTTCTAAGAAATTCTGAGGCTAAATCCAAATCCTATTAAAATAATTGGGATTCAAATCTGTCAAATTAAAAATGCCCATTTTCTGGGATAATAGGCAAGGGGGTGTCAAACAATAACATGGTGGGGGGGGGCACTGTCCTTAGGGAACATGTACCAATGCAAAAAAAGTGAAAACATAAAAAATAAAAAAACATTCAAAAAATCCAATTCCTTTAACTAACATTCCTGAGGAAGTCCTAATCCTGGGGAGTGCCTTAATCCTGGGGGATAGCCTAATCCGGGGCAGGGCTAGCACGGGGCGGCATTGACTTCCTTCGCTGTGTGTGGGGCAAGTCCGTTCATTTCGAAAGTCCCGCGGACTAGCACACAGACGGCGGGATTGTCCACCGGACTGCCGAGTCCGGCGGACAATTTTAAGTCAAAACTTACAACTTAGTCCACCGGACTTTTGGGAGGAAAAAGTCAGCCGGAAACCCCACACACGGTCGGAATGTCCGGCGGACTCTAGTCCAACGGACAATCCCGCCCCGGAAAGTCTGATTGTGTGCACGCGGCCTTACACCTGGAATGAAGGCCTTTTGATTAGAAGTTCCATGACAGTGAGTGGACTTTTATGGGCTGCTAATAAAATATATGACATCCAAGCCATGCATAGATGTCTCGGTGGTCCCTGTAGAAATTTTTATATGGACATTTGTGCATTATTAATTACAGGTTAAATCCACCTGGAGGCCTGGGGACGCTGTACAAAGTATATATGTAATAATGTGGAAGTCCATGTGCAGACATTTCAACCTATTATTATTACTATTATTATTTTACAAGATTTATAGAGCATGAACTAAAAGGAGACAGTGCAGTTACAATACAAGAGGGTTAAAGAGGTTGTAAACCTGGAAAAAAAACCTGCAAGACAAAGGCATAATGAGCTCTTATGCATCGCATGCTAGCTCATTATGAAATACTTACCTTAAAACTAAGCTGTTGCAGCGGCACCCGCACACTGTTGACATGGCCAACATTTTTCTTTGAGTTACTTAATGGTTTGCGGTCTTTGGCGCTGTGATATGACGAAGCCGCATAGAGATCGCTCCCACGCATTTGCACAGGAGTCGCCGGTCACAGCAGGGCCCTGAAGAAATGTCTCGAAAGGGTCGTTTCTTCAGAGTGAATGCATTGATGATGTAATCGGCGCTAGTGATGGACGAACTTCCGACGGGACGTTTCGCGAACATGCCCAAATGTTTGTGAACCGCAGGTTTGCGGTGGGCCCCATTGACTTTAATAACAGGCGAACCTTAAAAACCTCCAGGTCATATTTTCAGCCACAAAATACTTACTAGCTGTGCACACATAGTCCCACAACATGGACACTGACATACCAGAAGTATTAAGTGAATCTGGGATCGACAACGACAAGCATTCTTTTTTCATCTGTGAAATTTTGTCAATTGAAGGCCACGGAGGAGAGGCAAGGTCAGGCCAGGCTATGAAGGGGGTGCAGGAGATGATTGATCAGTGCCACAGTCAGGGCAGCGCAGTCCTGTGCAAGTGTCCCAGTGTGCCAACCTGTGCTTGAGCCCCTGACCCCTCCCTCTGTCCGGCCCTTACCCCCACCTATGCAGGGCTCCACTGCGGTGGTCCAGAGGTGCCAGTCCAGTGCTGATCCATTTTTCAGCCATGGTGCTGGCACTGCCTGCTGATTGGCTTCTCCGCTGCTATCTCCCTCACTGACACCAGCACTGAGATAGAGAGCACTGACACCAGCACTGAGATAGAGAGCACTGACACCAGCACCGCGATAGAGAGCACTGACACCAGCACCGTGATAGAGAGCACTGACACTAGCACCGTGATAGAGAGCACTGACACCAGCACCGCGATAGAGAGCACTGACACCAGCACCGCGATAGAGAGCACTGACACCAGCACCGCGATAGAGAGTACTGACACCAGCACCGCGATAGAGAGCACTGACACCAGCACCGAGATAGAGAGCACTGACACCAGCACCGAGATAGAGAGAATTGACACCAGCACCGAGATAGAGAGAATTGACACCAGCACCGAGATAGAGAGAACTGACACCAGCACCGAGATAGAGAGCACTGACACCAGCACCGAGATAGAGAGCACTGACATCAGCACTGACACCAGCAACTCGCTGCGGGACCCAAAAATATGACACCGCTCAACCTCTTCAAACAGGAGGGTACGGGCATATAGTACGGTGTGCTTTTTTTGTACAAGTGAGCCAAAGGTAGAAAAAAGGTCCGTGTGCTAGATTATATAAATTGTTTATAGAGTTATGCATATACATGGTCTACTGGTCACATGTGTTGAATTCCTCCGAGATCCATGCCTCATTCATTTTTAGAAATGTGAGGTAGTCAACACTGTCGTGAGCTAGGCGAGTGCGCTTATCGGTCACGATCCCCCCTGCTGCGCTGAACGTCCTTTCGGACAGGACACTGGGCGAGGGGCAAGCCAACAGTTCCATTGCAAATTGTGCAAGCTCTGGCCAGAGGTCAAGCCTGTCCACCCAGTAGTCCAGGGGTTCATCACTTCTCAGAGCGTCCACATCAGCCGTTAACCCGATGTAGTCGGACACCTGCCGGTCTAGGCGTTCCCTAATGCTGGATCCGGATGACACCTGTTGATGGGTCGGCTGAAAGAATGATCTCATATCAGAAGTAGGGATGGGCCCGGTGTTTGATTCGAACCCATGTTCGAATCGAACATTGGGCTTTCGCCCGCTCAGCGAGCCCAGAACTATTTGGGCCACTCGCATCAAATTCGTGTGATGCGAGCGGCCCGCAATGCACTGCGCCAGTTACAGTGCATTGCTGGCTGATGATTGGCCAAGCATGCACTGTGACCCGCATGCTTGGCCAATCAAAGAGCCAGTGGCGAGGAGAGCAATAATTGGCCACAGGCAGGATGCCTGTGGCCAATTATAGCTCAGGGGGTTTAGTACACACCCCACAGTATAAAAGGCCACCGCGCCGGCGGCCTCGCATATTGTATTGTCAGTGTCAGCGTGTCAGTGTTATGTGCTGCTGACTGCTGACATTATGTGCTATGATTCTGGGGGTTAGTGTGTGCGTGCTGTTAGTACAGCATTGCAGAATCACATCTGGGGGGGTGTCTTTAGTATGCCTGTGAAGGGGCGCATGTTTCCTGTGCTTAGAACTGTCCCTGCAAAAAGTGTCATTTTTGCAAGAAAAAAAGCTATTTAAAATCACTTGCGGCTAATGAATTGACGGCTCCCGTAACACAGAGAACAGTCATTCATTGAAAGCCATTCATAAAAAAAAGTCATTGATAAAAAAAGCGTGGGGGTCCCCCCAAATTCAATAACCAGGCCCTTCAGGTCTGCTATGGATATTAAGGGGGACCCCAGCCAAAAAAAATGGTGTGGGGTCCCCCTCAAAATCCATACCAGACCCTTGAGGTCTGGGATGGATTTTAAGGGGAACCCCAGCCAAAAAAAATGGCGTGGGGTCCCCCTCAAAATCCATACCAGACCCTTATCCGAGCACGCAACCTGGCAGGCTGCAGGAAAAGAGGGGGGACGAGAGCGCCCCCTCCCTCCTGAACCGTACCAGGCCACATGCCCTCAACATTGGGAGGGTGCTTTGGGGGTCTGAGACCCCCAAAGCACCTTGTCCCCATGTTGATGAGGACAAGGGCGTTATAAAAGACCTGTCAGACGCAGCGAAGCCTCACACAGCAGGAGCCTCCCATTGCGCGGAGCGGCCCAAGAAGAGACCCGGACGTCGTGATGCCGGACGAGAAGACCAGAGCAAGAAGAAGCGGATCGGAGGAAGAAGATGATGGAAGAAGAAGATGAAGAAACCAAAGAATGAAGAAAGGAAGAAGACCAGAATAAAGAAGATTTCACACAGGGGGGGGGGGGGGGCTGGGATCTGGGGGTCCCCTTGTTAAAGGGGGCTTCCAGATTCCGATAAGCCCCCCGCCCGCAGACCCCCACAACCAATGGCCAGGGTTGTGGGGAAGAGGCCCTTGTCCTCATTAACATGGGGACAAGGTGCTTTGGGGGTCTCAGACCCCCAAAGCACCCTCCCAATGTTGAGGGCATGTGGCCTGGTATGGTTCAGGAGGGAGGGGGGCCGCTCTCGTCCCCCCCTCTTTTCCTGCGGCCTGCCAGGTTGCGTGCTCGGATAAGGGTCTGGTATGGATTTTGAGGGGGACCCCACGCTATTTTTTTTTGGCTGGGGTTCCCCTTAAAATCCATCCCAGACCTCAAGGGTCTGGTATGGATTTTGAGGGGGACCCCACGCCATTTATTTTTTGGCTGGGGTCCCCCTTAATATCCATAGCAGACCTGAAGGGCCTGGTTATTGAATTTGGGGGGACCCCCACGCTTTTTTTTTTTTTTTTTATCAATGACTTTTTTTTATGAATGGCTTTCAATGAATAACTGTTCTCTGTGTTACGGGAGCCGACAATTCATTAGCCGCAAGTGATTTTAAATAGCTTGTTTTCCTGCAAAAGTGACACTTTTTGCAGGGACAGTGCTAAGCACGGGAAACATGCGCCCCTTCACAGGCATACTATAGACACCCCCCAGGTACAAAATTTAAAGGAATATTACACTTTTATTGTTTCACTTTAAGCATTATTAAAATCACTGCTCCTGAAAAAATGTCTGTTTTTTAAAAAAAAATTTGCATTGATACATGTCCCCTGGGGCAGGACCCGGGTCCCTAAACACTTTTTATGACAATAACATGCATATTAGCCTTTAAAATTAGCACTTTTGATTTTGAACGTTCGCATCCATTGTAACTAATAGGGTTCTTATGTTCGTAAAGGACTTTAGGTCCGTTTGCGGGTTCTGGTGCGAGCCGAACGGGGGGGTGTTCGGCTCATCCCTAATCAGAAGTGACCAACACATCTTCAAACCGCCCTCTTCTTGCAGGCACTGTTGGATTCGTACCCGCAACTCTTTCTCTGGGAGTGGGAATTCCTCTGTCAGTGCACGCAAAAGCAGAATGCAGCATTTCTCTAAGCAAGGCCTGTAAGTGCTCCATTCTGACAGCCCTCTGTGATGGTGGTAACATTTCTGCAATTTTGTGTTTGTACCGGGGGTCTAAGTACGTTGCCACCCATTACTGGTCCTTGACCTTTATGCTTTTTATACGGGGGTCCCTGTTAAAACACTGGAGCATGAAGGCCCCCATTTGCACTAAACTGGAAGCAATGTGGTGGCCTGGCTCCTGCTCATCATCCAGGATAATGTCGTCCTCCTTGTTCTCTTCCCCCCATCCACGGACAACAACAGGGATCCCAGAAAGGTTTAAAGCATGCTCTTCTTGCTCCTCCTCATCCGCCCCGGCACCATCCTCCTCTGACTCCTCTTCAGACTCCTGTTGTTGACTTGTCTCAGACAGAGTAGCCCTCCCTGGGAATTCATCCAGCATTGCGACTTCCTCATCTTCCTGCTCCTGCTCCTCCACGGCTTGATCAATGACATGACGCAATGCAGGTACGATGTCACTGACAGAGACTGACCAGTTTGGTGATCTCATCAAATGGCGGCAGAAGTCTGCATGCGTCGCGCATGAGCAGCCACTGGCACGGTGAAAAAAAACAAGCTCCCCAAAACCTGTTCTGCCGCATAGTTCGTACAGGTAGTCGTTAACTACACGTTTCTGCTGGAGCAGCCTATCAAGCATATAGAAGGTTGAATTCCATCACGTCGGGCAATCACAAATAAGACGTCTGACCGGCAGATTGTGTCGCCGCTGAATGTCAGCAAGGCGAGCCATGGCCGTATAAGATCTTCTGAAATGGGCCGAGATTTTACTTGCCTGCCGCAAGATGTCCTGGACCCCAGGGTATTTGACAACAAATCGCTGCACGACCAAGTTTAAGACGTGTGCCATGCATGGCACGTGTAATTTTGCCCTGTTTCAACGCGCTCAGCAGATTGGCACCGTTGTCGCACACCACTTTACCAACTGTCAAATTGAGCGGTGTTAGACACTGATCTGCCTGTGAACGCAAAGCTGAAAGGAGTGCAGGGCCAATGTGGCTCTTGGCTTCCAGGCACAACAGACGCAGCACAGCATGGCAACGTCTCACCTGGCATGTCAAATAGGTTCTGGGGATCTTGGGCGGCACAGCAGAAGAGATGCTAGCAGTGGAAAAGGAGGAGTCAGCCGAGGAGGAGAGGGAGGATGGAGTAGGAGGAGGAGAAGAAGAGGCAGGCCTGCATGCAATCCGTGGCGGTAAAACCAAATCTACGTGATGTGCTTCCGTGAGAAATACTTCCTTCCTGGGACCTTCCATTGTGGTGTTCCAATGGCCACAAATTTTCGAAAGGCCTCCGAGTCCACCAGTTTATATGGCAGTAGTTGGCGGGCTATCAGTTCTGACAAGCCAGCGGTCAACCGTTGGGCAAGAGGGTTATCCGGCATCATCATTTTTTTACGCTCGAACATTTGGCCCAGGGAAGCCTGCCTTTTTCCAGAAAAACGTGAGGACGGCATGATGGAATGTGGAGTGGAGGACAATTCTGAGGAGAGAGGAGAAGGAGAAGTAGAAGAGGCTGGATGATGAGAGCTTGGAGTGTGGCTTTGTGGGTTCTGACCACGTTGCTCCCACTGGGCTCGGTGATTTATGCGTTGACTGCAAAGGCTGCAGATGGCAACACTATTGTCAGCAGTGGACACATTAAAAAAAGCCCACACTGCGGAGCCATGTACGGGCGTCCTGGGAGCGCCAGATGTGACCGTACATGGTTGATGCCTCGCTCCTGATACATTAGCAGTCTGGTTTGTCCCTTCTGTGCAATGTAAGTTCTGCCTGCTTCTCCTCCCTATCTGCTGGTCCATCTCTCCCTCTGAACTGCCCTCCTCTTCCTCTCTTGTGGGCACCCACGTGACGTCCCTAGACATGTCATCATTGATGTCACCTTCCCTACCGCTATATTTAGAGATCTCGGAGTAGGCAGCAACAGCGGGGACCAACCTCCTTGGGCTGTTCTGGGTACTGGGTACTGTCGTCAGAGTAGCGCTTGTTGCTACCTCCTCTTCCTGATCCAATGCCAAGAATGGCTGCGCATTGGAAATGTCTTGTGATGATGGATCGGAAAATAATTCCTGTGACTCAAGCGGAGGGTATATGGTGGTCGTGGTGTTGGTGGTAGTGTCTTTGGGGGAGCACACAGCAGAGAGTGAAGAGGGTGCAGATCGAGAGGATGAGGAGGGTGCAGAAGAGTAAGGCTGAGTGAGCCACTCAACCAAGTCTGGTGAGTCCTTTGACGTAATCGAATGCACCTTCTGCAACTTCCCACTTTGGCTGAAGCCTGTTGCTCCTGCCCTACCCCTACCACCCCTGCGGAAGGGCCTGCCTCTTCCTCTGCCTGTCATTTTTTTAAATGACCCTGTGACAAAAGTCTCTAGAGAAGTGCAGTATATGTGGAAGAAGGTATATAACACCCCGCTTCAATCTGTCGTTTTGGGGGGCCACTGGTCTATCACACCAGTTATAATACTTTTTTCTAATTGCGTTTGTCACTCTTTGTAGTATCGCTGCAGAACCGCTCAGCAGTCACAATGCTGCACAGTAGAAATGCACTATACTATGCTTTCTATATTTGAAAGTATTTTATTATATTTAGTATATTATCAGTGTATTTCACCTCTATATACTGTACACCTATACCAGTCCTTAAAAGGACTTTTGGGTGACCTAATAGTAGCTAGCTAGTGTATTACAGATTATCCCTGCTCCAAACGCCAACCTATCCCTACACTGAGAAATGACAGCTGCACAATCGCTGAGCACTGCACTATAATATGCTTTCTATGTTTGAAAGAAAATATATTATCAGTGTATTTCACCTCTATATACTGTACACCTATACCAGTCCTTAAAAGGACTTTTGTGGACCTAATAGAAATAGCTAGTGATTACAGACTGACTGTCCCTGCTCCACACAGCGTCCTTTTCCTACACTGACAAAAGACAGAATGTAAAATGGCCGCCAGATCAGGTCTATTTATAAGGTAGGGGGTGTGTCCATGTGCTGAAATGTCTCAATTGGCTGTCCTGTACCCCATGATGGATGTGTCATGGGTCAATGTTCTTCACAATGTAAACGAATATGGCCACCGCGAACAGCGCCATAAGTCCGCCGGTTTGGCGAATCGCAAACAAGCAAAGTTCGACGCAAACCGACCGCCGGGCGAACCGCAAGGCCATCTCTAATCGGTGCACTATACAGTAAATATCTCCTAACACGCACGTTTAGGAGATATTTACAGTACCTATATGTAAGCCTTATTATAGGCTTAACCATAGGTACAAAAACATCAGAGGAGTTTACTTTCTGTTTAAGAGGGTCTTACTTCTAAGAGCTTAGAATCTAATAGGGTGGTGGGGCAAGTGGTAGAAAGGGTTATAACTGTTGGGGTTGAGCTGATGGAATAGTTAAACGTTGGAGGCATGATGGGCTTCCCTGAAGAGATGAGTCTACCTATGAAAAATGACAGGCTAAATCCACCTTGAGGCTTTCCCCACACATGGAGTGTGCCGAGTTCTTGGATAACATCTACACAGTGTTTACAGATTGGCTTTATTACCCCAACGAGCTCAATCCAGTTCATGGATGTAATCATTGTTTGGAAGATCTCACATGTCAGGAGCCTTTCCTCTCATCCTACATGATCCCTTCTGAGGATTCTTCTATCCTTCTAAACAAATGTATGAAATAATCGATGAGTCCTCCTTCTATGGGATCTAGAAGATCTGGAATCACAATGCTTTTATGGAGGAAGTGGATGAACCAGTTTATATATTATTTATTGCTTTAAAGCTTTTTTCACTCCAGGATTAATTATCTTATTTATATAAGCACTCAAATAGTTGCTATTACTTTGAGAGAGCTCCACCACCATTCCTATGTGAACATTACATCCTTGAAATTTATGTTTAACATCTTCATTATGAGTGGATTGATATAAATTGTTTTGCTTTATAATATATTTTTTGCATTTTCTCACCAAAAAGATACATTTCTGGAGTTTTTAACTTAGCGATGTTAAATAGATATTATATAGAAATGGTTATTATGAGATGTTTCCCGGTGCTGCAGTTCCTCTGAACTCCACAAGATGGGGATCTTACTTCTACCCAGACAGGAAGTCTCTATGGAATACAGACAGGAAGTGATGTCAGGTACAGCAGGAAATGATCTAGAATAATTACGAAGTAGCGAGGAGACATTTCTGGAAGTTGCAGCAGAGGAGGTAATCAGATATAATCTTATATTTAAACCCAGTAACCCCCCCCCCCCGTCATGTCCGTCCTCTTCCTCCATAGTCACTGTCTGTGACATCTTGTATCTCCAGCAGATGATGATACACACATATATAGTGTGGAAACCTAGATTAACCCCTTCAGGCTCAAAACATTTCCCAATTTATGGGGCCAGAATATTTTCTTAATTTTGGAGCTGTCACCTTCTTACTGGAGATGAGATGAACATTCCTGGGTTCGGTCAGAGTGTTGTTCACTTCACTTCTAAGAAATTCTGAGGCTGAATCCAAATCCTATTAAAATAATTGGGATTCAAATCTGTCAAATTAAAAATGCCCATTTTGTGGGATAATAGGCAAGGGGGTGTCAAACAATAACATGGTGGGGGGGCACTGTCCTTAGGGAACATGTACCAATGCAAAAAAAAGTGAAAAAAATAAAAAAACATTTAAAAAAATCCAATTCCTTTAACTAACATTCCTGGGGGAAGTCCTAATCCTGGGGAGTGCCTTATTCCTGGGGGATGGCCTTATCCTGGGGGGGGGGGGTGTCCTAATCTTGGGGAGTGCCTTATTCCTGGGGGATGGCCTTATCCGGGGGGGTGTCCTAATCCTGGGGCTGCCCTAATCCTGGGTAGTGCCTTAATCCTGGGGGATGCTCTAATCCTGGTGTCCTAATCTTGGTGGGTGTCCTAATCCTGGGGGGTGTCCTTATCTCTGAGGAGTTAGTGGGACTAAAGGACTCTGGGAGCCTCTGAGGGTGTACTGCATCTGAAGGACTCTGGGACACCTGAGTAGAAAGTGAAGCTGAAGGACTTTGGGGCACTCTTAGGAAGTAATTGTCAGAAACCATGAATCAGACCGAGACAGAAGTAAAGTTAAATCATACTTGTTTAACCACTTGCTTACTGGGCACTTAAACCCCCCTCCTGCCCAGACCAATTTTGAGCTTTCGGTGCTCTCACACTTTGAATGACAATTACTCAGTTATGCAACACTGTACCCAAATGAATTTTTGTCCTTTTTTTTCCCCCACAAATAGAGCTTTCTGTTGGTGGTATTTGATCACCTCTGGGTTTTTTATTTTTTGCGCTATAAATGAAAAAAGACCGAAAATGTTGAAAAAAATTTTTTTTTCTTGGTTTCTGTGATAAAATTTAGCAAATTATTAATTTTTCTTCATAAATTTTGGCCACAATTTATACTGCTACATATCTTTGGTAAAAATAACCCAAATTAGTGGATATTATTTGGTCTTTGTGAAAGTTAGAGAGTCTACAAGCTGTGGTGCAAATCATACAAAATTGATCACATCTGATGTACTGGTGGCCTATCTCATTTCCTGTGACTCGAACAAGCCAGGAAAATACAAATACCCCCCTACTTTTTTGAAAGTAGACATTCCAAGGTATTTAGTAAGAGGCATGGTGAGGTTTTTGATGTTGTCATTTTTTCCCACAATTCTTTGCAAAATCTAGATTTTTCTTTCTTTTTCTCCACAAAATTGTCATTGTAATAGGTTATTTCAATGTGTATACCACAAATGACACCCCAAAATACATTCTGCTACTTTTCCACAGCCTAGCCAGGCCCAACATGCAGGGAGTGCCATCACGTGTTCTAGGAGCATAAATTACACATCTAACTTGTTGACTACCTATTACACTTTTGAAGGACCTGGAGCACCAGGACAATGACACTTGACACTGACGTGGCACTGATGACAGATGGCACTTATACGTGGCACTGATGACATGTGACACTGATGTGGCACTGATGACAAATGCCACTAATACGGGGCACTGATGACACGTGACACTGATGACAGATGGAACTAATATGTGGCACTGATGACAGATGGCACTTATACGTGGCACTGATATGATGTGGCACTGATGACAGATGGCACTAATACGTGGCACTGATGACAGATGGCACTAATACGTGGCACTGATGACAGGTGACACTGATACGTGGCACTGATAGCAGATGGCACTGATACGTGGCACTGATGACGCGTGACACTGATAACAGATGGCACGTGACACTGACAGGTGGCACTGATGACAGATGGCACTAATATGTGGCACTGATGACACGTGACACTGATATGGCACTGATGACAGATGGCACTATGTGGCACTGATGACGGATGGCACTGACAGGTGGCACTGGGGACAAGTGGCACTGGGGACAAATGGCACTAACAGGTGTCAGTGGGGACAGATGGCACTTTATTTGCTTTTTTTTTTTTCTACTTACGGCCGCTGTCTCTGTGTGAGGAGGGAGAGCGGTACTGAGAGATGATCTCATATGTTTACATATGAGATCATCTCTCATTGGACACATCTTCTGAAATCTCGCGAGATTTCGGGCACATCTTCCAAAATCTCGCGAGATTTCGGGCACATCTTCCGAAGTCTCGCGAGATGTCGGCAGATGTGCCGACATCTCGCGAGATTACGGAGAACGTGAGCTGCACTTTGCCGTTACTGCGCACGCGCGAGCTCGGCGCAGTAACGGCGGTGCATGCTGGGCCATCTAAAGTGCCTGTGGGGTTTCACATGCCCACAGGCAAGATGGCCCCCAGCAGAAAATAATTATATAAATAATTTTATTGGAGGAAAACCAGCTGCTATTGATTAAAAAGATGGAACACGTGAGTCCCCCAATTTACCTAGTAATCCTTGGCATTGTATTCCCCCCCCCCAAAAAAAAAAAAAAACACAGTGCAGAACCGCTTTAAGTATGCAGGACTGACGAGCAGGATATCATCAACAGGTCAGAGAAGGAAGGGCTTAGGCCAGCCCTGACAGTAATAGGGCTGAACACCTCTGAGAGTTTGGTGGGGCTGAAGGGCTGTGGGGGGCCTCTGAGGGGGTAGTTAGGCTGCAAGGCTCTGAGGTAAGACGGGGGCTTTAGGACTCTAAAGCCCCATACACACGGTCGGACTTTTTCATGGATTTTGTCCGATCGGACAAGGTTGTTGAAAAATCAGACCGTGTGTATGCACCATCGGACAGTGTTCGTCGGTTTGTCCGACGGACAAAGTCTTATCTCCTGCTGGAAAGATTTGCCGTCAACACGGTCCGATCACACCAAATCCGAGCGTGTGTACGCTTGTCCGACGGACAAAGTGCTACGCATGCTCAGAAGAAATTCTGTGACGGAAGCGCTCGGTCAGGTAAAACTACCTTTCCTAATCGACACAGCACATTCGTCACGCTGCAATGTTAAAATGTCTTTAATGTAGCGCATTCTCTTTTTCTTTACAATGCAACAAGAATGACATCTTTTAGCTGCTCCTATTCACCCGCACTTCTCACAAACTTACTTCTTTATTACTTTGCAGCATTTATACACTACATGTTTATTTTTACTCTGAACGGAAAAGAATCTTTGTTATTTTTTTACCATGATTTGTCTTTTTTTTTGGGGAATACATATTGGAATGTTTTTTTTTTTTTTTTTTTTTTTTTGAGGGGGGTTGTGTGTCTCAAATTACCAAAAACACATTATTAACATTTGTATTTCTTGCTTACATTTACTAGGAGGTTGTTTGTTGTTGTTGCCCCTTGTTAATTCTACTTTAGGATTAGTGAAATGTACCTGCCTAGTCAAAGAAAAACTGTCATTGTAGAAAAGTAAAACACAATAGTCAATGATTATTTCAAATCAAAAAAACCTTTATTTAGGTCACACCAACAAACCAAAGAGGAACGCAGCCATGGTGAAACTTGGGGAATTTGCAAAGTCTTGGCCCCCCACGGCAACCATCATTGTTCAAGCGTAGAAAATTGGGGGCCTGAGGAGTACGTATATTAAGGGGAGTGCAATCTGGTCGTGAAGTCCAAAGTATCCGGAACTGCAGCAGATGCCATCTAGGTCCCCAGGCTCTGGTACTACAAGAGGCTCCATCTTCTCTCAGACCAGACTGATTGCAGGTCGTCACTCTCAGGTCTTCCTTCCACGCTTCCTTGCACGCTGTGGCTGTCGTGCTGGTGGGGTGGCAGAAGGAGGAGGAGGAGGAGGAGGAGGAGGCGGAGCATGGTAGCTATGGCAAACATGTGTGACTGGGGTCATCTCCCCAGCCCTACCCTTATTTAGGACATGGAGGATGAGCCCCTCACACATGTTGCGTTGCCTCACCTCCATACCCATCATTTTTGTGACAACCACCGAGCCAAAGGTCTCCTCGTCGGCGGGTGTGGCATGTAGGGAGTCTGAAGCCTCTCTGATCATGCGGAGCGCTGACTGTGCCGCATAACCCCCCCTTCTCGCCCTTTTGTACGGAAGGCGGAGGGGAGGGGTTTGGGTGTCAGTCAGGCTCCGCGGCCTAGCCCCCTCTTGGCTGCCACTACCCAGCTGGTGGCTGCCACTAACCCCTGCCTCCTCCTGACTGCCACCTTCCACAGCCACCTCCTGGCTGAGGTCTTCCTGTGTATGAAAAAGGGACATAGTTTCAGTTATTTGTTCATCAAACACACACAATTCTCATCTTGTGACTGTTGCAAAATGTTTACAAATAGAAAACCATACAATTCTCAGCCCAGCAGTTTAGATTCTGGCCCCAAATGTCTCCAACACTACTGTCAGTTGATATGTCAAACACGTTAGGAACTAAGCAATTGGGGATCCTGAATTAAGTGAACATCATTCATTATTCCCAGAAATGGTAACAAAACTACTATACCTGGAACAAGCTGGGCTCCTCCACCTCTTCCATACTGGAAGGCCCAGGTTGCTCCTCGGAAGCCTCAACAGGGGTGGGCTGCGCGCAAGGAAGCGTGGAAGGAGGAGTCGAGGTTGGCTCAGTGACATCAGTCTGGTCTTTCAGAAAATGGAGACTCTGATAGTACCAGAGCTTGGGCACATAGACCTCATCTGCTGAAGTTGCAGTTTCCTCAGACTTCACGACCTTCTTCCGCTCCCTGATATACGCACTCCTCAGGCTGCCAATTTTCTTTCTTAGATCATCAACAGTTGCCGTGGGGAACCTTGGCTTGACAAATTCCACAAGTTCCTCCAGGGCTGCGTGCCTCTTTGGTTTGTTGGTGTAATGTGGGTGTTTACCCTGCCATAAAACGGGAAATTCCCTGAATTTGGCAATGAAGAGGGGGAGAAAACTCATGTCGTTGAATCCCTGCATAATCTCTGCAAGACACAACACCACACAAAACCCTCTCAATTATGTCAGGCTAAACTCTCCTAATCTTCTCCATAAAGAAGCCTCAAGTTCAAATCAGTCTAGGCTAGTTATGTACCAACGTCAAATTGTACCTTCGTTTGTAGCGATCGTCTCGTGTGAGTTTTCTCTCCCCTCGTCTCCCAGATCGTGGCTACGACACAGGCGTGTGACGTTTTATATACAGTGCGCATGCGTCAAACTCCGCCCGCCCCTGACGATCTTTCTCGTCTATTCCCCACCCCTTCTCTTTACGGCGCAGTGGGGAGAGCACATGGCGTGGACACAGCAGGTGCGCCCCAAATATCCCACCAACGAGGAGGAGGACGAGGAAAGTCCGGAGGCAGAAACGTCCCGATCCCGGAGCCTGAAATTCAAGGCCTCCAATATGTCATTTGGAGAAATGTTGGAGATGGTGGACATATTAAAGAGGAGCGACTATGATGGGAAGTATGGGCCTTACCTCAACCCCAATGTCCGCAAGGCCAAGATCATGTCTAAAGTTGTGAGGAGGCTGTACAATCAGTTTGGGGTACAACGATCCAAGGAGCAACTGAGGAAACGCTGGTCAGACCTGAAACTGAGGGAGGCCGATCAGTACAGAAAGATCAAGCGAATTCTTCAAAAAAGTAAGTAGTTGTGTTTTGTGTTTGATTTCTTGCTTGCATACTGCTCCATTGTGGTTTGATTTTTACAAAGTTGTACATTCCAAAATGGCCACTTTCAGGTTCGTCTGTGCATTCGATCGTACTCAGCCTCGATCTTTCTGCCACTGTCATGGTCGTGTGTGTGTGTCCATTCGATCGTACGCAACCTCGATCGTTCGGCCACTTATAATACGATGTTTGGTGTTTTTATGGGGGAAAGGAAGTTTGTTCTCACTAGAAATGTCATCAAGAATGTAAAGCCAATTTATTCAATGTAAAGGAGAGGTCACCCAGTAGCTGTTTACCCATCTGGACTCTAGAGCACTAGTGCTGGGACACCCAAACCCCCTTTTTATTAGGCTTTTCCACACATGTGCTCCAGTGGATACTAGAGGGGTGTCTCCATCACACAAACTTCTACCAAAAAGCTAGTCAGTTTAGCACCTTTACAAAGTGACTACATTCATGTAGTTGGCATTTGTAACTGGCCAAACTAAAATAGTGTCCGTCACTTTCAACCAATGTTTGTCATTTCCTATTTCTGCCCTCAATAGATTGTGTTGCTAAATCTTCCTTTTGTACATTCTCATAGGGGAGCGAAAACTTGGGCCGTCTGAGGAAACCCCCAAACCAACACCTCCCAAAAAAGGGGAAAGAGCAGAAGCAGAGGAGGAGGAGGAGGAAGGAGAGATCATCGAACTTGGAGAAATTGTCACCACAACAGGTGAGTGTGGGAGAACACAGCTACTGGTAAGCTAATCCATGTATGGCTGCCTCATTTCCAACACCCCATTTTTGTTTGTTTGTGGTTTTTAGGTGACGTGGATGTTGTGGAAGAAAAATCGCACTTTACCACAGAGAGTGCCCACGTACTCATCGGAGAGATAATGGTCTGCAATAGAGATCTAGATTACATAAAGCAAAACATCAATGATGTTCAACAAAAATTGAAGAACATCATTGATGTTTTAGGAAAAATATGAAAACGCACCAAGTAATTAACACACATTTGTGCCAGCTTCTGAACACATTTGCAACTTAAAAACTGTGTGAAATTTGGAACATGCACACATTGTGTCCACATGTACTAGCTCCCATCATGGTGGATGAATGCCAACGTTTTTTTGGGGGTGCAAACACTTTACGAACTACGAAAGTGGTTGTGGTGAAGGGGTTGCACCCCCAAAAAACGTCCATTCATCCCCATGATGGAAAATGGCACTTTTGAAGCTTCTAGGCATGTGTTTTACCATCTAATGACCATTTTCAGTCCCAAATTGTGTGCATGTTCGAAATTTCCACTTTTCGGGGGTGACCCCCCCATGTGATGAAGGCATGATCAAACACACTTTGAACATATAGTCATGTCTGATCTTGTCTTCACTTTACAAAGTTGAACTTTCCTAGTTCATAGGTTCTGGTTAGCTCCATGCCTGGTTTTACCAATTGCGGAATGTTTGTAAACAATGTTGTAAATAACCAAGATGTTGTCAGTTTTGGCGTGAAGATTGTAAACGCACTTGTGAATGTTTTCAAAGTAAACTTTTTTTATTTTTCTAAATGTGTGGCTTCCTTATTTAAAAAACCAATGCATTATGTATGTAAAATGTAAAGGATATGGGGGGCAATGGGTGTTATTTACTAAAGGCAAATCCACTTTGCACTGCAATTTCCTTTCCCAGGGAACTTTTTCAATGCACTTGTAGAGCATAGCGGATTTGACTTATGTAAATGACACCCACAGTGCTTTGTACGAAAACACGGAGCACAGCATTTTTGAGAATACACACACATGTCAGACCTGGTGATGAAAAGGAGTATTTTGTCTGTCAGTTATGCAGGACAAACCTTCTCTAGACCAAAGATTAGGTAGCAAACACACAACATGAGAATAATCTTTTTGGGAAGAAGAGACTGTTACCTCCTTTAGCCCAGAAAGTGCATTCCCACTGTCGAAGGCAAAGGGAAAAAATGTCAAAGTTAAATGAGCTAAAAAGAAGACTGAAATGACAAGAAATCAGAGGTTGGTTAAAATATCAGATTTATTAAAAAATGCCTCTCACACATCGTCAGGCAGAGCAATGGCCCCCCTACCCACAAAGTACGCCATATATTGCTCGCGGACCACGCGGACATTTAGAGGGGGCAAGCCTGGACGTGCCACTTGAAGGGCTGTGAGGTCCGCATTTGGAGGGCCCTCCACATCTGGGCCAACGGGCACCACATAGTTCCTGTTATGTCTTTTGAGGAAGTTGTGCAATATGCAACAGGCAAGAACTATGTGGTTCAGTTTGTATTCCGCCAAGTTAAATGCCGTCAGGAACAGGCGGAAGTGGCTGGCCAGGATGCCAAAAGTGTTCTCCACCACTCTTCTGGCTCTGGACAGCCTGTAGTTGAAGACCCTCTGGTCCGGGGTGAGGGTCCTCATCGGGAACGGCCTCATCACATGGGGAGTCAACGCAAACGCTTCATCTGCGACAAAGACGAAGGGGAGTCCTTCGGCATTCTCCTCTGGAGGTGGCAAGCACAGACTGCCACTTTGGAGACGCCAGTAGAACTCCGTGTGCGTAATGGCACCACCATCCGAGATCCGGCCGTTCATCCCCACGTCCACATACATAAACTCGTATGTTGCCGACACCACCGCCAACATCACTACACTATTAAACCCTTTATAATTATAATAGTAGGACCCCGAGTTGGGCGGTGGGACGATGCGGACGTGTTTCCCATCAATTGCCCCTCCGCAGTTAGGAAAGTCCCAACGGCTGGCAAAGTGGGAGGCCACAGTCTGCCATTCCTGTGGCGTGGAAGGGAACTGTGGAGTGAAACAAGCCAAAAAAATTAGTCACTTTGCACTTAAACATTGCAAGCAGATTAGACAATCAACATCTTGGAACAAGAGCATTGTATAAAATTTGAGGCTGGAAAGTATTTGCACAGAAAAGTAGAGGCTCCCCTTCACAGATGACTCACCCCCCATCAATCCCCCCACTTCTGATGGGCCATTGGCAATAACTAGGGTTTTGGGGGGGGGGGACAGGTAACCCTCTGCACTTCATTGATTGGCAAATGGCTCAATAATGTGTGCTAGTTTGGCCAGACCCTCTGTACTTAACACTATTGGCAGCCCCCAGGAAAGATAAAATAACATTTCAACCCCCCCCCCCACCCCAAAAAAAGGCAGGCACATTGTGACATTCTGAAATTACCAAGAAAGCTAATAGGAGGGAAAGAAGACAAAAAATTAGGAAATGGAATGTATGGAGGCAGCCCCTTGCACTACATGCTTTGCTGAATTCATCCCTAAAGATGCCCACTATAAAGAGGTAGGTATATAGTGTGTATGGACCTTGGGAAAGCCAGCAGATAAAGGATTGGTACCATCTGACAGAGCAGTTGGGGGAGGGGGTTCCTAATGAGTTTGCCACCCCACCCCCCACCAAAAAAAAAAAATTTCTAAAGGGGCTCTACATGAAGTAAACCACACAGCAAACATTTGTGCATATTTTAGGGGGTGTTTGGGGGCAAACAATACTATGCAGCAGACAAAAGACATTGATTAAGTGACTAGGCCATAGGTGTCTATTGGGGCAGAAGAGCATGCTGGGGAGGTAAGTGAAGGGAAAAATGCATGAAGGAGAAAAGGGGCACAGCATATTAGAACATATTGCAATCATGGTAATTAGGGAAGGAGGTCAAAAATACAAGACATTAGCAAACAGAGCATACATAGAAGGGAATAGTCAAGTAGAAATGTTACCTTAATATAGTCCTCCTGCAGGACCTGAATGATGGCAGAACAGGTCTCTGGAATAATGAGTCCCAGGGCCCGGGGAGAGATACCTGAAGAGAACTTCAAATCCTGAAGACTTCTCCCTGTCGCCAAGTACCTCAACGTGGCAACAAGCCTCTGCTCCGGAGTAATGGCTTGTCTCATGCAGGTATCCTGCCGGCTGATAAAGGGGGTCAGCAAAGCCAAAAGACGGTGAAAATCGGGGTCCGTCATCCTGAGAAAGTTCCTGAAATCATCAGGATTATTCTCCCGGATCTCACGAAGCAAAGGCATGTGCGAGAACTGGTCACGCTGAAGCAACCAATTCTTGGTCCACATACTCCTCGTCACTCTGTTCATGGACGGGTCTTGGGTCAAAGCTAAAAGCCCGACACCAATTCCGCGTACAGCACGAACTCGGCGACGAGTACGCACGGGAAACATCGCTCACAAGGTCACAAAAGGTCGGCTGGTCAGAACGGACAAACAGAAAGCACCGATAAACAGCAAGGCCTGAAAGAACGAACTGAATACCAGCAACGAGCAGACAATAAGCAGTGAAAATCAAAGCGTCCTATATCAAGATATAGGTCGCAATGACCAACAAATGCGAACTGACTACACGCACTAATAAACAGATACGCACGACAAGCACAAACTGAAGAGCAGTAACGATCTGAGTCAGAAAACTGAGAAGCGCGAATCTTAAGTCACCAAACTTCCACTAACTCTCGATAAACACGGGATCAGCAGAAGGAGCCCAACGGGTGCCTGACGTGGTGCTGAACTTCCCTTTTGTAATCTCGTGGACGACGACTTACGTCACGACGTTCTTCCGGACCGGATATTCTGACAACGTAGTCCGACCGTGTGTACGCAACACCAACATCGGACAAAGTACGACGGACAAAATCCGACCGACCTGGTCCGCGGATTGTCCGAGCGTGTGTATGGGGCTTTAGGGGACTTTTGGTCTCTGATGGTCCTCCCACCCCACCTGTGCTTACTTTTCCGACCTCTGGTCTGTTTAAGCAGTATCGCTTAATGGGTGGACAGTCCAATATCTTCCCATTACAAAGGCTCTGGCAGTGCCCATGCTGGAATTCAGAACTCCAGGAACCCACTGCCACTGTACAATGTTCTATGTACTTCAGAATACTTAGCAACCAAGAGAGCAAACATCTCCCTCTTGTGTCCTCCTTCTACCTACACTGGGCTGTCATTGGAGGGAAGAGAACATACTCCTCTACCAGCAGCATTCTCCTGCTATCCAATTCAATCTTTGCAGGAGGCACTTTTCTGGGATTCTTTCCTTTAGTGATTCTTTCTCAAAGTGAATCTTT
This sequence comes from Lithobates sylvaticus, assembly GCA_028564925.1. Classification (NCBI taxonomy): domain Eukaryota; kingdom Metazoa; phylum Chordata; class Amphibia; order Anura; family Ranidae; genus Lithobates; species Lithobates sylvaticus. The sequence continues at coordinate 582,014,153 of CM053028.1, forward strand.
ATACAAGTATTATGCACTTTAAGCTTTCCCTCTCATCTGAATATTTCTTCTCTGTCCCTCCACGGGTATGTCCCACCTGATTCACATCCACCCATAACCTAAAATTGAATTTTGGAATGTTGTTGCCTTCACCATCTGTTGAACTGTCTGCATCTTTATTATTTTTTTGCTCTGTAGTGTCTTACCTGAGTTATGTGCTGTTCTTATCTTTACAACTCTGCCCTCTTGCTAATCCGACTTGTGAAAAGTTGGCTTTGATAGCTAGCCATCCTTATATTAACTCATGATTCATTAAAGTTGTACAGGCACACGTTTTTTTTTTTTTTATCTTAATGCATTCTGACTCAGCTTAGGTGCCCCCATAATAAGCTGCTGGCTGTGGGGGCACTCGATAGGAGGGAGGGGCCAAGAGCAGCAAAGAGGGACCCGACAAGAGGAGGATCTAGGCTGCTCTGTGCTAAACCAATTGTACAGAGGAGGTAAGTATAACATGTTTATTATTAAAAAAAAAAATGAGACTTTACAATCTCTTTAATCAACAAACAACCACCCCACCCTTAACAGTAAAAAACTAGAGCACCCTTATGAGGATAGCACCTTGCTGGGAGGAACATTGCTGGGGTCCTTTCCTTTAGTGATTTTTTTTTTTTATATGCACTTCAAGCTCTGCACTGTGACTTGTGACAGTGATTGCACAAAGTGAACATACATAGAAAAACCGCAGTGAAAAGTACCAAACAGTCTGCAGGTAACCCTCTCTCTTTATTAGTCTGTCCTACTCTGTATCATGCACTCTCTACCACTTCTGGCAATTGTGTCCTCTCTCCTTAAACTCTCTTTCCTTCATGTCCCTTCATATAAATCTAACTCCCACATTACCACCCTCACCCTTCTACTTTTTCTGACCTCTGGTGACATATTCCTAAACCCTTGGCCTCCATCATTTAACTGTGCCCAATACTCCCATCACCCTACACGTTGTGGCAGCAGCCGCAATCCACAGAACTTAGTTTCCATTCCTCTTCTTTCCAAAACCAGCCTCCCTTCTCCTGCACCCCCTGGAATGCCCGCTCTGTCTGCAACAAACTCACCTCCCTCCACGACCTCTTTATCACAAATTCCCTTTACCTACTTGCCATTACTGAAACCTGGCTTCATGAATCCGACACTGCTTCTCCTGCTTCATTCTCCCATGGTGGCCTTCTCTGGACTCACTTGCACAGACCCAGTGGATGCAAGGGAGGTGGAGTGGGAATCCTAGCTCTACGCAGCACCTAACAGGAACTTTACCCGCCTCCCTCGCTGACACTCTCCTCTTCAGAGGATCTCTTCTGAAATCCCCACAATCATTCACAGTGACTTCAACTTCCCTGTTAATGCTAATACTACTTCTACTTCTAAACTTCTCAGTCTAACCTCCTCTTTTGACCTGAAGCAATGGATACAGGCTCCTACTCACTCCAATGGTAATGCCCTTGACCTTATATTCTCCTATCTATGAACTTCATGCAACCTCTCTAACAATCCTCTCCCACTCTCTGATCGCCACCTTATTAGTTTCGCTCTCTCCCTGTCTTCCACCTCCTCTCCCGCCAGCTGCCTAACGGATAACCCTAGAAACCTTCGCCACCTCAACCCTTCTCTTCTTTACTCTGCTACTGACCACCTCTATTATAATATCTCATCTCTGTCTTGCCCCAACTTAGCCACTTCTGTCTACAAAAGCTCCCTGCTCACTTTTTATCCTCCTTAGACAAGCGGCCCCCCTCAGTACACACAGAATCAGGTCCAACCCCTACAATCCTGGCAAACAGATGACACCAGAAGTCTTAAAAAATCTAGCAGCGCTCTTGAGCACTTGTGGCGTAAGACTAATGCCACGTACACACGATCAGACTTCGATGGACTAGGTCCGGCGGACCGGAATCCTTTGGACAATTCGATTGTGTGTGGGCTTCAGCGGACTTTTCATTCCCAAAAGTCCGACGGACCTAGAAATAAAACATGTTTCAAATCTTTCCGACTGACTCGAGTCCGGTTGAAAAATCTGGTCGTCTGTGTGCTAGTCCGACGGACAAAAAACGACGCTAGGGCAGCTATTGGCTACTGGCTATGAACTTCCTTATTCTAGTCCGGTCGTACGTCATCACGTTTAAATCCGTCTGACTTTTGGAGTGATCGTGTGTGGGCAAGTCTGTCCATTTGAAAGTCCGGTGGACCTCAGCTGCAAAGTCCATCAGATAGTCCGCCAAACCAAGTCCGTCGAAAAGTCCGCTCGTGTGTATGCGGCATAAGTCCCAGAAAGACTTCAACCAATATAGATCTGACCTCCAGAAATACTAGTCTTGCCTCCTTGCTGCCAAGCAGACCTATTTTATCACTTTCATTAACACATTCTCATCCAGTCCCCGTCAACTCTTCTCTACCTTTAACTCTCTTCTTCATCATCCACTGTCTCCACACACTAACTCACCCACTGCCCAAGAGATTACCAATTCCTTAAAAAATAAGATTGATTCAGTTTGAGAGAAGACCTGCAATGCCCATATACATCCCCCACTTAACACACCATGTCCACAGGTACAATCATTACTTCCCTCATTCAACCCTGCAACTATTGAGGAGGTTGCTAATCTTTTTTCTAACACCCACCTAACCACCTGCTCTCTGTACCCTGCTCCCTCACAAATGCTAAGGTCACACTCTGGCTCCATTCTACACTCTCTAACCTACATCTTCAATCTCTCCTTCTCTTCTGGCATCTTCCCCAACATGTGCTAGTCACCTCCATCCATAAAAAGCCCCCACTAATATTAAAACCTACGCCACATCTCCTTACTCCTTCCCCCAAACTACTTGAACGTCTGGTCTACAACTGTAGAAATCGAGTTATTACTGTATTAATAACTATATTTCAATAATTCATATCGATGAGGAAAGTTCCAAGAAAATCCATTCAGTTCTCGTGTAAAAACTCCAAAATTGATTTAATATTAAAAATAGCTAAATATTACAATAACAGTGTCAAAATGTAGACAATAAAATAGCATCGGTAAGCTTCTTATTCTTGAAATGAACATTGTACAAATGTATTTTGTGTGTGTGTGTGTGTGTGTAAGAAGGTTTGTCAGTCTCCTTCAATGTCTCCTCGTGACTGCTCAAGTGCACGTCTGCCCTCAAGACACAGCCGGTCTGTATTTTTACTAACTTACTACTCCTACAATTAACCCTCCCCCCCACCCTTTTCCCAATTCAGGATGGTTTAAGGTTCCTCTGGGCTCTATCGTTCCACAGAATGCCTGCAAATTTTGAATGAGCAAGTTCTCTCCCACCTCATCCAACAGGATGTTGAAATACAAAACTGTCTCTAATCAAAACTTTCCATTGGGATGGCAAAACCTTTTTTTTTTTTTTTTTTAGCCACATCAGCAAAACTTTTATCGGGGACCTATGTCAGCTTAGCCGTTCATTTGTCCCATCTCATCTTGGCATCATTGTGGCTTTCTTTATTTCAAAGTTTCGCAGCTTACATTTTATGTAAATATTTCATAAAAAAACATTAAAGTGGTGGGACACCCTGAAAACAAAAACTTTAAAAAAATGTTAGTAACAATTTAAAAAGGAAAAAAAAAATTTTTTTTTTTTTACTTACCAGAAATTGCTGTTGCTAGGCAGATCGTCCTAATCTGCCTCCTCCAGCGCTGCGGTGATCTTCTCCCCTTCCGTCTTCTAGTGAATGGGGCGCGGTGTGTTATGGGAACTATGTCCCACAACACATCGCGTTCCCCATTCACAAATTAGACTCGCGCATGCGCAGTAGGCCACGCGCCGACTCACGCATGCGCAGTAGGCCGCGCGCCGACTCGCGCATGTGCAGTAGGAAACGGGAAGCCGTTTCCCTTACTGAGGATGGCGGCGCTGGAACCAGATCGCCGAGGGACAGCTCGTCCTCCACGACCAACATCGCGGGCGCCCTGGGAGGGTAAGTGTACTTATTAAAAGTCAGCAGCTACTTTTTTTTACCTGCTGACTTTAAAAAAAAAAATTTTGTAAGGTGAAACACCCCTTTAAATGTTACTTCTAATTTCCCATCTTCTTACATACTCGTCTCTTTCTATCCCCTTATCTATCTTAATTACCCTTTACCCTTCATTACCCCCCCGCCCTACTAATCTACCCCCCCCCCGGTCCCACCATCTTATCTCCTCAATTTAAATCTGCAGTCCAATTACTTCACTGTACCTCTCCGTTAACCTACATTTTTTCCAGGCTTCCCACCTGATATTGAGGCGTTCTCTTCCCCCCTCTTCGCCTGCCCTAACCCTTTGCATTTCAAATATTTTGTTTATTTTATCAAACCATTCCTTTACTTTTGGTCTATCTACTGTTTTCCATTTTTTAGGGATCAAGGTCTTGGCTGCATTCATAAGATGCACTATCAGAGAGTTAGTGTATTCTCCATATGGGGTTTCAACTCCATGAAACAGACAGACCCAGGGGTCATACGGTACCTGGGTATTCGTTATATCTTTGATGTATCTTAATATTTCCTTCCAATATAATTCAATCTTGGGGCAGCTCCACCATATATGTGCCATGGTCCCTCTCTGACCACATCCCTTCCAGCAGCCAAGAGCCTGGTCTCCTTGGAACTTTGCTACAGTCACCGGGACCCTATACCACCTTGATAGGCATTTATAATTTGTCTCTACTATTCCGATATTAACTGAGGATGTATGTACCAATTTTAATATTTTCTTTAACTCTTGATTATTAAAGGTGAGTTATATTTCCACTTATTGTGCTTGTGTACCCCGTCCCATACCTTCATTGCATTTCTTGTAAGTGTATTTCTCCCCAGTGCTCTGTACTTAGGTGGTATCCATATATTATTTCCTAAGTTAGTTCCAGCCGTGATATGTTCTATCTTTACCCAACTTTTTTCACTCTCTGACTTAGTCCATTCCACCACCCTAGTCAAGATTATTGCTTCATAATATTTTTTAAAATTCGGTACTCCTAGTTCTCCCTGATCTTTCTCTGTTTGTAGAATACTTAGCACTATCCTAGGTTTTTTTATTCTGCCAAATTAGTCTTGTTATTTAATATTTTAATCACTTTAAAATATGCTGGGGGTATGTAAATGGGGAGCATTTGAAGTTTGTAGAGTACTTTAGGCAGGATGATCATCTTCAGCGCATTTATACGCCCTATCCAGGACAGAGGTCTTTCTACTATTCTCTTAGTTTCCACTTTCACCTCTTCTAGTAATGGGATATAATTGGCCTGGTAGATCTTATCTATCGAAGGGGTTAATTTTACTCCCAAATATTTTATTTCTGTATTTTTCCGGGAGAATTTAAATTCTCTTTGTAAACTCTGCTCTTCTCTCGGACCAATGTTAATATTTAATACCTCCGACTTGTCTGGGTTAATTTTAAAGTTTGATACTTCTCCATATTCTCTTAATGTGTTCAATAGATTGGGCAGTGATTCGTGGGTTGGTAATATAGAATAAAAGATCATCTGCAAATGCAGCTACTTTGTGGGTTTCTTTTCCAACTTGTACCCCTCCTATATCTACGTTCCTTCTTACTGTCGATAGTAGTGGCTCTAATGTCAATATAAACAGGAGGGGTGACAACGGACACCCCTGCCTGGTGCCATTATATAGCCTAAAGGGGGGGGGGGGGACAGCATCCCATTTATTCTTATAGCCGCCATTGGCTTCCTATACAATATCTTAATTCTCTCCATCATTTTGGCTCCAAAACCCATCCCTGCTAAAGTCCCCATCATGAATCCCCAGTCTACTCTGTCGAAAGCTTTCTCAGCATCTATCGAGAGGAGTAGACTGGGCATTCCCCCCTCACTCATTTTCTGGAGAAGAAGTAATGTTCCAATCCCATTGTCTTTGCCCTCCCTCCCTGTTACAAACCCTACCTGGTTGGGTGGACTAATTCCGGAACTATATCTTTTATTCTATCTGCCAATACTTTTGCATAGATCTTTATATCTATATTCAACAACGAGATTGGTCTATAGCTTGAGCAAATTTTTTTATCCTTCCCCTCTTTTAAGACTGTTGTGATCGTTGCCATTGATGCATCTTTACTTAGCTCATATCTCTGGCCCAATCCATTAAGATATGCGCATAATCTGGGAGTCAATATTTCACTAAACTTTTTTAAATATTCCATAATAAAGCAGTCTGGCCCGGGGCTTTTCCCCCTAGCTTCCTCTTTTATAACCCGGTTTACCTCTTCAACTGTTATTGGGGATTCTAGGTCCTGGGCCGTCTCCTCAGAGATCTGGGGAAGCTCCGCCCTCTGCACATACTCCTTAATCTTTTTTTCCCTATCTATACCCTGTGTTCCTGTCTGATTTTTGTTCACCGAATATAACTGCGCATAATACTCCTTAAACACCATAGCAATGTCTGTGGTCTTATTTACTATTTCCCCTTTTTTATTTAACATTTCCTCTATATAGTTAAGTGATCTTTTTTTCCTTAACATCCGCGCTAGGCATCGACTGTTTTTATTGCCCCACTGATATCTCTCTTTCTCGATTCTATTATACGTTTTTCTATTTTCTACTTCCAGCAGTTCTTTTAATTCATCCCTCTTGACCACCAGATTATGTCGCACTCCTACATCTTGTTGGTTCCTACCATTCTTTTTTTGAATCTGCTCCAGTCTATAAATTTCCTCTATTAGTTCTTCTCTCTTTTTGTTTTCTTCCTTCTTCCTCCTTGCCCCCATTGAAATAAATATCCCCCTTATATAGGCTTTATGAGCCTCCCAGATTGTATTACTATCTACATCTTTCGTCTCATTGGTCCGAAAGAAGAGCTCCAATTCCCTTTTAATTTTATCCGCTCCATTTTTATCAAAAAGGGTCTTATTTAATTTCCAGGAGAATGGTTGTTTTTTGTTGTCTGGGATTCTAATCTTCATTTTCACTGGCGCATGATCTGATAGGGATATTATTTCTATTCCTGAGGATACAACATGGTCCAGCATATTATGTTCTACAAACCAGTAATCAATCCTTGTATACGTCCCATGCACAGGGGAGTAGAACGAAAAGTCTCTATTATTTGGATGTTGCACTCTCCAAGCATCCACTAACTGTAGTTGATGCATTTGATCCTTAAAAGCTTTTAATTGGGTGTTTCTTGTCCCCTGTACATGGGACGTACTGTCTAATTCAGGATCCATACAAAAATTTAAATCTCCTGCAATAAGCACTCTTCCCTTTTTAAAACCCCATAATCTTTTTAAAGTCTCTTTCAGAAATATTATTGGGTTCTTATTTGGACAGTATATGTTCACCATTGTAAATTATTTACCCCATAATTTTCCTTTCAAGAAAATAAATCTTCCCTCAGGATAATTTAGTCTATCATCTATGATAAAACGTACGTCCCTATCTATGCCTATGGCCACGCCTTTTGATTTATTAGATAGTGAATCTCCGTAATACCAAGTCGGGAACCTCTGGGAGTACAATCTTATTCTTGTCTCATAGGTTAGATGTGTTTCTTGTAAGAAGGCGATTCCGGCCCCATACCTCTCTATTTCTTTAATATTTTGTGTCTGTTCCCTGGTGTATTCAGCCCTCTGACGTTATATGTCACCAAATTGACCGTGGTCATAGTTTCACTCTCGATATACCTGGGGACATATTTCCATCCAGAGAAGCACTACAGGGGGTCCCCGACTTACGAACACCCGACCTACGAACAACCCCTACTTACGAACGGGGTGCTGCGGGGACCCTCCGCCATTTTTCGGTGGTTTTCGGCGTCTTTCGGCCGTTCTACGCATGCGCGGCCATACGGAGCGTCGAAAAATGCCGGAAATGTCCGTAATTTGCCGCGCATGCGCAGAACGGCAACAGACGGAACATCGGAAATGTCCGGAAATCTCCGTATTTGTCGGTCTGCGCATGCGCGCCGACTTACGAACATTTCCGACTTCCGTACACGGGGCCAGTCCCTAACGAGTTCGTAACTCGGGGACCCCCTGTACTGAAGTCAGGACTGCATATTTCTTTCTCTCTACTCTTTACTTGCTGCTTTTTTAAGATGATTTCCATAGCCCCCCACCCCTCTCCCTCCCTGACCCCCCATCCCCACTCCCTCCCCCACCCAATCTTTCCCCACCTCCTCCCTCTCCCACCCAATTAAATCGATTCAGGCTTCTCAGCCTTAAAGTGATTTAAATGTCTCTTTTTTTTTTTCCTTGGTGGATGCTCTGGTATGGGCGTAATGTAATTATAATAAATTCAGGGAAATCAGGCTATTCAAAAAATATTCATATATAGTCTCAATTTGATTCTCATATTTCCTAAAATACACCGGTTTATTAGCAGCCTTTTAAGTATATTTTAAATATAAAAAAAAAAAAGAGAAAAGTTCATCTGCCAAAGATTTTACCTTGATAGGCGCTCAGGTACTCCGTTACCTATTTTACTTCCAGGAAAAAGGTTTTTCTTTTACCATACCTCTCCGCTAAGTGAACCTGGGGATATCTGGACTCCGTGGTAGGGGGGGGGGGGCGGAGGGGGAGACAGACAAACTCCTCCACACTACAATCTCCACCATTCAGTGCTGTGCCTTTCGTCCCGGGACAGGGGGGGGGGGGGAGATGACACCTCTCTATGGTGCTGTTCCGGGCTTCTCAAGCCGTCCAGCTCTGCGGTCTCTCACCCCGCATCGCTTCCACATCCGGGCCTGGTGAATGCTCTCTCCAGCCTCCTCCGTGCACTCCCCCTCCTAGGTGCTGCCGCTAGGCTCCTCCCCCACCCTCACAGCATCACATCCTGTTCCTCATGGAAGAACCTTTTAACTTATAACCAAATCCTACATATATCAGTAGATAAATTATATACGTTTAAAATGTAATGTACTTAATAATAATCCTAATCAGGAAATATTGTAATATAAAGAAATAACTTATATTTTTAGATAACATACTGAAACTCTGTGTCTTTGGACAAGGATGTAACCTTATCTCTTACGATAGGGAGAGGTGAATGGTCAACTCACTCTAAATTGCAACCATATGTGAGATGTACATAGAACTGCCCAAGAAATGTATTTGAACCTTCAAACAAATCTTTACATAAATATATGTAAAAAATATATATATATATATATTTATTTCACTTCATTCATATCTAGATATATGATGATGTACATAAGCAAGTCAATTATTTCTAACAACAAATGACAGAGTGACCATCTGACTAAGAACAAGCTTCTTAATCCCCTTCAGTTTAGATTTCACCCTCAACACTCCACAGAAACTGCTCTCCTTTACAGACAAAGCTAAAACCAATAAAAACCATTCTGTACTCCTACTCCTGGATAGGGATGAGCCGAACACCCCCGGGTTCGGTTCGCACCAGAACCTGCGAACGGACCGAAAGTTTGCGCGAATATTCGAACCGTATTAGTTACAATGGACGTGAACGTTCTAAATCTAAAGTGCTAATTATAACAGACAATATGCATGTTAATGTCATAAAACAGGTTTGGGACCCGGGTCCTGCCCCAGGGGACATGTATCAATGCAAAAATAAGTTTTAAAAACTGACGTTTTTTCGGGAGCAGTCATTTTAATGATGCATAAAGTGGAAAAAAATGTAAAATATTCCTTTAAATATGGTACCTGGGGGGTGTCTAAAGTATGCCTGTGAAGTGGCATGTGTTTCCCGTGTTTAGAACTGTCCCTGCAAAAAATGACATTTGTAAAGGAAAAAAAGAAGCCATTTAAAACTGCTTGCGGCTTTAATGTCATGTCTTGTCCTGGCAATATGGATGAAAATCTTTGAGAAAAATGGCATGGCTACCCCATTACCCCCCCCCCCCCCCCCCCGGCCCATTACCAGCCCCTTTGGGTCTTGTATGGATCCTAAGGGGAACCCCGCACCCAAAATAAAACCCTATACCTACAACCATATATACTCTGAACAGCAGTATACAGGCGGTGCAAACAAGACAGGGACTGTAGGTTTGTTCTTAAGTAGAATCTGTTTTTAATTTTAAACAGGTAAATTTTTAAGTGTAGCTCCATCCAAAAAAATCAATTTTTAAGCTTTTTGGAGAACATAGGGAAGGGTTATCACCCCTGTAACATTTGTTTTGCTGTTTGTGCACCTGTTCAGAACATTTCACCTCACTTTCCGTCCCAATGACAAATGTTTTTGGAAAAGTGGGATTTTTATTGAAACAAGAATTGGTGATAAAGCATCAGTAGAGAGGAGATACCTCTTTCCCAAATTAAATCTAACAGGATAGAATTTCCCTTCCTAGGGGTAAATTTCCTCTCACTTCCTGTTTTCTCCTTCCGTTTGCAGGTAGGAGTCGTTTGTAAGTTGGATGTTTGAAAGTAGGGGCCTGCCATATATACTCTGCAGAAATTTGCCCCGTTAGATGTTGGTGTTGCCACAACACTGTAAGCCCTCACAGTTACTCTTGGTGGGCGCAGAAATGGGCCCTGCTGTGAATTATTTGATCAAGATTTGTAATTACATGCCCCTGTTAAACAGGGGCTGAAAAATTGGGCCTTTGGTGGTGGACGGTGTTGCCACAAGACTGTAAGCCCTCACAGTTACTCTTGGTGGGCGCAGGAATGGGCCCTGCTGTGAATTATTAGATCAAGATTTGTAATTACACGCCCCTGTTAAACAGGGGCTGAAAAATTGGGCCTTAGGCACTGGTGCTGGTGCCACAACACTGCAACCCCTCACAGATACTGTATTTGGAGCACAGCAATCAGACCTGTTGCAAAGCATTGCATAAAAAATTGTAATGTTAAACAGGGGCTGAAAAATTGGGCCTTAGCCACTGGTGGTGGCACCCAGAAACAAAAATGTTATTCCAAGCTATCATCAGGATCATTGAGGAGGAAGAGGATAGTCAGTCAACATAACAGGACAGTCACTCAGCATCAGCTAAGGCAGTCTTGAAGGGATGTGACATTTCAAAATAAATTATTCTGTTATATCAGCTTCAGGTGCCTGGTAGCTGGTGGTGATCCAAGACTGATTCATCTTTATGAAGGTCAGTCGATAAACCGAGTCGGTGGACAGGCGCACCCTGTGATTGGTGACAAAGCCTCCAGCAGCACTGAATGTGCGTTCGGAAAGAACGCTGGATGCAGGACAGGCCAGTAGCTCAATTGCATACTGTGCAAGCTCTGGCCAGTGATCCATCCTCAAGACCCAGTAAGCTAGAGGATTTTTGGTGGGAAAGGTGTCCCAAGTCTGACCTTGCCCCTAGGTATTCCTGCACCATGTATATCAGACGCTGGTGATGGTTGCTGGAACTGATCATACCTTGGGGCTGCGGACTAAAAAATTGTCTGAACGCATCGGTCAGACGTCCACCTTCCCCACTGCTCCTTCTGCTACTGATCGAAGCCTCAGCAACTCGTCGTCCAGGACCAGGAGTTTGTAACCTCCCAGTCTCTGGAAACGCATTGCACAGACCTTTCTGCAAGGCCTCCCGGAGATGTCTCATCCTCTGCTCCCTCTGCGACGGCAAGATAAGGTCCGCAACCTTACCCTTGTACCGTGGATCAAGGAGAGTGGCCAGCCAGTAATGGTCCCTCTCCTTGATCTGAAGAATGCGAGGATCCTTCTGCAGGCTTTGCAGGGTCAGGGAGGCCATACAACGTAGGTTAGCAGAGACATTCGGTCCGGAGTCTTCTGGGTCACTGAGGACGACATGATCCACAGCCACCTCCTCCCAGCCACGTACAAGTCCACTGGTTTGTTGGGACTGTAAATCATCCCTAAAAGACTGCTGCTGCTGCTGATGCTGAGTGCCAGGCTCCACCTCCATGCTGACACAATCCTCCTCCTCCTCATACTCTTCCTGTATGATGGGTGGGAGAGAAGGAACACTGTCTGGATAAAGGGGGCCTTGAGAGGCAAGGAAGTCTTCCTCTTCCTGCCTCTGTTCTGCCTCAAGTGCCCTGTCCATTATCCCACGCAGCGTATGCTCCAACAGGTGGACAAGAGGTACAGTGTCACTGATGCATGCACTGTCACTGCTCACAATCCTCGTGGCCTCCTCAAATGGTGACAGGACAGTGCATGCTCCACTGGCGTGGGGAAAAAAATCCGAGCTCCCCTGACCCTGTCCTGGTGCCGTAGTCGCACAGGTACTCATTGATGGCCCTCTGATGCCTGTGCAGTCGCTGCAGCATGGCCAACGTTGAGTTCCACCTGGTGGGCATGTCACATATAAGGCGGTTCTTGGGCAGGTTCAACTCCTTTTGCAGCTCAGCCAGACGAGCACTGGCATTATATGATTGGCGGAAATGCACACAGACTTTCCTGGCCTGACTCTGGACATCCTGTAAGCCTGGGTACCTGCCCAAGAACCGCTGCACCACCAGGTTAAGGACGTGAGCCATACAGGGCACATGGGTCAGCTGTCCCTGTCGCAGGGCGGAGAGGAGGTTGGTGCCATTGTCACAAACCACCATTACTGGCTTAAGCTGGCGTGGCGTCAACCACCTCTCGGCCTGCCCCTGCAGAGCTGACAGAACCTCTGCCCCAGTGTGGCTCCTGTCCCCTAAACACACCAGCGCAAGCACGGCGTGGCATCTTTTTGCCTGCGTACTTGCGTAGCCCCTTGGACGCCTACGGAGCACCGCTGGTTCAGAGGACAGAGCACTCGAAGAGGCCATGGAGGAAGAAGAAGAGGAGGGGGTGGAGGAGAGAGGTGTGTCGCAACCAGTAGTAGCATTTTGGAGGCGTGGTGGCGGAACAACCTCCAACACTACTGCACCTTGTCCTGCATCCTTCCCAGCTGCCAAAAGAGTGACCCAATGGGCCGTGAAAGACAGGTAATGTCCCTGTCCATGCCTGTTGGACCATGAGTCAGCTGTAATATGCACCTTACCGCTGACCGCCCTGTCCAGCGAGGCATGGACATTGCCTTCCACGTGCCGGTAGAGAGCCGAAATCGCCTTCCGTGAGAAAAAGTGGCGTTTAGGAACCTGCCACTGAGGAACCACACATTGAACAAACTCACGGAAGGGGGCCGAGTCTACCAACTGAAAAGGCAGCAGTTGAAGTGCTAGCAATTTAGCCAAGCTAGCATTTAACCGCTGGGCATGTGGATGGCTGGGAGTAAACTTCTTTCGACGGTCCAGCAGCTGGGGCAGGGAAATTTGCCTGCTACAATCGGACGTCGGTGTACTGCTAGCAGAGTGCCCGCAAGTACTTGGCTGTGACACACCTAATTCTACACCTTCATTCCTCTCAGTGCAGCTTTCAGAGAGGACTGAAGGTATAGTGGGGTTGGAGATCCCAGCTGATGAGGAGCAAGGAGAGGTCCGCTTTGTTCTTTGGTGTGGGTCTTTAATGTGTGCTTGCCAACGAGCTGCATGGCAGGTCGACATATGTCTGGTCATGCTTGTGGTGCCCAAGCGGCTGATGTTTTGGCCACGCGAGATACGCTTGAGACATATGTTGCAAATAGCAGTGGTGCGATCTGATGCACTTGTCTCAAAAAAGGCCCACACCAAAGAACTTTTGTGATAACGTGCAGAGGCAGCGCCCTGCACAGACGGAGCTCTGCGGTGTGATTCAGTTGGTGTGCTGGCCTCAAGCTGGCCCCCGGAGGGCATCCTGCCTCGTTGGAGAGGTGCCGCCGCCTCCTCTCTCCCTTCAGGCACCCACGTGGAGTCAGTGACCTCATCATCCCCTCCCTCTTCACCACTGGAGCAAACCTGGCAGTAAGCTGCAGCTGGTGGAACATGACTGCCAGATTGCTGTCCTTGAGCATCCCCTCTTTCTGCACTCACGCTACTGCCTTCCTCTAGCTGGGTATCATCATCCGAGCCTTCAAAACGCTGGGCATCCTCCTGGAGCATGTACCCAACACTGTGCTCAAACAGTTCGGGGGACTCCTCAGGAGGACATGGTGGGTCTAGGGAAGGGGTGCCCGATGTTGCCATTGAGTACGTGTTGGCAGATGCTTTGCCAGTACCCTGAGCCTGGGTGAGAGAGGATGAGGAGGGATTGGTCATCCACTCTACCAAGCCTTCGGCATGATGCGGCTCAACATGTCCAGCTGCCGAAAAGAAGGACAAGCGTGTCCCATGGCCACGTGCTGATGACGATGCACCACGTCTACGACCAGCACTGTTGTCTCTAGACACAGAGCCTGCTTGCCCTGTTTTCTTGCCTCTGGACTGTCTGCCTCTCCTTGTCGGTCTTCCAGGCATTGTATTGGGTAGTGTATATTGTGCTGGAGCACACACACTAACTGCTGCAGATGGCTGTCTTAGATGACAACAGGGCCTTAGGGCAGATAGAAGCTGAGGTGGTTTAGTGTGATGTGCTATACTCACACAGCACACACACACGCTAACTCCTGCAGATAGCTGCCTTAGATGACAACAGGGCCTTAGGGCAGATACAGGCTGAGGTGGTTTTGTGTGCTGTGCTATACTCACACAGCACACACACAGGCTAACTCCTGCAAATGCCTGGCTGGCTGCCTTAGATGACAACAGGGCCTTAGGGCAGATACAGGCTGAGGTGGTTTATAGTTTGCTGTGCTATACTCACACAGCACACACACACGCTAACTCCTGCAAATGCCGGGCTGGCTGCCTTAGATGACAACAGGGCCTTAGGGCAGATAGAGGCTGAGGTGGTTTAGTGTGCTGTGCTATACTCACACAGCACACACACACGCTAACTCCTGCAAATGCCTGGCTGGCTGCCTTAGATGACAACAGGGCCTTAGGGCAGATAGAGTCTGAGGTGGTTTAGTGTGCTGTGCTATACTCACACAGCACACACACACGCTAACTCCTGCAAATGGCTGGCTGGCTGCCTTAGATGACAACAGGGCCTTAGGGCAGATAGAGGCTGAGGTGGTTTAGTGTGCTGTGCTATACTCACACAGCACACATACACGCTAACTCCTGCAAATGCCTGGCTGGCTGCCTTAGATGACAACAGGGCCTTAGGGCAGATAGAGGCTGAGGTGGTTTAGTGTGATGTGCTATACTCACACAGCACACACACACGCTAACTCCTGCAGATGGCTGTCTGGCTGCCTTAGATGACAACAGGGCCTTAGGGCAGATACAGGCTGAGGTGGTTTTGTGTGCTGTGCTATACTAACACAGCACACACACACGCTAACTCCTGCAAATGCCTGGCTGGCTGCCTTAGATGACAACAGGGCCTTAGGGCAGATACAGGCTGAGGTGGTTTATAGTGTGCTGTGCTATACTCACACAGCACACACACACGCTAAATCCTGCAAATGCCTGGCTGGCTGCCTTAGATGACAACAGGGCCTTAGGGCAGATAGAGGCTGAGGTGGTTTAGTGTGCTGTGCTATACTCACACAGCACACACACACGCTAACTCCTGCAAATGGCTGGCTGGCTGCCTTAGATGACAACAGGGCCTTAGGGCAGATAGAGACTGAGGTGGTTTAGTGTGCTGTGCTATACTCACACAGCACACATACACACTAACTCCTGCAAATGCCTGGCTGGCTGCCTTAGATGACAACAGGGCCTTAGGGCAGATACAGGCTGAGATGTTTTATAGTGTGCTGTGCTATACTCACACAGCACACACACGCTAACTCCTGCAAATGCCTGGCTGGCTGCCTTAGATGACAACAGGGCCTTAGGGCAGATAGAGTCTGAGGTGGTTTAGTGTGCTGTGATATACTCACACAGCACACACACACACGCTAACTCCTGCAAATGCCTGGCTGGCTGCCTTAGATGACAACAGGCCAGAAGGGTAAAGGTGGTTTAATGTGATACTGCAATGCTGTACTAACAGCACGCACACACTAGATTGATCCCCAGAATGACAGCAGATAATGTCAGCACTCAGCAGAATGAATAACAGCAGATAATGTCAGCACTTAGCAGAATGAATAACACAGCAGATACTGTCAGCAATGCAGAATGAATCACAGCAGATAATGTGACTGACACAGTCACTGACTAATGCCGGTGTTGTATCATTAGCCGTCCCCCATCACGAAGTGTCCGCTGTGTACTGCACATGTGCAGTACACAGGACACCCTGATTCCGAAAATTGCCGAAGATGAACGGCGCCTGCGCCGTGAGTCCACTTTCAAGCCCCACCATCCAAGTGGACATAGAGTTAGAATATAAAAGAGCAGAGCGCAGCGAGGCCGTGCCCGAAGCGTGGCGATCGAAGCGAGCCCGCGAGGGCCCCTCTAAGTTTGACTAACCCTATGTCCGCTTGGATGGTGGGGGCTTCACCTCGACTCACGGCGAAGGCGCCGTTCATCTTCCGACAATTTCCGAAAATCTTCATGCTCCGTACTGCGCATGCGCTGCGCATGCGCAGTACACTTCGGAAACCTGGTGACAGCCGGACACTTCGTGATAGAACACCGGAACACACTACACTAGGCCGCCGGCGCGGCGGCCTTATATAGTGTGGGGCGTGTACTAACCCCCTGAGCTATAATTGGCCACAGGCATCCTGCCTGTGGCCAATTATTGCTCTCCTCGCCGCTCGCTCTATGATTGGCCAAGCATGCGGGGGCACAGTGCATGCTTGGCCAATCATCAGCCAGCAATGCACTGCGACTGGCGCAGTGCATTGTGGACCGTTCACATCACACGATTTTGATGCGAACAGCCCACAGTTCTGGGCTCGACGAGCAGTTGAACGCCAGATGTTCGATTCGAACATGGGTTCAAATCGAACAACGGGCCCATCCCTACTCCTGGACCTCTATGCTGCCTATAATATGGTTGACCACCCCCTCCTCCTCAGAAAACTCTACCCCTTTGGTCTAAACCACTATAATTTTTGCTGCTTCTCATCCTACCTATCCCACCCCACCTTCAGTGGCTTTCAATATCATTTTTAAGCTGACGACACCCAAATCTATCTCTCTACCCCTCAGCTCACAGCATCAGTCTCCTCATGCATCACCAACTTACTAACAGACATATCAGCCTGGATGTCACACCACTTCCTCAAACTCAACCTATCCAAAACGATCTCATAATATTTCCTCCCCCATGTGCCTCTTCCCCTGATTTCTCTGTCAAAATCAACGGCACAACTATAAACCCACCCCTGCATGCCAAGGTCCTAGGTCCCATTTCCATTCACTGTCCACAACTTGCCGCCTCAACCTCTGAAACATTTTCAAGAAATGCCCCTTTCTAACCAATAACGCCACAAAGCTTCTAATTCACTTCCTGGTAACCTGCTAATACATTCTCATTGGCTTACCCATACATAGGCCACCCCCCCTCCTTCAGTCCATCATAAATGCTGCTGCCAGACTCCTCCACCTTACAAACCTCTCAGTGTCTGCTACCCCTCTCTGGCAATTCCTCCATTGATTTCAACTCACCCAATTAGTTAAATTCAAATTACTAACAATAACTTACAAAGCCACCCACAACTCAGCTCCCATATATATCACTATCCTAGTCTCAAAATACCAACCACATTGTTCTCTTTGTTCCTCTCAAGACCTCCTGCTCTCTAGCTCTCTTGTAACCTCCTCCCTTGCTCGCCTCCAGGACTTTTCCCGAGCCTCTCATATCCTTTAAAACTCCCTACGCCAATCTGTCTGACTCTCACCTACTCTGTTTGCTTTTAGACAATCCCTGAAAACTCCTCTCTGCAGAGAAGCCTAGCCTGCCCAAAACTAACAACTGTACTTTTATTTTCTCCATTAGCCCATCCCCCCACAGTTATTACTTTTTGTATCACTTGACCCTCCTGCCTAGATTGTAAGCTCTAACAAGCAGGGTCCTCTGATTCCTACTGTATTGAATTGTATTCTAATTGTACTGCCTGTCCTCAAGTTGTAACGAGCTGTGCAAATTGTTGGCACTATATAAATCCTATAGCAACAAAGCCTGGGGAATGCCCAGGAAATCACCCAAGCCTACTTACCAACCAGCTCGCAGACAACCAAATTAAGCTGTCTAACAGTATGCGTTAAAAACAGGGGTTTAGTCCGCACGCATTTGCAAACGCATGAGTGAGCCACAGAGCCACGTCACGGCACCCTGGTATCTGTGGTCCTAACACTAAACTATAAGTGTCCCCACAATGGAGGCACATGCACTATATAAATCCTGTATAGTAATAATAATAATAATAAATAATAAATGTGTTCCTGGGGGGGCAGTAGTCCTTAAATGTACAGAAACCCTCCTATTACCCCCTCGCATCCACATCCTATTATTGTGTGACCAATACCATCCAAATAATTCTGACTTTCATTTCCCAAAGTTATTCATCTACAAGGATACCTGTATAACTCAAATGATGGCACCAATGAGGATGGAGGAGGACCGAAGTCACATGACTGAGAAGATACTAAACCTCACCCTGGAGATCATCTACCTGCTGACCGGAGAGGTGAGGAGGATTCTGGGAAGTCACATGACATCACTCATATCTCTATTAATAAAACACATACCTGACGAGAGGTGAGGAGGATTCTGGGAGGTCACATGACATCACTCTTATCTCTATTAATAAAACACAGACCTGACCGGAGAGGGGAGGAGGATTCTGGAAGGTCACATGACATCACTCTTATCTCTATTAATAAAACACATACCCGACGAGAGGTGAGGAGGATTCTGGGAGGTCACATGACATCACTCTTATCTCTATTAATAAAACACAGACCTGACCAGAGAGATAAGGCGGATTCTGGGATTCTAACATGATACTCTTATTGGTTCCTCAATACAGAGATTTCCTCTTGTGAAGTCAGGTGATCATATGACCATCACAGTGCCTCCATGTGACTCCCTAAAACCTGAGAGACACAACATGCAGAAGATTCTAGAAGTCACCAAGAAGATGATGGAGCTGCTGACAGGAGAGGTGAGCAGTGCTGGGAATTCTGGGACATTTTCCAGTAACAGACAAGGGATGTGTCTGGATGGTGACTGTATCATTGTGTGTGTCAGGTTCCTATAAGGTGTCAGGATGCCACTGTCTATTTCTCCATGGAGGAGTGGGAGTATTTAGAAGGACACAAGGATCTCTACAAGGACGTCATGATGGACAATCAGCAGTATTTGAGTTTTGTGAAGAATGTAAGGAAGGAATTTCCCCAGAATGAGATGATATTGAACCTCACCCTGGAGATCCTCAGCCTGCTGACTGGAGAGGTGAGTGTAATGAAGGGGTTAAATCTGAACCCGCTGTACACTAGAATGTATTCAGAGTTGTGACAGACCTAGCCAGGACAGAGGCTTTTGGAGGGGACTGAATGCTAGCCGCTTGCCTACCGATCATGGGCCCTGGTATTTGGGGGAACGGTGCTTTTTGTGAGCTGTATGCCTGGGGACCCTTGAGGTGGTGTTACTTTGGATTCAGGTCCATATCCCCCCAAGATGCACAGACTCTGGGAACACTGTATATGCCATATTAGAAATAGTAACTGATTCATACTGTTGGGACACATACTGTTAAATGCTAATGTCATCAACTCCATCCACCTGTCTGTTGTCTTCTATAATGTAAATGAGTCTAGTCTAGCTTGCCACAGCTTCTAATAGTATTTCACCCATTGTTGTTTGTGCTAATTAACCTTGCTATTGTATGAAGGAGTTCTGTGTTGAGGTTTATGATGATGTATATTCTACTGTGTGAAGCTCGGTGACAACAAGTCTGACCTGTAGTGAAATCCTGATTAATCATAATAATGCTCAGGAGGGCACGGAGTCACATCGGCTGCTTTAAGGGATTCGTTAATTAGCTCATGTTAATTCTGTTTATGGTTACAGTTGTATTGTTAGAGTAATATGAGCAGGAGGTAGGAACCTCCTCCTCTTTAACTGTATATAAGACTTGTATTTTGGTTCTAATAAAAAGAGTCCATGTTCAGCAACTAAACAAGTATCGTCTTGTTTTGTGCTTGTGAGCGGTTGGGATATCTGATATCTATATTCAGACTGGGAGGAAAAGGTATATGACGAAAGCACTCAAGCAGAGTGTGAGACGTTTCGTTACAAGAGTCACTTTAAGTCTTCTGATGTTCTGCTAATCAATAACAACATCCACACAAGTACTATGAATACATGAAGTGTACGTACTCTATGATATTTAGTTATAGCACAAGATGGCGAGATTGGTTATAGAAGACAACAATTTCAGGTTTAGTCCAATCAGTAACCCATTCTTACCAGCATACCACACCACTGACAACTAAATCCATGGGTAACATTTCCTGGTGTGTCATGAGCCTTACTAGTAAAACATTAGTGGCTCTATTATGACTTCTAGGAGGAACTATAAATCTGACCACATTGTAATCATATCATTGGATGGCGATGTCCGGTCTTTGCTGAATTGGGAACATTGTGGCCAATCCCTGGAGAATAAATATAGAGATGAGGGATTATGGGAGAGCGGAGCCATTTTAAAGAGGAGCTCCAGGCTCCTTCAGATAAAAATACAAGTCAGAGGCTACAAATACTGTAGAAATACTGTAGTTGCTGACTTTTAATATTAGGACACTTACTTCTCCACCAATCCAGCCGTGTCTTCCACCGAGTCGATTTTATAATCGGCTCTTGGGTACTGCAGCTGCCATCTGGGCTTAGGGAATTTGGCAGTGAAGCCTTGCACCTTTATAGCCAGTTCCCTACTGCGCATGCATGAAGCGCGCTGCGCTTTGTGAATGGCTCAGCAGTGGAGGAGGGGGGGGCGATCTTCTGGCTAACTTTGCCGTGACTAAGTTAGCCGGAAGTGGGAGTGGGTACCTGTCAAAACTGGGTATCTGCTCACCCGAAAGGTGCCAGATGTGGCAGCTGAGGGGGGAGGAGGCAAACAAGCAGAGCTTCCCCTTTTGGGTAGAGCTCCACTTTAATGCATGGGCACTGCCCAGGGGTCCCTTGATAATCTTGCAATACATCATACCAATATTCTGGGACAGTCAGTCAAGCTTTTTACTAAGCTATCCCAGGATGGCCGTGTCCCCGGGAGTGTCCCAGAATCTGGTCTGCGGCTACAGCAGCAGCCTATCACTGGGCTAAATCTACAAACAGAATGACATCTCCCCGCTATCCAGGAGTTAAGAAAGAACCCCGAGGAGGAGCATCTTACTACTGCTGCTGTTTGTGTGGTTGGGATGTGTACAGCTCCGATCCCCACCGGAACTCCTCTCCTATTCATCCCATGTGATCGGAGCAGTACACATCCCGACCTCATGAGCAACAGCAAGATGCTCCACCTCAGGGTTCTTCCTTAACCCCTACAAAGGGAGGGAGAGAGAAATGTGGGAGGGAGAAATGGGGGTGTACGGGGGAAAGATATTATTCCAATTGTAGATTTAGCCCAGTGACAGGCTGCCAGAACAGGTAAGATCTGTGACAGCAGCATCCCTGTGCTGCTCAGCTTGAGGAGACCATCTCTGTATTAAACATTACTGCACTCTATACTGTGCCCTCCTACCACCACTTGTACTGTTCACTCCTGACCATCCCCCATATTGTGCTCTCTTGCCCCCTGTACTGTGCTCTCCTGGCCCCTGTAATATACCCTCCTGACCCCCTGTACTGTATTCCCCACTCCCACCTTTACTGTGCACTCCTGCCCCCCCAGCACTGTGCTCTCCTGCCCCTGTACTGTGCCCTCCCACCCCAATATTTACTATGCACTCCTGTACCCCATATTGTACCCTCCTGCCCCTCTGCCCTCCTGACCCACCTGTATTATGCCCTCATGCTCCCGTATTGTGCCCTCCCCCCTCTGTACTATGCACTCCTGAATGAATGAATGAATGATTTGTATAGCGCTGCAAATGCGAACTGAATCGCCTCAAGGCGCTTGTCTGCCCCTGTTGTCCTGCTGTATTAGAAGAGGTGGGTCTTGAGTTTTTTCCTGAATGCCTGATGGTTTTCTTCCAAGCGGATGTCGTTTGGTAGAGCATTCCATAGCCGAGGTCCCTGTACTGTGAATCTTTGTTCTCCCTTCGATTTGTAGTGGGCTTTAGGGATGAGGAGATTTTGGTCTGTTGATCGAAGTCTGCGATTCGGTATGTATTTTCCTATTTTCTCACAAAGGTATTGTGGAGCATTTCCTTATTTACATTTGTGGGTGAGGCAGAGGGTCTTGAATGTGATCCTATCTTTTACCGTGAGCCAATGAAGGGACCTTAGGGATGGGGAGATGGATTCCCATGGTTTCTTTCCGGTGACTAATCTTGCTGCTGCGTTTTGGACGACTTGTAGGCGTGCAATCTGGTAATCCGGTAATCCTATGTAGAGGGAGTTTGCGTAGTCGAGACGCGAATTGATGATGGTTCCTACTACTACTGCTTTCTCCTTTCCTGGGATGAAGGGGATGAGTCTGCGAAGCATACGGAGGAGATGGTGGGATCCGCTGATTACTGATCCTATTTGTGCATCCATGGTCATCTCTGAATCAAAGATGACTTCGAGGCTTTTGGCTTTGGTGCTTGGGAGGATGGTCTGTCCCAGGATGGTTGGTGGGATCCATGAGGTCTTCGTTTTTTTACTTCGGTTAGCATTGAGGAGCAGTAGTTCTGTTTTCGACCCATTAAGTTTGAGGGAGCTAGTGGTCATCTAGTCATCTATCATTGTGAGACATTTTCCTAGTTCCTGGTATTGGTCTTTTTTTCTGGTGATACAGAAGTACAGTTGAGTGTCGTCCGCGTATGAGTGGAAACATAGATCAGATTTGCTGATAATTTGGAAGAGTGGCCGGATGTAAATGTGACACTGGTGATCCTTGAGGGACTCCATAAGAAATTGCCCGGGTTTCTGAAGTGAAGGCTCCTAGTTTCACTGTCTGCGACCGGTTTCCTAAGAAGAAAGGGAACCCTTGGCAGATCTCCATCTGTGACTCCTGCCACTTCCTTGAGGCGGCTTAGAAGAATGTTGTGGTCCACTGCGTCGAACGCCTCGCTAAGATCCAGCAGTACCAGAAGACACGATTCTCCATCATCCGCGGCTTCTAGGGCGTCATCCCATATTTTCAGAAGTGCCGTTTCTGTGCCACGGCCTGGGCAGAAGCCTGATTGTAGTGGGTCCAGGAGCTTGTGTGTGTCCAGATGAAGTTGAAGCTGTTTTACTACTGCTTTCTCCATAATCTTGGAGATGGTGTTCAGGCTTGTTTCTGGTCTGCGATTGTTTGGATCTTTGGGGTCGAGGTTGGGTTTCTTTAGCAGTGGTTTGACGATGCCTTGCTTGAGGGAAATAGGAACCAACCCTTCTTTGAATGACTGATTTACTAGGTGTGTAATAGCGGGGGCCAGAATGTCGGAGCATTCTTTCAAGAGCTTTGTAGGAATGATGTCGTTTGGCGATGTACTGTCTCTGAGGCTCTTGATGAAATTTTTGGTTTCATCCGTGGTGATGGGGGTAAGCGAAAAATGTGGTGCTTGTGCGCTGTGCAAGTAAAATTCCTTGCCTGGGTTTGGTTGAGTAGAATTGGTTGTTTTTTTTTGTTGAATTATTTTCTGAATGTTGTCGATTTTGTTGATGAAAAAATCCGCTAACTTGTTGCAGTATTCTTGGGTTATGATTTCTCGGGGGCTCAAGGCAGGTGGGGTTCATAGTCTGGGCGACTAGTTTGAACAGTTCACGTGGCCGGTTTAAGGCTTTTTAGAGTGTGTCTGAGACATGTTCTTTTTTCGCTGTGAAAATTGCTTTATGATATTTCTTGGTGAGTATTTTGTAGTTTGTGTGATTTTCCTTTGTAGTGTTTCTTCTCCAGGCTCTTTCTGCTCTTCTGTGTTCCCGTTTCAGTAGTGTAAGCGCGCCATTAAACCATCCAGAATTTTTCTTGCGGTTGGATGCTCGATGTTTCGGGGCGACTGCGTCTGCTGTTTGTAGAAGTGCCTTGTTTAAGGAGTTGAGTGATCGTTCGGTTGAGTGGTTTTGATTTAGTGTTGCCATTTTGTTTCTTAGTGTGGTTTTGAAAATTTCCGAGTGTAATTTCTTCTGTGATCTGATCCACTGTGTTGTTGCCGCCGGATTTGGTTGCTGGAGGGTGATGTTAGTGGTGATTTCAAATTTGATAGAGTGGTGGTCTGTCCATGGTAGCGATATGTTGTCTTGCATGTTGATGTCGATATTTTGCTTGAAGATGAGGTCCAGAATGTGACCCGACCCATGTGTGGGAGCATTTACTAGTTGTTGAAGCCCTAGGTCTTCCAGTTGATTGATGCAGGTGGTGGCGATGGGGTCTTCGGTGGAATTTGCCCAGAGGTTGAAATCTCCGAGTACCAGAACCTTCTTGTTTTTCAGGGTATGTGCCGAAATGAATTCCGTGAGTGGTTTCGGTAGATTTGTCTTTGGTCCTGGTGGTCTGTAGCATAGCAGCATGTGGATGGTTTCTTGTGGTGTTGTTTGCATCTGTAGAGTAAGTGTCTCCATAAAAGTTGCTGTGTTCTGTACCGTAGGTTTGGCGAGCGCCAGGTGAGCTTTGAAGATCACTGCTAGGCCTCGGGTGTTAGCCAGCTTTCCGTGATGAAGAGGCAATCTATGTTGTTTTGCGTGATGAAGTCATGGATTTCGTGCCTGTGCTTGACTCCTGACCCGCCTGTATTATGCTCTCCTGCCCCCCGTATTGTGCCCTCCTCCCCCTCTGTACTATGCACTCCTGCTCCCTATACTGTGCTCTCCTGACCCTCCTGTATTAGGCTCTCCTGCCCCTGTACTATACACTCCTGTCCCTATACTGTGCCCTCCTGACCCTCCTGTTTTATGATCTCCTGCCCCTGTACTGTGCCCTCCTTCCGATCTGTACTATGCACTCCTACCCCCAATACTGTACCCTCCTGACCCTCCTGTATTATGCTCTCCTGCCCCCTGAATTGTGCCCTCCTCCCCCTCTATACTATTTATTCCTGCCCCCTGTACTGTGCCCTCCTGACCCTCCTATATTATGCTCTCCTGCCCCTGTACTGTGCCACCCTTCCCCTCTGTACTATTCATTCCTGCCCCCCATACTGTGCCCTCCTGACCCTCCTGTATTATGCTCTCCTGCCCCTGAACTGTGTCCTTCTTCCCCTTTGTACTATTCACTCCTGCTCCCTATGCTGTGCCTCCTGACCCTCCTGTATTATGCTCTCCTGCCCCTGTACTGTGCCCTCATGTACACCATGTACTGCGCCCTCATGTACACCATGTACTGCGCCCTCCTATCCCCCCTGTACTGTGCCCTCCTGCACCCCCTGAACTGTAACTTACTGCCCCCCCCCCGTACTGTGCCCTTATTCTCCCCTGTGCTCTGTGTTGATTAGTCTTTGATTTATTACATGTATTCTCATTGTTTAAAATCTATCATAATGAAAGTACTAATACATATGTGTTTACTTCTATCAACTTTTTATACTTTAATTTGAGTAAATTAGTGCAGGCTGGTAGGGGCCCCAGTACATTACTTTTCCCAGAGGCCCATGATGATATTAAAACATCACTGTGGAAGGGTGATATTTATTTTTGTATAACACAGAACTGTACAGTAATAACGAAGAAATCTACTGATAATGAGACAAGAAGAAGATCTCATTATAGGACCACAAGATCTTCGAGAATCCAGAATCCCATCACCATCCCACCACCTCCATCCCTCATCCCTACAAGACACAACACACAGAAGATTCTAGAAGTCACCAAGAAGATGATGGAGCTGCTGACAGGAGAGGTGAGCGGTGCTGGGAATTCTGGGACATTATCCAGTAACAGACAAGGGATGTGTCTGGATGGTGACTGTATCATTGTGTGTGTCAGGTTCCTATAAGGTGTCAGGATGTCACTGTCTATTTCTCCATGGAGGAGTGGGAGTATTTAGAAGGACACAAGGATCTCTACAAGGACGTCATGATGGACAATCAGCCGCCCCTCACATCACCGGGTAAGAGGAGACTTTATTGTAAAGGAGAGAGCAGTACGGAGGGTCCACCTAGATCCCCCATCATCTGATGACCAGAAACAATGTATTCAGTCTCAGGAGATGGGAGGCAGCGCTGTGGGACCTCTGAAACTTTTCTCATGTGAGCATTTAGGTTACCACTTATTACCAATATTATGAGTTCTGACCCATAAGCCACATACACACGATCAGACTTTTCGGCCGGACTGTCCAGCGGAGGTCCGCCGAACTTTCCAAACGTGTGGACTTGCCCACACACGCCCGGACTTTTCCGGCAGACAATCCGCCGGAGTTTTGGTGAAAGTCTTTTGAAATGAACGGACTTGCCCCACACACTGAGAAAAGTCTGTTCATTTAGAACGTGACTCCAGGTAGACGGGACTAACGAAGGAAGTCAATGCCGCCGCCTCGATCGGCGACATTGACACCTCGCTAGCCCCGTCACCTGGTATGGATTTAAAGGGGAATCCCTACGCCGAAAAAACGGCGTGGGGGTCCCCCCCAGATCCATATCAGACCCCAGATCCTGGCCCCCCACCCTATGTGAATGAGTATGGGGTACGATGTACCCCTACCCATTCACCTAAGCAAAAAAAGGGTAAATAAAAAAAAAAACAACACAAATTTTTAAAATACTTTATTGCACAGCTCTGGGTGGCTTCTTCCGTCTTGGGGGGGTCTTCTCGCCAGACTCCTCTATCTTCTGCTAGCTCTTTTACTAATGGAGGAGCCTGGCTTTCTCCTTAGTCGCCGCCGTCGTCTGGGGGACTTGTTCCGACTTCGGGGGTCTTGTCCTCCGCTATCTTCTGCTAGCTCTTTTACTAATGGAGGAGCCTGGCTTTCTCCTTAGTCGCCGCCGTCATCTGGGGGACTTGTTCCGACTTCGGGGGTCTTGTGCCGCTCTTTGGTTCTTCTTGCCGGGCCTCCACTATCTTCTTCCAGCTCTTTTACTAGCGGTGGCCCGGGCGTCTGTCGATGTCGCCTTCTGCTTCTTATTCTTGTTCTTCTCTCTTCTTCCGATGTTGACTCGTCGCTGTCTCCTCTTTTAATGGCTCAGACGTGTTGCGCTGCCAGTTATATAGGGACAAGGGGCGGGGGCCACCGTCTCATGTCACATGGTGACCCCGCCCCATATGATGTCACAGTCCCAGCATCCTCCGGGACTGTGACATCATAAGGGGGCGGGGCCACCATGTGACATGAGCTGTGATTCCGATGAGCCCCCCGCCCGCAGACCCCGACGACCAACAGCCAGGGTTGTCGGGAAGAGGCCCTTTCCCCAGGGCACTCCCCATGTTTATGGCACGTGGCCTGGTACAGCTCAGGATGGGGGGGCGATCGCTCGTCCCCACCCCTTTCCTGACTGGCTGGGCTGCGTGCTCGGATAAGGGTCTGATATGGATTTGGGGGGGAACCCCCACGCCATTTTTTTGGCGTAGGGATTCCCCTTTAAATCCATACCAGGTGACAGGGCTAGCGAGGTGTCAATGTCGCCGATCAAGGCGGCGGCATTGACTTCCTTCGCTGGTTTCATTTGCCTGGAGTCACGTTCAAAATGAAAGGACTTTATGACGTGTGTCGGCAAGTCCGTTCATTTCAAAAGTCCCGCGGACTAGCACACAGACTCGGTAGTCCCGCGGACAATTTTAAGTCAAAACTTCAAACTAAGTCCGCCGGACTTTTGGGAACAAAAAGTCCGCCGGAGCCCCACACACGGTCGGATTGTCCGGCGGACTCTAGTCCGGCAGACAATCCCGCCGGAAAGTCTGATCGAGTGTACGCGGCATTACACTATATACTCTGTTGTACACTACATACCCCTGATCCCTGCACTATATACTCTGTTGTACATTACATCATTCTGATACTATATATTCCTATCTGTTGTATCTTATACAATATGTTGTACATTATATAGTCCTGACCTCTGCTCTCTCCCCTCTACCCACTGCTATATATAAACATAATATGAATTCTCTTTTGTTACACCCATTTTCTACCAGCTGGACATTTTATATCTGATGATTTGATTGGAGCACAGACTTTTATATGTTGATAATAATGTGATAACATCCTCAAACTTTGGAACCTTAACCAGAAAGTGATAATGAGGGAGGAGTCAATAACCCAATGATGGTGGTCTTCAGGATCAGTTCAGTCTTCATCTTGGTTGTTCTCCCACCATCCTCACTCTCTGACCTCTGGTGGGGCTCAGCCCGCTGTTATTTATGACTAAATCATGGACTAAATAAGGAAGTGCAGGACTTCTTGTGTTGGGAAGATGACAATGAGTGATAGAGGGGGTGGGGACACTCGTCCTATAATCCCCTCATCACTGTCACTCCTATAAAAGACAGTTCTCGTTGTTTCCTCACTCTCTGACTAAGGTCCATGAATAAAGAAATGATCTGGTAGGAGATCAGAGGACCCATTTACTAGTTACCTTGAGGGAGGAATTGTAAGATCCTCAGAGACAAAGCTGCCTGATGTGGGCGGAGTCCTGGTTTAGGGGAACCAATCTGCTCATGTCTAGTAATAATCTTTTTATTTCTATTTTAGTAGATGGACGGGAGATGAGGAAAACCTCAGAGGATTGTCTCACTTTGTCTCCAGACTGTAAAGTAGAAGATGAGGACATCACACAGTATAGTCCAGGAGAAAACCCGACTACCTCAAATGTCCATCCGGCACCACACAGTGTAGATGGACCATCGTATTCCTCTTATCCTGAGGAACCTCAGACTGTGAGGGACGGTGCCGTCCTTCCAACAGAGAAGAGGTTTTCCTGTACTGAGTGCGGAAAGTGTTTCCGTTTTAAATACAATCTTAATTTACATAAAAGATCTCACACAGGAGAGAAGCCGTATTCCTGTCCTGAGTGCAGGAAATGTTTTTTACAGAAGTCTGATCTTATCACACATCAGAGATCTCACACTGGGGAGAAGCCATATTCCTGTCCTGAGTGTGGGAAATGTTTTTCACAGAGAGCAACTCTTTACAAACATCAGAGATCTCACACGGGGGAGAAGCCACATTCCTGTCCTGAGTGCGGGAAATGTTTTTCCTGTCCTGAGTGTGGGAAATGTTTTTCACAGAAGTATCATCTTCAAAAACATCAGAGATCTCACACGGGAGAGAAGCCGTATTCCTGTCCTGAGTGCGGGAAATGTTTTTCAGTGAAGTCCAGTCTTTTTACACATCAGAGGTCCCACACGGGGGAGAAGCCGTATTTTTGTCCTGAGTGCGGGAAATGTTTTTCAAGGAAGTCCAATTTTTACAGACATCAGAGATCTCACACAAAGCCGTATTCCTGTCCTGAGTGCAGGAAATGTTTTTCAGTGAAGTCCAGTCTTTTGACACATCAGAGGACTCACACAGGGGAGAATCCGTATTCCTGTCCTGAGTGCGGGAAATGTTTTTCACATACGTCTGATCTTTCCAAACATCAGAGATCTCACACAGAGGAGAAGCCGTATTCCTGTCCTGAGTGCGGGAAATGTTTTTCACATATGGCTCATCTTTCCAAACATCAGAGATCTCACACAGGAGAGAAGCCGTATTCCTGTCCTGAGTGCGGGAAATGTTTTTCACAGAAGTCTCATCTTTACAGACATCAGAGATCTCACACGGGGGAGGAGTCGTATCCCTGTCCTGAGTGTGGGAAATGTTTTTCACAGAAGTCCAATCTTTACAGACATCAGATATCTCACACGGAGAATACACTTTCCTGTCCTGAGTGAGGGAATTGTTCCTCACTGAAGTCCTGTCTTCCTGTACATCAGGGATCCCACACAACCATTGAGGTGTATTAGTGTGGGAAATGTCTTCTATATGAATGTTGCTGGACATCACAGATCTCATGTGGGGAAGAAGCACACCCTCATATACTGCTCAGATATACTCCATGGCTGATCTTTAGCATGTAAGAAACAGATCCAGGGGTGTGGAAATTAAAAAAATAAAAATAAAATACTGGTCCAAGGGACTAAATCAGGGTTCCAATCTCCTTGTCCTGTTAAAATAAAAAATTATTATAACCAAAACCGTATATAAATCTGAGGTGCTTTTAGGAATGTCGGGGCTTTTAGAACTTGGGTGCTCAGTACAAGCGCATGCTGAACAGACATCATAGTCCCGTGTCCGCTCTGTTAACCACTTCAGCCCCGGAAGGATTTGTCCCCTTAATGATCTGGACAATTTTTGCGATATGCCACTGCGTCGCTTTAACTGACAATTGTGCTGTTGTGCGACGCTGCACCCAAACAAAATTGATGTCCTTCTTTTCCCACAAATAGAGCTTTCTTTTGGTGGTATTTGATCACCTCTGCGTTTTTTTTTCTTTTTTGTGCTATAAACAAAAAAAAGCGGCAATTTTGAAAAAAAAAGTAATATTTTTTATTTTTTACTATAATAAAATTCCCCCAAAAATGTGAAAAAAAATTATTTCTTCCTCAGTTTAGGCTGATATGTATTCTTCTACATATTTTTGGTAAACAAATCTCATTAAGCGTATATTGAAGGGGTTAACACTAGGGGCGATCAAGGGGTTAAATGAGTGTCCTAGGGAGTGTTTCTAACTGTGGGGGTATGAGACTGCCTGGAGGAGGAGACATATCACTGTTCCTAAGCAGTAGGAACAACAGATTTGTCTTTCCTCCCCTGACAGAACGGAGATCTGTCTGTTTACATTGAAAGACCTCCATTCCGCGCTCTTTTCATAAAGTGACAGCCGGTACGGGGAACTTCTCCCTGCACTGCTGTCACACAGAGGACTCGGATCGCTGAGCCACTGTAACATGTTCCCGAAGATGAACTTATCCTTTAACCCTTTCACTGGCAGAGCCGCTTTTTGCATTTTTTTGTCCACATGATTAAAAATTTTTTTTAGGCCTGAAGATTATATAAATACCTAAAACATTATATATTTTCTTAAAGCCCACACCCTAGAGAATAAAATAGTGGTAGTTCCAATTTTTTATGTCACACGATATTACCGCAAAAGTCTATGAAATGCCTTATTTCCGTAAAAAAAATACACAAAAGTTCATTTCAGGGGACACAAAAACACAATAAATAACCTGATTTTTCTTTTGTAAAATATAAAAGCCGAGGTTGCACCGAGTAAATAGATACCTAACATGTCACATCTTAAATTTGCACCTGTGAAATGATGACAACCTTCAATACCCTATATTTTCTGTAGGTGATGCTTTAAGAGCCCCCTATAGGTCATCAGTTCAGTGTTATGGAGGAGGTCTGGTGCTAGAATTATTGCTCTCATTCTATTTTGCACGGCGATATGTAACATATTTATCGCAATCAACATTTTCAGGCGTAGGCGCTCCAACGTGTGCGTTTATTTTGGTAAGTGTGCATATATGGGGGTGCATCACGTTTTATGGGGGTGGATTTTATGTGCTTGGGTGTAACTTTAATTTTTTACAAGTAAAAAAAATGTTTCTTTTACTTAACTTTTTTTTTTCATGCACATGTCTATTATGCCGCTAATCTTTATAACTCATGACCAGCTGACTGTGTAAGCTACTTTGACACCGCCATTTATCACCGTCTCCTTGCTATGTCCCCCAAGTGTTGTGTAAGTGGCACAGATGATAATTTACAATGTTATACAATTATGAGATCGCTATGGATTTATATTCTGTATGTTTTTTTAGTGAGGCTGATTTTCTTTGTTGCCAAGGAATAAAAGGTCCTGAGGAAGCTTATTGATATGAAATGCGTCAACCTCTTGGACAATTCAGCAAAGCTAAATGAGTCATTAGGAATATATATGGCCTAATGTTTGATGGATTTGTTCCTATGTGTTTTTACACATCATTTTAATATTTGTAAGAAAGATTTATATTTTATGTAATTTTCATGTTTGGGCTTTTTTCGTACCAATAAAATCTGACATTTAAGGTTCTTTTTGAAATGATATATATAATGGATGTGGTATATTTATAGTAGCCAAATCTTCTTTTTTAAATATAAAAAAAATCGTTGAACAAATGTGCATTTGCAGAGCTGTGATGAATATTGGATGTATTTTACTTCATACACTGATTTCCTTGGCTCCATCTTGCGGTATTTTTACTAATGGAAGTATGTCAGCAAAAATACCCCATTATGGTCACTAGATGGATCTGGCTATCATAGGAAATCACTTTGCTACATTATGGCCAGAATTTGTAATGGCTGAATGAATGATTGTCACATTCGTCCAATGAATTTTCTAGAAGTAGACCCCTTTGTTTCCTTCATCAGACATGGTTTCATACAGATAACTGAGATCATCCTCATACATTGGTGAGTACAGTACACACTGAAAGTGGTTGTAAACCCTTACAAACCACTTTGACCTACAGGTAAGCCTAAATTAAGGCTTACCTGTAGGTCCAAGAAATATCTCCTAAACCTACACGGTTTAGGAGATATTTGGCAAAAGACAGGCAGCGCTGTCTACGGCGCATGCGCCGCTCTCAGCGGCGATATGCCGCGAGTGGCGACTCCCGTGCGCATGTGCGGGAGTGACGTCATCGCGGCTACATCGAATGACAGCGCCGGAGCCGCGAGACCCACAAAGAAGATGGAGGCTCCGTACATAAGGGGACAGCAGTGACTTTGCTGGCTCCTGTGTCAGGTAAGTGACACCTAATTATGCATAGTAGTCCATTATGCTTTACCTTTGCAGGGAAACAAAGAGCAAGTAAACCCATTAGGGTTTACTTCTTCTTTAAGGGTATAAGACAGGCATATCAACAGTCTGGGCCGCTTTCTGGTTTCGAACGGCCCACCTGGTAATTTGGACATGTATATCTTTTGTGTGAAAGAAAGAAAAAGGTTGGGGTCAGTGGCGCTACCTATAGCCCGAAGAGTGATCTATCGGGTCTCTATTTAAGTGGAACAGAATACTCAATAGGATCATATGGTTAAAAAAATTCACAGTGGTGTAATTAACTACTAACTCCCTTGCCGTGACCTACATTTAAAGGTTAGCGGTATATAAATCCACCTGTGTGCGGACATAACCTCTTAAGCAGGAATGTAGGAGGGTAGGTGCATAATCATCAGTACTAGCGTGTAATAGGGATGGGCCCGGTGTTCGATTCTAACCCATGTTCGAATCGAACATCGGCCGTTAGTCCGCTCGTCGAGTCCAGAACTATGTGGGACGCTCGCATCAAATTTGTGTGATGCGAACGGTCCACAATGCACTGTGCCAGTCGCAGTGCATTGCTGGCTGATGATTGGCCAAGCATGCACTGTGACCCCTCATGCTTGGCCAATCATAGAGCCAGCGGCGAGGAGAGCAATAGTTGGCCACAGGCAGGGTTAATTATAGCTCAGGGGGTTTAGTACACGCCGTGCTGGCGGCCTCGTGTAGTGTGTTCCGGCGTTAGGGACAGTGTCAGTGACAGACTGTACTGTACGGTGTACACACTATATCTGCTTGTGATTCATTTCTGTGTGGGGAATAGTGTAGGGAAAGAGGAAAAATAGGCAGGGATAGTTTATTCTTCAGTGCTGTTCTCAATCTCTACCAATCCAGCCATCTGCAGGAGTTAGTGTGTGTGCGTGCTGTCTGAGTATAGCACAGCAGTAGCACACTAAACCACCTTACCCTATATCTGCCCTTCTGGCCTGTTGTCATCCAAGGCAGGCAGCCAGCCATCTGCAGGAGTTAGTGTGTGTGTGCTCTGTGACTATAACACAGCACACTAAAAACACCTTACCCTGTATCTGCCCTTCTGGCCTGTTGTCATCTAAGGCAGCCAGCCATCTGCAGGAGTTAGTGTGTGTGTGCTCTGTGACTATAACACAGCACACTAAACCACCTTACCCTGTATCTGCCCTTCTGGCCTGTTGTCATCTAAGGCAGCCAGACAGCCATCTGCAGGAGTGAGTGTGTGTGTGCTCTGTGACTATAACACAGCACTATAAACCACCTTACCCTGTATCTGGCCTGTTGTCATCTAAGGCAGCCAGCCAGGCATCTGCAGGAGCTAGTGTGTGTGTGCTCTGTGACTATAACACAGCACACTAAACCACCTTACCCTGTATCTGCCCTTCTGGCCTGTTGTCATCTAAGGCAGCCAGACAGCCATCTGCAGGAGTTAGTGTGTGTGTGCTCTGTGACTATAACACGGCACACTAAACCACCTTACCCTATAGCTGCCCTTCTAGCCTGTTGTCATCTAAGGCAGCCAGCCAGCCAGTCATCTGCAGGAGTTGGTGTGTGTGTGCTCTGTGACTATAACACAGCACACTAAACCACCTTACCCTGTATCTGCCCTACTGGCCTGTTGTCATCTAAGGCAGCCAGCCAGCCAGTCATCTGCAGGAGTTGGTGTGTGTGTGCTCTGTGACTATAACACAGCACACTAAACCACCTTACCCTGTATCTGCCCTTCTGGCCTGTTGTCATCTAAGGCAGCCATCTGCAGGAGTTAGTGTGTGTGCTGTGTGACTCCAGCACAATATACACTACCCATTACAATGTCTGGAAGACCCAACAAGGAGAGGCAGACAGTCACAAGCCAAGAAAACAGGGCAAGCAGGCTCTGTGTCTAGAGACAACAGTGCTGGTCGTGGACGTGGTGCATTGTCATCAGCACGTCGCCATGGGACACGCTTGTCCTTATTTTCAGCAGCTGGACATGTTGAGCCGCATCATCCTGAAGGCTTGGTAGAGTGGATGACCAAGCCCGCCTCATCCTCTTCATCCAGGCTCAGGGTACTGGCAAAGCAGCTGCCAATGCGTACTCAATGTCATCATCAGGCACCCCTTCCCTATACCCACCATGTCCTCCTGAGGAGTCCCCCGAACTGTTTGAGCACAGTGTTGGGTACATGCTCCAGGAGGATGCCCAGCGTTTTGAAGGCTCGGATGATGATACCCAGCTAGAGAAAGGCAGTAGCGTGAGCGCAGAGAGAGGGGATGCTCAAGGACAGCAATCTGGTAGTCATGTTCCACCAGCTGCAGCTTACTGCCAGGTTTGCTCCAGTGGTGAAGAAGGAGGGGATGATGAGGTCACTGACTCCACGTGGGTGCCTGAACAGAGAGAGGAGGAGGAGGAGGCGGCACATCTCCAACGAGGCAGGATGCCCTCCGGGGGCCAGCTTGAGGCCAGCACACTGCAGAGCTCCGCCTGTGCAGGGCGCTGCCTCTGCACGTTATTACAAAAGTTCTTTGGTGTGGGCCTTTTTTGAGACAAGTGCATCAGATCGCACCACTGCTATTTGCAACATATGTCTCAAGCGTATCTCGCGTGGCCAAAACATCAGCCGCTTGGGCACCACAAGCATGACCAGACATATGTTGACCTGCCATGCAGCTCGTTGGCAAGCGCACATTAAAGACCCACACCAAAGAACAAAGCGGACCTCTCCTTGCTCCTCATCAGCTGGGATCTCCAACCCCACTATACCTTCAGTCCTCTCTGAAAGCTGCACTGAGAGGACTGAAGGTGTAGAATTAGGTGTGTCACAGCCAAGTACACCGACGTCCGATTTTACCAGGCAAATTTCCCTGCCCCAGCTGCTGGACCGTCGAAAAAAGTTTACTCCCAGCCATCCACATGCCCAGCGGTTGAATGCTAGCTTGGCTAAATTGCTAGCACTTCAACTGCTGCCTTTTTAGTTGATAGACTCGGCCCCCCCTTCCGTGAGTTTGTTCAATGTGCGGTTCCTCAGCGGCAGGTTACCAAACGCCACTTTTTCTCACGGAAGGCGATTCCGGCTCTCTACCGGCATGTGGAAGGCAATGTCCATGCCTTGCTGGACAGGGCGGTCAGGTGCATATTACCGCTGACTCATGGACAGGGACGTTACCTGTCTTTCACGGCCCATTGGGTCACTCTTTTGGCAGCTGGGAAGGATGCAGGACAAGGTGCAGTAGTGTTGGAAGTTGTTCCGCCACCACGCCTCCAAAATGCTACTACTGGTTGTGACACACACCTCTCTCTACCACCCCCTCCTCTTCTTCTTCTTCTTCTTCTTCTTCTTCTTCCTCCATGGCCTCTTCGAGTGCTCTGTCCTCGGAACCAGCGGTGCTCCGTAGGCGTCCAAGGGGCTACGCAAGTACGCAGGCAAAAAGATGCCATGCCGTGCTTGCGCAGGTGTGTTTGGGGGACAGGAGCCACACTGGGGCAAAGGTTCTGTCAGCTCTGCAGGGGCAGGCCGAGAGGTGGTTGACGCCACGCCAGCTTAAGCCAGGAATGGTGGTTTGTTACAATGGCACCAACCTCCTCTCCGCCCTGCGACAGGGACAACTGACCCATGTGCCCTGTATGGCTCACGTCCTTAACCTGGTGTTGCAGCGGTTCTTGGGCAGGTAGCCAGGCTTACAGGATGTCCTGAGGCAGGCCAGGAAAGTCTGTGTGCATTTCTGCCGATCATATAATGCCAGTGCTCCGCTGGCTGAGCTGCAAAAGGAGTTGAACCTGCCCAAGAACCGCCTTATATGCGACATGCCCACCAGGTGGAACTCAACGTTGGCCATGCTGCAGAAACTGCACACGCAGC
Organism: Lithobates sylvaticus; assembly: GCA_028564925.1. Lineage (NCBI taxonomy): Eukaryota > Metazoa > Chordata > Amphibia > Anura > Ranidae > Lithobates > Lithobates sylvaticus. Next base: position 582,050,619 of record CM053028.1, read on the forward strand.
AGAGGGCCATCAATGAGTACCTGTGCGACTACGGCACCAGGACAGGGTCAGAGGAGCTTGGATATTTTTCCCCACGCCAGTGGAGCATGATCAGGGATGCATGCACTGTCCTGTCACCATTTGAGGAGGCCACGAGGATGGTGAGCAGTGACAGTGCATACATCAGTGACACTGTACCTCTTGTCCACCTGTTGGAGCATACGCTGCGTGGAATAATGGACAGGGCACTTGAGGCAGAACAGAGGCAGGAAGAGGAGGACTTCCTTGCCTCTCAAGGCCCCCTTTATCCAGACAGTGTTCCTTCTCTCCCACCCATCACACAGGAAGAGGAGGAGGAGGAGGAGGATTGTGTCAGCATGGAGGTGGAGCCTGGCACTCAGCAGCAGCAGTCTTTTAGGGATGATTTACAGTCCCAAGAAACCAGTGGACTTGTACGTGGCTGCGGATCATGTCGTCCTCAGTGACCCAGAAGACTCCGGACCGAATGCCTCAGCTAACCTACGTTGCATGGCCTCCCTGATCCTGCAAAGCCTGCGGAAGAATCCTCATATTCTTCGGATCAAGGAGAGGGACCATTACTGGATGGCCACTCTCCTTGATCCACGGTACAAGGGTAAGGTTGCGGACCTTATCTTGCAGTTGCAGAGGGAGCAGAGGATGAGACATCTCCGGGAGGCCTTGCAGAAAGGTCTCTGCAACGCATTCCCAGAGACTGGGAGGTTACAAACTCCTGGTCCTGGACGACGAGTTGCTGAGGCTCGGTCAGTAGCAGAAGGAGCGGTGCGGAAGGTGGACGTCTGACCGATGCGTTCAGACAATTTTTTAGTCCGCAGCCCCAAGGTATGATCGGTTCCAGCAACCATCGCCAGCGTCTGATATACATGGTACAGGAATACCTAGGGGCAAGGTCAGACTTGGACACCTTTCCCACCAAAAATCCTCTGGCTTACTGGGTCTTGAGGATGGATCACTGGCCAGAGCTTGCACAGTATGCAACTGAGCTACTGGCCTGTCCTACATCCAGCGTTCTTTCGGAACGCACATTCAGTGCTGCTGGAGGCTTTGTCACCGATCACAGGGTGCGCCTGTCCACCGACTCGATTGATCGACTGACCTTCATAAAGATGAATCAGTCTTGGATCACCACCAGCTACCAGGCACCTGAAGCTGATATAACAGAATAATTTATTTTGAAATGTCACATGCCTTCAAGACTGCCTATGCTGATGCTGAGTGACTGTCCTGTTATGTTGACTGACTATCCTCTTCCTCCTCAATGATCCTGATGGTAGCTTGGAAGATAATTTTTGTTTCTGGGTGCCACCACCAGTGGCTAAGGCCCAATTTTCCAGCCCCTGTTTAACAGGGGCTTGTAATTACAATTTTTTATGCAATGCTTTGCAACAGGTCTCATTGCTGTGCTCCAAGTACAGTATCTGTGAGGGGTTGCAGTGTTGTGGCACCAGCACCAGTGGCTAAGGCACAATTTTTCAGCCCCTGTTTAACAGGGGCGTGTAATTACAATTTTTTATGCAATGCTTTGCAACGGGTCTGATTGCTGTGCTCCAAGTACAGTATCTGTGAGGGGCTGCAGTGTTGTGGCACCAGCACCAGTACCTAAGGCCCAATTTTTCAGCCCCTGTTTAACAGGGGCGTGTAATCACAAATCTTGATCTAATAATTCACAGCAGGGCCCATTCCTGCACCCACCAAGAGTAACTGTAAGGGCTTACAGTGTTGTGGCAACACTGTCCACCACCAAAGGCCCAATTTTTCAGCCCCTATTTAACAGAGGCGTGTAATTACAAATCTTGATCTAATTACAAATCTTGATCTAACTGTGAGGGCTTACAGTTTGTGGCAACACCGTCCACCACCACCACCACCAAAGCCCAATTTTTCTGCCCCTGTTCAGGTGCATGCAATTACAAATCTTGATCTAATAATTCACAGCAGAGCCCATTCCTGTGCCCACCAAGAGTAACTGTGAGGGCTTACAGTGTTGTGGCAACACCAACATCTAATGGGGCAAATTTCTGCAGAGTATATACGGCAGGCCCCTACTTTCAAAAATCCAACTTAGAAACGACTCCTACTTGGAGAAGGAGAAAACAGGAAGTGAGAGGAAATCTACCCCTAGGAAGGGAAATTCTATCCTGTTAGATTTAATTTGGGAAAAAGGTATCTCCTCTCTACTGATGCTTTATCACCAATCCTTGTTTCAATAAAAAAACATTTGTCATTGGGACGGACAGGTTCTGAACAGGTGCACAGACAGCAAAACAAATGTTACAGGGGTGATAACCCTTCCCTATGTTCTCCAAAAAGCTTAAAAATAGATTTTTTTGGATGGAGCTACACTTAAAAATTTACCTGTTCAAAATTACAAACAGATTCTACTTAAGAACAAACCTACAGTCCCTGTCTTGTTTGCACCGCCTGTATACTGCTGTTCAGAGTATATAAGGTTGTAGGTATAGGGTTTTATTTTGGGTGCGGGTTTCCCCTTAATATCCATACAAGACCCAAAGGGGCTGGTAATGGGCTGGGGTGGGGGGTGATGGGGTAGCCATGCCATTTTTCTCAAAGATTTTCATCCATATTGCCAGGACAAGACATGACATTAAAGCCGCAAGCAGTTTTAAACACGGGAAACACATGCCACTTCACAGGCATACTTTAGACACCCCCCAGGTCCCATATTTAAAGGAATATTTCACTTTTTTTTTCACTTTATGTATCATTAAAATGACTGCTCCCGAAAAAAACGTCCCCTGGGGCAGGACCCGGGTCCCCAAACCTGTTTTATGACATTAACATGCATATTGTTAATGAACATTCAGCATCCTCAGGAATGTGTTGGGATGCCCTTAAGGCATTCCTCCGAGGCCAGTTTATTAAATCTATATCCTCAATAAAGACCGAGACCAAAGCATGGGAGCTGCTGGTACTTCAGAAAGTTAAAGATGCAGAAGCTGAGTTAGTTTCCAATCCCACAGAGGCAGCAGAAAGGGGATGGTTGGAGGCTCAAAAATTGGCTACTGCAGTAACCACCACGAAGGCAGAAAACAAACGTTTCTTTTTGCAACAGAAGTATTATGAAGGGGTAAACACTGTTCATATGCTGGCCATGATGGCTAAAGCTGGGAGGGATTCATCCTATATAGCCGCAGTGAGAGACCCTTCGGGTAAAATGGTAAATACTCATGAGGAAATACTAGACACATTGAGGAACTTTTATGGTGATGTGTACTCCTCTAGGGTGACCGCAGCCCCCACGGAGATATGTGACTTCCTCGAGGAGTGTAACCTGCCATGTCTGGAACAATCTGACAGGGACATGCTGGGTGCCCCCCTTACTATTGAGGAACTTTCGGAGGCATTAGCCCTCTCGCCCCCTGGGAAATCTCCAGGGGGCAGACGGTCTACCCGCGGAGGTATATAAAAAGTATGCAGATGTTTTGCTCCCTCGGCTAAGGCAAACACTGATAGAGGCCCTGGAGGTGGGCCAGCTTCCCCCCTCCATGGCTGAAGCCACCATTATACTAATTCTGAAGCCAGGAAAGGACGCACTACAGCCAGACTAGGCCAATTTCTCTGTTGACAACGGACGTCAAGCTACTAGCTAGAGTCCTGGCGACTAGATTGGCCTCGGTCATACAGAAGATCATACACAGAAATCAATCGGGATTTATTCCCTTCAGATCTACTGCCCTAAACATTAGAAGACTACATTTAAATTTGCAGATCCCAGTGAAGAACCCGGGTAATAGAGCAATTCTGTCACTCGATGCTGCCAAAGCTTTTGACATCGTCGAGTGGCAGTACCTTTGGGAGGTGCTGGGGAGGTTCGGGCTGGGAGAGAGATTAGGTGTGTGCAGCTGTTATATGCCAGCCCCACGGCCAGACTAAGAATCAACGGAGACCTCTCTAACCCTTTCTCCTTGTACAGAGGCACCAAGCAGGGGTGCCCACTTTCACCCCTCCTGTTTGTCCTGGCCCTTGAGCCACTGGCAGAAACGGTAAGGGGCTCCCCGGACATAGTGGGTTTTGAAAGGGGGAGGGCCACTGACAAGATCTCGCTCTATGCGGATGATACGCTTTTGTATTTGGGTGATACATCATCTTCCTTGATTAACGTCATGTCCCTGATTAAACGTTTTGGCTCATTTTCTGGCTTCTCCATTAACTGGAGTAAGTCGGCCCTGCTTCCTCTGGATGAGCTCACAAATCCTCTTCCGGAATGTGCCCAGTCCCTGCAAGTAGTCTCGTCATTTAAGTACCTAGGTGTGATGATATCCCCTGACCCTGCAGACTATTTATCCCTGAACCTCCACCCCATCATCTCCAAAATAAAAGCAAAATGTGGAGCTTGGTGTAAGCTGCCTATCTCACTCATAGGCAGAGCTAATTTAATCAAAATGGTGTGGGCCCCCCAATTATTATATATCTTACACAACTCCCCACAATGGATTCCACTGATATGGTTTACCAGGATAGATAAAATCTTCAGAACACTGCTATGGAAGAACGGAGTGCCTAGGATTAAGCTCTCCACACTTCAGAGGGGTAAGGACCAAGGGGGGTCCCCAATATGCGATTATATTTTCAGGCCTCACAGCTACAGCACCTCAGTGGGTGGGGAGAAGTAGACACTGCAGATCCCACTCGCAATATAATACTGAAAGTAGCTGATAATTTATCTGCTGCTTCCAGTTTGGAGGCGAACATGTCACAGCTCCCTAGCAACGCGCCAACAGTAATATTGTTGAACAAGCTTTGGAGCTCACTCAAGCAATCCCTAAAAATGCACGGCTACACAATCTACACCCTAATATGGAACAACCCCCTCTATTCCGAGCTTTGCGTGCTACAGGGGTTCCAGTCCTGGAGAGCAAGGGGTCTTGTCATGTTGTCACAACTATACTCTCAGAATGTACTCAAATCCTTCAGGGAGTTACAGGACGAATTCCAGCTCCCTAATCAGGATTTCTACAAATATCTACAGCTAAGACATGCACTACAGACACAGGCACGCACCTGCAGATTGACGCTGGTTGCGCACCCCATAGTAACGTATATCCTTACCTCACAAACAAAGAAGGGCATGATCTCCCAGGTCTATGCCTCTCTGTTAGAAAAAACGCAAGACATGACAGGACTCCCTTGTAGACACAGGTGGGAACAGGATGTGGGAGAGATAGGAGGGGACGATTGGGAATTATGTTTACAGTCCTTACCAAATGTGTCGGTCTCTCCATCAGGGAGGCTATCCCAGCTCTTCATCCTTCATAGATCTTACCGCACCGCGGTGTTGCTACACAGGTGGGGTAGGAGGAATTCTCCTATGTGCCCCAGGTGTGCGGTGGCCAATGGTGATCTGATACATCTCATGTGGCGATGTCCAAAGCTTTTCCGATACTGGCAGGGGGTGACCAAAACCATTTCAACGATATATCAATCCACAGTTCAGTTCAACCCGGTTACATGTTTACTAGGAGCAGTTGACGAGGAACTTTTTACCCCGCCAACACACATAGCAGTGATTAGACTGCTGTACATAGCCCGAAAGCAAATTGCCAGAGTATGGCTGTCTACTAGCAGTCCCACGACTAAACAGTGGATTGAACAGGTTAATGCATCACTTATAAAAGAAAAATTGACATATCAACACAGAAACGCGGTTAAAAGGTTTTATAAAATCTGGCATCCTTGGTTGAGCACCCCGGGATTGGCACCCCCCCAGCTACCGGTAGTGTTAGACAGATTGTTCCAGTAGGGAACCATTGGGCTGTGAACCGAAATTATTAGGACCTCCGCTCTTTTACTCGAACATATGGTATTTTAAGAAAGCACGGTGAGCAAAAATATGCATATTCAAGTGTATACCTGTGAGAAGTTTAGTTCTCAGTTTCCTTCCTGTTGGAAGATGTTTGGCAGACACCTATACCTATGTAAATGGTAGTTCCTAAAAATGTGTAAAAAAAAAAAATTTTTGCATAGCTGCAGGCAGATGACAATATGGTTGCTGTTCGGAAGGTGTTATACACACCCATACACTGATTGTTTGAATGCCCAAGTCTATTCCATTTATATACCTTGAATCGATTTGATATTTACTGTAATGCAGGGCTTGACAAATTTGCTTAGAATCTAGGAGCCAGCTGAAAAAGTTAGGAGCCAGTTATTTAAATCCTCTGCCCAGCGCCCAGAACTGCATGTCTGGGGCATCGGGCAATAAGAATTGCTCATGCCTGATGCCAAGCGAAAAAAGAATATTTAAAAGTATTTTCTTTTTCTTTTTTGTTTGTTATAAGATTTTGCAAATGTTTTTTTTTCTCCTTCACTGATGTGCTCTGATAGGCTGCACTAATGGGCACGGATGAGGTGGCACTAATGAGCACTGATGGGGTGGCATTGAGGTTGGAACTGATGGGCACTGACAGGTGGCACTGATGGGCACCAATAGGCAGCACTGAGGTGCCACTGATGGGGACAGGGGGTACTGATGGGCAACACTGAGGTGGCATAGCACTGACAGGGGGCACTGGATTGCACTTGCAGATGGCACTAGCAGGTGGCACTGGATTGCACTGGCAGGTGGCACTGGATTGCACTAATTGGCACTGGCAATGGTTGGCACCAACTGGCATTGGGTGTGGGAAACTGTATGGAGAGAGAGGAGCTGACAAATTCAGCATGATGACGGAGGTGGGTGGGACCCAGCAGCTATCCAGCCAATGATTGGCCTGTTTAAGAAAGGGGCGGGGTCACATACACATAGCAGCCCACCCAGATCCCATCCCATTGGCTGGTGTTGGATAGCTGGGTCCCGCCCACCCCGGGTCCCGCCCACCTCCGACATCCAACCTCAATTTTGACAGCTCCTCTCTACATAGTTTCACACACAGCAGCGCTGCTCTGCCAACAGTGTGTGGAGAAGGGAGGAAGATGTCAGCAGCTGCTGAGCTGCTCTTCCTGCTCCATCCCCACTACCAGACAGTGCTCTGTGTCTGGAGGGCCTCCACTTTCCCGACCAAGACCCCACAGCCCACCCTGTAGCAGAGGCACCTGTCAGTGACAAAAACCCAGGCGCCAGGGCACAATTTCTAGTCGCAACGGCGACCTGTCGCTTGGGATTCGTTGAGCCCTGCTGTAATGTAATAGTAATTCTTGTCTGACTGCACTTGTACTGTATATCTGTTGATATGTTATTTTATGACACAATAAAACTTTTTCTGATTAAAAAAAAAAAACATGCATATTGGCCGTTATAATTAGCACTTTAGATTTTGAACGTTCGCGTCCATTGTAACTAATAGGGTTCTAACGTTCGCGCAAACTTTCGGTCCGTTCGCAGGTTCTGGTGCGAACCGAACCCGGGGGTGTTCAGGCCATCCCTAGCGTGTAAGTGATGCACCAAATAAAGTGTAAAACTAAAAATAAACCAAGATCAATAATAGATGATACTTGGGGGTCCACACACCTGAAAGTGCTTAAAAAGCTAATAAGTGATAATACGAGGTAAGAACATTGATCAGTGAAAAATTTGTGAAATTAATAGTCAAAAACATATAATATATATAACATATAATATATAATATATGTGAAAAGTGTAATATTTAGCAAGTCAATGCGATAATGCTATGGATTGTCCAAAAACAGGCAAGTTGCGTTAAAAATGCACAAAAGAAAAATGCACTAAAAAATTAACAAAAAACAAACAAAAGCAACAGTTGGTGTTTGTGGTAGCAGGTTTAGCAGGTCACTTTCGTGCTCCCCCTCTTAGGTCCCCACTCACCAGCTCCTTTAACCTCTACAGAGGTATTTCGCATATAGACTCAAATCCTGATGGCTTTAAACAATTAATCCTCCAAATCGCAGCGTCTACGGGCTCATGGGTGTCACTTGTTATCCAGGTATTTAGGCAATTGTAGATACACTCTTGAATGCTCCTCATAAAAAAGAGATAATGGCTCCCGTGGTGTAGTACCAAAATGTTTATTAAAAAAAAAAAAGGAAAATACGTTTTAAGAACAATTCCATACAGCAGGGGTGCCCAACCTTTTGAAGAGCGAGGGCCACCTAAGTGACTTGGTAACCAGTCGCGGGCCACAATGAGCGGAGCGGGTGCATGGCAGCCCACTCTACTCGATAGAGCCCACTCTCCTTATTTTTTTTTTGCGGATCGGATTGGAGTTAGGTGTTTGTACACAAGTCCATTTATATCTGCTACTCCTTAGAGGTGAATGGAGGGTCCAATTGGGTCAGACTGACCGTGTGAAAGGGGCCTATGGCTCAGTGCAGGTAACTCTCAGGTGCACTGCTCTGCACCTGCGGATCAGTTTGAAAGCAGCCCAGTAACCACTGCAGAACAGATATGCCCATATATACACTGTGATTTTAGCAATAAACTTACTATTAATAACAGTATTCTATTCCATCACAGAGCAGGAGGTCGCGGGCCACATCAGAGGGCACTGGTTGGGCACCCCTGCCATACAGCCATACAGCATAGGTGTTACTTTACTTTAACCATATGATCCCATTGAGTATTCTGTTCCACTTGGAGGGAGCTCATTAGGGGAGGCTGCAACCTTTAATATTTGTACTCGGAGTCAATCTGTGGATAGTGTAAGAAAGGAACAAAAGGGCAACAGAGAACATTGACCTGAGGTGTGCCGGGGTCACGTGGTCAGTATGCCTAAAAGGGGGCAAAAATAAACACAGTAGGATGAAAACTTAATCAAGTAGATTTACAGCACCCTGAAACAATGATCCATCAGCCTCATAGACAAAGCTTATGACATCAAAAGTGGCTCTGGGACATGCCCAGAGAACGAGACGACCTGCACCTGTCCAAGTTCCAAATAGTAATACCCTGGACCCCCTAATGTAAAGTCACAGAAGCTACTCCTTCCTGAATGACTAGCCAAAGAATGCTTAGGGTCCAGACCCTGATTGCCAAATGGTATGGTAAGATGTATGCCTTGAGCTGAGGAGAGCCCAAGGACACACAACCGAGGATCGTCCCAGAAGCGCAATTCCCCTGGCCTCAGGAACCATGAAAGGCCAGATATAGCGCAGCCTGAGCGCCAAGCTGGTAAACAACGCCAAAGGAGACCTCGAGAGCATGTCAGATATGACACGAAAAATATGACTCACGATGGGAAGTCTGCTAAGCACAGAAGGAGGGCTATCCTCCTGGAACCATGAGGATGCTAACTGGAGTGCGTGGAACAAGCCAATTAAAAACGATCACCTCAATCTGTTGAACCCATAGACGTGATGGGTAACCAAGCTGTTAAAAACTACCAGAGAACATAACAGACAACCAGCGCATAACATCGCAATACCCCTGGTACGTAAAATATGAGGAAGTGGGTGCCAAAATGACAAAGACCAATAGCGCATGAATGTGAACCCAATGACAACACCACCCTACTGTCTGCAGTAAACGAGCCCGAGCGACCTGTGGAGCCAAGACAGGAAATTAAAAACGAACACTCAGGGCTAAGGTACCCACAAACTGTGGTGGGTAGTAGTAAAGGTGTAATGGTGAAAGTGCACGTATGACGTATGGACTACAGGCGAGAGATTGAGGGACGACAATCAATTAAAACAAAACCTCAGCCCGTATGGATCTGTAGACGTGACAGATCCTGGATGTAAGCATAAGCTAACGGAAATGCAGTAAATGAAAGGCAAATGACGAGAAACGTATAAACAAGAGCAACGTGAAAACAAGAGCAATCGTGAAAACAAGAGCAATCGTGAAAACAAGAGCAATCGTGAAAACAAGAGCAACGTGAAAACAAGAGCAACGTGAAAACAAGAGCAATCGTGAAAACAAGAGAAAACGCGAGAACAAGAGAAAACGTGAGCACAAGAGAAAACGTAAATCGCAAGAACACAAGTGCATGACCAAACTAGCATGAGAAACATAAAAAACGCATGAGAAACGCATGGGAAACATAAAAACGCATGGGAAACATAAAAACATAAAATCGCATGGGAAACGTAGAATCGCATGGGAAACGTAAAATCGCATGGGAAACGTAAATGACCCAAAACTTACCTGAGAAATGTAAATCGCATGAGAAAACGTAAATCGCGAGAGAAAAACGTAAATCGCAAGAACACAAGTGCATGACCAAACTAGCATGAGAAACATAAAAAACGCATGAGAAACGCATGAGAAACGCATGGGAAACATAAAAACGCATGGGAAACATAAAAACATAAAATCGCATGGGAAACGTAGAATCGCATGGGAAACGTAAAATCGCATGGGAAACGTAAATGACCCAAAACTTACCTGAGAAATGTAAATCGCATGAGAAAACGTAAATCGCGAGAGAAAAACGTAAATCGCAAGAACACAAGTGCATGACCAAACTAACCTGAGAAACATAAAAAATGCATGAGAAACATAAAAACCCATGGGAAACATAAAAACCCATGGGAAACATAAAAACCCATGGGAAACATAAAAACATAAAATCGCATGGGAAACGTAGAATCGCATGGGAAACGTAAAATCACATGAGAAACGTATAATCGCATGGGAAATGTAGAATCGCATGAGAAACGTAAAATCGCATGAGAAACGTAAAATCGCATGAGAAACATAAATGACCAAAACTTACCTGAGAAATGAACTATAACCACGCAGCCCCCTACGGAGGCCCCTTTAAGGATTGTGACTGGAGAGGAGCTGGCGGGCAGCCCCCTTGAGGAGACAGAGGAGCTGTCGGTGGCCGAATCCCCCCCCCCCAACTCTAAGGGGAACACCGGGAGAAGTGGGCGGGAGGGACAAGCGTCTCCCTCGAGGAGACAGAGGTGCTGTCAGGCGGCCATGCTCCTCCCCCCCAACCCAGGGAGAAGCGGGCGGGAGGGAGAAGTGTCTCCCTCGTGGAGATAGGGGAGCTGTCAGGCGATCAAATAAAGTAGAGTTCACACTGTAGCAGTCAGTGAAAGTACGTGTCATAGAGAATTTACTGGCAAATGTAAAGTGCTGTGGAAGAACCACCACTGTAAATACAAAGATCTCTGCTGAGAGCATCTTCAAAGGCTTGACAACAAACTCAATCTACAAATCTCCATTGAGATGAAAAGCGCTACTGTTACAGGTTGAAGGAGATCTCCCCCCCCCCCCCGGAAACCCAAGTGGTATAGTCGTGGGGACAGAGGGGCCGACAGACGGGCGCAACCCCCCCCTCCCCCAGCGGAACACCGGGAGAAGCGGCGGGTGGGAGAAGCGCCCCCCCCCGAGTAGAGGCGACCAGAGAAACTAGATAGGCGGCCGATACCCCCCCCTCTCCCAGTGGAACACCGGGAGAAGCGGAGCAAGGTAACACTGCCCCAAGTAAGGAAAGCCGCCGAGCATCCTGCTCGCATGATCTGAGACCCAGAAGTGACGTCAGCGTCACCCACAGCTGACACGAGAGCCTCCGACCCTGAGGGGAGGAGGCGAGGAGGGCAGGCTTTATGCAGCCTGACTCCGCCTACAATAACAGGCTGACCTGCGGTTTATCCTAAGCGTGGAATTTTACAACATTGTTTATGTATATCTTTTGTGGCCCCCAAGGAATCCCAGAGCATGTCATATACAGTCCCGTGTATAGAGTGCAGTGGTCAGGAACATGTCATATACAGTCCCGTGTATAGAGTGCAGTGGTCAGGAACAGGTCACACACAGCCCTGTGTATAAAGTGCAGTTGTCAGGAACATGTCATATACAGTCCTGTGTATAGAGTGTGGTGGTCAGAAACATGTAATTTACAGCCCAGCGTATAGATTAAAGTATTAGAACCATGACAATCATATAGTCACTAGTAGGGATGAACGTTTAACCCACTTGCCCACTGGGCACTTAAACCCCCTTCCTAACCAGACCAATTTTCAGCTTTCAGCACTTTTACATTTTGAATGACAATTACTCAGACATGCAACATTGTACCCATATGACATTTTTGTCCTTTTTTCACACAAATAGAGCTTTCTTTTGGTGGTATTTAATCACCACAAGGTTTTTTTTGTGCTATAAATGAAAAAAAGACTGAAAATTTTGTAAACAAAATGCATTTTTCTTTGTTTCTGTTATACTGCTACATGTCTTTGGTAAAAATAACCCAAATCGGTGTATATTATTTGGTCTTTGTGAAGGTTATAGAGTCCACAAGCTATGGTGCAAATCATTGAAAATGCATCACACCTGGCCTATCTAATTTCTTAAGACACTAATTAGCCAGGAAAGTACAAATACCCCCCAAATGACCCATTTTTAGAAAGTAGACAGTCCAAGGTATTTAGTAAGACGCATGATGAGTTTTTAGAAGTTGTCGTTTTTTTCCACAATTCTTTGCAAAATAAAGATTTTTTTTTCACAAAATTGTCATATTAACAGGTTATTTCTTACACACAGCATATGCATACCACAGATTACACTCCAAAACACATTCTATTACTCTTCCTGAGTATGGCAATACCACATGTGTGAGACTTTTACACAGCCTGGCCACATACAGAAGCCCAACATGCAGGGAGCACCATCAGGTGTTCTAGGGACATAAATTACACATCAAATTTCCTGACTACCTCTTAAGCCCCATACACACGGTCAGAAAATCCGACCACCAAATCCATCGGATTTGGTCAGACGGATTTTGTCCAACACTGGTGTTGCATACACACGGTCGGACAAAGTTGTCGGAAAATCCGATCATTCTGAACGTGGTGACGTTTGTTGCGTACGACGGGACTACGTAGAGGCTAGTAGCCAATAGCTTTGGTCTTGTAATGTGATCTGAGCATGCGTGGCACTTTGTCCGTCGGAATTCGCTACACACGATCGGAATTGGTGTGATCGGACTTTGTTGTCGGAAAATTTTTAGAGCAGGAGATACAACTTTGTCCGTCGGACAATCCGCTGGAAAATGTCCGATGGTGCCTACACACGGTCGGAATTTCTGACAACATTGTCCGATAGGACAGAATCCATCGGAAAATCCGACCGTGTGTATGGGGCTTTACACTTTTGAAGGTCCTGGAGCACCAGGACAATGGAAATTCCCAAAAAGTTACCCCATTTTGGAAAGTAAACACCCTATGAGGCATAATGAGTCTTTTGAACATGTTGTTTTTTTGCACAAGTTTTTAGAAAAAGTTGTTCATTTATACAATATTTCTAACACATAGCAAAAATTACACCCCAGAATATAGTCTGCTACTCTTCTTGAGTAGGACGATACCACATATGTGAGACTTTTATACAGCCTGGCCACATACAGAGGCCCAACATGAGGGCGCACCAGCAGGTATTCTAGGGGCATAAATTTAAAATCTAATTTGACTTCCTATTACACTTTTGTGAGGCACTGTATTGGCACTGATGGGCACTGTAGTGGCATGAAGAAGGCAAGGATGAGCATGATTGAGGCATAAATGAGCCATGGATGAGCATGAATGAGCCATGGATGGGGATGGATGACCCGTGGATAGGGATGGATGAAACTGAATGAGCCATGGATGGGGATGAATAAGCGTGGATGGAGATGGATGAGCCATGGGTGGTGATGGATGAGCCGGGGATGGACAAGCATGGATGGGGATATATAAGCGTGGATGGGGATGGGTGAGCCATGGGTGGGGATGGATGAGCCATGGATGGGGATGGATGAGCCGTGTATGGGGATGGATAAGCGTGGAGGGGGATGGATGAGCCATTGGTGGTGATGGATGAGCCATGGATGGGGGTGGATGGATGAGCCATGGATGAAAATGAATGAGCCATGGATGGGGATGGAAGAGCATGAATGAGCCATGGATGGGATGACTAAAGCACACAAACCCAAGGTAAGTATAGTAACAAGTCCTCTTTGCTATCTCGTAACACCCAATAAAAGGACAGTTTATGACCGGTCTAAACTATGTGCATGTTTACCAATGGCAGGAGCCTGGCGGAAAAGATAGATGAACTAAAGATACTGTTGTATGAGGAGGATTTGGATTTTCTGGGAATTTCAGAGACCTGGTTCAACAGCTCCCATGATTGTCTGGCAACCATTCAAGGGTATTCCCTTTATAGCAGGGATAGAGAGGGTAAAAAAGGGGGAGGGGTATGCCTGTATATCAAGAATAATGTACAAATGAATGTGAGAGATGACATCACTAAGGGAGCTAGGGAGGGGGTGGAATCCTTATGGGTAGAGCTCCAAAGGGATGAAGCTAAGGGGAGAATAATACTGGGAGTTTGCTATAGGCCCCCTAACCTGAGGGAGGAGAAGGAGACAGACCTCCTATTACAAGTGTCATCATAATGAGGGATTTTAATTTTCCAGACATAAACTGGGCAGAGTGAACCACGCATTTGTTTAAGGCTCGCCAGTTCCTAAATTTCTTGCAGAACAATTTCATGGGTCAGATGGTAGACGCACCAACTAGAAACAGCATTATACCGTGTACACACAGTCGGACATTCCGACAGAAAAAGTCAGATGGGAGCTTTTCATCGTATATTCCGACCACGTGTATGCCCCATGGGACTTTTTCCATTGAAAATGCAGACGGACTTATATAGAGAACACGTTCTAAATTTTTCCGACGTAAAAGATTTCTAGCGAAAAAAATGCTTGTCTGTATGCTGTTCCAACTCAGTGGCTATTGAACTTCCTTTTTATAGTGCCGCCGTACGTGTTGTTCGTCACCGCGTTATTGACGGTTGGAATTTGGTGTGACCGTGTGTATGCAAGACAGCTTGAGCAGAATTCTGGTGGAAAAACCTTCAGAGTTTATTCCGACGGGAAAACCGGTCGTGTGTACAGGGCATTACTGGACCTACTGATTACAAACAATACAGACCTGATCCCGGATGTGGAAATACGGGGCAATTTAGGAAACAGCGACCACAGGTCAATTAGCTTCAATATAAATCACACAAACAGGGAACATACAAAAACACTGAATTTCAAAAGAGCCAACTTCCCTAAACTACGAACCTTGCTAGAAGATATATATTTTGGATAGATTCTTAGAAACAAAGAACACGGAGGAGAGATGGGTTTGCTTTAATGCCATATTAAACAAGGGCATGAGCCAGTGCATCCCATTGGGTAATAAATTTAAAAGACCGAACAAAAATCCTGGATGGCGTAACTCCAATGAAAAAATACATATAAAAGAAAAGGAGAAGGCCTTCAAAAAAAATACAAGGCTGAGGAATCATCATCAGCATTCAGACTTTACAAAGAATGCAACAAGAAATGTAAGGGTGCAATTAGGGCGGCTAAGATAGAACACGAAAGACACATAGTGGAGAAGAGCAAAACAAATCCCAAGAAATTCTTTAAGTATATAAACAGTAAAAAAGGGAGGACAGACCCTATTGGCCCCATAAAGAATGAGGAAGTAAATCTGGTTACAAAAGATGGAGAGATGGTAAAGGTATTGAATTCATTCTTCTCCTCAGTCTTCACGATGAATATGAATGCAATCTATACACTGGGGGAGAACCTCTGGGGGAATCTAGGATGGAAAAGGACCTGGGGGTTCTAGTAGATGAATGGCTCAGCAATGTCATGCAAGCTACTGCTAAAAAAGAAAACAGAATTTTGGCATGCATTAAAAAGGGGATCAATTCCAGAGCTAAAACAATAATTCTCCCGCTCTACAAGACTCTGATCCAGCCCCACCTAGAGTATGCTGTCCAGTTCTGGGCACCAGTCCTCAAAAAGGATGTACTGGAAATGGCACGAGTACTAGGGATGAGCCGAACACCCCTCGGAACAGGCAAGAAATTTGTTTGAACACGCGAACACCATTAAAGTCTATGAGACAGGAACGTGAAAAATCAAAAGTGCCATTTTAAAGGCTTATATGCAAGTTATTACCATAAAAAGTGTTTGGGGATTCGGGTCCTGCCCCAGGGGACATGTATCAATGCAAAAAAAAGTTTTAAAATGGCCGTTTTTTCAGGAGCAGTGATTTTAATAATGCTTAAAGTGAAACAATAAAAATGAAATGTTCCTTTAAATATCATGCCTGGGGGGTGTCTATAGTATGACTGTAAAGTGGCGCAGTTTCCCAGTGTTTAGAACAATACCACAGCAAAATAACATTTCTAAAGGAAAAGTACAGCTTGCGGCTGTAATGTATTGTCGGGTCCCAGCAATATAGATGAAAATCATTGAAAAAAAATGGCATGGGTTCCCCCCCAGCCCATAACCAGGCCCAAATTTAAAAAAAAATGTGTGGTCCCCCAGGCACTATATACTCTGAACAGCAGTATATATACTATACGGCCTGCCCTATATACTCTGCAGAAAATTGGGCCTCAGGTGTTGGTGGTACCAGAACACCATAATCCCTCACAGTTAATCTTGTTGGGAGCAGGAACTGGCCCTGCTATGAAATATTATATGAAGAATTGTAATTACATGCCCCTGTTAAACAGGGGAAGAAAAATTAGGCCTTTGGTGGTGGTGGTGGTTTTGAACTGTCCTGGCATTTTATGTCTTATGTCACACATCACCCACTCTTTTTTTTCCCCACTTCAGCGAATTCTCAAGATCAAGTGACACAAGTCAACTTTCCGTTCTTGCCTTCACATCATCGTAGCTTACATTATTTTCTTTTTTACATTCCTTTTATGTGTAATTCAGCTTAATTTAATAAAGTGCTTACAAATATTCATATACCAGGCATAAACCTCCATATCCCCGCTCCCTCCCCCCGTCCCTATCCCACCCCCCCCCCCCCCCTACTTCCCTTGCTTAGCTATTACTACTTTACTTAAAATATTATTTCCATTCTTGGTCTTTTCCTGTTTCCCGTAAAAGTCTTAAACTCTTAATTGTTCTGCATAACTCCATGTTTTTTAAAATTCTCTCCACTCTTTCCATTTCTATTATTACAGTTCTCGTATCCCCATTGCTATCACTTAAGCTTTCCATGTTGTATGTTTCTTCCACTGCATCTATCCACTCCCACATTGTTGAGCACTCCGCTTCCTGCCATTTCTTAGGAATCAGTCTTTTGGCCACGTTTAGGAGATGTGGGATTAGTGACTCTTGGTATTTTTTTGCCCCTCCTTATATGCCATGGAACAGTACTCTCCACGGTTCCTCTGCAATTTCTGTTTTAGTGATTTCTTTTAACCGCTTCCCGACCGCCTCATGTAGATATATGTCTACAGAATGGGACGGGCAGGCAAAACGACGTACCCGTACGTCCCCTTTAATTTGCCTGCCCGTGGGTCGCGCTCGCGGCTCGGTCGGGAGCTCCGTGACCCCGGCCGAAGGACCAGCGGACCCGATCGCCGCTGGTGTCCCGCGATCGGGCTATGGAGCTGAAGAACGGGGAGAGGTTTGTGTAAACAAACCTCTCCCCGCGCTTCCTACACTGACTGTCATTGATTGGCTTTCCCGATGACCGGGAACAGCCAATCAATGATGTCAGACGTCAGCCCCGCCCCCTAATGTAAAAAAAAACACACACGTCAGAGCCCATAACCCCTCCCCTCCCCCTAGTGGTTAACTCTTTCACTACAACTGTCATTTATACAGAAATCAATGCATTTAAATAGCATTGATTTCTGTATAAATGACAATGGTCCCAAAAATGTGTCAAAAATGTCCGATGTGTCCGCCATAATGTCGCAGTCACAATAAAAATCGCTGATCGCCGGCCGCCATTACTAGTAAAAAAAAAAAATATTAATAAAAATGCTATAAAACTATCCCCTATTTTGTAAACGCTATAACTTTTGCGCAAACCAATCAATAATCGCTAATTGCGATTTTTTTTACCAAAAATACGTAGAAGAATACGTATCGGCCTAAACTGAGGAAAAAAAAAAAAATTTTTATATATTTTTTGGGGATATTTATTTTAGCAAAAAGCAAAAAATATTGAATTTTTTTCAAAATTGTCGCTCTATTTTTGTTTATAGCGCAAAAAATAAAAACCGCAGGGGCGATCAAATACCACCAAAAGAAAGCTCTATTTGTGGGAAAAAAAAGGACGCCAATTGTTTTGGAGCCACGTCGCACGACCGCGCAATTGTCAGTTAAAGCGACGCAGTGCTGAATCGCAAAAAGGGGCCTGGTCCTTTGGCTGCCAATTGGTCCGGGGCTGAAGTGGTTAAATAATATAAAGTCTTTTTCCAGTATACTTTAATTTTAGGACAGCTCCACCATAGGTGAGCCATTGTTCCTACCTCTTTGCAGCCTCGCCAACAGTCCCCTGACAGCAGTCCCCTGATTTGCCCTGTTGGTATTTACTAATCTTGTCTGGTGTAGCATACCATCTAGTTAGACATTTGTAATTAATTTCAGTGGTGTTACTGTCGGGTGCCGACCTGTGTATTAATTAAAATATTTTTCCCATGGTAGTTTTGTCACACTGTGTTCCTAATTCCCTTTCCCATTTCTGAATAAATGGTGGAATCTCCAGCCCGTCCCCCTCCAACAAAAGTCTATATAGACTAGATATAATACCTTTAGGGTTATCTGTCGTACAGAGCTGCTCCAACGGGGACAGTTCCTCCTCAGATCTTAATGGTTGGGGTAGACTTTTAATGAAGTGGGCTAGTTGGAAATGCCGCCACTCGTCGATCCCCATAAATTCCCTATTGTGTTTTAAATCGTGATATGATACTATTTTCCCTTCTTTTATAATATCTCTCACTTGTGCCCTTTTTTAAACCAATTCCCGCCATTGATCTTCCTTCCTGGTGCAAAATATTCATTCTCTTTCAGTGCTATTAACGGTGAGTTATAGTGCCCATTTAATTGTTTATAAACCCCGTCCCAAATCTTAAGTGCATTCCGTGTCAGTTCGTTTGTGTTCCGATCGAGTGTCCTGTATTTTGGCAGGTTCCAAACGATCTTACTCAGTTGTGCCTTGCTTAACGTGTCTTCTAAATTCACCTATCTTTTTTCCGTTTTATTTTCTCTTACCCATTCGACTATTCTCGACAGTACTATCGCCTTATAGTATTTTTGGATATCGGGGACTGCTAGCCCCCCTCGTTTTTTTTCCTGTTTCAATATTAAGAAGGACACTCTTGTTTCTTTATTTTTCCACACAAAATTCATTAATAATGATTTAAGCTTTGTTAGGTATAAATTTGGTAATGCTATAGGCATCATCTGAAATTTATAAAAAATCTTTGGCAAAATAAACATCTTTAAAGTATTAAAATTAATTTATATATCTTCTTCAATGAGTTTGCCAGTTTTATACCTAGATATTTTAGTTCCTTTCGCCAAGGGAATTTACTTTCTTTTTGAAGCTTAAGTTTTTCGGATTTACGTATGTTGATATTTAAAACCTAAGATTTTGCTTGGTTAATTTTAAAATTTGACAGTTCGCCGTAATGTTTTATCACCTTTATTAATTTGGGCATTGTGTTACTTGGTTTACTTATATAAAACAGTATGTCATCCGCGAATGCTGCCAATTTATGTTCTTCATTTCCTACTTTAAATCCTGATATCTCTGTGTCATTTCGGATCGTGGAGAGTAGTGGCTCTAAGGATAACACAAATAATAGGGATGATAATGGGCACCCTTGTCTCCCATTTTTCATCTCAAAAGGAGGGGACGATGTACCTATTATCTTTATAGTTGCCGTAGGATGGTGATATAATGTTTTAATCCGCTGGACTATTTTTGGTCCGACCCCCATTGCTTCCAATGTCCCGAACATGAATCTCCAGTTTACCCTGTCGAAGGCTTTCTGGGCATCCGTCGACAGGAGTAGACCCGAGCTCCCCATTTCCTTCATCCGCGACAGCAAAAGCAAAGTTCTCACCCCATTATCCCTTTCCTTCCTTCCTGGGATAAAGCCCACCTGGTCCAGATGTACCAGTGAGCTCATTAGGGCCTTCATCCTATATGCCAATATTTTGGCATATAATTTTGTGTCAGCATTAAGTAATGATATTGGCCTATAACTAGAACACAACGTCCCATCTTTCCCCTCCTTCTGGATTACAGTTATTGAAGCAGAAAAGGCCTCCTTGCTCATCTCGTATTCTGTCCCTAATCCATTCATGTATCTGCATAACTTTGGGATTAAGATTTCTTTATACTTTTTGTAGTAAAATGTTGTAAACCCATCTGGTCCCGGGCTTTTCCCCTGGGCTGAGACCATTAGGGCCTTATCTATTTCCTCTTCAGTTATGGCTCTTTCTAAAATTTCCTTTTCTATATCCGTAATCTTTGGTAGTCTGGCATTAAGAAGTCATTTATTTTCCTTCTTTTTTCCTCAGCCTGCCCCTCCTTCTGATCTACTGAATATAGCTTCTCATAATAGTTTTTAAATATTTTCGCTATTTAATTTATTGTATGGGCCATTCCCCTTTACTCATTAGAATTTTCCCTATATAGTTGATAGATTTTTTCTTTTGGAGCATTCTTGCTAAATATTTAGTAGGTTTATTCCCTCCATAATATCTTTCCCTGGCTATTCGATTGAATGTTTTTTTTGTCTCCTGTTCCATTAGAGCTTTTAATTCATCCCTTTTACTTATTCGTTTTTGATAAAGCGTTTTTATCTTGAATCTTGATGTTTTTTATGCTGTTGTCCTACTCTAGAACTCTACTCTACTATGTTTTTTCAGATCTGTCTTTTTTTTTTTTCCTTGATCCGACCGCTATCAAGATCCCCCTAATGTAAGCTTTATGGGCATCCCAAAGGGTTTGCTCTGTAGTTTCCTCTGTGTCGTTTATCAAGAAATATTGTTCTAATTCTTTACCGACCCTTTAATATCCTTCTGCTTCTCAAATTAATTCTTTGTTTAAACACCACGAAAAGGGTTCTCTTTGATTACCAGGTATTAACAGTTTCATCCTTACGGGGGCATGATCTGATAATGTAATTATTTGTATACTAGTTTCTATTACTCTTTCGAGTGCTCTATGGTCAACTAGGATATAATCAATCCTAGAATACGTCCCGTGTACAGGGGAGAAGAATGTAGACTCTTTTACCTTCGGGTGTTGGGTTCTCCACACGTCCACCATTTGGCACGTGTATAATCTTTGTTTTCCCCTTGTATTACTCGTCCGCTGTACACTGGATGTATTATCTATTGCTGGGTCTATACAAAAATTCATGTCACATATCCTCTCTTGAAATCCATCAACTTTCCCAATATATCTATTAAGTATTTTGTAGGGTTGCTGTTGGGGGCATATATATTTGCCAAGGTACACTCCATTTCCCCTAATTTACCTTTTAAGAAAAGATATCTTTCCTCAGGGTCTGTCACCCTGTCTTCTAAGTTAAACCGTATCTTTTTAGCGAACCCTATTGCCACCCCCTTCCTCTCTTTGTTATTGTATTCCTGTAATACCAAATTGGAAAATCATTACAGTATAACTTAACATTTGATTCATGTGTAATATGCATTTTTTGTAGGAATACCACCTCTGCACCATATTGTTTTAGCTCTTTTAGGATCTTATGCCTCTTACTTGGTGTATTTAGCCCCTTTAAATTATATGTCATAAAATTTATAGCTGTCATTGTGGTTTTCCTATTTTCCTATGCAGCCCTTGGTTCTCTTGTTTATACTGGGATTTTGTAGTTTTCTTATTAGACCTGTTAATATCTATCCCTCCCTCCCTCCACCTTCCCTTCCTACCCTCTCACCCCCTCCTCCCATCCCCCTCCCACATTGGGCCCTATATCAGCCACCGACTCGCCGATGGCCCTGGGTACCCTGACCATCTTTGAACCGCCTTTTTCCCAGGTAGACCTCCCACATGTGCCTCCGCACCCCCGCCCCCCCAATCCATGGGGGGGGGGGGGGGCGGGCCGGCCTCCTGCCGAGCCCTCCATCAACCCCCCCCCCCATTCCCAATCCAATTAGTGTTCTAGCATTCTATGGCATTCCAAGTTCTTCCTCTGTCCAGCCCGGAAGCTCTGGCACCTGTAAATCCAATTTATTGCAGAACTCCACTAAATCTTCCAGAAATCTCAGCCTCGCTGATCTTCCTTCTTTGAAGTCTATCAGGCATGCTGGGAACCCCCAGTTATATCTTATATTCTGTCTTCTCTAATAATGGTTTTAAAATACGCCTTCTTGCCAGTGTCTCCAGTGCCAAATCCATAAATACTTGAAGCTCTGTACCCTCATATTGGACTGGAGCCTTTCCTCTTAATTTTGTCCAGATATCCGCTTTATCTTCATAGAATCTAAATCTGGCTATTATGTCACGTGGTCTATCTGCCTCCGTATTTCTAGGTTTGCCAATCCGGTGCACTCGCTCTATCTCTTCTTTATCCAAAAGGGGACCAAATATTTTTTAAGGATTTTCCCTAAATCCTCTCCTCTTACCTCTGGGACTGATCGAATTCTCAGATTTTGTCTTCTATTTCGAACTTCTTGATTTTCTAGTCGATAGAGTATTCTCCTCTGATTTTGTTGTGATGATTTGACTAGCTTCTTTAATTTACATACCTCCTGGGCCTGTCTATCCATTCTTTCCTCCACCACCTCCACTCTTGTTAACAGGTGCCCTAGATCGACTCTTAACAAGTTAATTTCCGTTTTAATGGCATTTTTCAATAGCAGTAGCATCTCCGTCATCTCTCCTTTTGTTGGTATTTGATCCTCTGACCTTTGTTCATCTGCTTTACTTATTTCCAATTCACTCTCTATTGTTGGGTCTCCTCTAATTTTCTTTCCGTTCCCTTTTTCTTATCTGTTTTGGGATGATGTTGTCTTACCCCTTCTGGGTTTTTTTGGGCTTGCACCTTGAGTCATATACTGTTTAATTGTACTGTCAG
Organism: Lithobates sylvaticus; assembly: GCA_028564925.1. Taxonomy (NCBI): domain Eukaryota; kingdom Metazoa; phylum Chordata; class Amphibia; order Anura; family Ranidae; genus Lithobates; species Lithobates sylvaticus. Next base: position 582,073,420 of record CM053028.1, read on the forward strand.
TTGTTTTATCCTTCAGGGTTTTGGGGGCACCCCCTTTGTTACTTTACTCGTAGATTTACTCATGGTCTTTTCCTTTGCCCTTCTTATTCGTTCTCCCCAGTTTTCCTTTCTTGCCACTCTCTTAACTATTGGGGTACCTCCTTTTTTTCTGTCCTATACTCCATTCAGGTTTACAAGTTCTGCAGCCTCCTGTAGTGTACCCTACTCCCCTGCCTCTGGGGGTCCTTTTCCAGTCCTAGTAATCTGCCGCTTACTCGGTACTGCGACTTCCCTCTATAGATCGATGTTTACAGACTCAGTATAATAAATGGTGGAGAAGGAATAAATGACCAGACTTACTCCTCACGCTTTTAGGCCTTATCACTTCTCTCATATATATATATACTGAGCCGTCAGTTTTGGAGTGAGTCCTACTTTTAAAGCTGACTAGAGTTGCTCACGAGCTGTAGGGTTCAGTCCTATACTTGTCGGGTCCCCCACTAATCAATATAACTTTCACACTAGTATAAACGGTCAAGGGTGTTAGAAGATACCCGTTCCCTTTGGTACATCCATCCACCAAACCCTGTATATACTTTACTGATCCAATATGACCAGTTATACAGTTATGCGATTCAGTTAATAGTTTTCCTCACCAAACTTTTCAGTCAGTCGGTTGCCTACATTAATTATCTTAAATAGCTACAGTAGGCATAATTATTCAGAGGTACCAGAACTCAATGTTTTCTCGTACACCCACTCTGCCACAGTCTATGAAAGAAGTAAAATCATCTGATATCCATTTAGAGGTTGCCGTGCATCTTGACCATTTAATGCTACTACCAAACTGACCACATTTAGCAAACTGCAGCTTTTGAATTTTTTTCCCCTCATATATATTGCTGATAGTGTGGTTACTAAAAAAAAAGTGCCAAAAAAAGAAACGCGGAAAGCAGCCAAAAAAAAAAAAAGAAAGGATATAATAGAAGTGCAATCGCCTATTCAGCCCCAGTTCATAAATATATTCAGAGGTATATAGCCATGTATCCGCACATCACATTTCACTCCTGTTATTCACATTTTTAGTTATAATTTTATATATGCATAGTATCCAGGTATCTGCTCTTTTACATGTCGGAGATCCCGTTTCCTTAACAAAACCACTTCTTTAGAGAGATAGCGGGAAGGATGCTTACCAACTTCTGAGATTTACCTATTAAGGTAAGCCAATAGCTTCCTTGGACAGACAGCGTTTCAACCATCCCATACCAAATACAGAGTACCTCATAGTTCTGCCCTTCAGTGTAGTCCTGGGTTTCAGCTCCAGAAAAAGCTCACCACGTCCTGTCTTCTCTGATCCAGCTAGTCAGCTGGGTATCCTCCACGCACTGCAGAGTTCTCTCTATAAGGGGTACATAGGCTGCATAGGCTGGTTAACGGCGTGTACAGAGGCAGGGGTAGGGGGGAGCAGTAGAGGGCGAGGTCGCCGACTCCCGTTTACCTCACCGCCGGTCTTACTCCGATGGATTCCTCCATATGTTTGTCTATAGCGGCAAGCAGGCGTTCAGAGCTGGCTCAGGAGCTGTCAGCAGCCGATCCGGAGTCTCTCACTCTCCGGCGATATCGGCTTCCCGCAGCCACGCTCCCGCTCCGGCAGACACACACAGGCCCCCTCCCACCATGCTGGACATCGCATCCTCACGTCATGACGGGATCCACCAGAGCATCACCCACTCTTCTAGCCACTTGAAGACAAAGCCCTTTCGGAGACTTTTTGTTTACATGAAAAATATTTTTTTTTTGCAAGAAAATTACTTTGAACCCTCAAACATTATATATTTTTTTAAAGCAAAGGCCATACAGATTAAAATGGTAGGTGTTGCATTTTTTTTTTTTTTTACACAGTTCATACTTTTTTTTATTTTAATGCACTAAAACACACTATATTGCCCAAATGTTTGATGGAATAAAAAAGATGATCTTATGCCGAGTACATGACATGCTTTAAAATTGCGCACAAACGTGCAGCGGCTACAAACTAGATACATTTTTAAAAGCCTTTAAAAGCCTCTACAGGTTACCACTTTACGAAACGAGGAGCTTGAGACGATCCAGGAATGTCTGATAATCAACTGGCTGAGGTAAGCCTTTTGCTTACATTTGAGTTATCAGACTTCCTTGATCGATAAGGCATTTTCGGAAACAAAGGGTACCAATTTTACTCCCCTTAATCAAACTGTATTGATTGGTGGTTATATGTTATGTTGTCACTGTCTACAGTCCATCGAAGTGTTATAGATAAGAAAGGGAAGCATAGTTTTGTTCACATCTGCTAAACTAGTTTAGAGGCAAGAGGGTATAGGCACACGTAGAGAACAGAGAAGACTGGCCAGTCATTATGGGCATTAAATTAAGTAAGGGAATGAAGGGTAAGAGACCGTCAAAAATGCCCAGCGCAGGAGGAGCGCTATAAAATAAATGAACTGAAGGTGCGGTTCCGCCTATACTGAGCCCCTAGATTAATGGTTAAAGTAGACAGGGATCCACTATGAGTAACTGGGTTACCAAAGTCCACAGGGACTAAGAATCATGCAGAGTAAACAGATAGAGTTACAGCAATCTATGTGAGCAGGATGTATCATGGGTGACGATTAACACTAGACAGAAAGGGACATTTCGATGTTAAGTTGTGGGATGAATTTGGGGTCAGGCACTACAACTAGTAAAGTCAAAACAGAGAAATGAGATTTAAAACAGAATACTTTATATGTTGTCAGAGAGGGAAGATGGGATGAGCACTATGGCTGCCCTTCTGATCATAGAAGCTAGAGTATGTAGAGTATGTAAAGTATGGGATTACAATACATGGGATGCAAAGGATATCAGTACAAAATAAGGAAAGCAGAATTTAAGCAGGGAAATAATAAAGAGTTAAAAGAAAGTGAGAGAATGATACAATGAACAAATGGGAAAAGTGTAAGTGATTTTAGAGAGATATTCGTGTATGTGTGTGAATGCTGGAACCTTTAGTTCTACATCTTGTGTGTGATGTTAGCTCTCTGTAGACCCCCTCCCTTTTCTCTGTCTTATAAAAGAATGTGCTGGGGTGAGACATTAGTGACAAGGACACCCATGATATGACTACACGTATATTATAACAAAATGTTCCGGGTTAATTAATCTAATGATAAACAATGTGATCACAATTATTTTGAATCTGTTTTCCAAACATGGTAAAATGAAGGTTACATTTAACTGTGTATTACACAAATTGAATATCATTTGATAGTGGAAACAGTGCATTTAAAAAAAGGGAAATGAAGTAAAATGTCCTCATTTAAGGAAATATATCTGTGGATATATATTATTATTATACAGGATTTATATAGCGCCAACAGTTTTGCGCAGCGCTTTACAACATGAGGGCAGACAGTACAGTTACAATACAATTCAATACAGGAGGGATCAGAGGGCCCTGCTCATTAGAGCTTACAATCTAGAAGGAAGGGTCAAGTGGAACAAAGGGTAGTAGCTCTGGGGGATGATCAGATGGACAAAATGAAAATACAGTTATTAGAGGTGGGTAGGATAGGCTTCTCTGAAGAGGAGGGTTTTCCAGGGATCGTCTAAAAGCTAATAGAGTAGGAGATAGACGGACAGATTGGGGTAAGGAGTTCCATAGGCTTGGAGAGGCTCTGAAAAAGTCCTGGAGACGAGCATGGGAGGAGATGAGAGAGCTAGAGAGCAGGAGGTCTTGAGAAGAACGAAGAGAATGAGTAGGCTGGTATTTTGAGACTAGGTCAGTGATGTAGCTGGGGCAGAGTTGTGGATGGCTTTGTAGGTAGTTGTTAGTATTTTGAATTTAATTTGTTGGGTGAGTGGAAGCCAGTGGAGGGATTGACAGAGAGGAGTAGCAGAGACAGAGCAGTTGGTAAGGTGGATGAGTCTGGCAGCAGCATTCATGATGGACTGAAGGGGGGGGGATAGAATATGCAGAGATAAGTCAATGAGGAGGGAGTTGCAGTAATCGAGGCGAGAGATGACCAGGGAGTAAATTAAGAACTTTGTTGTGTCATTGGTTAGAAAGGGGTGTATTTTGGAGATGTTGCAGAGGTCGAGGCGGCAAGATTTGGACAGTAATTGGACGTGGGGCTTAAAGGAGAGTTCAGAGTCCAGGACTACTCCTAGGACCTTGGCATGTGGGGATGGGCTGATAGTTGTGCCATCAATTTTGACAGAGAGATCAGGGGAAGAGGCACGTGGGGGAGGAAAAATTATAAGTTTGGTTTTGGATAGATTGAGTTTGAGGAAGTGGTGTGACATCCAAACTGATATATCTGATAGCAAATTAGTGATATGTGAGGAGACTGAAGGAGTGAGTTGAGGGGTAGAGAAATAGGATTTGAGTGTCGTCAGCGTAGAGATGGTATTGAAAGCCACAGGAGGCTATCAGCTGAGGCAGTGTATTGGGAATAAAGAGTGGGAGGAGAAGCCATAAGTGTGCTTTATTTGCAGATGACCTTTTTTTTTGTACATCACCTCCCCATACACTACTCTGTCAAATCGAATGTCTCTTCTAAATGGTTTCGGAGCTCATGGTCAACCAGGACAAAATCGGAGGCAATGAATATCAACTTATCAAATGCGACTTTACAGGGCATTCAGGCTCACTATCCTTCAGTGGCAGCAGACGTCCCTTTCCTATTTAGGGATCCGACCGATCCCATCATCTCTTCCCTTTACAAAGCAAATTATCCAACTTTATTTGCTAAGTTATTAGAAGATGTACAGGCATGGTCTGATACAAATCTGTCATGAATGGGTAGGATTGCCTCTGTGAAGATGACAGTCCGGCCTAGGCAACTGTATTTTTTCCTCACTTTCCCTATCCAGGTCCCTATTCATGCCACGCAACTATTTCAACCAAAAATTTTCCGCTACATTTGGGGAACCAGAGGTTCCAGGATAGCTCGGCCCACAATGTATGCTCCTAAGAATTCGGGCAGACTAGGCATGCCTGATTTCAGGGGGTCATTATCCAGCGGGAGGAACTTTTTCAGTAGGACACAGGAATTACACTACTGCCATCTAGTGGCAGTAGATATAATTGAGGTAACGCCGCCCAAGTAATGGGAACTGCGTTACCATGAGGGGAAAAGTAATCAGTTATATTACCCGTTACCCTCTAAAGTAACTGCGTTAAGTAACTCTGTTTATTTTAACTCAGTTACTTACATCACTGCAGGTAAGTGACACATAATGGACTACTATGCGATGCATAGTAGTCCATTATGCTTTACCTTTGCAGGGAAACAAAGAGGAAGTAAACCCATTAGAGTTTACTTCCTCTTTAAACGAATACTCACATGGATCATGTTGAATGAAAAATTTGTGAGTGTCCTACATGATAAACAATCCATTTTTGATAAAATACCCCTTGGCTAGCTTATCTGCAGGTCCCGGATGCATGAATCTAGTGGTCTGAACAAGCTGATGTAGGATCCTCAGACGGACCCCTTTTTTTTTCTTCTTCCTTTCTCATTTCTTCCATTGCTTCCTTGATACCTGCCAGCCTTGGCTTCATGTTCTCTTAGCCCAAATTTTATCCCACCGCCCTTTTTTTTTTAACTTATTTATATTTCTTATTCAAGATAGCGATGTCTACATTCGGGAACTCTAAGCCTCTCTTGCGGGACTGTAATAATGCTTGGTAACGAGTAATCCTTTGTGGACCATGATCTCTGGGGGTGGGCTTTTCTACCTAGGGATTGAGCTTTATGGTGGTCTTGACCTCGAAATCACAAGTTTATTGACCCACAATATGACTCAGGGGGTGATTGTGTGGAGACCACCCCATAGAGTTTATAAGGTTCTGGTCGTTTCTACATCCATGTTATAGCACAAAACATAATGTTGCTGCTTTTATAAGTTGGTGACTAAATGCTCACCTGTGAGTTTAGAGAAAACATCACTCAATTGCCGAGAGATTCTGTGACCCAGTTTTTCCCCCTCTACTCATGTACCATCTCTTTCTGTCTATGCAGAGCATGCAAGGATTGTTTGCTGCTCTGCACAATGGTCACATTGCTTTTACTCTTTAAAAAAACCTCAATAAAAACGATTGAAACAGAAATAAAACATGGCCAAAACTCATCAGAGCTGGGTGAATGCTGGACACATTCATTACTCAGCCAATGAAAGGTAATGACTCCATTTTTATTTTTCTACTGCTATCAATGGCCAACACGGTACAACACTTCATCCATGTCTTTGGTGATCTCTGATCTCCTTATCAACTGTTTCTTACATGATGAAGATCAGCCATGGAGTATATCTGAGGTGTATATCAGGGTGTGCTTCTACCCCACATGAGAGCTGTGATGTCCAGCAACATTCATATAGAAGACATTTCCCGCACTCAAGGCACTAATACACCTCGAGGGTTGTGTGGGATCCCTGATGTACAAGAAGACAGGACTTCATTGAGGAGCAATTCCCTCACTCAGGACAGGAAAATGTCTTCTCCACCATGTGAGATCTCTGATGTCTGGAAAGATCGGACTTCTGTGAAAAACATTTCCCGCACTCAAGACAGGAATACGGCTTTTCCCCCTTGTGGTACCTCTGATGCTTGGAAAGAGTTGACATCTGTGAAAAACATTTCCCACACTCAGGACAGGAATACGGCTTCTCCCCCGTGTGCAGTCTCTGATGGGTATAAAGATGATACTTCCGCGAAAAACATTTCCCACATTCAAGACAGGAATACGGCTTCTCTCCCGTGTGAGACATTTGATGTGCAACAAGGTTTGATTTTTGTACAAAACATTTCCCGCACTCAGAACATGCAAGTAGCTTCTCCCCCGTGTGCAGTCTCTGATGTCTGTAAAGATCAGATTTCTGTGAAAAACATTTCCCACACTCAGAACAGGAAAGGGGCTTTTCCCCCTTGTGAGATCTCTGATGTCTGTAAAGGTCAGATTTCTGTGAAAAACATTTCCCACAATCAGGACAGCAATACGGCTTCTCCCCTGTGTGAGACCTCTGATGCTTGACAAAATCTGTTTTTGCTGCAAAACATTTCCCACACTCAGGACAGGAAAGAGGCTTCTCCCCTGTGTGAGATCTCTGATGTCTGTAAAGACTGGACATCAACGAAAAACATTTCCCACACTCGGAACAGGAAAGTGGCTTCTCTTCTGTGTGGGATTTCTTGTGTGTGTAAACATGGGAGATCTGTGAAAAACGTTTCCCACACTCAGGACAGGAATACGGCTTCTCCCCTGTGTGAGATCTCTGATGAGTGTAAAGATCGGACTTCTGTGAAAAACATTTTCCGCACTCAGGACAGGAATACGGCTTCTCTCCTGTGTGAGTTCTTTTATGCCTAGTAAGATGGGATTTAAAATGGAAACACTTCCCGCACTCAGTACAGGAAAGCCTCTTATCTGTTGGAAGGACGGCACCGTCCCTCACAGTCTGAGGTTCCTCAGGATAAGAGGAATACGATGGTCCATCTACACTGTGTGGTGCCGGATGGACATTTGAGGTAGTCGGGTTTTCTCCTGGACTATACTGTGTGATGTCCTCATCTTCTACTTTACAGTCTGGAGACAAAGTGAGACAATCCTCTGAGGTTTTCCTCATCTCCCGTCCATCTACTAAAATAGAAATAAAAAGATTATTACTAGACATGAGCTGATTGGTTCTCCTAAACCAGGACTCCGCCCACATCAGGCAGCTTTGTCTCTGAGGATCTTACAATTCCACCCTCAAGGTAACTAGTAAATGGGTCCTCTGATCTCCTACCAGTTCATTTCTTTATTCATGGACCTTAGTCAGAGAGTGAGGAAACAACGAGAACTGTCTTTTATAGGAGTGACAGTGATGAGGGGATTATAGGACGAGTGTCCCCACCCCCTCTATCACTCATTACCATCTTCCCAACACAAGAAGTCCTGCACTTCCTTATTTAGTCCATGATTTAGTCATTAATAACAACGGGGCTGAGCCCCACCAGAGGTCAGAGAGTGAGGATGGGGGGAGAACAACCAAGATGAAGACTGGACTGATCCTGTAGATCACCATCATTGGGTTATTGACTCCTCCCTCATTATCACTTTCTGTTTACCCACTTGCCAACTGTAGACAGTCATAGGATGTCCTTGGTTGGCAGTGGTTATACTGGGATGAAGCCTGCAACTACAGGCATCATCCAAGTATTACAATTTTCAGCAGGTGATGCCCTGTACTGCGGTGGTGATTTTAGTGGCTGCCCAGTGAAGTGACCTCCCCATTAAGAGTAGATGTCACGGCCCATGCTGTCACGAAAGGGGTGTTGTTTATCTAATAGCAATAAAGTTAATTACAAAAAAGAGACAGTGTAAATATTAGTTTGGGATGAAATTAACCACTTTCAGCCCCGGACCAATTTGCAGCCAAAGGACCAGGCCCCTTTTTGCGATTCGGCACTGCGTTGCTTTAACTGACAATTGCGCGGTCGTGCGACGTGGCTCCCAAACAAAATTGACGTCCTTTTTTTCCCACAAATAGAGCTTCCTTTTGGTGGTATTTGATTGCCCCTGCGGTTTTCATTTTTTGCGCTATAAACAAAAAAGAGCGTCAATTTTGAAAAAAAACACAATATTTTTTATTTTTTGCTATAATAAATATCCCCCAAAAAAAATATATAAAAATAATTTTTTTTCCTCAGTTTAGGCCGATACGTATTCTTCTACATATTTTTGGTAAAAAAAAAAAAAAAAAAATCGCAATAAGCGATTATTGATTGGTTTGCGCAGAAGTTATAGCGTTTACAAGATAGGGGATAGTAGCATTTTTATTACCGTATTTATCGGCATATAACACGCACCTTCATTTCAGGAGGGAAGTTTCAGGAAAAAAAATTTAATAAAAGAACTTTGAAGCAAAATAAGGGTCAGTGCCCATCAATGCAGCCTCATCATTGCCCATCTGCAGCCTGATCAATGTCATCTGAAGCCTCACAATTGCCCATCAATGCAGCTTGATCAATGCCCATCTGCAGTCTTACAATTGCCCATCAATGCCCATCTGCAGCCTCATAATTGCCCATCAATGCAGCTTGATCAATGCCCATCTGCAGCCTCACAATTGCACATCAATGCAGCTTGATCAATGCCCATCTGCAGTCTCACAATTGCCCATCAATGCAGCTTGATCAATGCCCTCCAAATTGCAGTATTGGCGTATAACACGCACACACTATGTGCACCCGATTTTTAGGGTGAAAAGGAGCGTGTTATACGCCAATAAATACAGTAATATTTTTTTTTTTATTAGTAATGGCGGCGATCAGCGATTTTTATTGTGACTGCGACATTATGGCGGACACATCGGACATTTTTGACACATTTTTGGGACCATTGTCATGTATACATCAATCAATGCTATTTAAATGCATTGATTCCTGTATAAATGACACTGGAAGTAAAGGGGTTAACCACAAGGGGCAGTGTAGGGGTTAAGTATGCCATGGGGGTGTGTTTCTTACTGTGGGGGGGGCGTGGCTGTCAGCTAGTGAATGCTGATCTCTGCTCCCATCACAGGGAGCAGAGATCGGCGTCACTAGTTGCTAGGCAGAATGGGGAGATGCTGTCTATTTCCGCATCTCCCCGTTCTGCCTTCCCGTGAAACGATCACGGGTGTCCCCACGGCGATCGAGTCCGCGGGACCCGCGACCGGCCTCACGGGGGTCCCGACCGGTGCGGGAGCGCGCTCCCGATGGCACGGACAGCATTCAGGAGGGACTTATATATACGCCCTCCTGCCTGTCCGTGCCATTCTGCTGACGTATATCGTCGTGCGCCGGTCGGGAACCGGTTAATACAGCCGTACACTCACTTTACGTACACTCGTGAGTACGGACACATTGGTGTCTACGGAAGATCTTGGTCAGCGTGACATGACGCTGCCATGCTATATATCCGATTTTGGGTTCGGCCAGCTTGCCCAGGTAATCAGTTATGCATGTAAATAACTATTGCAATGCAGTACAAGCATTGAGAAGTAAAAAAAGGTATGTAGTACAAAAAATCTAAAAGCGCTGTCGTGATTATGCACAAATGCATATGAAGTCCTGCATTCATATGTAAATGGTGTTCGCACCACACATGTGAGATATCGTCGTGAATGTCTGAGCAAAAGTTATAATTCTAGTGCCAGACCTCCTCTGTAACACTAAACTGGTAACCTGCAACAATGATTAAAGCGTCGCCTATAGAGAATTTTGAATACCATTGTTTGGCGCCATTCCACGGGCATATGCAATTTTAAAATGTGAGATGTTAGATATCTGTTTACTTGGTGTAATATCATCTTTTACATTTTACAAAAAAAAAAAAATGAAAATAATATTGTGTTTGTGTGCAATAAAATTCATTAACCAATTCCCGACTGGCGCACGACGATGTACGTCGGCAGAATGGCACGGACAGGCATAAGGGCGTACAGGTACGTCCCTTTAAGAACGCTGCCGTGCCATCGTGTGCGCACGCCGGTCGGGACCCCCGTGAGTCCGGTCGCGGGTCCCCTGCGGACTCGATCACCGCGGGGATACCCGCGATCGTCTCACGGGAAGGCTGAATGGAGAGATGCAGAAGTAAACAGCATCTCCCCGTTCTGCCTAGCAACACGTGACACTGATCTCTGCTCCCTGTCATTGGAGCAGAGATCAGTGTTCACTAACAAAAAGCCATGCCCCCCACAGTTAGTAACACGCCCTAGGAACACATAACCCCTATACTGACACCCCCTGGTTAACCCCTTCACTGCCAGTGTCATTTACACAGAAATCAGTGCATTTGTATAGCACTGATTGCTGTATAAATTACAAAGGTCCCAAAAATGTGTCAAAAATGTCCGATGTGTCCGCCATAATGTCGCAGTCACAATAAAAAAAATCGCTGATCGCCATTACTAGTAAAAAAAAAATTATTAATAAAAATGCTATAAAACTATCCCCTATTTTGTAAACGCTATAACTTTTGTGCAAACCAATCAATAATCGTTTATTGCGATTTTTTTTTACCAAAAAGATGTAGAAGAATACGTATCGGCCTAAACTGAGGAAAACATTTTTTTTAATATATTTTTGGGGGATATTTATTATAGCAAAAAGTAAAAAATAATGTTTTTTTTCAAAATTGTCGCTCTTTTTTTGTTTATAGCGCAAAAAATAAAAACCGCAGAGGCGATCAAATACCACCAAAAGAAAGCTCTATTTGTGGGAAAAAAAGGATGTCAATTTTGTTTGGGAGCCACGTCGCACGACCGCACAATTGTCAGTTAAAGCGAAGTGCCGAATCGCAAAAAGTGGTCTGGTCTTAAGCCAGCAAAATGGTCCGGGGCTGAAAGTGGTTAAAGTGTTTTTTTTCCAAAATATTGCGTTTGAAAAAACATTTTATTATAAAGGGCCTTTTCTAATACTATATATATATATATATATATATATAGTATCTCACAAAAGTGAGTACACCCCTCACATTTTTGTAAATATTTTCTTCTATCTTTTCATGTGACAACACTGAAGAAATGACACTTGTCTACAATGTAAAGTAGTGAGTGTACAGCTTGTATAACAGTGTAAATTTTCCTCTCCCCTCAAAATAACTCAACACACAGCCAATAAAGGAGAAGTCCAGCTTGAGCTCGTTTTGGCTGGGCTTCTCCTATGAATCACAGGAGTGCACTTAGTTTTGCATTCCTGTGATCTGTTTCCAGCAGAGAGCGGGCTGAAGTCTACTCTCTGCTGACGTCACTGGAATCAATCCAGGCACCGCATCATCGCGACAATAAAGCCTGGATCCCCCGATGCCTGGACTGACACCCGTCTCAGCCTCTCAGGAAGCAACCGAGAGGCTGAGATGGCCCGCTCTGTCCCCTCCACAGCCCAGCGCTCCACCGAGCATGGAGGGAGAAGAGCAGAGAGCGGTGACTGACAGTCTGCAGCTCTCTGCTCACAGAGCTGTGAAAACAGAGCGATCAGCGATGTTCCATTGCTCAGTTTTCAGTGCAGAGGCGCCAGGGAATTGACGCTGCATCCACTGAGGCAAGTATGATTAGGGAAAAAAGAAACCCATACTTCTCTTTTAATGTCTAAACCACTGGCAACAAAAGTGAGTACACCCCTAAGTGAAAATGATCACATTGGGCCCAAAGTGTCCATATTTTGTGTGACCACCATTATTTTCCAGCACTGCCTTAATCCTCTTGGGCATGAAGTTCACCAGAGATTCACAGGTTGCCACTGGATTCCTCTACCACTCCTCCATGATGACATCACGGAGCTGGTGGATGTTGGAGACCTTGCGCTCCTCCACCTTCCGTCTGAGGATGCCCCACAGATGATCAATAGGGTTTAGGTCTGGAGACATGCTTGGCCAGTCCATCACCTTTATCCTCAGATCCTTTTACAAGGCAGTGGTCATCTTGGAGGTGTGTTTGGGGTCGTTATCATGTTGGAATACTGCCCTGCGGCCCAGTCTGCGAAGGGAGGGGATCTGCTCTGCTTCAGTATGTCACAGTACATGTTGGCATTCATTGTTCCCTCAATGAACTGTAGCTCTCCAGTGCCGGCAGCACTCATCCAGCCCCAGACCATGACACTCCCCCCACCATGCTTGACGGTAGACAAGACACACTTGTCTTTGTACTCCTCACCTGGTTGCTGCCACACACGCGTAACACCATCTGACACCAAATAAGTTTATCTTGGTCTCATCAGACCACAGGACATGGTTCCAGTAATCCATGTCCTTAGTCTGCTTGTCTTCAGGAAGAGGCTTCCTTCTGAGATGACAGCCATGAAGACCAATTTGATGCAGTGTGCGGCGTATGGTCTGAGCACTGACAGGCTGACCCACCCACCCCTTCAACCTCTGCAGCAATACTGGCAGCACTCATATGTCTATTTCCCAAAGACAACCTCTGGATATGACGCTGAGCACGTGCACTAAACTTCTTTGGACGACTATGGCGAGGCCTGTTCTGAGTGGAACCTGTCCAGTTAAACCGCTGTATGGTCTTGGCCACTGTGGTGCAGCTCAGTTTCAGGGTCTTGGCAATCTTCTTATAGCCCATCTTTATGTGGAGCAACAATTCTTTGCCATGAGGTGCCATGTTGAACTTCCAGTGACCAGTATGAGAGAGAGAGCGATAACACCAAATTTAACACACCTGCTCCCCATTCACATCTGAGACCTTGTAACACTAACGAGTCACATGACACCAGGGAGGGAAAAATGGCTAATTGGGCCCAATTTCAGGCATTTTACCCTTAGGGGTGTACTCACTCTAGTTGCCAGAGGTTTAGACATTAATGAATGTGTGTTGAGTTATTTTGAGGGGACAACAAATTTACACTGTTATACAAGCGGTACACTCACTACTTTACATTGTAGCAAAGTGTCATTTCTTCAGTGTTGTCACATGAAAAGATAGAAGAAAATATTTACAAAATGTGAGGGGTGTACTGACTTTTGTGAGATACTGTAAGTAATTTAGCAACAAAATTTAGGCTTTTACAGGAGAGTAGGAGAGAAGTTTAAGAATTGGCCTGGTTGGTAAGTAATTAAGGTTGTCATGGTTGTAAGGCTGTTAGGGCATGTAAAAGTCTGTGCGCCAATCAAATCATCAGATATCAAATGTCCAGCAGGTAGAAAATGGGAGCAAAAGAAGTAAGGACTATGTAATGTACAATTTATTATATAGGATACAAAGGTTAGGACTATACAGTATCAGAATCATGTATGTACAACATAGAGTATATAGTGCAGGGGTCAGGAGTATGTAATGAACAATATAAATTATACAGTGTAAGGGTCAGGACTCATAATATCGGTATTCAGTAATCAGTGGAAGATTAAATTTTTACATGAGACAAGTTGCAGAGGTTCCACCCCGCTGCCTCCCATCTCCTGAGACTGCACTCAGTGACTTGGGTCTGAGACTATACAGACATATCCCTCCACCCGGCACAGCCAGCAGACAACAGAGCAAGTAACCCCCGTAGAGATTTATCTAGAGCCAGGTATGGGGCAGAGGACCCAAAGAACATACCCCAGGTGCCTTGGTCTAGTAACGCCTATGCAGAAAATTAACATTTTCTGCCAGCTGAACCCCAGAATCTCCATAAATCCAGTCTAGATACATAAATTGTGTCTGCAGCACAGAGAAGGAAGATTATCTGAGAGAAATACAGGAATACAGGACGGGGAACACAGCTCAGGAAAGTGACCAGGGGATTACAGGCTGATATCACCCAGTCCTTGCCCTACTCTGGACCAATCAGTGAGCAGTATGGGTGGAGGAATGTATTTAGTGTTAATGACCCACCTGTGCTGATCTCTGTAGCAGTGTCCTCCTCTATAAATGTCCCCGTTATTCCATCCTCCTCCATAGACTGCTGATCATCCCTCACATACCTCTCTTCTCCTTCTGCTTTAACCTCAAATTCTATATCTATACGACCTTCATCCTAATCCAAGAAAAATAAATAAAATGTCATTAATAAAATATAAGCTCAGTATCCACACATCATCTCTAGGAGTCCATGTTCTAGATGCTCCATCCCACCAACCTTGTAATAGTGGGGGATGGTGTGATCTTCCTGTGTGGAATCCCGGGAATACAGAGGACGGGGACATCTCTCTGGTGGGTTCCTGGTATTAGATGGTTCCATCATATCCTTGTGTCCTTCTGAAAACTCCTCCATCACTCCATACTCCTCATCCTCCTCTTTATACTCTTCTTTAACAACAATAATATAATCCCCAAGACTTCCACTCTGAAAGATATAAAAAAATGTTACATCAATTGTAACAATGCAGATAATGTACAGATCCTAATGATACTATCAGTGATTGTTCCTCATATACCTGATGATGGTGGGGGATGGGGTGATCTTCCTGTGTGGAATCCCAGGAATACAGAGGACGGGGACATCTCTCTGGTGGATTTCTGTAGCTGGATGACTCCACCATGGTGTCCTGGTACAGATCTTTGTGTTCTTTTAGAAACTCCTCCATCACCCCGTCCTCATCATCCTCCTCTTTTATCTCTTCTTTAACCTCAACTTTAGAATCTCTCAGGTTTCCACTCTGAATATATAATAAAAATTACATCAATGGTAACAATGCAGATAATGTACAGATCCTAATGATACTATCAGTGATTGTTCCTCATCTACCTGATGATGGTGAGGGATGGTGAGATCTTCCTGTGTGGAATCCCGGGAATACAGAGGACGGGGACATCTCTCTGGTGGGTTCCCATTACTGGATCCATCTGTAGGAAACACACACACTGACTGAATACATTGTTTCTATGTGTTTATCAGATGATGGAGGATCTAGGTGGACCCTCCGTACTGCTCTCTCCTTTACAATAAAGTCTCCTCTTACCCGGAGATGTGAGGGGCGGCTGATTGTCCATCATGACGTCCTTGTAGAGATCCTTGTGTCCTTCTAAATACTCCCACTCCTCCATGGAGAAATAGACAGTGACATCCTGACACCTTATAGGAACCTGACACACACAATGATACAGTCACCATCCAGACACATCCCTTGTCTGTTACTGGATAATGTCCCAGAATTCCCAGCACCGCTCACCTCTCCTCCATCATCTCTCTGGTGACTTCTAGAATCTTCTTTGTATTCCTCTATTCTATCAGGGAGGGAGGTGGAGGCAATGTGATGGTCATATGATCTCCAGTAAATGTGTATACAGACCGCGCTGCCAAGAATGTAAACCAAGATTATTAAACAGTTTGCCACATGTAAAATATAAATAAAATGAACAACACCAGAAAATAGCTGAAAATATTAATTGTATCAGCACAGAGTGGTCCTGTGGATACTCACAGAATAAACAGTGCCAAGTCCTAGTAATTTGAGACAGAAAAGTTGAACAAGAGGCTTGGACTTTATAGGCACGGCAAAACAATTTATACAAAAATATATTTTTTATTGTAAACATAGAAAATCTATATTTTTAAATCCACATTCATGAATCAAATATAAAATAAAAAGTGCAGCTACTGTACATAACCAATTAACAACTGCATGGAAACTTGGAGATGAATGAGATCATTCCATTACAGGGGGTCCCCGGGTTACGAACCCGTTAGAGACTGTCCTCCTGTTTGTAAATCGGAAATGTTCGTAAGTCGGCCGCGCATGCGCAGAACGACAATTACGGACATTTCCGATGTTCCGCCGAATGCCGCGCTGCGCACGCGCGGAAAATTATTGACATTTCCGTCATTTTCCATGGCTCCGTCTGGCCGCGCATGCGCAGAGCGGCCGATGTCCCTGCAGAACGGCAGAGGGTCCCCGCAGCACCCGGTTTGTAAGTAGGGGTTGTTCGTAAGTCGGGGACCCCCTGTATAGTGATCAGAATATAGGAGCATCAAAATCACTAACACAAATGGAAAAGAAGAATATAAATAAGATACAATACAGTATACTATAACATAATATAATAAACATGGCGTAGTGTTTCAACTACCCCCGAAATGGCCAGTCTACAGTGTCAGTACATTGACATCCTGTCACGGTAATTCGTGTTTGAATAACCTCCTTAGATTTTTTCTTTTTTTTCTATTGGCAGCTCGACAGCTGATCACGAAATATTGGAAATCTGAGGTAAACCCCCCCCCCCCCCCTTATAGGTGGATCGCCATCCTTATTGATATCATGTTAATGGAGGAGATGCGTGCCTGTGAGGGAGAGAACTGGGATAAACACCATAAAATGTGGTATGTCTGGGTTCATTATTCTACCTTGGATAGACTATTGAATAGAATCACTAGAGGATCAGCTGAAAAACACCCTAGACGGGCGGAACACACTGGAGTAGTTGGTCCAGATGTCTTGATGACCACGAATCGGTGAACGGCCTCCCAACCACCCAAGTTCACCCATGCTGTGAAAAACAGTTACAATCGTCGGAACAAGACCGGGAGTAGTTGGTAGAGGTCAACTGATATATCGGCCGATATTTGGTGTTTTTTAATTAATCGGCATCGGCCGATTGTGCTGATAAAAAAGGCCGATTATAACTTCAGCCGCGACTTGCAAAAGACTTCTGTAATAGAAGTCAATGTAAGTTGCCTCAGTCTTCCCCTGGAGAGAGTCTCCTCTCTGGTCTGCCAAGAAAAAAACAAAGATACAATGTTTCTACTTATGAATGGACTGAACTCTGTGGAAAAGTTCTCAGTTTAACCATTTAAAGACTAAATCTTTTCTGACACTTGTTGCTTACAAGTAAAAATCCTGTATTTTCTGCTAGAAAATCACTTGGAACCCCCAAAAATTATATATATTTTTTTAAACAGAGACCCTAGGGAATAAAATAGCGGTTGTTGCAATATTTTATGTCACACGGTATTTGCGCAGCGGTCTTTCAAACGCAATTTTTTTGGAAAAAAAAATACACTAATGATTTTAAAACGAAAACTAAAACAGTAAAGTTAGACGATTTTTTTTTTTTTTTTCGTCCAAAAGTTTTGATTACCTATTTTTGTGTATTTAATATATAGTTTTTTTAAAATTATACATACAAGTGAACTGATTGAAGGTTTGTTTTGTTTAATAAATGTTTAAATGTAGGAAATTTTCTGTATCACTTATTACTTAAGGCTGCTTTCACACTGGAGGGGGCAGCGTTGACGGTAAAACGCTTCTAGTTTTTTTCGCGCGCTTTACTGTCATTTTAGCGACGCTATTCGGCTGCTAGTGGGGCACTTATAACCCAGCTAGTGGTCGAGGAAGGGGTTAAATGCACCCGTGAATCGCCGCTGCCAAATCGCATTGCAGGCGCTTCGGCAGCGGTGCCCATTCATTTCAATGGGCAGGAGAAGTTAACACCGCTCCAAAGATGCCGCTTGTAGGACTTTTTTTTTTTAACGTCCTGCCAGCGCATCGCTTCAGTGTAAAAGCACTCGGGCTTCCACACAGACTGCAGGGGAGCCGTTTTGCAGGCACTATTTTTAGCCCAAAAGCGCCTGAAAAACGCCCCAGTGTGAAAGGTGTCTGTTAGATTTTATGAGATGAAGGGAAAAAATTAAAAAAATATAAAAATCGTCCCAAAAAAAACGGCATCCTATATCGGCCATGGCGATTTCTAAATATCGGCATCGGCCAGAGAAAAACCCATATCGGTCGACCTCTAGTAGTTGGTCCAGATGTCTTGATGACCACACACTGGTGAACAGCCTCCCAACCACCCAAGCTCACCCATGCTGTGAAAAACAGTTACAATCGCCGGAACAAGACCGGAGTAGTTGGTCCAGATGTCTTGATGACCACGCACCGGTGAACGGCCTCCCAACCACCCGAGCTCACCCATGATGTGAAAAACAGTTACAATCGCACTGAATGTATATCTATACCCCCCCCCCCCATCCCACTTTCCACCTCTTATCTCTTCTACTTTACCCCCCTCCTCCCCTTACCCCAGGTTTATGTTCAACTCTGTATACCCAACTGCATAGATACATGAAATGCTTAGGATATTGACTGCAACTATTACACTGTGATATCTGCATTTCCACAACCTAACTCTATGTACCGTTAGTGTGGTGGTGGCTTTCAACCACTACCACCCACCCCCACCTGTTTTTCTTTATTCTGTATCCCCAACTGCTTTAAAAAATGGTAAATAAAAAAATATATTCAACCCTAAAGGGATGCGGTGGCAACCCTAGTATAGACTGATGAGGTGAGAAGGTGATTGGTGGGAAAGGTGACATCTCCAAAATGGAGAGAATGTTCCGGCTCTGTAATTGGGGAAATTTTCTGCCCTTGAAGGGGTTACATAGTAGGTGAGGTTGAAAAAAGACCCAAGTCCAACCTATGTGTGTGATTATATGTCAGTATTACATTATATATCCCTGTATGTTGTTGTCATTCAGGTGCTTATCTAATAGTTTCTTAAAACTATCGATGCTCCCCACTGAGACCCCCGCCTGTGGAAGGGAACTCCACATCCTTGCGGCTCTAAGCACCCGTACACACGGTCGGAAATTCCGACCACAAAATCCGTCTGATTTTTTCCCGACAGATTATGTCTGATACTGGTGTTGCATACACACGGTCAGACAAAGTTGTCGGAAAATCCGATCATCCTGAATGTGGTGACGTTCGTTGCGTATGACGGGACTACGCAGAGGCTAGTAGCCAATAGCTTTGGTCTCATAATTTGATCTGAGCATGCGTGGCACTTTGTCCGTCGGAATTCTCTACACACGATCGGAAAAAGTCAAATCGGATTTTGTTGTCGGAAAATTTGAGAGCAGGATCTCAAATTTTTTCTGTCGGAAAAAGTCAGATGGAGCCCACACACGGACAACATAATCCGATCGGACATTTTCCATCGGAATTTCCGAACGTGTGTACGGGGGCTTTACAGTAAAGAGCCCTCTACGTAGTTTAAGGTTAAACCTCTTTTCTTCTTATTTTAATGAGTGGCCACGAGTCTTGTTAAACTCCCTTCCGCAAGGTTTTCACACTATATATGTGTGTATAATCATCTGCTGGAGATAAAAGACATCACAGTGACTATGGAGGAAGAGTCATATAAGCCATTAAAAAAGGAATAATAAAGTGAAATAACATGAGGAGAATGTTCCGGCCCCATAAATGGGGAAATGTTCTGAAGGGTTTATTCTAGATTTCCAAACTATATATGTGTGTATCATCATCTGCTGGAGATAAAAGACATCACAGTGACTATGGAGGAAGAGGACGGACATGACGGGGGGTTACTGGGTGTAAATAGAAAATAAGATCTTATTACCTCCTCTGCTGCTACTTCCAACAATGTCTCCTCTCTACTTCCTCCCGACTCACCTCTCACCCAAAACTTCCTGTAAGTGCATGACATCACTTCCTGTCTGTATTCCATAGAGATGTCCTGTCTGGGTAGAAGTGAGATCGCCACCTTGTGGAGCTCAGAGGAACTGCAGCCCCAAAAAAACGTCTCGTAGTGTGAACACGGCCTTGTGCTGTGTGTGTATGTACTGTATATCCTTATAGATGGGGTCATCTCCACTCCCACCAAGGGGGAGAGAAATATATTGCTGCCTAGTCCAGCCTTTCTCAGCCAGGGTTCCTCCAAAGGTTTCTAGAGGCAATGAACAATTTTTGTCTCTCAGTAACAACAATTTCATGACAGTGAACATTTCCTTCTTTCACCAACCACTGATATAAGGGAATCCTTCTCCCATCGGTCACCAATAAGGGACCAATTAACATATCTATTGGTTTTTATATTAAAAAAATGTATGCCCCTCTGACACACGAGAGCTACATAAAATAGATAGGTCTCTAGTAATGCATTTGATATGACCATAGAGAATAACAAACAAAAAGATTGGAACATTGTTTAACCACTTGCTTACTGGGCACTTAAACCCCCCTCCTGCCCAGACCAATTTTCAGCTTTCGGCGCTGACGCTCTTTGAATGACAATTGCGCGGTCATACAACAGTGTACCCAAATAAAATTGTTATCATTTTTTTTCTTACAAATAGAGCTTTCTTTTGGTGGTATTTAATCACAGCTGGGGTTTTTATTTTTTGCTAAACAAACAAAAAAATTTGGAAAAAAAAAATCATGTTTAATTGTTTGTAAGTTTGCAAACAGGTAATTTTTCTGCTTCATTGATATGCACTGATGAGGCGGCATTGGTGGGCACTGATAGACTGCACTGGTGGGCACAGATAAGGTGGCACTGATGGGGACAGTTAAGTCGGTATTGATGGGCACAGATAAGATGGCACTGAGGGGCACGGATGGGTGGCACGGATGGGCACTGGTGGCACTGATGGGCACTGATAGGTGGCACTGATAGGGGACACTGTGGGCACTGACAGGTGGAGCTGGTGGGCACTGGTAGACGGCACTTGTAGGGGGCACAGGCGGGCACCGTGGAGCCAGGGCACATCGCAGTGATCAGGACTGATGTCCCTCTCACTGCCGCCGTTGATCGGCTTTTCGCGCGAGGAGGAAAAATAGCCGATTACCGGTTCTGTTGATATCACTTGATCAGCTGTCATTGGCTGAAGCTGATCACGTGGTAAGGGGTCGGAATCGACCCCTTACTCGGATCTGTGCTCTAGCGAGTCTCACAGACTCGCTGATCCGTTTAACAACCTGGAGTGAAGGCTAAAGCCTCATACACACGATCGGACTTTGTACAAACTTTCCCGTGGATTTTTGTACAAAGGGCGTCGGCCCTGAACTTGTATTGCATACACACGGCAGGACTTTTTCAGCCAACTTTCACCAAATCACGTGGTTTTTCTGCTCTTTACCGCCACCTTTGGTCAACTTCTGTATTGTTGTCTGATCTTTTGCATTGGTTCTGAGCATGAGTGTTTGTACTTTGTACAAAAGTCCGATGGTTTTCTGTACACACGGTCGGACTTTGTTCCATCAGACTTTTGTTGGCAGAAAGTTGGTCCCTTCGCACAGCCAACAAAATTCCGATGAAAACTGAAAAAGTGGGTCTGATGGAGCGTACACACGCTCGGATGTTGGTCCAAAACAGCTAATTTGCATGTTTGTTGTGAAAAAGTCCGATCGTGTGTATGGGCCTTAAGTAAACTCCTGAAGATCGTAGCAGAGGCTGATACAGGCAGATGATTACAGGCTTGGTTTCATTTTCTGATGGTCTGGCGGATTGAGTGCTTAGAGATCGTAACGGTGGTGGATGCAGGGAGATGACGATACAAGGCTTTCTTTTATCCTTATTCTGGTGAGTTTAAACCCCTAAGGGGGACGTGTGGAGCACAGGGTAAAGGATACCGGTGGTTGGTGCTAGACATGTGCACAATAGAAAAATTTGTTTCGTTTCTGTTCGTTTCCGTTGATTCGTAACGTTTCGTATTTGTAACGATTCGTATTTCGTAAGTCGTGTCATTCGCGCGAGGAGGAAAAAAATTCGGAGCATTCGTATTTTCGTAGATTTAGTTACATTCGTACTTTCGTAGATTCCTAATCGGAGAATAGTTCATAATTTTATGTAATTTGTATGCTATTATTACATTGTAAGAGACACGGAAAATTACGAAATCGAAAAAAAAAGTTACGAATGTACAATTTTTTTCATTCAATCTATTCAAAGCACGTTAAGCAGCGCCATTGTAAGAGACACGGAAAATTACGACAAAAAAAAAAAAAAGCTGTACAAATTTTTTCGTTCAATCCATTCGAAGCACGTATTGTAAGGGACACGGAAAATTACCAATTCAACAAAAAAAAAAAAGGGTACGAATTTTTTCGTTCATTTTGATTTTCATTGTTCCTGTTTTCGTTTTTTTTTTCTTCTTTCGTAGTTTCGTTGTTTCTAATTTGGTTATTTCGGATTTTCGTTGTTTTTCATATTCGTTCGATTCGATAGTTCGTTATTCGTAAAAAAAATTAGCGAATCATTCGTTCATTCGTACGATAGCGAATTTTAACGGAAAACGAAAAAAAACGAAACGAATTGCACATGTCTAGTTGGTGCACTCGCCGTTAATGTGATCCACAGAATAAACTTTCCCCATTACTCTCACAAACTTCATTACCATCCCCTGCTGTTTATTTGCTCTGTTTTGATCTGTTTTTAAGTGTCTTTATATTGTGTTCATTTAAAAGTGGCAACGGTCACCGTTGTTTATAGCGCTACTGTGATTTAATGACTTTTTAGATTACTTTTAAGTGATTTTAAAAAAAGTTATTTAGTCATCTGTTTTGAATATTTTTATTTTTAAGAGTGGCTGCTGAATTTTATTTTTACAGGTCTTTATTCATTATATTTACCTGAATATATTGTGTTGAATTTATACCTTGAAGCTCTGAGGTGGGAAGAAGTAGGTAGTGGTGCAAGTGTGTCTTCCCTTTGTGCTGATATATATATATATATATATATTATACACACACACACACACACACACACACACACACACACACCCACACACACAGGTGTCCCCCACCCCAGTACAGATGACATATTCCTCCCCTCTCACATGGTGTCACTGCCCCACCTCCTCTCAGTGCTCCCCTCCCCCCTCCGGTGTCCCGGGTTCTCTCACCCCTTCATGGTGACAGCGGCTCCCCCTAGGTGTGCTGGGTGGTGTGGGGCGGAGTCTCAGTCCCGGTTACCGGTACCTCTCTGAGGAAAGCTCAGTATCTCAGTCGGCAGGTGCCCCAACTCCTCCGGACCCGCCACACATGACCCGGACGACTCCTCCAAACGGCCCCCCGAAGCTGGGAGATGCTCGCGGACGTGGCGCATGCGTAGGACACAGGAGGATACACAGGATTCTAACAGGGAGGAAGGTGCGGACCAACTAATCCATAATGAAAATCGTTGACAACGATTTTCATTATCGATTATTATCGATAATATTGATTAATCGTTTCAGCCCTACTTTGCACTCACTCCATTCCTCTTCCCCAATCTATCCTCACAACACATCCATCTCATACCCTTCACATTACTTTTTTTTTTTTTTCTTTCCTTTTCACAAAACACACTGCTATTGTCAGAACAACACATATACACTTTATCCAATTAACCACTTGACCACCGGGCAGTTAAACCCCCTTCCTAACCAGACCTATTTTCAGCTTTCGGTGCTCTCACACTTTGAATGACAATTACTCCGTCATGCAACACTGTACCCAAATGAATTTTGTGTCCTTTTTTTCACACAAATAGAGCTTTCTGTTGGTGGTATTTAATCACCGCTGTTTTTTTTATTTTTTGCGCTATAAATCAAAAAATACTGAAAATTCGGTAAAAAAAATCTTTGTTTCTATTAAAAATTATTGCAGAGTATTGGCGAGTATTGGCAGAGTATTGGCGAATATTGGCAGAGTATTGGCAGAGTATTGCACAGTATTGGTAGAGTATTGCACTGTGGTTGCAGAGCATTGCAGTGGTTGCAGAGCATTGCACAGTGGTTGCAGAGCATTGCACAGTGGTGGCAGAGCATTGAGCAGTGGTGGCAGAGTATTGAGCAGTGGTGGCAGAGTATTGAGCAGTGGTGGCAGAGTGTTGCACAGTGGTGGCAGAGCATTGCACAGTGGTGGAAGAGCATTGCACAGTGGTGGCAGAGCATTGCACAGTGGTTGCAGAGTATTGCACAGTGGTTGCAGAGTATTGCACAGTGTAGCTGTCACTGACCAGCGCTGTGGGCACTACACATCCAGCCCACAGCGCTGGTCCCGTCTCTCCCCCTCTCTGCTTCTCCCCTCTCTGTACCGATCGGTACAGAGAGGGGAGGGAGGAACCGGCGTCATGACATGACGCCTGTTTGTGTACATGTGATCGCTCCGTCATTTGACGGAGCGATCACGTGGTAAACGGCCGCTATCAGCGGCTGTTTACCATGATCCGTGATGCGCCGGGTCCTTGGGACCCGGCAGTCACGGATGTTCCCGGGAGCAAGTTTCTGGGAGGAGGTCCGTAGGACGTCCACTTAGAACAAGTCGACATCAAGCTGTCTTCATTAAGGAGACAGATATTAATGAACAATTGAAATCCATCTGACATTTTGTAATAAGTTAGGACTTTTTGGAATCCCCCTCTTGATGCATTGATATCATTGGGAATTTGCTGCAGGTGTTGGCCTCCCTTACCCTCTGAGGGTGTCCTCAGTGTGACTGCTTGCAAGTCGCATCAGATCGATCCTTTGGGACACGAATGGGGTATGGACCCTCGAGAATCATCCAAACGGTTTTACATTTCTGGTCAGTAGTGCTCTCTTTTCACCTTTCATTGGTAACTATACCTTGAAAATATATAATTGAGTAAATATTGAAATATCTCCTTCTTTTGAGATACTAAATATATCTCTGTAGCACTAACCCCCGAAGGAGCTGCTGGTTTTATTGGGCTTACCATTACCTTCTTGACCTCGTCTCCATCTAGGGTTTCCCGTGCTAGATGGCCCAAAGAAATGTAGAAACTGACACGTGATCTTCCTTTTGGGTTATTTATTTGAAAGATAACACAGTCTCTTAATGTAAGGTAGAGGGTTAGAAGGAAAGTTCAGGTACTTTTGGACTGCAAAAATAGGAAGTCTCTCACTATAGAAATCCAGAGAATTACCGTTTCACAGCTGGATTATCACAACCCCCAGATAGACCTCCTCTAACTAGGTCTAGCAGCCGACAGGATTTTAGGTAAAGCAAAGTCTCTGCCACAGACTTGGATGTAGAACACTTGAGTAAAAGTCTCTGCCACAGACTTGAATGTAACTGAGGGAATTAGACAAATTTAGAGAGCTATCATACGGTACCAGTATCTCTCAGCCGTCCGGCAATACCGTATGAGTGTAGATCCATTTAGTGTCCTTCAACTGAGCCTCCAGGCCCCTTCAGAGAAACCAGCCTTGTGCATGGCCTCTCCCCGAAGAGTCCACCCCTGGATGCTTCTCCAGTTGGTGGGCCTCTCCTTAGATGAGACAGCACCGGACCACTCTTGAATCATTGGGCCCTGATATCCATTCGGGCCTGTCCCTGCAGTTGCTTCGCCTCGGGCTATCCAGCCCCGAGACTCAGAATTGCATGGATCCGCACCCCAGGCCAGGAGGGCCATGAGGGCTGGTCAGGAGGACCAGGACCAAACAGACAGAAGATATCTTCTTGACCGGAACCGATAAAACACGTGATCTCAGTACCTTAAATACCACCTCCCAAAATGCACAGCAGGATGACACTCCCACTGGGCTGGTTCAGAGAAAGAATGGTACCCAATACGCCCAGCCAAACTGCATTCTCATACCTGCTGGCGGTGACAGCGACACCTACGGCCAAGGAGAACTCAGTGCAATCCCAGCTAGACTGGTACTGAAACCATAATTTGGCATAATTAGCCCTAAAACCCAACTGTGGTTTGAGGAATAATAACTTTGAAAAACACATAGCGTGTGCTCTTCAGGAGCCAGCACTACATCTCTTTATAGCAAACCTACCCCCTGAAGAACACATGGGTCGAAACGCATCGGTACATTGTCACAACAGACCAATGATATGTGATGCTGTAACTTTGTGTTTTCTTTCTGTAAATGTAAAAATGTGCTTGTTATCCCCTAACCAGATTATACTCTATGTCACGGCAACATGCTATTGACCTTACATGTTTCAAAAAAAAAACTTTTATTTAATCCATTTCTGAATTGCCTGCATTGCTGTTTTAAAGCGCCCTGGGGAAACCTTCCTATGCTACACAAATTGTTTTTGGGGTGTGCAGCTGCTGTACCTCTCCTGTATGTGTTGTTCTTTTCTTTTGCTACAAGTGGATTGACTGCATCTTCTGGATTTATGGAATTCGCCTACTGTGAGAAACCATGAATCAGACTGAGACAGAAGTACAGTTAAATCTCACTTGTTTAACCACTTCAATACCGCTGTATAGTCATATGACGCCCACAAGGTGGATCTACCATCCTGGGTGGGCGTCATATGACGTCCTTGGATTCCCGGCCGCCGGCGGCGCGCGCGAGCGCCCGCGGCATCGCTCGGGACCCGGTGCGAGTGCCCGGCGGCCGCGATGTCCGCCGGGCACCCGCGATTGCCCGTTAAAACAACGGGACCGGGCGGGACCGTGGAGCTGTGTGTGTAAAAACACAGCTCCACGTCCTGTCAGCGGGGAGGAGACCGATCATGTGATCCCAGTACGGAGGAACACATGATCGGTCTCCTCCCCTTGAGTCCCCTCCCCCTACAGTTAGAATCACTCCTATAGGGACACACATTAACCCCTCCAGCGCCCTCTAGTGTTAACCCCTTCCCTGCCAGTCACATTTACACAGTAATCATTGCAATTTTATAGCAACGATCGCTGTGTAAATGTGAATGGTTCCAAAAATGTGTCAAAAGTGTCCGAAGTGTCCGCCGCAATGTCGCAGTCACGAAAAAAAAAAAAATCGCAGATCGCCGCCATTACTAGTAAAAAAAATAAAATAAAAATTCAATAAATCTATCCCCTATTTTGTAGAAGCTATAACTTTTGCGCGAACCGATCAATATACGCTTATTGCGATTTTTTTTACCAAAAATATGTAGAAGAATACGTATCGGCCTAAACTGAGGAAAAAAATCATTTTTTAAAAAAAAAATGGGATATTTATTATAGCAAAAAGTAAAAAATATTGTGTTTTTTTTTTCAAAATTGTCGCTCTTCTTTTGTTTATAGCGCAAAAAATAAAAACCGCAGGGGCGATCAAATACCACCAAAAGAAAGCTCTATTTGTGGGAAAAAAAGGACGTCAATTTTGTTTGGGTGTAACGTCGCACGACCGCGCAATTGTTAGTTAAAGCGACGCAGTGCCGAATCGCAAAAAGTGCTCTGGTAAGGAAGGGTGTTTAAAAGCCCTGTATTGAAGTGGTTAATAATAAAAAAAGGTAAACATAGTCAAAACATAGCCAGAGTTCAGGAACCGGAACGGATAGTCAGACAAGCCAAAACACCAGGGAGCCAGAGATGAGTGTAGTAGAACAGCAAGCAAGATCTGGAGCCAGAAGGAATGTCAGCCAATCAAGTCTTTAACACAGGAGAGCTTCTCTAGAGATGTGACCAAGGCTAAGGCAGAGATCATCTGGGCTGGATAGCTTAAGTAGGCAGGACTGACAAGCAGGATATCAACAACAGGTGAGTCACTGTGGAGAGATAGCAGCTCGCAATTAGCAAACAGCTAAGCGGCCAGCTCAGAGAAGGAAGGGCTGAGCCCAGCCCTGACAGTGTTGACCTCTCAAAACACTCCTCCTTTAACCATAATGGGCTCAGTCTCCACAGCGTATAACCATGGGACTGGCCCATGTTCATGGAAAATAACAGGAGGGAGTTGTTCCGAAATGGCCCTTGGGAGATACTGTACATCAGTCACCCTCGGCAACACCTCCCCAGTAGGGATGAGCCGAACACCCCCGGTTCGGTTCGCAGCAGAACATGCGAACAGGCAAAAAATTTGTTCGAACACCGTTGAAGTCTATGGGACACAAACATGAATAATCAAAAGTGCTAATTTTAAAGGCTTATATGCAAGTTATTGTCATAAAAAATGTTTGGGGACCTGGGTCCTGCCCCAGGGGACATGTATCAATGTAAAAAAAAGTTTTAAAAAACGGCCATTTATTCGGGAGCAGTGATTTTAATAATGCTTAAAGTGAAACAATAAAAGTAAAATATTCCTTTAAATTTCGTACCTGGGGGTGTCTATAGTATGGCTGTAAAGTGGCGCATGTTTCCCGTGTTTACAACAGTCCGAGAGCAAAATGACATTTCCAAAAGGAAAAAAGGTAATTTAAAAGTACTCGCGGCTATAATGAATTATCGGGTTTCGGCAATACACATACAGTGGTGTGAAAAAGTGTTTGCCCCCTTCCTCATTTCCTGTTCCTTTGCATGTTTGTCACACTTAAGTGTTTCGGAACATCAAACCAATTTAAACAATAGTCAAGGACAACACAAGTAAACACAAAATGCAATTTGTAAATGAAGGTGTTTATTATTAAAGGTGAAAAAAAATCCAAACCATCATGGCCCTGTGTGAAAAAGTGATTGCCCCCCTTGTTAAAACATACTATAACTGTGGTTGTCCACACCTGAGTTCAATTTCTCTAGCCACACCCAGGCCTGATTATTGCCACACCTGTTCACAATCAAGGCATCACTTAAATAGGAGCTGCTTGACACAGTAAGGTCCACCATAAGATCCTTAAAAGCTACACATCATGCCGAGACCCAAAGAAATTCAGGAACAATTGAGAAAGAAAGTAATTGAGATCTATCAGTCTGGAAAGGGTTATAAAGCCATTTCCAAAGCTTTGGGAATCCAGCGAACCACAGTGAGAGCCATTATCCACAAATGGCGAAGACATGGAACAGTGGTGAACCTTCCCAGGAGTGGCCGGCCGCCCAAAATTACCCCAAGAGCGCAGCGACGACTCATCCAAGAGGTCACAAAAGACCCCCACAACAACGTCCAAGGAACTGCAGGCCTCACTTGCCTCAGCTAAGGTCAGCGTTCATGCCTCCACCATCAGGAAAAGACTGGGCAAAAATGGCCTGCATGGCAGAGTTCCAAGGAGAAAACCACTGCTGAGCAAAAAGAACATCAAAGCTCGTCTCAATTTCTCCACAACACATCTTGATGATCCCGAAGACTTTTGGGACAACATTCTGTGGACCGATGAGACAAAAGTGGAACTCTTTGGAAGGTGTGTGTCCAAGTATATCTGGCGTAGAAGGAACACTGCATTTCAGAAAAAGAACATTATACCAACAGTAAAATATGGTGGTGGTAGTGTGATGGTCTGGGGCTGTTTTGCTGCTTCAGGACCTGGAAGACTTGCCGTGATAAAAGGAACTATGAATTCTGCTGTCTACCAAGAGATCCTGAAGGAGAATGTCCGACCATCCGTTTGTGTACTCAAGCTGAAACGAACTTGGGTTCTGCAGCAGGACAATGATCCTAAACACACCAGCAAGTCCACCACCGAATGGCTGAAGAAAAACAAAATGAAGACTTTGGAGTGGCCTAGCCAAAGTCCAGACCTGAATACTATTGAGATGTTGTGGTATGACCTTAAAAAGGCCGTTCATGCTCGAAAACCCTCTAATGTAACTGAATTAGGACAATTCTGCAAAGATGAGTGGGCCAAAATTCCTCCAGGACGCTGTAAAAGCCTCATTGCACGTTATCGCAAACGCTTGGTTGCAGTTGTTGCTGCTAAGGGTGGCCCAACCAGTTATTAGGTTTAGGGGGCAATCACTTTTTCACACAGGGCCATGATGGTTTGGATTTTTTTTCACCTTTAATAATAAACACCTTCATTTACAAATTGCATTTTGTGTTTACTTGTGTTGTCCTTGACTATTGTTTAAATTGGTTTGATGTTCCGAAACACTTAAGTGTGACAAACATGCAAAGGAACAGGAAATGAGGAAGGGGGCAAACACTTTTTCACACCACTGTAAAAGTTCATTGATAAAAACGGCATGGGATTCCCCCACAGTCCATTACCAGACCCGTTGGGTCTGGTATGAATATTAATGTGAACACCAAACCAAGATTAAAAAAAAAAAATGCGTGGGGGTCTCCCCCAAATTCCACACCAGGCCCTTCAGGTCTGGTATGAATATTAAGGTGAACCCCACGCCAAAATGAAAAAAAAAAACTGGCGTGGGGTCCCCCCAAAAATCCATACCAGACCCTTATCTGAGCATGCAACCCGGCAGGCCGCAGGAAAAGAGGGGGTGACGAGAGAGAGGGGGAGAGCACACAGGGGGGACAGCGTGGGGGGGGAGAGAGCACACTGAAGTGTGGGCCGGGCCCCATACATCTGTACTGCCCCTCCCTCCGATGGGGACCCTCCAGTAAAAAAAAGAATTTCACTCACCTGATGCCTGTAATAATACCACTAACAGCGCACTGCTCCCCACCGGCCCCTCCTTCCCTCCCGTCCATCATGGATGGGAGGGAAGGAGGGGCCAGCGGGGAGCAGTGCGCCGTTAGCGGTATTATTGCAGCCACTTAAAGGGGCCTCTTGTTGGGCTGGGCACGGGCCCCTAATGGTTCCGGGCCCTCGGGCGGCGACCGAATCACCGATGGGTCAGTCCGCCCCTGGTGCCATCTCTATCTACAGGTGATTTGTGTGAAGGGGAGAAATAGGTAGGTGATTGATCTGTGTAAGGGAGGTTTCCTGTACTGACACTCCCCCAAATAGTGACCCCACATTGCCCCCCCAGTTCCCCTTTCTCCCCTCCCCAGTGTCCCCTGTAGTCTAGTATTTGTATATGTTCATACACCTCAATCATTGTAGTAGTATGGACATATACATATCTAGATCTGAGAGATTTTGTACAAAAGAGGTAGTTCAATCCGCAATACACATTTATTGATGGGGTTACATAATATATATACAAATTACACACCAGACAGAATTTACAACACAATGTACAGTGTAGGTCCCCTGGATTACATGATATTTACATATTACTCACAGAACCATATTTACAATACAATATATATAAGGTGCAAGTATAGAGTTATATTACCTGTTAACTTCAGTTCAGCCCATGATGACTGCTGTGCGTTCCCACACCAGAAAAAAAGGAATCATTAGCTTTCTCACAAAGCATTATATCCCCCCCTACTTCCTGTAGTGTGGCTAATATAATTCTCCCTAATTGGTCACCTAGTACATGTCTATTGGGCACAGCCTGATTGGATGAATCAAAGAAGGCTGTTGTTTACTACCCAGGTGAGATGTTATCAGGGAAAACAAAAGGCCAAGCTTTGAAGTTGAACTAATTACAGTAACACCAACACAACCCTCAATACTTTAAATATATATATTTCCCTCTAACTGAAATATATTTCTAATTACAATATTGTACAGATATTAATGTAGATTTCACATAAGCGCATAAGGCAACACCCCCCATGTACTCCCCCCTCCATGGTCTCCCATCCCAGTGCCCCCCCTGTACTCCCCTCCATGGTCTCCCATCCCAGTGCCCCCCCTGTACTCCCCTCCATGGTCTCCCATCCCAGTGCCCCCCCTGTACTCCCCTCCATGGTCTCCCATCCCAGTGTCCCCCCTGTACTCCCCTCCATGGTCTCCCATCCCAGTGTCCCCCCTGTACTCCCCTCCATGGTCTCCCATCCCAGTGTCCCCCCTGTAGTCCCCTCCATGGTCTCCCATCCCAGTGCCCCCCCTGTACTCCCCTCCATGGTCTCCCATCCCAGTGTCCCCCCTGTACTCCCCTCCATGGTCCCCGATCCCAGTGTCCCCCCTGTACTCCTCTCCATGGTCCTCCATCCCAGTGTCCCCCCTGTACTCCTCTCCATGGTCCTCCATCCCAGTGTCCCCCCTGTACTCCTCTCCATGGTCCTCCATCCCAGTCCCCCCCCCCATGCACTCCCCTCTAGACATGTGCACAACAAAAAAATTTGTTTTTTTTGTTTCGTTTTTTTCGTTTCCGTTAATTCGTAGCGATTCGTACATTCGTAAGTCGTCTTTGTTCATATTCGTAACGATTCGTACATTTGTAAGAGTTATTTTTCGTTGATTCGTTTTTTCGTTAATTTAATTTTCGTTCATTCGTTTATTCAAAATTCGGACGCATTCGTAGTTATTCGTACATTCGTAACATTCGTAGATTCGTAATCGGAGCATAATTCATAATTTTATGTAATGTGTATGCTATTATTACATTTTAATAATTTACGAATCGAAAAAAAAAAGTTACGAATCGAAATTAATCTGATTCGTACGATTCGAACGATTCGTTATTCGGATTCGTTCGATTCGAACGATTCGTTCATTCGTACGAAAACGAACGAACAAAAAAAACGAAAAAAACACGAAAAAAAATAAAAAACTAAACGAATTGCACATGTCTACTCCCCTCCATGGTCCCCCCATCCCAGTGTCCTCCCTGTACTCCCCTCCATGGTACCCCCATCCCAGTGTCCCCCTGCACTCTCCTCCATGGTCCCCCCATTTCAGTGTCCTCCCTATACTCCCCTCCATGTTCTCCCATCCCAGTGTTTCCCTCCATGGTCCCTGATCCCAGAGTCCCCCCTGTACTCCCCTCCATGGACCTTCATCCCAGTGTCCCCCCTGTACTCCCCTCCATGGTCCCCAATCCCAGTGTCCCCCCTGTACTCCCCTCCATCCCAGTGTCCCCCCTGTACTCCCCTCCATGGACCTTCATCCCAGTGTCCCCCCTGTACTCCCCTCCATGGTCCCCAATCCCAGTGTCCCCCCTGTACTCCCCTCCATCCCAGTGTCCCCCCTGCACTCCCCTCCATACCTCATTTTGAGATGGGTATGAGGGACACCTACTAACAAACGTATGTAGGCATAGGACACGCCCCCTGCCACACCCCCTTAAAAGGAGAATTAACCAAAAAGAAGGTTAATTAAATCCACACAGTATTGGTTACCACTACTATCATTTGATATTGGCTTTAAAATGTAAAAATTCTGCAATTTAGACATTGGATGAAAGGTTTAGCACTGGAAAACACTTTTTGACAGATAAAAAGTGAATTTTATATACATCCAATTCTAGATCAGACCAAAATGAGGGACAAATGAGGAGGACAGAGGGACATTGCTCCAAATGAGGGACAGTTGGGAGCTATGCTCCCCTCCATAGTCCCCCATCTTACCCAATCTTTCTGGAAATGTCTCCTTCAACTTCTTATCTGTCTCTGACTGCAGCTCCATGTGACAGGGGGAGGTGGAGAAGGGGCATCACATATTTTCTTGTAGCTCAGAGAAGGGGAGGGGAGGATTGTCCTCCAATTTCTTGTAGCTCAAAGAGGGTGTTGTCCTCCATTTTCTTGTAGCACAGAGATTCAATCTTCCTGTAATGGCACAATGACTTCTCATTGTTTAGAAGAAATGATTCCATTGATAAAGATCTTCCTCATGTATATACAATGTATTCATGGAGGGGGGGTGTCCTCCATTTTCTTGTAGCTCAGAGTGGTGGGGGGTGTCCTCCATTTTCTTGTAGCTCTGAGAGGGGGGGGTGTCCTCCATTTTCTTGTAGCTCTGAGAGGGGGGGGTGTCTTCCATTTCCTTGTAGCTCAGTGATTCAATTTTCCTATAATGACCGGGGGGGGGGGCTAGGTGATCTGTGTGAAGGGGAGGAATAGGTAGGTAATTGATCTGTGTAAGGGAAGTTTACTATAGTGACCCCACATTGCCCCCCCCTGTTCCCCTTTCTCCCCTCCCCAGTGTCCCCCCCTGTACTCCCCTCCATGGTCCCCCATCTGTGTCCCCCCTGTACTCCCTTCCATGGTCCCCCATCCCAGTGTTCCCCCCTGTACTCCCTTCCATGGTCCCCCATCCCAGTGTCCCCCCCTGTCCTCCTTTCCATGGTCCCCATCCCAGTGTCCCCCCTGTACTCCGCTCCATGGTCTCCCATCCCAGTGTCCCCCTGTACTCCGCTCCATGGTCTCCCATCCCAGTGTCCCCCCTGTACTCCGCTCCATGGTCTCCCATTCCAGTGTCCCCCCTGTACTCCGCTCCATGGTCTCCCATTCCAGTGTCCCCCCTGTACTCCGCTCCATGGTCTCCCATCCCAGTGTCCCCCTGTACTCCGCTCCATGGTCTCCCATCCCAGTGTCCCCCCTGTACTCCGCTCCATGGTCTCCCATCCCAGTGTCCCCCCTGTACTCCGCTCCATGGTCTCCCATCCCAGTGTCCCCCCTGTACTCCGCTCCATGGTCTCCCATCCCGGTGTCCCCCCTGTACTCCGCTCCATGGTCCCCCATCCCAGTGTCCCCCTGTACTCCGCTCCATGGTCCCCCATCCCAGTGTCCCCCCTGTACTCCGCTCCATGGTCCCCCATCCCAGTGTCCCCCCTGTACTCCGCTCCATGGTCTCCCATCCCAGTGTCCCCCCTGTACTCCGCTCCATGGTCTCCCATCCCAGTGTCCCCCCTGTACTCCGCTCCATGGTCTCCCATCCAAGTGTCCCCCCTGTACTCCGCTCCATGGTCCCCCATCCCAGTGTCCCCCCTGTACTCCGCTCCATGGTCCCCCATCCCAGTGTCCCCCCTGTACTCCGCTCCATGGTCTCCCATCCCAGTGTCCCCCCTGTACTCCGCTCCATGGTCTCCCATCCCAGTGTCCCCCCTGTACTCCCCTCCATGGTCCCCCATCCCAGTGTCCCCCCTGTACTCCTCTCCATGGTCCTCCATCCCAGTGTCCCCCCTGTACTCCTCTCCATGGTCCTCCATCCCAGTGCCCCCCCTGTACTCCTCTCCATGGTCCTCCATCCCAGTGCCCCCCCATGCACTCCCCTCCATGGTCCCCCCATCCCAGTGTCCTCCCTGTACTCCCCTCCATGGTCCCCCCATCCCAGTGTCCCCCCTGCACTCTCCTCCATGGTCCCCCCATTTCAGTGTCCTCCCTATACTCCCCTCCATGTTCTCCCATCCCTGTACTCCCCTCCATGGCCCCCAATCCCAGTGTCCCCCCTGTACTCCGCTCCATGGTCTCCCATCCCAGTGTCCCCCCTGTACTCCGCTCCATGGTCTCCCATCCCAGTGTCCCCCCTGTACTCCGCTCCATGGTCTCCCATCCCCGTGTCCCCCCTGTACTCCGCTCCATGGTCTCCCATCCCTGTGTCCCCCCTGTACTCCGCTCCATGGTCTCCCATCCCAGTGTCCCCCCTGTACTCCGCTCCATGGTCTCCCATCCCAGTGTCCCCCCTGTACTCCGCTCCATGGTCTCCCATCCCAGTGTCCCCCCTGTACTCCTCTCCATGGTCTCCCATCTGTGTCCCCCCTGTACTCCCCTCCATGGTCCCCCATCCCAGTTCCCCCCCCCCCGTACTCCCCTCCATGGTTCTTCATCCCAGTGTCCCCCCTGTACTCCCCTCCATACCTCCCAACATTTTGAGATGGGAATGAGGGACACCTACTAACAAACGTATGTAGGCATAGGACACGCCCCCTGCCACACCCCCTTAAAGGAGAATTAGGGCTTCTTTTTTTTTTTTTACCACTACTATCACTTTATATTGGCTTTTAAAATGTACAAATTCAGCAATTTAGAAATCAGATGAAAGGTTTAGCACTGCAAAACATTTTTTGAAAGAACAAAAGTGCAACTATATAGATCAGACCAGAATGAGGGACAAATGAGGAGGAAAGAGGGACATTGCTCCAAATAAGGGACAGTTGGGAGCCATGCTCCCCTCCATAGTCCCCCATGTTACCCAATCTTTCTGGAAATTTCTCCGTCAACTTCATATCTGTCTCTGACTGCAGCTCCATGTGACGGGGGAGGTGGAGGAGGGACATCACCCATATTTCTTGTAGCTCGGAGAAAGGGAGTAGTGTCCTCCATTTTCTTGTAGCTCAGAAAAGGGGAGGGGGGTGTCCTCCATTTTCTTGTAGCTCAGTGAGTGGAGGAGGTGTCCTCCATTTTCTTGTAGCTCAGAGAGGGGGAGGGGTGTCCTCCATTTTCTTGTAGATCAGGGATTCAATCTTCCTGTAATGACACAATTACTTCTCACTGTTTAGAAGTGTCCATTGATAAAGCTCTTCCTCCTTTATATACAATGTATTCGTGGGGAGGGGGTAACCTCCATTTTCTTGAAGCTCAGAGAGGGGGAGGGGTTGTCCTCCATTTTCTTGTAGCTCAGAGAGGGGAGGGGTGTCTTCCATTTTCTTGTAGCTCAGAGAGGGGAAAGGGTGTCCTCCATTTTCTTGTAGCTTAGGAAATAAATCTTCCTGTAATAACACAATGACTTCTCATTGTTTAGAAGAAATGTGTCCATTGATAAAGATCTTCCTCCTTTATATACAATGTATTCATGGGGAGGGGGTGACCTCCATTTTCTTGTAGCTCAGAGAGGTGGAGGGGTTGTCCTCCATTTTCTTGTAGCTCAGAGAGGGGGAGGAGTGTCCTCCATTTTCTTGTAGCTCAGGGATTCAATCTTCCTGTAATGACATAATTACTTCTCATTATTTAGAGGAAATGTGTCCATTGATAAAGATCTTCCTCCTTTATATACAATGTATTCATGGGGAGGGGGTAACCTCCATTTTCTTGTATCTCAGAGAGGGGGAGGGGTTGTCCTCCATTGTTTTGTAGCTCAGAGAGGTGGAGGGGTTGTCCTCCATTTTCTTGTAGCTCAGAGAGGGGGAGGGGGTGTCCTCCATTTTCTTGCAGCTCAGGGATTCAATCTTGCTGTAATGACATAATTACTTCTCATTATTTAGAGGGAATGTGTCCATTGATGAAGATCTTCCTCATTTATATACAATGTATTCATGGGGAAGGGATAACCTCCATTTTCTTGTAGCTCAGAGAGGGGGAGGGGTTGTCTTCCATTTTCTTGTAGCTCAGAGAGGGGAGGGGTGTCTTCCATTTTCTTGTAGCTCAGAGAGGGGAAAGGTTGTCCTCCATTTTCTTGTAGCTCAGGAATTCAATCTTCCTGTAATAACACAATGACTTCTCATTGTTTAGAAGAAATGTTTCCATTGATAAAGATCTTCCTCCTTTTTATACAATGTATTCATAGGGAGGGGGTAACCTCCATTTTCTTGTAGTTCAGGAATTCAATCTTCCTGTAATAACACAATGACTTCTCATTATTTAGAGGAAATGTGTTCATTGATAAAGATCTTCCTCCTTTATATACAATGTATTCATGGGGAGGGGGTAACCTCCATTTTCTTGTAGCTCAGAGAGGAGGAGGGGTTGTCCTCCATTGTTTTGTAGCTCAGAGAGGTGGAGGGGTTGTCCTCCATTTTCTTGTAGCTCAGAGAGGTGGAGGGGTTGTCCTCCATTTTCTTGTAGCTCAGAGAGGGGGTGGAGTGTCCTCCATTTTCTTGTAGATTCAATCTTCCTGTAATGACATAATTACTTCTCATTATTTAGAGGAAATGTGTCCATTGATAAAGATCGTCCTCCTTTATATACAATGTATTCTTGGGGAGGAGGGATGCCCTCCAGTTTCTTGTAGCTCAGAGAGGCAGAGGGGTGTCCTCCATTTTCTTGTAGCTCAGAGAGGGGGAGGGGTGTCCTCCATTTTCTTGTAGCTCAGAGAGCGGAGAGGTGATATACTAAATTTTCTTGTAGCTCAGAAAGGAGGGGTGGTATCCTCCATTTTCTTGTAGCTAATAGAGGGGGAGGTGTTCTATCAAGATATGGGAAGTGATGTAATTAGAGATCTTAATGAATTGGCTATTTTAACAGAACACCGGCCCTTTGAAGTTCCATAGGAAGTAGAGAGGAGACGATGCTGGAAGTGGCAGCAGAGGAGGTAATAAGATCTTATTTTCTATTTACACCCAGTAACCCCCCGTCATGTCCGTCCTCTTCCTCCATAGTCACTGTGATGTCTTTTATCTCCAGCAGATGATGATACACACATATATAGTGTGGAAATGTAGAATAACCCCGTATATTACAATGAGGGAATTTATGGTCTGTACCACAAGGGGAGTTATTGATGTCAGTAAATGTCGGTTCCAGACATTGTATGAGGGAGGAATGAAATGATAATTAAAGGTCGGGATTAGGGAAGATTTCTGTAAGATTTTACATGGGATTGATCAGTGCCCCCTGCAAGTCTAGATGGGAATCAAAATGGATTTTTAAGCTGAATACAATTGTTTCGCCCTGGACAGAATATTGATATTAAGCTGTTTCCTTTTGATTCATCTGTTCCATACATTTTTATATTGTTTTACCAGTTATTGATGATTATAAATAAAGTTGTGTATGGATTTACGATATTGAAGATTTTTTATAAAGTTATTCGGCGCTATAAATGGTTAAGGATCTGCCCCCCCCTCGGGAAAAACATTAGCGATTTCCAATCCAACCAGGATAGGAGAGGCGCCCTCTCTGTTTACATCTAAGTGGTATCCAGCCCGCCATCCACCAGAGTATCTGTGGCCGGGACTCTCTTTATTCCCCCATATACTGCTATAGACAGAGCCGATCGGCCCTATAGGCACACTATGCAAGCTGCTTAGGGCCCCAACGCTGTGGGGGGCCCCCCAAGACCCAGAATCCCCCCTGCACCTCTGGCTGGCCGTTTAGAGTGCAGTGAGGAGAGGTGGGAGGAGGTGGGAGGAGGTGGAAGGCGGCGATCGGCAGCTCTATGGTGCCTGAGTGGGCGGCGGGATCTCCCTGGGTTTTGTAGTACTCTCAGTGTATACAGTGGAGAGGAGAAGGGAGGGGCCTCTGACCCAGGCAGGTATCAGTTTCACTTTCACTCTGCTTGAACACTGTTGCTGATGCCCGGGTCAGAGGCCCCTCCCCTCTCCGCTGTATACATTCGGAGATAAAACTACTAGCCCCAGGGAGATCCCCCTGCCTGTGGACACCATATAGCTGCCGATCGCCACCTATCACATCTACCAGCCAGGTACAGGGGAACCTCTGCAAGGGGGGGAGTCAGCTGTTTGGGGGCCCAAATGTAAGAGGGGGGGCTTTCTGGGGACACTAATGTAAGGAAGGGGGGCCTCTGGGGACACTAATGTAAGAGGGGTGCCCTCTAGGGACACTGATGTAGGAGGGGGCCCCCTGGGGACACTAAAGTCAGAGGGGGGGCCCCCTGGGGACCCTGTGTAAGGAGGGGCCCCCTGGGGACCCTGTGTAAGGAGGGGCTCTCTGGGGACACTAATGTAAGGAGGGGCTCTCTGGGGACCCTGGTGTAAGGGGGCTCTCTGGGGACCTCATTCTGTTCTATATTGTTGTACTTATTCTTTGACTGTTTTGTTTAAAGGAGGGAGGATTGTTTTGGGAGCACTGAAGTGTCAGGTGTGACTGTGTGGCAATGGCAAATGGTTTACATAGCATCACGGGTCAAGTAGAGGGCCCCTTAGCAGAATTTTGCTTAGGGCCCCAGGGAGGTCAGGATCGGCACTGGCTATAGAGGTGTCTATTGGTACCATAAACTCTGTGGGACTACAGAGCCCAGCACACCTAGTCATCTACATCCGGGGGGGTTTTCTGAGTAGGTGCAGCCAGGTTACCCCAGGAGTTGTCTGACACTTAGTTATCAGAAAGTTTTATTGGAACTATCATGTTGTGGATTCAGATATTTTGTCCATAGTGCAAGCGCTGACCGAATATTTATTATTTGTAGATTAACCCCTTCAGGGTCAGAACATTTCCCCATTTATGGGGCTGCAATATTCTCTTCATTTAGGAGCTAAATTCTGGTAATATGTGTTACTGTGTCTTTGATCACCTGCACACCAGTTACTGTGTCCCCGATCACCTGCACACCAGTTACTGAACCCTGCATTCTGAGCACAACACATTCCTGAACCCTGCATTCTGAGCACAACACATTCCTGAACCCTGCATTCTGAGCAGCCTTATCCCTGCATTCTGAGCAGCCTTATCCCTGCATTCTGAGCGCAGCGCACTTCTGATCCCTACATTCTGAGCGCAGCGCACTTCTGATCCCTACATTCTGAGCGCAGCGCAGATAACGCAGATATGTGGATCTCCAAATTAATGGATTACGTTTCCCAGACCTCCAAGTCCTAAGGAGGTCCTGGATTCTTTAGAAGTTATAGGTTGTGCTGTTGCCTACTTAGCAGATGCAGCAGTTGAGAAAGTGCGTACAACCGCTAAATCTGGTGCCCTGCTGAATTCAGCTAGGAGAGCCCTGTGGGTTAAGACCTGGGATGGGGATAATTAATCTAAAACCCGTTTGTGTGGTCTTCCATTTGAGGGTTCCCTCCTTTTCGGTACAAGCTTAGATCAGGCTCTTGCTAGATCTACTGAAAAAGGTAGAAAATGTTCCATTAAGCCTAAAAGGGACAAAGGGAATTTTTTCAGGCTAAAAACTGATTCTCAGAAAAGAAGGGCTCCATTAACAGACATTGGGGGGTTGGGAGAGACAAGGAGAAAGAGGAGGTATTCTCTTTTCCAACCAAAAAATGTCCGGCAGACTCTAAATGACATAAGAGTAGGGGGAAGGCTTTCCTACTTTTTTTATCAGTGGGAAGGGATTACCCAGAGCCCCCATATCCTCCAGATTATAAAAAAGGGCTACAGGCTGGAGTTTCTCTCATCTCCTCCCCCAAAGTTCCTTGTAACCCACTTACCCAGGGACCCCCTCAAAGCAGCAGGTATCCGGAAGAACGTCAGAGAACTGGCAGAACAGGGCGTCATTGTGGCAGTCCCAGTGGAACAATGGGGTCAGGGATTCTACTCTCACATCTTCGTCGTCCCAAAACCCTCAGGGAGACATCACCTCATTGTAAATTTAAGGGGTCTGAATGTTTTTTTTTTCTGAGGTACAAGAGGTTTCGCATGGAAAGCATTTATACTCTCAGAAAACACCTTCTGAAGGACGTGTTTTATGGTAACAATAGTTTTGAAGGATGCCTATCTCCACATCCCGATATTTCCAGAACATCAGGTTTTCCTCAGGTTCGCAATTGCCTCAGCGCAGGGACTACAGCACTGGCAGTTTGCAGCTCTTCCTTTCGGACTGGCATCCAGTCAAAGGGTGTTTACAAAAATTCTGGCAGAGGTGGTTGCCTTCCTGCATCTCCAGGGGGTAGCGCTGATCCCTTATCTAAATGACATTTTGATTTACAACCATTTTTGAGATCACCTACTCTCCTTCCTAGCCAGAGTAGTGAGTACCTTGGAATCTTGGGGATGGATCATCAGCAAGGAGAAATCCTCGTTGATACCTTCCCAGACGAAGGTCTATCTGGGATTCCTGGTGGATTCCTCAGAACAGAGGCTGGTCTTACCTCAGGACAAGGTAGAGGCCCTAATTTCAGCAGTTAAATCCCTGTTAGAGGCATGAAGGGTTTCCTTACAGAGGGATTATGAGGGTTTGGGTTTAATGACAGCTTGTATCCCAGCAGTACCGTGGGCTCAGCTCCATTCCAGGACTCTCCAACAATTCCTCCTTTCCTCATGGGATGGGGAGAGAGGAACGCTGGACAACAAAGTTCCCATTGCAGCCGCAGTAAGGGAATCCCTACAATGGTGGCTTCATCCTCAAAAATTGCAGGGTGGTCTCCTTTGGGGCCAGCTTCAGCCCCTCAGGATAACAACAGATGCGAGTTCCAGGGGTTGGGGGCCCACATAGAGGAACGGTGAGCCAAGGGTTTCTGGGACCGGGGTCAGAGAAGCGCCTCCTCAAACTTTCGGGAGCTCTTGGCGGTCGGGGAGGCCCTAAGGGCATTCAAGGAAAGGATCAGGGGCCGCAAGGTCCAGATTCTTTCCAACAATGCTACAGCAGAGGCATTCCTGAATCATCGGGGAGGTACCAGATCTCACGGTCTTCTGGCCTTGGCGCTGGAGATCCTTGGCTGTGCAGAGCAATGGATTCTCTCTATTTTAGCAGTGCATATAAAGGGAACATGCAACATCGAAGCAGACTATCTCAGTCGGCAGCCGATTCTCCAGGGAGAATGGGAGCTGAATCCCAAAGTATTCTCCCTGGTGTGCCGGCAATCTGGCAAACCAGAAATCGACCTTTTCACTCGCAGGAAGAACAGAAGGGTAAAAAGATTATTCTCTCTCTCGCGAGCGAAAGGGATTCGGAGGGCGTGGATGCATTGGCCCAAGTTTGGAACTTCCACTTGGCCTATGCCTTTTCCCCTTGGGTCTAATCCCGAGAGTACTGCAGAAGCTGAATCACTCAGAGGGCAGACTGATCCTAAACCCCCCTGGTTTCCGATCTTGGGGAGTTGGTCAATAGCTCCGCCTCAGCATCTTCCGGTTCGGCAGGACATTCTCCTTCAGGGTCCAGTCTGCCACCCAGATCCCGGCTTCTTCAAGCTGACGGCCTGGCTCTTAAAAAGCAGAACCTGCGGGAGAAGGGCCTTTCTGACAGAGTAGTTGATACTCTCCTGTTAAGTAGGAAGCCAGTTACAAGGCGTATTGAAGCAAAAGCCTGGAGTGTTTTCTCGCACTGGTGTCAGGCGAGAGGGACCTCCCAACAAGATTTCCTCCAGGATGGCGCCGATAAGCAGCTGGCAACAAAGACTCTTAGAGTACAGGTTGCAGCTTTGTCCTGTTTTTTTGGACAGGAGATTGGCTCTGGACCCCCTGATCAAGAGGTTCTTGTCAGTCAGAGATAGGCTGTCCCCAGTACAGATTTGTAGATTTCCACCCAGGGACCTTACTTTAGTTTTAGATGGGCTAACCAAGGCTCCATTTGAACTATTAGCTCAGGTTCCCCTCAAGTTACTCACTTTGAAGTTAGCCTTCCTACTGGCAATTACAATAGCCAGGAGGATAAGCGACATTCAGGCTTTGTCAATAAAAGAGACATTTTTTTTCTTTGATGACAGGGTTGTACTTAGTCAGGACCCCCTGTACCTCCCAAAGATAGCCTCAAAGTTCCACAGAACTCAAGAGATTGTGCTTCCTTCCTTTTGCACCAATCCTCAGAACGAGAGGGAAGTTTCTTTTTATTGTCTAGATGTCAGATGCTGTCTGTTGATTTATTTAGAGAAAGTTAAAGAGTTTAGAAAGTCCAGCCATTTATTAGTTAATTTTTTTGGCCAGAAGAAGGGCCACCAAGCATCTAGAGAATCCCTAGCAAGATGGATTAAGCATACTATTTCCTTAGCCTATGATCACTCTGGTACGGCAGTCCCGAGGGACATTAAGGCACATTCCACCCGGTCTCTGGTGACCTCTTGGGCAGGAGCATCGGTGGAGCAAATATGTAAAGCAGCTACATGGACAAGCCAGAACACCTTCCTGAGACATTATAGAGTGGAGTTGCTGTCACCTCAGGATCTGGCATTTGGTAGGAAGGTTCTACAAGCTGTTGTCCCGCCCTAAGGTAGGCCTGAGCTACTTGCTCTTCTCTCAGGGTGCCAGACGACTTGAGAAAATGACCAGTTGCACTTACCAGTAATGTTGTTTCTGGGAAGTCTTCCAGGACGGCAGGCCTACTTCCCACCAGCCCTTTTTAGGTATATTCATAATGTATAGAGTTTTGTGGTGTTTTTTCACTCTTGTGCACTCATGTGGGTCAATACTTTTTTCACAACTGAGGAGCACAGGGAGGGGCGGAGGTTTTAGCCTCTTTGATTGTGTTTCCTGTCAGGTGGGACCAGTCATCTCTCAGGGTGCCGTCCTGGAAGACTTTCCAGAAACACCATTACCGGTAAGTGTAACTGGTCATTTTTCTCAAAAAAAATAAAAGTTGGTCGGTCTTGCTGCCTTTTATTTTTTTTTGGG
Source organism: Lithobates sylvaticus (assembly GCA_028564925.1). Classification (NCBI taxonomy): domain Eukaryota; kingdom Metazoa; phylum Chordata; class Amphibia; order Anura; family Ranidae; genus Lithobates; species Lithobates sylvaticus. The sequence goes on from CM053028.1 coordinate 582,117,164, forward strand.
GGGTATCGAAATTCTTCCAGTCATCTTTGAATTCATCAGTGTTGTTCAAGTAGATCTCAATCTCTCGAAGGTTGCTTACCCCTGGACTAAATCATATACACTGATTTGGGTTATTTTTTACCAAAGAAATGTATCAGAATAGTTTGGCTTAAATTTATAAATGCAATTATTTATTTGCACAATTTTATAACAGAAAAGTTTTTATTTTTTTCAAAAATTCTGTATTTTTTTATGTATTAGCAAAAAAACTAAAAACCTAGAGGGGATTAAATACCACTAAAAGAAAGCTCTATCTGTCTGGAACAAAAAATACATTTAATTTGGGTACAGTGTTGCATGACTGAGTAATTGTCGTTCAAGGTTTGAGAGCGATGAAAGCTGAAAATTGGCCTGGGCAGGAAGGGGGTAAAAGTGTCCAGTATTGAGGTGGTTAAATATACAACAACCCTCTTTTTTATCCACCTCACCTCCACATCCTATTTTACCATCCAAATAATTCTTACTTTCATTTCCCAAAGTTATCCGTCTACAAGGAGACCCAAATAGATCAAATGACGGCACCAATGACGATGGAGGAGGACCGGAGTCACATGACTGAGAAGATACTAAACCTCACCCTGGAGATCATCTACCTGCTGACCGGAGAGGTGAGGAGGATTCTGGGAGGTCACATGACATCACTCTTATCTCTATTAATAAAACACAGACCTGACCAGAGAGGTGAGGAGGATTCTGGGATTCTAATTATATTCCTATTGGTTCCTCAATACAGAGATTTCCTCTTGTGAAGTCAGGTGATCATATGACCATCACAGTGACTCCATGTGACTCCCTAAAACCTGAGAGACACAACATGGAGAAGATTCTAGAAGTCACCAAGAAGATGATGGAGCTGCTGACAGGAGAGGTGAGCGGTGCCGGGAATTCTGGGACATTATCCAGTAACAGACAAGGGATGTGTCTGGATGGTGACTGTATCATTGTGTGTGTCAGGTTCCTATAAGGTGTCAGGATGTCACTGTCTATTTCTCCATGGAGGAGTGGGAGTATTTAGAAGGACACAAGGATCTCTACAAGGACGTCATGATGGACAATCAGCCGCCCCTCACATCACCGGGTAAGAGGAGACTTTATTGTAAAGGAGAGAGCAGTACGGAGGCTCCACCTAGATCCCCCATCATCTGATAAACACATAGAAACAATGTATTCAGTCAGTGTGTGTGTTTCCTACAGATGGATCCAGTAATGGGAACCCACCAGAGAGATGTCCCCATCCTCTGTATTCCCGGGATTCCACACAGGAAGATCACACCATCCCCCACCATTATCAGGTAGATGAGGAACAATCACTGATAGTATCATTAGGATCTGTACATTATCTGCATTGTTACAATAGATGTCATTTTTATTCTCCATTCAGAATAGAAACCTGAGAGATTTTAAAGTTGGGGTTAAAGAAGAGATAAAAGAGGAGGATGATGAGGATGGGGTGATGGAGGAGTCAGAGTCTCTAACAGGACGGAAAGATCTGTTCCAGGACACCATGATGGAGTCATCCAGCTACAGAAACCCTCCAGAGAGATGTCCCCATCCTCTGTATTCCCGGGATTCCACACAGGAAGATCACACCATCCCTCACTGTTACAAGGTTGGTGGGACAGAGCATCTAGAACATGGAGATGTGTGGATTTTTTTTATGTATGCTTATAGTTTACAGATGATATTTTCTCTCATTTTCTTGATTTAGAGTGGAGATCCAATCGATATAGAATTTGAGGTTAAAGCAGAAGAAGAAGAGAGGTGTGTGAGGGATGATCAGCAGTCTATGGAGGAGGATGGAATAACGGGGACATTTATAGAGGAGGACACTCCTACAGAGATCAGCACAGGTGGGTCATTAACACTAAATACACTCCTCCACCCATACTGCTCACTGATTGGTCCAGAGTAGGGCAAAAACTGGGTGATATCAGCCAGTAAAACCCTGGTCACTTTCCTGAGCTGTGTTCCCCATCCTGTATTCCTGTATTTCTCTCGGATAATCTTCCTTCTCTGTGCTGCTTTTTCAATTTATGTATCTAGACTGGATTTAATCGGGATTCTGGGGTTCAGCTGGTGGGAAAATGTTCATTTTCACCATAAGCATTACTAGATATAGGCACCAGGGGGTATGTGCTTTGGGTTTCCTGCCCCATGCCCGGGTCTAGTAAGATCTGACAGACCAATGCTCCCAGGGTTACTTACTCTGTTGTTTATTGGGTGTGCTGGGTGGAGGGATATGTCTGTATAGTCTCAGACCCAAGTCACTGAGTGCAGTCTCAGGAGATGGGAGGCAGCGGTGTGGGACCTCTGCAACTTGTCTCATGGAAACATTTAATCTTCCACTGATTACTGAATACCAATATTATGAGTCCTGACCCTTACACTGTATAATTTAATCTACTGTATGTTGTACATTACATACTCCTGACCCCTGCACTATATACTCTGTGTTTATGTTGTACATTACATCATTTAGATACTATATAGTCCTGTACATTACATGTTGGGGCAGCACACCTAGCAGCAATAGGGTCGCTGGTTCAAATCCCGACCATGACACCATCTGTCTGGAGTTTGCATGTTCTCCCTGTGCCTGCATGGGTTTCCTCCGGGTACTCCGGTTTCCTCCCACGCTCCAAAGACATGCTGGTAGGTTAATCAGATCCTGTCTATAAATTGGCCCTAGTATGGGTAGGTGTATGTGTTTGTAAGCGCCTATGGGGTAAAGGACCGCGCTTTATCAAGATGCAACTCAACTCAACATAGTCCTGACTTCTGCTCTCTCCCCTGTACCCACTGCTATATATATATATAAACATAATACAGTGCCTTGCGAAAGTATTCGGCCCCTTGAACTTTTCAACCTTTTGCCACATTTCAGGCTTCAAACATAAAGATATAAAATTTTAATTTTTTGTGAAGAATCACCAACAAGTGGGACACCATTGTGAAGTGGAACGAAATCTATTGGATATTTTAAACTTTTTTAGCAAATAAAAAACTGAAAAGTGGTGCGTGCAAAATTATTCGGCCCCTTTACTTTCAGTGCAGCAAACTCACTCCAGAAGTTCAGCGAGGATCTCTGAATGATCCAATGTTGTCCTAAATGACTGATGGTGATAAATAGAATCCACCTGTGTGTAATCAAGTCTCTGTATAGATGCACCTGCTCTGTGATAGTCTCAGGGTTCTGTTGAAAGCGCAGAGAGCATCATGAAGACCAAGGAACACACCAGGCAGGTCCGTAATACTGTTGTGGAGAAGTTAAAAGCCGGATTTGGATACAAAAAGATTTCCCAAGCTTTAAACATCCCAAGGAGCACTGTGCAAGCGATCATTTTGAAATGGAAGGAGTATCAGACCACTGCAAATCTACCAAGACCCGGCTGTCCCTCTAAACTTTCAGCTCAGACAAGGAGAAGACTGATCAGAGATGCAGCCAAGAGGCCCATGATCACTCTGGATGAACTGCAGAGAACTACAGCTGAGGTGGGAGAGTCTGTCCATAGGACAACAATCAGTCATACACTGCACAAATCTGGCCTTTATGGAAGAGTGGCAAGAAGAAAGCCATTTCTCAAAGATATTCATAAAAAGTCTCGTCTAAAATTTGCCACAAGCCACCTGGGAGACACACCAAACATGTGGAAGAAGGTGCTCTGGTCCGATGAAACCAAAATCAAACTTTTTGGCCACAATGCAAAACGATATGTTTGGCATAAAAGCAACACAGCTCATCAAATTAGGTGAAGGGGAAGGTAAATGGTCCTGTGGGGACGACTTCAGAAAGACATGGAGATACTTTGAAGAGATAACTAGACAATAGAAGGACTTATATGATGAAATAACTTGACTAACAGAGGTCTTTAGGACCTGGGGACCATCTTGCAAGGCAGGGACGGGGGGAGGGGGGGTAGGTAAATAAGGGGAGTGAAATGTAAAATGTTTTACAGTATTGAACTGCTTGTAATGGAAAATTTTTAAAATAAATAAAGATTTAAAAAAAAAAAAAAGAATGGCCAAGTCAAAGTCCAGACCTGAATCCAATCGAGAATCTGTGGAAAGAGCTGAAAACTGCTGTTCACAAACGCTCTCCATCCAACCTCACTGAGCTCGAGCTGTTTTGCAAGGAAGAATGGGCAAGAATTTCAGTCTCTCGATGTGCAAAACTGATAGAGACATACCCCAAGCGACTTGCAGCTGTAATCGCAGCAAAAGGTGGCTCTACAAAGTATTAAAGCAAGGGGGCCGAATAATTTTGCACGCCCCACTTTTCATTTTTTTATTAGTTAAAAAAGTTTCAACAATGCAATAGATTTCGTTCCACTTCACAATTGTGTCCCACTTGTTGGTGATTCTTCACAAAAAAATAAAATTTTATATCTTTATGTTTGAAGCCTGAAATGTGGCAAAAGGTTGAAAAGTTCAAGGGGGCCGAATACTTTCGCAAGGCACTGTATGTATTCTCTTTTGTTACATCCATTTTCTACCAGCTGGACATTTTTGATTGATTTAATTGGAGCACAGACTTTTACATTTTGATAATAATGCGATAACATCCTCAAACTTTAGAACCTTAAACAGAAAGTGATAATGAGGGAGGAGTCAATAACCCAATGATGGAGGTCTTCAGGATCAGTTCAGTCTTCATCTTGGTTGTTCTCCCCCATCCTCACTCTCTGACCTCTGATGGGGCTCAGCCCCGCTGTTATTCATGACTAAATCATGGACTAAATAAGGAAGTGCAGGACTTCTTGTGTTGGGAAGATGACAATGAGTGATAGAGGGGGTGGGGACACTCGTCCTATAATCCCCTCATCACTGTCACTCCTATAAAAGACAGTTCTCGTTGTTTCCTCACTCTCTGACTAAGGTCCATGAATAAAGAAATGAACTGGTAGGAGATCAGAGGACCCATTTACTAGTTACCTTGAGGGGGGAATTGTAAGATCCTCAGAGACAAAGCTGCCTGATGTGGGTCCTGATTTATGGGAACCAATCTGCTCATGTCTGGTAATAATCTTTTTCTTTCTATTTTAGTAGATGGACGGGAGATGAGGAAAACCTCAGAGGATTGTCTCACTTTGTCTCCAGACTGTAAAGTAGAAGATGAGGACATCACACAGTATAGTCCAGGAGAAAACCCGACTACCTCAAATGTCCATCCGGCACCACACAGTGTAGATGGACCATCGTATTCCTCTTATCCTGAGGAACCTCAGACTGTGAGGGACGGTGCCATCCTTGCAACAGATGAGAGGTTTTCCTGTACTGAGTGCGGGAAGTGTTTCCGTTTTAAATCCAAACTTAATGTGCATAAAAGATCTCACACGGGGGAGAAGCCACATTCCTGCCCTGAGTGCGGGAAATGTTTTTTAAATAAATCCAATCTTTACAGACATCAGAGATCTCACAAGGGGGAAAAACTGTATTCCTGTTCTGAGTGCGGGAAATGTTTTGGACGAAAATCTGATCTTGTCACACATCAGAGATCTCACACAGGTGAGAAGCCATTTTCCTGCTCTGAGTGCGGGAAATGTTTCCATTCAAAATCTGGTATTAATGTGCATCAGAGATCTCACACAGGGGAGAAGCCGTATTCCTGCTCTGAGTGCGGGAAATGTTTTTTACATAGGTCCAATCTTTACAGACATCAGGGTTCCCACATGGGGGAAAAACCCTATTCCTGTGCTGAATGCGGGAAATGCTTTTCACAGAAGGCCAATCTTTACAGACATCAGATTTCCCACACGGGAGAGAAGACATATTCCTGCCCTGAGTGTGGGAAATGCTTTTCAGACAAGTTGAGTCTTTGCAAACATCTGAGATCTCACACGGGGGAGAAGCCATATTACTGTCCTGAGTGCGGGAAATGTTTTTCACAGAAGTCTAGTCTTTACACACATCAGAGATCTCACACGGGGGAAAAGCCTTATTCCTGTCTTGAGTGTGGAAAATGTTTTTCACGTAAGTTCCATCTTTTCAGCCATCAGAGAGTGCACACAGGAGAGAAGCCGTATTCCTGTCCTGAGTGTGGGAAATCTTTTTCACAGAAGGCCAGTCTTTGCTCACATGAGAGATCTCACACGGGGGAGAAGCCGTATTCCTGTCCTGAGTGTGGGAAATGTTTTTCACAGAAGGCCAGTCTTTCCACACATCAGAGATCTCACACGGGGGAGAAGCCGTATTCCTGTCCTGAGTGTGGAAAATGTTTTTCAGACAAGTCCAGTCTCAACACACATCAGAGATCTCACAGGGGGGTGTCGGGGACTTGAACCGGACAGCTGGATAACTTTCACTAGGATCCTGTGGACACCCAAATGTCACACACGAGATGGGGGTCAATAACATGTCCGTTTATTAAGGTGGGGTGTCCCTTTGTTTTATACAAAATAAAGGAATGATGGCTTACAATACATTTAGGGTTTGGTTACAGAGAAATAGGATGCTAATTCTAAGAAAAGATGTTTACCTCCATATGATTGTGTGTGGGCTCCATCGGACTTTTTCCGTCAGAAAAAATTTGAGATCCTGCTCTCAAATTTTCGGACAACAAAATCCGATCGGACTTTTTCTGATCGTGTGTAGAGAATTCCGACGGACAAAGTGCCACACATGCTCAGATCAAATTACGAGACCAAAGCTATTGGCTAATAGCCTCTACGTAGTTCCGTCGTACGCAACGAACGTCACCACGTTCAGAATGATCAGATTTTCCGACAGCTTTGTCCGACCGTGTGTATGCAACACCAGCGTCGGACAAAATCCGTCGGGAAAAATTTGACGGATTTTGTGGTCGGAATTTCCGACAGTGTGTACGGACGCTTAGCCTAAACATTTCTAGCAAGAAAACACATTCCAAGTCAAACTCGGATAATAGGAATAACTAGACATGTCCAATTCGTTTAGTTTTTTTTCCGTTTTTTTCGTTCGTTCGTTTTCGTATGAATGAACGAATCGTTCGAATCGTACGAATCCGGATAACGAAACGTTTGAATCGTACGAATCCGATTAACGAATCGTTCGAATCGAACGAATCCGAAAAGCAACGAAAATCCGAAAAACCAAACAACTAAAATCCGAAAAACGAAAAAAGGAACAACGAAAATGAACGAAAAAATTCATACATTCGTAACTTTTTTTTTTGTTGAATTGGTACATTTCCGTGTCCCTTACAATGGTGCTGCTTAACGTGCTTCGAATGGATTGAACAAAAAAAATTCGTACATTCGTAACTTTTTTTTTCCGATTCGTAACTTTTTTTTTTTCGATTCATAATGAATGGATTGAACAAAAAATTCGTACATTCGTAACTTTTTTTTTTTTTTTTTCGATTTGTAACTTTTTTTTCTCCGATTCGTAAATTATTAAAATGTAATAATAGCATACACATTACATAAAATTATGAATTATGCTCCGATTACGAATCTACGAATGTTACGAATGTACGAATAACTACGAATGCGTCCGAATTTCGGATAAACGAATGAACGAAAATTAAACTAACGAAAAAACGAATCAACGAAAAATAACTCTTACAAATGTACGAATCGTTACGAATACGAACGACGACTTACGAATGTAGGAATCGTTACGAATCAACGGAAACGAAAAAAACTAATTTTTTTCGGAAACGATAAAAAACGAATTTTTTTTTGTTGTGCACATGTCTAGGAATAACATGGAAATATACAGAACAGAAACATCATTAACCCTTCAATCCCCTCTTTTATCATGAATATGATATCTTTCTCCATATTACTTTGGAAATGAGCTTTTCCCTGGCTTTATCATCAGCCTTATTGATCATTCTGTTAATGTTCCTCTTTATAGTACAAACCAAATAGCAATTGTACAGGCCAAGTATGACCAAAATAATAACACGAACAGAAAGTGGGTAGAAGAAGGTTTTCCCCACCTCACTTCCTATGGGTGACCAACCTGTGAACACATTATACCACGAATGATGGGTGTCTTGTGATAATTGAGTAGTGGCTGCTTCACGTTTTACCTCTCATAATGGTAGTGTTTTACGATTGCCTGACGTACTGTCAAATTATATGTCTTGATAAAATTTTCTTGGAATCTAGGAGCCAGCTAAAAAAGTTAGGAGCCTGTTTTTTTTTGTTTTTTTTTAACAATCAACAAAGTTTTATTTTCAAAGATAAAATTAACCAATCCTAAATTTCCAGAGAAAACTGTAATGTTGAAAGGAGTGTGGCAACGGTGTCCTAAAACAGATAAGGCACCTCATCCCAGAAATTTGGGCATGAAAGGGTGAATGGGACAAGAGGGATTATCACAGTGCCAAGTATAGATCACAAATAATGTCTATTATAAAACAGAATTAGTTTTTATGAAAATGTATTAAAGCGGTTCTGCACTCTGAAAAAATTTTTTTTTTTTAAGGATGTAATATAAAGTGTGCTTACCTTTATTAGGGGACTCACCTGTTCCATCTTCCATCTCGATCGCCGCCGGTTTTCGTCCGATGAAGTTCCTCGTCTTCTTCTTTAGTGCTGGGGGCCATCTTGCCTGTGGGCATGTGAAACACCCACAGGGACTTTAGATGGCCCACCATGCACTGCCGTTACTCGCGCGTGCGCAGTAACGGCTCATCTGCCGAGATCTCACGAGATTTCGGCAGATGCGGCCGAAATCTCGGGAGATTTCGGAAGATGTGGCCGAAATCTCGCGAGATTTCGGAAGATGCCCGCACTGACTCCTGGGATCAATGACACCAGATCCCAGGAGACAGTGCGGCGTGACGACGATCGACGCAAGACCCCGCCCGCCGCCGCAGAGGGAGAAGACCGGAAGTCTTCAATTACAAGGTAAGTAAAAAAAAAAAAAAAAAAAAAAAACATTTCATTTAGTACTCTTTGCCTGATTTGGAAGGCAAAGAGATTTACTAAATGAAATGGGTGTAGAACCGCTTTAATACATAGCAATATATATAAAAAAAAAAAAAAAACTGTAATGTGTTTGTGGGCGAGGGGTGTGTAAATGGAACTGAAGCTGTTCCAACTAGCTGCCCCACAATCCCTGTCCACTCATCGTTATGGCCGCCAGATCAAGCCCGCAACTCCTTCAATCAGTTGTCAGGCAGAGAGAGCAGGCAGGGGGAGCCCTCATCGCAGTAGCAGCCCTGGCCACCAGTAGAGGGTGCCAGTTCCCCTGCAGTGTGAGCAATGTAAGGGCAATGCCCTCAGTCAACAGAGCGAGCGGTGCACCTCTCTCCAGCAGGCCTCAAAGCCGCGGCCTCAATTACTGCTTCTTATGCCGCGTACACACGGTCGGAATTCTCGTCGGAAAAAGCTCTGATGGTTTTCCCGTCGGAATTCCGACGGAATTTTGCTCAAGCTGTGTTGCCTACACACGGTCACACCAAATTCCGACGGTCTGTAACACAGCGGCATAAAACGCGTTCAACAGCACTATAAAAGGGAAGTTTAATGCTTCCGAGCATGCGTTGAATTGTTTCCGAGCATGCGTCGGAATTTTTCATGTCGGAATTGCATACACACGAATCGGAAAATTGAGAACAGGTTCTCAATCCAAAGTCCGTCGGAAATTCCGACAGAAAAAGACCGATGGGCATACACACGGTCGGAAAATCCGTTGAAAGGCTCCCATCGGTCTGTTTCCATTGGAAATTCTGACCGTGTGTACGCGGCATTAGTCCGCACATCCGCGGGGGGGGGGGGGGGGACATGGGGACAAGACACCTGCCGCAGTCTAGCCCAGGAGCCAGGCCGATAATTCTAGGCGCCAATGCGACCTGGTGCCTGGGGATTGTCGAGCCCTGTCTTAAACATGTTACAAAAATTAAACATTGTGCATGCAGCCTAAACAGGGCAAATGAGCATCCACTTCAGTAATGTTTACTCCTACCTCCACTGCTAAGCATACCTGCTGTGGGCCTACTTCTATAAACGCATTATAACCCTGTGGATATAAAGTCCAAATACACATGTTAACACCTGGCTTAGATAATAGACAGGGTTCAAATACAGGAGACCTATGTGTACAAATGAGACCCTTATCAGCTTTCTGGCAGTCATCCAAGCTATACGTGTTGTTTGAACCCACAGCTATATAAGATCCATCATACCTTGGTTCCCACCATGCAACAGTGTCAGTGATTACCTCTGGCATAGGGATAGGGAGAGTAAAGAATTTGCACATAGTGATTCCTTAATCTTTAGGGACGAACACCTTGTAATGTCCCATACAATAAAAACTAGATATGTTGCTAAATATCTTGGTGTGACACACTGGGGCAGATTTACGAAAGCCGCGTGCCATCAGTAGAGGCGCACGACAAGGTGCAACACACATTTTTATATTTACAAAATGGTGCGCCGGTAACAGAGCGCAAATCCCCCATTTACTATAGCCATCTCGGCGCACGTGAGAATGCAATCTGTGTGCTACTATGGACATGGCACACGGCATCTTCAATTCAATATTAACAGAAGATGGAGGTGCCAATATTATGGGGTGATGTGAGGAAGTTTAGTAACAACTGCCCAAGTAACAAATATGCCCAAAATAGAATAAGAAAGTAACTTTTTCAGAGCAAGCCTGCTGTGCCTGCAAGTACGTTTTAGAACTACGCAAGATCAATGTAAGCACTGCGCATGCGCAAGCGGCTCTTGCGCTCATTCAAATGCGTTTGTTCACTGCGCGGCCAAAATCTTAGTAAATGTCAAGCAACGTAAATGCAATTGCATTCACCAATCCAAACCCCATCCTTTTTCAGAGCATACAACAGGGCCAGCTAGGAAAGGAGCAAGAAGAGCGATCGCCCAACCCCCTCCTGAACCATAAAAGGGCACATGCACTCAACATAGCTGGCTGCCTTTGGGGCATGTTGGGCTCAGCCCAATACCAACCACACAGCACCTTGTACCCACTAGTTTAAAGGGTATTTCCACATTCCGTAAAGCCCCCTGTCTGCAGCCCCCCACAACCCAAGCATACGGTTGTGTGGAAGAGGCCCTTGTCCCCCTGAATATGGGAACAAGGTGGTTGACTTTTGGGGTGCCCGAGCCCCTCCTGCCCCCCAAGCATCCACCCCCCTTTCATGGGCTGGCTTGGTGTGTTTTTGGCTAGGGGTTTGTTAGTGTCTTTTTCTTAGTTTGGGGTGGGATTTTTCACGTGGGGGGTTCTCATTTTGAGCCTTAACAGACCCAAATGACCTTGTATGTATTGGGGGCAGGCTATTTTTTTTGCAGCTGCAATGTAGATTTGTAACTTTTCTCTAAAGCCGTATATATCTTTGAAGCAGCATTTTGGATACATGCTACAGATGCACCACTTTACAGGCAGAGTAAGTCCCCCCCTCCCCCAAGTTACTAGCTTTTCAGCAATTTTGCATTTTTAAAGGCACTTCTTGTTTTGTTTTTGGGGTTGTCCAAATTGGTGACTTTGATATATGTCCCTCAGGGTGGGACCTGGGCCCCCATACCCATTTTAAGGCCAATAACTAGAAGATAAGCCAGCCAAGTGGGGACTGACAAAATTCACAAGTCAGTTCCTATAGATTGCAATGGTATTTGTTGTCTAACTTTTGCCCATGTTAGGCTCTTTGTTTGCCCCCCTGGACCGGGGGGTGCTTGTCCTATCTGTAATTTTGTAGCATGCTGGATGATGTGCTTAATTTTGGACAGGGGTGGTTTATTTTGTGCTAGCTGCATTTGGGTTGATCTGGGCATGCTCAGGGACTTTTTTTCCTGTGCCTTTTGGTGTGTGAAATGCATTTGGGTTGGTCTGGACATGGTCAGCACTTGGATGTTTCTGGGCATGCTCAGAGTGTTTTTTTTGGGGGGGGTTAGTAATTTAAAGGACATCCTTAACAGGTGTACCCACTTTGAAGTTCTGTCTCTACACTGGGTGAACTTGCATTTTTGTGTGTTCCATGGGCTGTGCATGTGTTTTCAATTGGCTCATTAGCATGCAAACCTATGTTATATAAAGCTTGCAGATAACAAAGAGGCAAGCTTGTGTGTGGGGCCGGCAAGAGAGCACATTTGAGTGTCCTTATAGAGTTTGGAACACATGTAATTTCTCTTTGTATTTTGTTTGTTATGTCTTTGCAAAACAAATGTGTTTTAGAGCATTTTTTTTTACTTTGTTTTATTGTATTTATTTTTTATGGTGGGGGGATATTTTCCCCTGAAATATTTTTGATGTTGTCAATGTGTGTCATTAGTCGTTTGTAGGATGTTTCACTTTGATTTGATTGTCTGTGCCCCATTATTTTGCAAAAGCTTCCTCAAGATGTTGTGACTAATGTTTAAATCATTAATTGATGTCCATTTGTGGGCACATTCCTGTTAATTTCCTTTGCAAAATGGTCAGACCTCAAAACCATATTCTGTTTAGTGTCTCAAATTAACATGCATGTGTTTTTTGTTTTTGATTTTTTTGCTTTCCTTGCTCTTTTTCCAAGTCCTGTTTTGTTGACCAATAAAATTTGTAGCACATTTGTATGTTTTAGGTGTTTTGTTAATTTTCAGGCAACAGATTTTCCAGCTGATTGGCATGGCAAAACAAAAAAGGTGTGATTTGTCTAAAAAGTTACTTTCCTGGTGCCTTCGTGGTAGCATATGTATGGATTGTGCGTATGCTGTCATGGATAGGCACCAGGAAAGGAAAATTGCAGAGCGGTAAGGATTTAATTTTCCATTTTTAGCGCAGTGGTTCTCAGCCTCACTCCTTAAGTACCCCCGACAGGACATGTTTTGGGAATTTATCTTAGCTAAAATAGCTTTCCAAAATACCAAGCCATTGACTGATTTACTGCACCTTTGCAAGATAAAAGAAAACCTGCAAACATGGCCTGTTGGGGGTACTTGAGGACAGGGTTGAGAACCACTGATTTAGAGCACTGAGCTAAAATCTAGCTCCAGACAATCCTATTCTAACTGGGGGCATTTGAGGGAAACCAAGTGAGTGTTAGAACCCCTGTTTATCTTTTTTAGGTTGGGCTTTGTGTCCCCTTTCTCAAAATTGGCTTCACTTCCTGTCACAGCCAAACAGGAAGTTAGGGTAAAACCCTACCAATGTCTTTCCTTGGGGACACACAGGTTAATCTAACTAGTGTCCCCATTAGGCAAATTGCATTCTAGCACTTTGTTGTTTAAATATCAAATAATTTGGGGTGTAAAGGCAAATCCACTCTGCAATACAAGGGTACTTGCTGTAAATCTGAGGGGAAGCACTGGTGATTTTATCATCCAATCATGTAGAAGCAAAGATGCTGTTGTTGTTTTTTTTTTTTCCTTGCATGTCCCCCTCGGATCTCCAGCAACTGCACTTCCAACTGCACTTGTAGTGCAAAGTGGATTTGCCTTTAGTAAATAAGTCCATAAGTCCAAGATACCTAATAATTTGGGGTGTACACAGCAAAATGCTAGAGTGCATTTTACCTAATGAGGAAACTATTTAGATTGACCTGTGTGTCCCCAAGGAAAGACATCGGTAGGGTTTTACCCTCACTTGTTACCCTTACTGTTTGGCTATGTGACAGGAAGTGAATACATTTGAAGGAGAAAGTGGCAAAATTTGGGAGGTTTCTTCACCCTATCAGGGGTACAGACATCCCCAAAAAACTGACAAGACTTCTAATCCCTCTGCACTCTATCCCCAAGCAAAAATAAGAAAGGATTTCGTTTAGTTTAACTTTGCAAAGACACATTTCTAACTTCAACTGTGATGGATGTCAATGGCCCATTTAGACCTTGTTTAATAGAAAACACCAGTTGCCTTTCACTAGAAACATTTGTTAGTCCAGTCCTGGAAATCTGCATCTGCTTTACCATTAATTGCCCTAAAATTTGGGTTCCTGCAGCTAAATGTGCCAAATGCATCTATATGAGCAACCGCTGTGTATGTGAAATGCGCAACTGCTGTGAGCGTGGAGGTATGTACCCGTGGCACATATCTGGTTCCCAGAAGCGGTGACCAGCACACAGGAATGACATCACGCCCCTACAGGAAGTTGCTGCCCATATCATGAGTACAAGCTGTCCCCTCTCTGCCCGACTCCCTGCTCTGATCTGTGTTCCCTCTGACCGTGCCAGTCTATCAGGGTTCCTCTCCTGACCCTGTGTGGGAGCTTTCTCCTCTCCCTGATCCTCCCATCTACCCTGAACCCCTCATCCTATACTCATCTACCCTTCAGAACCCTGCCCCCTCAATGTTCACCCTGCCCCCACCCCATAGAATCTTGCCCCCTTTACTGTTCACCCTGCCCCCTCACTGTTCACCCTGCCCCACCTCAAAGAACCCTGCCCCCTCTCTTTTCACCCTGCCCCCACCCCATAGAACACTGCACCCCTCACTTTTTGCTCTGTCCCCACCCCATAGAACCCTGCCCCCCCCCCTCACTGTTCACCCTGCCCCACCTCAAAGAACCCTGCCCCCACCCCATAGAACACTGCACCCCTCACTTTTTGCTCTGTCCCCACCCCATAGAACCCTGCCCCCTCACTGTTCACCCTGCCCCACCTCAAAGAACCCTGCCCCCTCTCTTTTCACCCTGCCCCCACCCCATAGAACACTGCACCCCTCACTTTTTGCTCTGTCCCCACCCTATAGAACCCTGCACCCCACAGCCTGCCCCCACCCCATAGAACACTGCACCCCTCACTTTTTGCCCTGTCCCCACCCTATAGAACCCTGCACCCCACACCCTGCCCCCACCCCATAGAACACTGCACCCCTCACTTTTTACTCTGCAGACAAAGAACAGTAATGAATTGATAGGACATGGTAACGAATGTTACCTGCAACAGTGGGCCATGCAAGTGAGTTTGCAGCAGACTGTGGCGGGAGTGCAACATATCGGGAAGGTGTGATGCCATGCATGAGGCAAAACAACAAGGTTTGGTGTAGAAAATAGAACGTGAGAAGTGCGTACAAATGATTCGTAAGTTCCACTGCAGGAAGCGAACACATGGTACGCGAGACACCGCGAGTGGCCACAAATTTTGACATGACAAAACACGGTAACGAATCCTACCAGTGACCATGCGACTGGGTTCACATTGGACTCGAGCGAGTGTGCAACACATCCAAAGAGTGTGGTTCGGCACTGTGCATGGCGCATAGAAAATAACTGGTTTGGTAAATAAATGAGAGAAGAACCGCGTACAAACTATTCGTAAGTTCTGATGCGGGAACTAAAACATGCGGCATGGGGGAAACAACGAATGGCAATGGTAGAAAGTATGCAATGTATCTGATACGAATCGGTTGTAAAGAGAAATGACTGATACGAATCGGTTGTAAAGAGAAATTACTCTGATACGAATCGGTTGTAAAATGTATGAAATTATTCCGATACGAATCGGTATTAAGGAGCATTAAATTAATCTTATACAAATTGGTTGTAGAGTGTATGCCACCCCTTACTCGGAAACCGAACACCTACCAACACCCCAGCCCCCCCCCCCCAGGCTAATCAAAGTGCAGTCAAGGCACCAGGTGGGTCTAATTACCACCTCAATCAGCCACAGAGTCCGTACAAACAATACATGCTCATCTTCACATGGATGAGACGGCAACCCCATAAACATTGAATCTTATATCCAGTGAAGCCTATGGCGAGTGATATCGGACAACGACCGACAGTGGCTCAGATTTTCAAATTAAAGTGGAAGTAAACCCCCCTATCGTTTTCAGCCAAGGAAGCTGCCATCTTTGCCTCTGTTTAATCTTCAACTGCCACAGTGCTGCACATGTGATCTGTTATGACACCAGCCTTTGGATGGTTTGACTGTTTGGTTGAGAGCATAGCCAATGTGCAGTTAGCATTTCCGGCATGCCTTTTTTTTTAAACTGTTAAATCGATGGGTTTACTTCCGCTTTAATCGTATGTTTGGCAGAAGGAACCTACGAATGTACTACGCCTGTGCCGAATGATGTTGGGACATGACCGACAACAACTCGGAGGCAGTTTTTTAAAAAAGGAATGCAGGATATGAAGCATAACGAATCGCAAGATTGCACATGATACGAAAAGGTTTGAATACTACCTGTGACAGTGAGTGGGAACCTCTGACGAAAGACCACAAACAGAGAAGCCGCAATGCACTTCCGATCGAATGCACAGACTCGCGAACATGAGGTGAGCTGGGAAGTTTTGGCACAGTGACGTGTAATATCGCACACTGAACCAACAAAGAGCATGGGCAAGTGGGCTGCTTACATACCCTCTGGGCTCCTCCCATAAATTCAGGCCACCATACTGGCCTTATTATATATATATAATTTAGTGTGGTACCCCACCAGCGGAAGGATGCAGTGTTCTCAACCAGGCATGTTGAGGTGCTCCCAGGGGATTTGCTCATTTGGGAGGAAACTGGTTTTCAGTTTCCTCGTCGTTTAGGAAAATCAGTTTTGGGACCTGGAGCCTGGGGATTTTTGTAGCGATCGGGGTGGGATGAAATCCCCAGTCCTGGGTCTGGGTTGTGAGATCCACCAGCATACTGACTGGTCAGGTGTGTGCTTGGCTATTTGTAGACACCTGATCATGGTTCTGGGCTCCACCCTCCCGAGGAGTTCAGGCTTGCAAGGGAGAATCCAGAGAGCGCAGGTGCACTTGTGAAAACCAGAGACCAGAGCCTGAGGTCGCTGACAGGAGTACGTGTGGGAACTTGAGCATTGGTGCTGCTGCTGAAGAGAGCCAGGTGGCTTGGCATTTTCCATTTATATTGTTGCTGTGGAAAGCTGAAACCCCTGCATGGGTAACTGTTCTGTTATTGGACTTATTTTTCCTTTTTTTTCCTTTAATAAAGTGGGCTAACAAGTCCTTAAACGGCACAACTGGTGTGGACTTAGCTCACTGGTAGGTTCTACATTACGCTAAAACAACCCCCAAAAAAATTAAAAAAATTATATATATATATATATATATATATATATATACACATGTAGCGGGCACACTTTAACAAGTGTGCGCTATATGTGGAAATTTAGTTTTTGTTCCCTCAGAACAATAATGGGGTTCTGGGGGTTAATTGTGTAGGTTAACTTTGGCATCAGTTTGGCTGGGTTGTACTAGGGTTCTGCCTGGTCATGGGTGCAGTGAGGTACCTATGACAGGCCTAGAACCAGGCCTGGTTGTACGTCTTAGGTATCAGTCTTCCCCAGAGCCAATCAGTGGGTGCACCTGGTCCCGCTGTGTAGTCTGGTGAAGGGTATTTAAGGTGCTGAAGTCACGTGTTCGGGGATCGGCCGCAGTCCTGCTTCCTGGTTCTGGACCGGGGTAGCCCCGCGAGGGTTCCGGGCCTGGGAGCGCTTGCCGTCCCGCAAACATGGTCAGTTTGACTAGCCCCATAGACCTGCATGGTCTGGGGCAGGGATCCGTCTGTTCCCGAATCTCGGAGCCAGTTGGTCCGAGGCACAGTAACTGAAGGAGGATTCAAGGCATCCGTGTGCTCTCAGTCTTGGAGGGGCACCGCAGCTCGTGTAAGCGACCGGGCGAGGACTTCTCGGAGGAGGGCCAATAAGCTGGCATCTCAGTAAGAGCCTGGAAGCTGAGTTGTATGAACACTAAAGAATCCACACTTCCACAGTGCTGCCAAGGAAGCAGAGAAGGTTCCAGGTACTGTGAGAAAGGTTCCTATTCGCCTTCGGTTGAAAGTTTATTCTGTGTCAGAGACTTTTGTAAGTTTCCGGATCTCATTGTTGGCTGCCAAACCTCTGGCTAGAGGTTTGTCCGGCATTGAAGTACCCAGCTGCGAGTGGCTACTCTCTGGGTGGATTAGAGACGTTCTGTGGATGCCAGCAGTAGGGATGGGCCCGGTGTTCGATTCGAACCCATGTTCAAATCGAACATCGAACATCGGCCGTTCGTCCGCTCGTCGAGCCCAGAACTATGTGGGCCGTTCGCATCAAATTTGTGTGATGCGAACAGCCCACAATGCACTGCGCCAGTCGCAGTGCATTGCTGGCTGATGATTGGCCAAGCATGCACTGTGACCCTGCATGCTTGGCCAATCATAGAGCCAGCAGCGAGGAGAGCAATAATTGGCCACAGGCAGGATGTCTATGGCCAATTATAGCTCAAGGGGTTTAGTACACGCCCCACACTATATAAGGCTGCCGCGCCGGTGGCCTCATGTAGTGTGTTTCGGCGTTAGGAACATGACGGTGTCAGTGACATTATTCATTCTGCTGGGTCTGACATTATCTGCTGTGATTCTGGAGATTAGTGTAGTGTGTGCGTGCTGTTAGTACAGCATTGCAGTATCACATTAAACCACCTTTACCCTTCTGGCCTGTTGTGTCATCTAAGGCAGCCATCTGTGGCTAATGAATTGCCGGCTCCCGTAACACAGAAAACAGTCATTCATTGAAAGTCATTGATAAAAAAAAAAAGTCATTGATAAAAAAAAAAAAAAAGCGTGGGAGTCCCCCCAAATTCAATTACCAGGCCCTTCAGGTCTGCTATGGATATTAAGGGGAACCCTGCGTCAAATTTAAAAAAAATTACGTAGGGGTCCCCCTAATTATCCATACCAGACCCTTCAGGTCTGGGATGGATTTTAAGGGGAACCCCGGCCAAAAAAAAAAAATTGCGTGGGGTCCCCCTCAAAATCCATACCAGACCCTTATCCGAGCACGCAACCTGGCAGGCCGCTGGAATAGAGGGGGGTGTCGAGAACGGCCCCCCTCCCTCCTGAACCGTACCAGGCCACATGCCCTCAACATTGGGAGGGTGCTTTGGGGGTCTGTGACCCCTCAAAGCACCTTGTCCCCATGTTGATGAGGACAAGGGCCTCTTCCCCACAACCCTGGCCATTGGTTGTGGGGGTCTGCGGGCGGGGGGCTTATCGTAATCTGGAAGCCCCCTTTAACAAGGGGACCCCAGATCCCCCCCCCCTGTGTGAAATGGTAAGGGGGTACTTGTACCCCTACCATTTCACCAAAAAAGTGACAAAAATTGTAAAAATTACAGGAGACGGTCTTTGACAATTCCTTTATTAAAATCTTCTTTCTTCTGGTCTTCTTCCTTCAGTTTCTTCATCTTCTTCTTCCGGCATCTTCTTCCATCTTCTTCTTCCTCCGATCCGCTTCTTCTTGCTCTGGTCTTCTCGTCCGGCATCTTCTTCCATGTCGTCGGCGTCTCTTCTTGGGCCGCTCCGCGCAATGGGAGGCTCCCGCTGTGTGAGGCTTTGCTGCGTCTGACAGGTCTTTTATAACAGAGGGCGGGGCCACCTGTGTGTATGTACTGTATATCCTTCCCTTTTCTCTCCTCCCTGAGTGTGTATGAAGAGGCGGAGCTCTGAGTGTGTATGAAGAGGCGGAGCTCTAAGCATGTATGAAGAGGCGGAGCTCCTGCTGGAACAGCGGTCGGAGGAGGAGGAGTCTAGGAGGGAGACTGACAGAAAGCGCAGCAGACTTGCAGGAGTGAGCGAGGAGGATCCAGTTCCTTTGCCATCGGAGGTGAGGAGAGTGTGAAGGATGTTGGTGACTCTGGTAGATGAAAAGCTGGGAGTCATATTGCTCTGGTGAGTGGGGAAGCACCACTAAGGGGGCGCCCTCACCATCACGTGTGGAAGAGGTGGAAGAAGGCCGTGGCTACACTACAGCTGCCACAGTTTGGAGCACCGAGAACTTTACACCTTATCAACTTTTCACTGATTTTTTTTTTTAGCAAATTAAGTTCAATGAAGTAGATGCAAAGTGGAAGCAGTGGACTTGCAGAGAACACTATATTGAGCATAAAATATTGTATGTTTACATGAATTTGTACAGGTTTTTACTTTATTTAGTATAGCAGGAAATATTATAAGATTAAAGAAGTAGGTGTAAAGTGGAAGCAGTGGATTTGCAGGGAACAGGATCTTGAGCACAAAGCACTTTATGTTGTATATGAATTTGCACATGGATCAGTTTACTTCAATTATTGATAAACACCATAAGATCAGTGAAGTAGGTGTAAAGTGGAAGCAGTAGATCTGCAGAGAATATTATTTGAGCCCCTAGCACTTTATATATGAATGTCTCCACATATTTTAGTGTATTTGTGATGATTTATGTGCACACACAATAGGACAGCGCTGTGACACATAATGCTCTTCTAGGTGATAAAGGGAATACTTACCTTTGTTACAGCAGCAGTCCGGTATAAGTTATTTCTGTAGGTATTTGAGTTGTTACACATAGCGCAGGTTTTATTCTATTTATATTGGTGACTTAATTGCCCAAATCTGGGGATCAGGAGCCATTTCCACCCTTTACTCTCGGCTGGGGATCTTTGTATCCATATAATAGATGTTCCACATGACTAAATCTGACATCAATTTTACTGCAAAATCAAAGGGGCCAAAATGTCTCCCCCCCCCCCCCCCCCCCCCCCCCCCCCCCCCCCCCCCCCGAGCAGTAATATATTTCTATCCCCCTTGGTGGGAGTGGAGATGACCCCATCTATA
Source organism: Lithobates sylvaticus (assembly GCA_028564925.1). NCBI lineage: Eukaryota > Metazoa > Chordata > Amphibia > Anura > Ranidae > Lithobates > Lithobates sylvaticus. Next base: position 582,137,656 of record CM053028.1, read on the forward strand.
AGGATATACAGTACATACACACAGCACAAGGCCGTGTTCACGCTACAAATGTTTCTCGGGGCTGCAGTTCCTCTGAGGTCCACAAGGTGGTGATCTCACTTCTAGACAGGAAGTCTCTATGGTAGACAGGAAGTGATGTCAGGTACAGACAGGAAGTGATGTCAGGTATAAATTGGAAGTTGCGGGTGAGAGGTGAGTCAGGAGGAAGTAGAGAGAAGACATTGCTGGAAGTGGCAGCAGAGGAGGTAATAAGATCTTATTTTCTATTTACACCCCTTAACCCCCCCCCCCCCCCCCGTCATGTCCGTCCTCTTCCTCCATAGTCACTGTGATGTCTTTTATCTCCAGCAGATGATGATACACACATATAGTGTGGAAATGTGGATTAACCCCTTCATGGGGATTAGTTGATGATTATTATATTTTGCTATTTTACATGGTTTCGTTATTTCATTCAGCCAATGATCTGAGCATATAGGAGGGGGATGGGGGGATGGGGGGATCCTCCCCGCTGCACTATTGTATTCTGACAATGGGAGGCGCTCCTCCGCTCTCAGAATACACAGATCAGTGATAAAGCTATTGGCTGCAGCCGCTGATCGAGTGACTTTTATCCGGCAGTGACCACACATGGATGGAAATGTGACCGATCCCTGCTGAACCAGCTGAATTTCCATGTCTCTATGGTCACCATAAGTGACTTCCTCCCCTCCCCCTCATCTCCTTCATTATGTAAGCCATGCTGAGATAATCTCCCATTGGCTGAGCAATATTCTCATTTGTCTCTGAGCTCCTTCTTGCTATTCCTCGTCCTGCCTGTTGTTTCCTTGGATTGATTTTCTGTGTAGTGACCCCGGCTTCATCTCTTGGATGCGCTCGTCTGTTGCCATGGGCATCCGCAGACCTTTTTCCGGGGGGGGGCGTCGTTTTAGGGTCACCCATGCACCGCCCCTTTTCGACAATGTCATTATCGCATTATCATGGTCAGAGACAGCAGGCATAGTACAGTCCCTAGGATAAGTAATGGCCAACAGGCCCTCCTTACCACACCCAGCGAAACTACAGCAGTGATCCCTCTGGCTGGACGATCGCTCACTCTGGGTTCCCCGGGAGGGGGTGGGGGCGAGCAGAGGGGAAACCTCTGATAGCATGCAGCTTACCTTTCTCCTGTCACAGCGCCGCTAAGTTCTCTGCTGGACTGAGCAGGGAAAAGAGCCCCAAGTCACACTACACTGATTGGGGGGGGGGGGGGGCTTGACAGCACCTTGATGGTGGCACCCCACTGGCGGATGGCACCCCGATAGCGACGCAACTGTACTGAAATTAAGATCCGATCCCTGATTCCAGGGCGGGGGCAATTGACCCCCCCTTGCCCCTACCTGCGGACGCCAGTGTCTGTTGCTTGCCTGTCCTGTTGAATAATGCCTCCCGTCGGATTTATTTCAAGGGGCACTCTGATGGGCATATTTTATGTTAAGGGGGCTTGCTGGTGGGCACATCTACAATCTCTCAGTCATAGCACAGTCTAAAGATTCAGAATTTTAGTGACCAGACCTCATTGAATTTTAATGTAATACCCCTGCTATAGGTGATCGCTATGTAGCCCACTACCCCCTGTGGGGGCTGCTAGTTGTTGTTGTTCATCTGCCAAACACCACTATTGCCATACACCCCACTCCCAATAAAACTGCAACAGTCCATCTTTAGGGTTTTCTTATTCTTGCTTTTATTGGCATAAAACTTTAACTTGAATGGGAGGAGGATTTTTTAAGATGCTCTCTTGCTGTATATCAGGGATCTGCAATTAGCGGACCTCCAACTGTTGCAGAACTACAAGTCCCACAAGGCATAGCAAGACTCTGACAGCCACAAGCATGACACCCACAGGCAGAGGCATGATGGGACTTGTAGTTTTGCAACAGCTGGAGGTCCACTAATTGCAGATCCCTGCTGTATATGGATTCATTACTTGATTACTGTGCTAAAGAGTCACTCTGAATAACTTCTACTTGCTGCTCTATCTCCGCCTGTTGACTGTTACTGACTGGATATTTCCTGGGTGTGGAACCCAAAGCCACAGGCCATCACCGCCTATTTTCTATGACTCCCATTCCAGCATCCCTCAGTCTTTGGAAGTACTGTTTTGCCACACGGTCATAAATTCAGACGCAAAATGTCTGATCGGACCATGTTGTCGGAAAATCTGCCCGTGTGTGGGCTCCATCGGACTTTTTCCGCCGGAAAAAAATTTGAGAGCAGGATCTCAAATTTTCCGTCAACAAAATCCGATCTGACTTTTTCCGATCGTATGTTGAGAAATCCGACGGACAAAGTGCCACGCATGCTCAGATCAAATTTATGAGACCAAAGCTATTGGCTACTAGCCTCTACGTAGTTCCAGCGTATGCAACGAACGTCGCCGCGTTCAGAATGATCGCATTTTCCGACAACTTTGCCCGACCGTGTGTATGCAACACCAGTGTCGGACAAAATCCGTCGGAAAAAAACGGATTCTGTGGTCTGAATTTCCGACCGTATGTACAGGGGCTTTCCCTGGGTTTCTACTCACTTGTCCTCCCAATCAACAGTCCATGTTCCAGTCACAGAAAGTCGATCATCCAGTTTTCCTCGTCCACTTTTATTTCTACTTCCTCCATTCCTCCTCTCCGCATGGCGCGTTCCCCTCCCTCCCCGCAAGGAGGGGGACACCCAGGCTACCTCCAGCTACTCCATGCTGTTTCTCTCCTTTCACACCAGACTAGACTCCCTGGAAGCATGTGACCCCCCCCCCCCCCCCCCCCCCCCCCCCCCCAGCTTATATGGGAGCCCTCCCCTCTGCCAATAAAACAAGAAACAAGAAATGTGGGAACTGTAGGGCCAGGCTTTCTGATAGTTATAGAAAACTATTTTGTGAGGATTGTATTCCAGCCAAAGCTAGTTCAGAGACTTCCTCTTTTAAAGAGTTAATGTCTTCCATGAAGGAGGTAGTGGACTCCTTTCGGTCCCTTAATGACAGGGTATCTGGTGACTAGGGCCTTCCTCATCTAGACTCTTGGCTCAAGAGCGTTCAGCCTCTGCTAGATCCCTTCCTTTTGTTAGTGTCTGAGACTATTAGTTCATGCAATACTTCTGATCTAGAGGAAGGTGAGAATCCAGTTTCTTCATCTGATGAGGAATCTGCATCAGAGGAAGATACAAGTAGCTCATCTAAATATCTTTTTTCAGTTGAAGATATTGACGAACTACTAAAGTCAATATATACCTCGGAGCAGATTGAGATGCCACAGCAAGTCCAATCTGTACAGGATAAAATGTATAGGGGTCTACAGGGGCGGAAAGCAAGAGCCTTTTCCGGTACAACAGTCACTTAGGGACATGATTCTTTCAGAGTGGAGAGAACCTGAAAAAAGGTTGTTCCACTCCAGAGGACACAAAAGAAGATTCCCTTTTCAGTCTGAGTTCAAGGAGGTTTTCTTCAAGTCTCCCAGATTAGATGCCCCTATGTCACAGGTGTCCAAAAGGTCAGATCTTTCTTTTGAAGATTCTGGGATCCTTAAGGATCAAATGGATAGAAAGGCCGCCTCATTGCTACGTAAGGCCTGGGATGCTTCAGCTTTTTCTATAGGTCCGGCGGTAGCATCCACCTGTGTGGCTAGGAATTTAGACATATGGGTACAGCATCTGGATGATCTTCTGTCATCCGACACCCCCAAAGAAGAGATTAGGGAGTCCCTTCCACTCATTGCCAAGTCAGTTGCCTTTTAGGCTGATGCAGCAGCAGATTCAGTGAAATCGGCAGCCAGGGCTTCTGCTCTCATTAATTCAGCTAGGCGAGCTATCTGGCTTTAATCTTGGGAAGGTGATCTTACCTCCAAGAATAAACTCTGCGGCATCCCCTTTGAAGGCAAGCTCTTATTCGGTTTCTCTAGGACAGGGGCCAAACTTTTTTCAAAGAGGGCCAGATTTCATATTCAGATTTTATATATTTATTAATAATTTTATTTTTTATTAAATTATTTTTAATAGTAATGGTGGCGATCATCGATTTTTATTTTTTTTGACTGCAACATTATGGCGGACATTTTTGACACATTTTTGGGACTATTGTCATTTATACAGCAATCAGTGCTATTTAAATGCATTGATTCCTGTGTAAATGACACTGGCAGTGAAGGGGTTAACCACTAGGTGGCAGTGTAGGGGTTACATGTGCCTAGAGGTGTGTTTCTAACTGTGGGGGGGCGTGGCTGTCAGCTAGTGAATGCTTGAAAAAATAGCGGAAATAGGAGGAAAAGAGAAAATATCTCTATCTCGTCATTCCTACTTACAGGAGCGTTTTCAAGATGAATTAGCAAAGTCTGTTTCAATGTGTCAGTCAATAGCCTCTTCTCCTAGAGGATGTGTGTGTAGAGAATTGTATGTATTGTTTCAAGGCAGCAATCTCATACCATTATTAAGAATCAGTTTCTCATCCAAAATACTTGCAAGGTTGTTTATTCTCAGCAAAGTCAAGACATCATGGTTACAGCTTCAGAGATCAGGTCATCTTAGTAAATATGGATGGTTAGGCCTCAGAAGGAGGAAGGGACATCTGATGCTACATTCTCTGAGTGTCGAGTCCCTTCACACTCTACACCTTCTCTTCCTAGCTCTACCATTACCTCTCCCTCCATTCTTATTCTGTCTCATACTGTATTGTCAGCATTTCTTGGTGATACCCCCTAATTTGCATATATACCCAACATGGTTTCAGTCTAAGGATAGATAGCATAGCTCCACCCATAGACCTGTGTCCTGACGTAGTTATGTCAGAAATAGAATTTAACCTTTACAGTAAAACCATATTTATCTGTCTATACCATTTGTCATATATATTTTTGTGTGTTTATCAGAAACCTATATCACTTAAAATATAATGAATTTACACTTTTAACAATGCTGATCTCTGCTCCAATCACAGGGAGCAGAGATCGGCATCACTAGTTGCTAGGCAGAACGGGGAGATGCTGTTTATTTCCGCATCTCCCCGTTCAGCCTTCCCGTGAGACGATTGCGGGTATCCCTGAGGCAATCGAGTCCGCGGGACCCGCGACCAGCCTCATAGGGGTCCCGGCCAGCGCGAGCCACTGGCGGCATGCGCCCGGTGGCATCTTAAAGGGGACGTACCTGTACGCCCTTATGCCTGTCCGTTCTGTCGACGTACATCGTCGTGCGCCGGTCGGCAAGCGGTTAAGGACGCACATTATTGAAGACATTTTTTTATATTTTGTTTCACGGAAATCTTTTATTTTATTTTTTTTTTCATGTTTCTGTGTGGAGTTATTTGTGTCCATCCTTGAGACACGTGGTACAATTGTTTGCATTATTGCACAGGAATTGCTGTCAGTTATTATTGCATTTATAGAGTTGATACAATTGTTTGGTTGACAGCGCAACACTCTTCATTATTTACTTACCTTACATTTTACCTTCACAGGCTTTGCATTTGGTTTCCGTCCATAGCAGTCCGGATCTATCAGGCTCCCCGACCAGTAAGTATTATCTGAATAATCCTAATTGCTGGGGCATATATCAATTTAGATGGATAAAAGACCATTTTTATTAATGCTTATATATTGTAATAAGGCTAGTTTTTAATGTTTACCACCCGTTGAATGTTCCGTATATTACCAAAGTTGGCAGTTATAGACCGCTGCAAAACATAGTAAGACTGTAAATAGTTTCATTACCTCTCTAAAACAATTTGCATTTTTTTTTTTTTTGTTTTTTTGTTTTTTTCTGGCTTTATCAAGATTTGTGCATTTGTTTATTAGTAAGATCTCACCAACCTGTGCGTACAGGTTTTGATGCTCAACGTTGGCTGATTATTGGTCTGCTACGTTTTTAGGTATGGAGAAAAAGTGGGAAGAGGTCTCTAATTTTCTCTCAGCGGGGGCATACCCTCCGGGGTTTTCTAAAAATGAAAAACGCATCCTCCGGAAGTACGCCTCCAAATTCACACTAAATGGTGAGTATCAGCAGTACAATCTGTTGCAGTGGATTGGTAAGATGGCTCTTCAATGGAATGCCGCTTTTATTGTCCACTTTCATTATAGATGGAAAGCTCTTCCATGGCAAACAAAGAGCCGTCCAAACTAAAGAAGAGACAAAGAAAATCTTTATGGAATTTCATATTTCTCCAACTGGGGGTCACATTGGCATGATAAGGACACGCTCTTTAGTGTGCTCCAGATATTACTGGAAACGCATGACGGTAGAGATTGACAACTGGGTATGGGATCTTCTTGTTTTTGTGTATTTACATACTTGTGAAAGCTGCACACGCGTTAACAATTGTTTTCTTGAAGGTCCGGGATTGTGAGACTTGTCAGAAGGTGGAAAAAACGCTGACAGTTAGCCAGCCATTGGACTTTTTTAAGGTAAATGTTCTTAAAGCAGTATCTTATTTTACATGAGCTACAAAATATATTTCATACATTAAAAAAAATAAAAAAAAAAAAAAAAAATTTATTTATATATATATATATATATATATATATATATATATATATATATATATTTATAAATTATACATTTTTTTTTTTTTTTTTTTTTTTTTATTTTATTAGGTGTCAAAAGTCTGGGAGCTCGTTGGCATAGACTTAATAGGACCTATGACAACAACTGTTGATGGATATCAATATATCCTCACCGCAACAGATTATTTTTCAAAGTGGGTGGAGGCTTTCCCACTAAAAACGAAATGTGCCGATGAAGTGGGACAACGCCTTTGTTCAATGATCTACAGACACGGTTGTCCCAAAAGATTCCTGTCTGACCAAGGCATAGAGTTTGTCAACCAAGTAGGTGTACCTTCAAAATAGCAATGTTGTAAAAATGATTTAAGGGTTATTATCTTGCTACTTTCTTTGTATTTTATACATGCTTTTATCTTTTTTACAGCTCAACAATACGTTTTGTAGTCTACTTGACATCGAAATGAGTGTGACAGCTGTGTACCATCCGGAAACCAACGGGCTGGATGAGAAAACAAATGACAACATAAAGCGGCAAGTTAACCACCTCAGCCCTGGAAGGATTTACCCCCTTCCTGACCAAGCCATTTTTTTACGATACGACACTGGGTCACTTTAACTGACAATTGCGTGGTCGTGTGACGTTGTACCTATTAAATTGATATCCTTTTTTTTTTCCCCATAAATTTAACTTCCTTTTGGCGCCATTTGATCACCTCTGCAATTTTTTTTTTTTGCGCGATAAACAAAAGAAGAGCGACAATTTTGGGGGAAAAAAAAACATATTATTTTTAACTTTTTGCTATAATAAATATCCCAAATAAAGTCTTCATCGGTTTAGGCCGATCTATATTCTTCTACATATTTTTAGTAAAACAAAAATTGTAATAAGGGTACATTGATTGGTTTGCGCAAAAGTTATAGCGTCTTCAAAATAGGGGATAGATTTATGGTTTTTTTTTTTTGTTTGTTTTACTAGTAATGGCAGCGACCTGGGATTTTTATCAGGACTGCGACATTGCGGTGGACAGATCGGACACTTTTTTTCGGACAACTGACATTTATACAGCGATCAGTGCTATAAAAATGCACTGATTACTGTATAAATGACACTGGCAGGAAAGGGGTTAACACTAGGGGGCGATCAAGGGGTTAAATGTGTTCCCTAACTGTGGTGGGATGGGACTGACTTAGGGAGGAGATCAATCGATGTTCCTATATGCTAGGAACACACGATCTGTCTCCTCTCCCCTGACAGGACGTGGATTTGTGTGTTTACACAAATCCCCGTCCTTGCTCTGTCAGGAGCGATTACGGCCGCCTGACACGAGTATCTGCTCCTTAGGGATGCAGTGGGCGCACGCGTGTGCCCCCTCTTTACTCCTTAAAGCGCCTGCCATACAGCTACGGCGATTTGCGCAGGAGTGCCATTCTGCTGGAAGTTGGCAAGTGGTTAAATTCCAATTCTGGTCTCTAATCTTCTTTTTTTTTATTTTTATTTTTATTACAATTTTATTCTTCATTTTTATTTTAATTCATATGTTTGCATTCCACTGGTTTTCAGTAGTGCACCTTTTTTATATCAAGAAGTATTGTACTGATTTCAAGAGTTGTAAATGTGTTATTTTTTTTTTTTTTTTATTTTTTTTAATTTAGCTATTCTTCTTCTTTTATTTTTTCTTTTTTTGTCATTGTAGAGCTCTTACAAAATTAGTGAACGAGAAGCAGGATAACTGGGACATCTACTTGGAAGCAACTTTATTTTCGTTGAGGTCCACAGTGCAAACCACCACAAAATGTTCTCCTTTTGCTCTGATGTATGGAAGGGAGGTCGATTTCTCCTCAGAGGGTCCTGTTGACATGACGGTTAGTTATATTTCTGTCTGAAATACAATATTTTGCCCATAGTCCATTTACAAATCTTATCTGCGGTGCATTCAATCTTATAAGTGGCTGTGAGTGCTAAGCAGTCTTAATTTCGGAAGTAAATTTTTATTTTGTTTTAGACTTTTAATCTTTTGACTAAAATGGCATTTTATTTTTAGTCGCATTTTAGTCCTCTGCAGTTTTTTTTTTTTAATTTTAGTTGTATTTATTCGACTTAATCTCCAGTACATTTTAGTCGAATAAATCTAATGTGTTTAGTTAAATGTAAATAATATTTAACTAAACTATAAGTTATGGCACTACATTTAAGTGTAGTGCCATAACTCCTAGGGGCGGCTGAGTTTTTCTGGGCTTACCAATTACCTCCTCCGCCTTGTAGCTCGTCGTTCTTGTCTAGGGGTTGCCAGGGTTGATGCCCAGTAACTGCGGAGACTGAAACTTGAATTCCTGTTTTAGGATTTTTTATTTGCAAAACGTCAGACAAAACACAGTCTCTCGGTTGAGAATAGAGGGTATAGGATGAAGTTTAGCTCAGGTACTTTAGAACAGCTGACACTCAATAAGTGTGTCTAGATCAGGGGTGGCCAACCAGTGGCCCGCGGAGACCTCTGATGTGGCCCACGACCTCCTGCTCTGGAATGGCGGGTTGGCAAGCCCAGATCGCATGTTGCCGACCCGTCATACCACAGCATCTGTTTTGTAAATGAAGCTGGTGATAGAGGAAGAAAGCGGCTGTGAAGCAGAGCCCCATAAGCCGATGCTTCCTGTACAACGCCGTTTTTTTTCCACAGGCGGAGCCTATTACTAAGTTCAGCTAACCCGCAGGATAGACACAGGTGCACTACGTTGCACCCGTGGTGTGGGTAAATCACAGCACATCAGTGTGAAAGCAGTCTTAGGCCCTCTTCACATGATCGGCTCTACCTAAATCGGACCCTCAATTCACCTCTACAAATGTAAACAAACTTTTGTCCATTTACGCCCGCTTACCTCCAATCCGACCCTCTAAAAAAAATAAGAAAAAATGAAGGGAATTCGTTCCCTTCCATTTGTGCTTATCGAATTGGAGGGCCTATAGAGTAGCCGTGACCTGTCATCCGCCTGCTCCACTCATTGTGGCCCACGACTGGTTACCAAGTTTCTTAAGTGGCCCTCGCTCTTCAAAAGGTTGGGCACCCCTGCTCTAGATGATCCAGGGAGTAGCCACTTGCAACTGGATAACTCAACTGTTGGATAAATCCTTGCTTGTAGATCTAGCAGCCAACAAGTGATTTTTAGCTTGGCAAAGTCTCTGCCACAGACTTGGTTGTGAAACTTTAGATGGAAGCAAAAAGTCTCTCAAAGGAACTTAGTTGTAACTGAAGGATAAGGTTAGAAACTTTTCTTACAGTACCAGTATCTCGCAGCTGGTCCGGCGATACCGTAAGAAATGCAGATTCAATTTAGTGTCCTTACAGCTCAGCTTCCAGGCTCTTACCGAGCAGCCAGCCTTGTGCGTGGCCCTCCTCCGAAGAGTCCTTCCCCTGGTTGCATGTAGCGTTGCTGGGCCTCTCCAAACCTGAGACGGCACCGGAACACCTTTGAATCCTCCCTCCAGTTACTGCGCCTCGAACTAGCCAGTTCCGAGGCTCGGAAATGGATGGATCCGCATCCAGAGGCCCCCTGGGGACTGGTCAAGAGGACCAGGACCACAAAGTCAACAGACACTCCTGGACCGGACGGAACACACGAACCACGTGACTTCAGCACCTTAAGTACCCCCCTTCCCGAAATACACAGCGGGACAAACGCGCCCACTGATTGGCTCTGAGAGGAGATTGGTAGCCAATGCGTCCAACCAGACTGCGTTCTCAGGCCTGTCACAGGTGCTCACCCACACCTATGACCAGGCAGAACTTCAATACAGCCCAGCCAAACTGATGCCAAAGCATAATTTAGAATAATTAACCCCAAAACTCAACTATAGTTTTGGGCAAAAAACTAAATTTAAATGCATAGCGCGTACTTTGGAAAAGTACCGTCGCTACATAAGCATTTCTCTACAATTTCAAAACTCATCATACACTCCTGGAGTAAAAAAAACAAAACACCTAATATGTTATTTATGAATTGAACAAACTACACAGACATAGATTTCACTGTCTTTACTCTGTAAAAAAAATAAGTTTTTTTACAAAAAATATAGCTCTTTTTTTTTGAGTCACCCATCTTCTTCATTCCTTTTGTAACAGGAAGCTGGCTATGTTACCTGCAGTATTATAACTCCTGTAGCATTGAAGATTGAACAGAACTCTGTAGCATTGAAGATTGAACAGAACTCTGTAGCATTGAAGATTGAACAGAACTCTGTAGCATTGAAGATTGAACAGAGCTCTGGAACATTGAACATTGAACAGAACTCTGGAACATTGCTGCAGTGAGGCGGCTTTCTTCTAGTGGCAGCAAAGACTGTGTCATCACATCCTGCCAACAGAGTGAATAACACCAGGAAGTAAAGCATACAGGGAAGCCTGCTCGTGTAGATTTATCCAGAGGATATCTGGAGGGACACCTGCGGACAGGTCCCTTTTGGCTGATCTGTGGCAGCCTGGAGGCCACTCTTATCCCATCCATCCTGCAGAGGCTTCAGATTCCGGGGAGCCATGATGCGGTGGAGACCTGATGTCATCCTTTGAGCCACATTCCTGGGAGATCACCATCATCAGACACTATATACAGACATCTTTACTCTCTATTGTCTGCTGTTACGTGTAGTTCCACGGAAAGCAATATCATTAAGTCATTGATGTCAGGTCTATGTTTATTTACACAGGAAGATTGTTTGCTGTTATTCACAACTGACTGATTCAGCTACTTTGCTTTATCATCCAAAGTCTCATTGCCTGCAAATAAACATCAAAGTGCTAGCTGAAGAACAACCGGATTGCAACACAGGACTTGCCTTACCTCCCTCCCCACTTTTGGGATTCATCTTTTACTGAAGCCCATAAAGCTATAAAACTCCAATAACTCTGAAAGAGCAGATTGAATTACATTCGTTTTTTTTTTTTTGCTAAAAGTTGTACTTGTTTGTTTACTGTTCTGCATTTTATGTGTGGAGGAACAGTAGAGAGGGGTCTGACACTCATAGGAGCCATTCCTCAGCTCTCCTGTAGCATCTTCACATAGGCATTAGATGCGCTTGGTTGAGCACAGAGATTATAGTTCTTACTGATAAAATGTTCAATATTTTTATATGCAATTGCCATTTGGTTATTGATTACGTTCCTATAAGGGATACTATTCTAAACTGTAACAGTTCATGTTGCTCACCTTTTTTTTAAATGCGTTTATATTATGAGTAAACATACCTTTTTGGTTTACCACAGTTGTGTTTCTTCTCTACTGCTGTGTTTTGCACTAATACTGCATATTAGGTGTGCCAGAGGGGTTGGGACTGTTTTTGGGGTTGAGAGGCAGAGTACAGAACCAAATATACTTAAGCGGCTCCTCCAGGGGTAGCGTTACACCTTGCTAGAAGTGCATGCTACTTTTCTGTTGAGAACAAGTAGCCCAAAGCCCACCCACACACTGCACAATCAGTTAAATCACTATGTGTACAAATGCTTGCACGAGTGGGACATATCAAAGAGGAAGATCTTATAACAGACAATAGGAGTAATATGGTGGCAGGATTTAAACCAACCGCAGCAGCAGAAGAACCACCCAGCTTTAGGGAGGAAGTGACTGTGAGTCCAAAATTAATGATCTGTGGTGAGCCATTTTTAATTTCTTAATCGGACATCACGGGACACAGAGCCATAGTATTTATCGGTGTATAACACGCACTTTTTCCCCATCCGTCTTTCAGGACAGCACCATAGAGAGACCCTGGCTCCTCCCCTTTCAGGAAACACCGCCTTAGATTTTGAAATTTAAGCCCCCACCGTCCTGCCAGTCCCTCAGTTATGGTGTTTCCTCCGGAGGGGAGACACCGCTATGGAGCCAAGGGCTGAATAGCCAGGGAGGCTAAAGCCGATCGTTTCCAGAGAAGGGGGGGGGGGGAGCAGGGGTCTCTCTACCTCCCTCCATCCTATCGTGCGGTCCGTGAGGCTGGGGAAGCCGGGGACTGGACTGACCTTTTTTCACGCACCTCCGGCTTCTTTTGGGGAAACTGTAAGCCGGAGGGTTCCGCTCTTCTCCTGTCCAGGGGGACGCCAACGGAAGCACTGGAGGCCGCCATGTTCGGCGTGGAGCTCAGTGCGCCGGGTCGGATGGCGGGTGACGTCATTTCCGACGGAGGTCAGTGCTTCCGTTCGTTCCGCGGCTTCCGGTTCCGGCCGCGGGATTTGAAAAGCGGAACGAGCGTTTTGGCTGGTGCTGCTTCATTTTCGGCCTGTAGCGACAAGCGTTCGGAAGCGGAGGCACCACCGATCCTCAGCGGGAAATGTCGGAAGTAGAGGCTTCCCGAACGGCTCCTGGAGATGCCTGCACCAGCCACTCTAAGGTAAGTGGAACCCTGGGGTGGTGTTCCCTTACTAGACAACCTGTAAGCTCCACAGGTGTGTTTGTCTCCCTTGGTGGTGGGGAAGATGGGGGGTAACTAGGACCCTGGTGGTGGTGGTCAAAGTTATAGCACCCCTGGTGGCCCTCTGTGTGTATTGCTGGTGGTTAAGGGGAGTCTGACTGCTCTCTTTTATGTTTGTCTTTTTTCAGAGCAAGTCTGCTGAGAAAACCAAATCGCCCCACAATTCAAAGAGAAAATGCCCTTCGTGCAGAGCCACAATGGGGGAATCGTGGTCCAAAGCACTCTGTAGGGAATGTATAGAGGGGCTAGTGAGGGAGCAGTCAGCGGAGCAAAATACGGAGTTAGCTGCGTCCGTCAAGGAACTAGCAAACACCGTACAATCTTTTAAAACGCTCTTCTCTAGTTTTCAGTTTCCGCAGACTCAGATTAACCCTCCACCAGCACAGCAGAGTGTTGCGCCAAGCCTAACGGATGCTCCCTCGGCGAGTGGTGAGAATCCGGGGGGCTCTAGAGAAGAGATTGAGGAGGAGCCAGATAGCGTTGCTTCTGATTCCCAAGGGGAATCCGAGGGAGAGGAGGTGGATGGCGAGTCCACGAGAACCTCTCGCTACAAGCTTTCTCTGGAGGAAGTGGAAGAGCTTTTGGGAGCTATTCACACCACTTTGGGAATCCAGGAAGAAAGGAAAAAGCTATCGCTCCATGACCAAATGTACAGGGGCTTAGGGGAACAGAAAAGGAAAGTGTTTCCGGTCCATGAAGTACTGGTCGACGCCATTAAAAAAGAATGGCAGGACCCGGAAAGGAAACCATTCTTTTCAAGAAGTTTAAAAAGGAGGTTTCCTTTTGCAGAGGAGGAAGCTCTAGTGTGGAATAAAATTCCTAAACTAGATGCGGCCTTCTCACAGGTCTCTAGGCACACCGACCTTGCCTTTGAGGATATGGGAGCCCTCCCAGATCCTATGGATAAAAGGATGGACTCTTTATTGAAAAAATCCTGGGATTCATCAATAGGCAACCTCAAACCCGCCATGGCGTCCACAGTGGTGGCACGGAACATGGAGTACTGGTTGACGCAAATTAAGGCGCACATTGAGGCAGGAACTCCTAAGGAAACAATCCTGTCTTCCTTTCCTATGCTCCTTAATGGAGTAGCTTATCTGGCTGACGCCTCAGCGGAGTCAGTAAGGATGTCAGCAAGGTCAGCAGCCTTGTCCAACTCAGCAAGGCGGGCCCTTTGGCTTAAGACGTGGCAAGGAGATAGCGCGTCAAAAGTCAAGCTCTGCGGTATTCCCCTCACAGGGGACTTGTTGTTCGGTCCTGGCTTGGAGGCCGTCTTGGATAGGACGGCCGACAGGAAAAAGGCCTTTCCTCTCAAAAAGAAATTTGCAGAAGCCAAAAGGAGGGTTCAACCCAGGAGGAAGTTTGAACCTCCTAAAAATGAGCAACAGAAAAAAGTTTGGCAGAAGGGCAAAGGGCGTGGGGGAGCTATTTTTCGCCCTCCTGAACAGCCCAAAAAGTCTAAATGACGGAACCAAGGTGGGAGGAAGACTGGGATACTTCCTCCCACAGTGGGAGTTGATCACCTCCAACCATTTTATTTTGGAGATTATAAGGAGGGGTTACAGGTTGGAGTTTTCAAAACCCCCACCTCTCAGGCTTCTGGTCACCACGCTACCAAAATGTGCAGAGAAGGCTTCAGCTCTTCTTTCCTCTCTACAGGAGTTGGAGGAACAAGAGGTGGTAACCCGAGTTCCGGTGGAAGAGACAGGCAGGGGCTTCTATTCCCACATCTTTGTGGTCCGCAAACCATCGGGAAAGTTCAGACTTATCCTGAACTTGAAGCCCCTGAACGTCTCGGTTACATACAGGAAGTTCCGAATGGACTCGATCTATTCGGTAAAAGCACTTCTTCCCCAGAATTGCTTCATGGCGTCCATAGACCTGAAGGATGCCTATCTGCACATCCCCATAGCAGAGGGGTACCAGAAGTTCCTCAGGTTGGCGGTGAAGACCCCAGAAGGGATAGTGCATCTACAATTCAGGGCTCTTCCCTTCGGGCTATCTTCTTCCCCCCGTATATTCACCAAAGTCATGGTGGAGGTTCTGGCCTTCTTGCGACTCAGAAACATCGCAATAGTCGCATATCTAGACGATCTGCTCCTATTTGCTTCTTCCCCAGAGCAGCTGTCCAGAGATCTGCAGGTAACAAGGGAAATCCTCGAAAATCTAGGATGGCTCTTGAACCTGGAAAAATCCAGCCTGACCCCATCGCAGAAAATCATCTTCCTGGGCTACAGGTTGGATTCAACAAAACAAAAAGTTTTTCTTCCGGAAGAAAAAATCCAGAAGGTGGACAGGGCGATGTTGCTCTTGCAGGGCAATCAACAGATCTCAATAAGGAAAGCCATGTCAGCCCTAGGGCTATTGACATCCTCGCTCCCAGCAGTACAGTGGGCAGGGCTGCATTTTCGCCCTTTACAACTGTTCATACTGGGAATTTGGGACCACAGTCAGAATTCCCTGGATGCTCTGATAGAGGTACCAAGTCAGGTAAAGAGGTCACTTTGGTGGTGGAGAAAAGGGGCCAATCTTTCCCAGGGTTTGGAATGGGTCCTCCCGGTATCCAAAACCATCACGACCGATGCAAGCGGCACAGGTTGGGGAGCTCATCTAGGTTCCCGGATGGTTCAGGGCACCTGGCTAAAGCAAGAGGCAAGGGAATCCTCGAACTGGAGGGAGCTGAAAGCCATAGAGTTGGCGCTCAGAGCCTTTCAGGAAGAACTCCAGGGTCAACACGTGAGAGTCAGGTCAGACAACTCCTCTGCAGTAGCATACCTCAACAGGCAGGGAGGTACCAAAAGCAGGTCTCTGTGGAGCTTGACAAGCACCATTCTCAGGTGGGCCGAGACAAATATTCTGTCCCTGTCGGCGGTACATCTAAAAGGGGATCAAAATCAGGTTGCGGATTTTCTCAGCAGGAGAAAGCTGAGAGAAGGCGACTGGATTTTGAACCAGGATGTCTTCAAGGCAATTACCCAGAGGTGGGGGATGCCTTGTATAGACCTCTTCGCTTCAAGGGAAAACAGAAAAACAGATCTGTTCTTCTCCCTGAGCAGATGGGACGGAGCACTTGGAGTGGACGCACTGGCTCAGAGCTGGGAGTTCTCCAAGTGCTATGCCTTCCCCCCTCCTGTACTGAGGAAGCTACAGTTGGAGAGCACAACTCTCATTCTGATAGCACCTCATTGGCCCAGGAGGCCGTGGTTTTCCATCTTGAAGAGTCTGGCAGTGGAACCCCCGTGGATTCTGCCATTCCAGGAAGATCTTCTGTCCCAGGGTCCAATCTGTTGTCCTCAGGTGGAGCGGTGGAACCTGGCTGCTTGGCTACTGAGGAGGAATTGCTGAAGGGCAAAGGGTTCTCAGATCGGTTGGTGTCAACCCTACTAAGTTGCAGAAAAAAGGAGACGCAAGCTATCTACCTGAAAGTGTGGAAACGCTTTAATAGTTGGTGTGCGGATAGTTCCTTCGACACAAACAGTCCGGTAGCGGTACTGGAATTTCTGCAAGCAGGGGCAGACAAGGGGTTGGCTGTTAGCACACTGAAAGGACAAGTGTCTGCTTTAAGTGTATATTTGGAAAAACAGTTAGCTTTAGATCCCTGGATATCTAGGTTTTTTAAAGCTCTGAACAGGCAGAGGCCAGTAAGAGTATCCTCTTTTCCAGTATGGGATCTTTCTTTAGTGTTACAAGCCCTCACTGGTGAACCGTTTGAACCATTGGAGGCTTGTACGTTGAGGTCGATCACCCTCAAAACGGTGTTTTTGGTGGCGATCACCACGGCAAGAAGAGTAAGTGAACTCGAGGCCCTTTCCATTAGGGCACCTTTTTTTCAGATATTTCCGGATCGGGTGGTTTTTAGAACTGATCCGGCATTTTTACCTAAAGTGGCTTCAAGTTTTCATAGAGGCCAAGAAATAATTTTGCCTACCTTCTGTGTAAACCCTGTGAGGGAACAGGAACGCACATTTCATAAGTTGGATGTTAGGAGGTGCGTCCTCCAGTACTTGGAGAGTACAAAGGATTATAGGAAGTCTGATTCCTTTTTTGTATTGTTTTCAGGAGCTAAAAAAGGGTCTAGGGCCTCTAGACGGACGATAGCCAGATGGATTAGGTTAGCCATCAGACAGGCCTATGTAGCGGGGGGAGTGGAGCCCCCGGATGGGATTAGAGCGCATTCCACCAGGGCAGTGGCGACTTCGCAGGCTGAGTGGGCTGGTGCTTCTCCAGAGCAGATCTGTAGGGCGGCAACATGGTCCAGCTTTGATACGTTCGTAAGGCACTACAGGTTGGACCTGCTGTCAGCGAAGGACCAAGCCTTTGGGCGTAAAGTTCTGCAGGCAGTAGTCCCACCCTAAGGTAAGGTGCTCGCTTATCCTCTCTATGGTGCTGTCCTGAAAGACGGATGGGGAAAAACGGAGTTACTTACCGGTAACGTCCTTTTCCGGGAGTCTTTCAGGACAGCACAAGTTACCCACCCTAATTTGTGGACATGGAAGAAGTCATCGCATGAGACCGTCAGGTAAGAGATATAAGTTATTATGACGTGTTCTTGTGTCTCCCCAGCTGGCCGGAGGTACTCTTGAAGAACTGAGGGACTGGCAGGACGGTGGGGGCTTAAATTTCAAAATCTAAGGCGGTGTTTCCTGAAAGGGGAGGAGCCAGGGTCTCTCTATGGTGCTGTCCTGAAAGACTCCCGGAAAAGGACGTTACCGGTAAGTAACTCCGTTTTTTCCCCTTAAAATCAGGGGAAAATTGTGGGTGCGTGTTATACGCCGATCCCCCGCTGATTGTGAGCGGAGGAGCGAGTGCCGCTGATATCTATACATAGCCGAGTGTACTCGGCTATTTCCGCCCTATTATGGACATAACACAGGGACTGGGCGTGACTGTAAGCGGAGTTATCCGAGCCTAGTCAAGTACACTCGGCTATGTATGTATATGGGAGGCGCTCGGCTTCGCTTAGTCACGCCCAGTCCCTGTGTTATGCCCATCATAGGGCGGGACTGGGCGTGACTGAGCGGAACTAGCCGAGGATAGCCGAGCACACTCGGCTAAGTATAGCTATCAGCGGCGCTCGCTCCTCCGCTATGACAGTAGCTGAGAAGAGCTGAGATGCACAGGACCGGCTCTGTATCTTGGCGGCGCCATTTTCAAACTGCAGTGACGCTGACATGTCACTGCCGTTTAACCGCAGCCTGGCAAATGACACTGAGGAGGCTGCAAATGACACTGAGGAGGCTGCAAATTTCACTAAGAAGGCTGCAAATGACACTGACAAGCATGCAGATGGACACTGATAAGGCTGCATTGATGGGCATTTATATGTAAGTTTTCTTTCCTTAAAACGTTTTTTCCCTAAAATTTCCTCCTAAACTTGGGGTGCGTGTTATACACCGATAAATACCGTAATTACTATGTAGGTGATGGACACTGGCACATCCTAAGACAGGAAGTCCACTCCATATATAACCCCTCAAACTACTGGGAGTACCTCAGTTTTTTTGCAAGTGTCTAAGGTGTTGGTCACAAGTAAAGATGTGCTGAGCTCCACTGGAGCAATCCTTGCTGGAGCTAGCTATGCAGCCGGATCATTTCAAAGTGTCTTTTTAGGCCCAATTGAATGGTACCCGGGCCTCGTGGCGGAAGAAACAAGGTTTAGCCTGTAACGCTTCTCTTTCTAGAGAGTTGGACCCCGGGATCCAATGCTTTTGTTTTTTTTCAGCCATAATTTTTTATTTTTTTTTCTGGCGGGGTGCTATTATGGGTCCAGGAGTGCGGATCCCCCGATAAAAAGGGTCCCCAGTTGCTGAGGGTTTTTTAAATGGAGCCCACCATGAGGGGTGAAGATTGGGTTTTACCACAGAAATCCCTGCGCGGGAAAGGTAAGTGGAGACTTCTAAGCAATTTTAAATTTTCTTACTAATTGTCTCCTTTTTAAAAAGTAAATGTTATCATGCCTAAAAGTCACCACTGGGGGCTGTATAGAGCACGTATTTTGTCATGCTTTCTCAGATCATGCTGTGTCAGCAGAAGCTGTAGCTTCCTCCGGCTAGCAGTCACAGGACTCCGGTAAGATGTTGGGGGGGATTTTTCTCTAAACCCCACCCGGACAAAAACTCTCCCACTCCCTCCCTTCTGAGTAGAGGGAGACGCCAGAACAATCACCAGGAGCCGATCTGTTCTCCACCGCCTCTTTACGGCGGTTTATCACAGCCCTCCTCCACGCCCCACACACATGCCAATCCCGTCGGATCGGAGGCCCACGCTCGCGCGGGAAAACTCACGTTGGGAACACGGAGTGGGCATGGCTTAGCGCGGCATTGGTGTGCAGCAACGTCCAGCGCAGGGGTACTTTTTATTTTTTTTAATTCTTTATTTTGTATAAATTTTTCAAATACAATATTACCAATGAAACAGACTATATTTCATCACATGTCTTCACTTCATATTAAACATAGTTCCTCCCCCCCCCCCCCCCGGCCTTGCATAACACGCATAGAGGTATAATTACATTTTCCCAATTTTAACCAGATACTCCCAACACACAACGCGTAAAGTATTTTTATCTTGTAATCTCGGCAAAATATCTCCAAGAGTTCTTAAATTTATTCCATTCCATTCTAAATAGCATTTACGCCAAAAATCCAGTCTCGAAGGGAAGGGCTACCCATCTCTCGCCATCTCCTCGGGACTAGGTTTTTTGCTTCGTTAAGAAAGATCGGGATCAATGATGCTTTATATTGTCTCAATGGGGTCCCAGTCCCATGAAACAAACACGTCCATGGGTCTTCTGGAACAACTTCCTTTGTAATTTCAAAGATTAACTCTAATACTCCTTTCCAAAAATTTTTAATTACTGGACAATCCCACCAGATATGAGCCATCGTACCTCTAATGTTGCAACCTCTCCAGCACTCGGGGGACACCTCCGCTTGGGACCTACTTAATTTATCAGGGGTTATATACCACCTGGAGAGACATTTATAGTTCGTTTCCACTGTCTTTATAGAGAAAGATGAACTATGTATAACTTTAAAGATTTTTTTTTGACCCTCATTTTACTACATTGTATTCCTAAGTCTTCTTCCCATTTCTTGACATGTGGAGGTACGTCCAAATCCTCATTTATTAGTATTTTATAAATTCGGGATATATTATTCCTGGTACTAACTCTAATGCAAAGTCGCTCCAGCTGTGTATAGTCCTCGCCGCAACGAATCGGACGGGGAAGACTCTCCACAAAATGTTTCAATTGGGCGTATCTCCAGGTGTCAATGACCATCAATTCCGTGTTCAAACATAACTCGTGAAATGTGCAAATTTTTCCATTTCTAATTATATCCTTCACCTCTGCCCCCTTTACCTTAATCCAGTTCCCCCTGACCTCACTTCTTCCTGGTTCAAAAAAAATATAATCCTTTAAGTGTATTAAAGAGGAATTAAACTTCCACTTGTTTCTTTTGTATATGCTATCCCAAATATCCAAAGTGACCCGTGTTATTTCATGTGCATTATTTCCTAATAATCTAAATTTGGGTGGATTCCATATATCATGTCCTAAATATCTATTACTAATTGTGTTTTCTAAACTAATCCATCTCTTATCATTCCCTTCCTTTACCCACTCCATAACCCGTGATAGTGCAATCGCATTGAAATATTTTTCAGAGTCCGGAATAGCCAGTCCCCCCCTGCTTTTTTCCCCTACTCAGAGTCCTAGCTGCTATCCGCGGCTTCTTATTTGACCAGATAAACCTGGAAATAATTTGCTTTAAAATTTTAAAAAACTCATTAGGGATCGCTATAGGGAGCATCTGAAACTTATAGTTAATCTTTGGGGCGACAAACATTTTTATTGCATTAATACGGCCAATCCAGGAGAGAGGTCGAAGAGACATTTTGCAGCATTCTTTTCTAATCTCGTCAAGCAAAGGGAGGTAATTTGTTAAATACATTTTTTTTGTGGTATCTGCCAGTCTAATCCCTAAATATTTAATATCTTCTCTCCAGGGGAAATTAAATTCTTTTGAAAGCAAATTGACCTCCTCCTTTTTTATATTAATACTTAATATTTCTGACTTGCCTACGTTGATTTTTAAATTTGAGATTTTACCGTATATTTTTAACACAGAAAGCAAGTTTGGAATAGTAATCCTGGGATTAGAGATGTAAAAGAGAACATCGTCAGCGAAAGCTGCTAATTTATGCTCCTCCCCACCCACCCTAATCCCGGTTATATCGATATTTTTACGTATTGAAGATAGAAGGGGCTCCAAAGATAGAACAAACAATAGAGGTGACAAAGGACACCCCTGGCGCGTTCCATTTCTCATTACGAAAACATCAGAGGGAATCCCATTAACCCTTACCGAGGCTTGAGGCTGATTATACAACATTTTAATCCACTGTAACATCCTTTGACCTATTCCCATTAATTCCAATATTTCCATCATACGTCCCCAGTCTACCCTGTCAAACGCCTTCTCTGCGTCAATTGACAGGAGTAAACTGGGGACCTTTGCCTTTTTAGCAGCATGAAGCAGGAGCAAAGACGGAACCCCATTATCCCGACCTTCCCTCCCGGAGATGAACCCGACCTGGTCCGGATGAACCAGTTCTGGCATCCTCTCTTTTAGTCTATTGGCTAAAACTTTTGCATACAACTTCGTGTCTGTATTTAACAGGGCTATCGGGCGATAGCTAGAGCACAGGGTTTTTTCTTTGCCTTCCTTCAATATAAGAGTAATTGAAGCCCTAAGGGCATCTCCCCCCATTATGCAGTCTACTCCCAATTGATTCCAGTAATGACATAATTTAGGGACCAAAATGTCTTTATATTTCTTATAGTATGTTATCGTATAGACATCAGGGCCCGGACTTTTACCCACCGGGGAACTCTTTAAAGCAGAGATAATTTCTGCCTCAGTAATGGGTCTGTCCATGGTAAGTCTGTCATTTTCTGTAAGCAAGGGAAGTGAGCTGTTTTTCAAAAATTCTCTGCCCTCTTCTCCTATGTCCAGGGTGTGCTGTCCCATCTGTCTTACATCATAAAGCCCTTCATAGTATGTTTTAAATACCTTCGCTATTTCTTTGGTAGAGTTAACCATCTCCCCGCGTTTATTTTGTATTTTCTCAATAAAATTTATTTCTCTCTTTTTTTTTTAAGCATCTTTGCTAAATATTTACCAGACCTATTTCCCCACTGATACCTCTCCCTAGCTACTTTATGGAACCACTTCCTAGTTTCAAGCTCTATAACCATCTTTAATTCTTCTCTTTTATTGATCAGCCTATGGTATAAATCCTGCTTTGAATTCCCGTCACTTTTGTGTTCCCATTCTAACCCCTGTATCTCTTTTGTTAACCCCAAAATCTTTGCCCTTTTTTCCTTTTTTTTCCTAGTTCTGATGGAGATGAGGATCCCTCTTATATAGGCCTTATGAGCCTCCCAAAGTGTCGCAGGTGATATTTCTCCTGTATCATTTTTCATGAAAAAAAAATCTATTTCCTTTTTTACTATGTCTGCTGTTTCCGCGTCGAGAACAAGATGCTCATTAAGACGCCAAGAAAATGGTTGTCTTTGGGGTTCCGGGATCCTCACCCTCATCGAGACCGGGGAGTGGTCCGACAGTGTTGTTATTTCTATCTGTGTTCAGACCACTCGTTCTAATAGTCTATGATCTATAAAAAAGTAGTCTAGACGGGAGTGTGTACCGTGAACTGGAGAGAAAAAAGTATAGTCTCTTACTTTTGCGTGGAACACCCGCCATATGTCGATCAACTGGCTTTGGAACATTTTAAGCTTAAGATTTTTTAGTTGTATAAGACTCGACCCCCGTGACCTTGACGTACTGTCGTATGGGGGGGTCCAAACACAAGTTTAGGTCCCCAGCCAAAACGACCTCGCCCCTCTTAAACCTTGACAGATGTCCCAGTACCCGGATCAAGAATTTAACAGGATTAGTGTTTGGGCAGTAAACATTTACAAACGTAAAGTAGCTCTCTCCCACCCTACCCTTCAAGAAAAGGAACCGGCCTTCAGGGTCTTCCAGCCTATCTATCAGCGTAAATTTAATATTCTTAGCGAATCCAATTGCCACCCCCTTAGATCCCCTCAAAGGGGAATCGCTGTAATACCACACAGGAAAGTCTCGGGAGTAAATTTTTATGTTACCCCCGTGACTTAAGTGTGTTTCCTGTAAGAACACAATTGCCGCTTGATGCCTCTGAAGCTCTTTTATGATCTTATGTCTCTTAACCGGAGAATTTAACCCTCTCATGTTGTATGTTAGGAGTTTTAATTCACCATTTTGTGTTTTTCCCATAAGGGTTTGTCAGTGCTATGAATAATTTTACCTCTTTTCCTTATCCTCATAGTTGCAAGGCGCCCCTCCTTCCCACTCCACCACTCCCCACCCTCTCCCTCTCCCCCTCCCCTCCCGGTCGTTTTCCGACCTTATACGAACCACGGGGCATCCTGCATAGATTCCCCTGTCCGCCTTTCCTACTAGGGTGAAACTCTGACCCTACGGCGTCCATCAGGTCGCCCCCAACCTCCTGATATTAGAAAGGAGGGGGGGGACCCACTCCAGACGCACCAGGACCCCCCCAAGCCAAACAAGCCCTCCGCCTCCCACCCCCGCCTATTACCATCCCCCGAATCTCCCCTCCACCCCCGATCACATAAACTCCACCTCTCACAATAAGGGAAAAAGGGAAAAAAAAAACCCAGGGGGGATATAACCTCCCCAACCGACATCTCCCTCCTCCCTCCCCTCCCCCAAAAGTCCACTGCATTAACAAGGACAATGTCACAATCCCACTTTTCTTTCCTTCTTTAACATCCGTTATGGTGAAATATTAGGGGGAGCAATCCCCAAAGCCTGGCAAAAGTCCTGGAGTTCGTCTAGAAACTTCATCCGGAAAGTTTTTCCCGATCTGATTACTATTAATGATGCAGGGAAACCCCAACTGTATTTTATATTCGCTACTCTTAAAGCATCAAGTAAGGGTCTCATCTGGCGCCTACGTATCAGGGTCCCTGCCGAGAGATCCGAAAATATCTGAAGGTCAACAGAATCAAATTTCAAAGGAGGGCTGCCTCTTAACTTTGTCCATATTTTGAACTTATCCTCATATGAATGGAATTTGATGATATCGTCCCTGGGGATCTCCCTGCTAAGTCCCATGGGTTTCCGAATACGGTGGACCCTATCAATTTTTAGAACCGTTCCCTCGGGTCTCCCCAGTAATGGATTAAATATACATTGCATTTTCAACGCCAAATCATCTCCCTGCTGTTCCAGCAAGGATCTGATCCTAACATTCTGCCTCCTATTTTGATTTTCCTGATTCTCCATTTGATATTCTATGTTTCTGTATTTATTTTCCATTTTTATCATTTGCGATTTAAGTTCAAGGATTTCTTGTGCTTGAATTACCACCAGATCCTCCACTTTCTCCACTCTGTTTAACAACTGGCCCAAATCTGACCTGACGTTCGTTATTTCTGTTTTTATTATGCTTTCTAGTTTGGAAAACATTTCTAGTATCTCAGACTTTGTAGGGATTAGAGCCAAATTCCTTTGTTCCAGAGAAAAGCTGAAATCTCTGGCCCCTTCCGGTTCTCCAACCATCCTAGAAACATCAACTTGTTCGGCTTTCTGCCGCTCAGTGTCCCGTTTTTTTTCCTTTGGGCCCTGTTGTTTCTTATCCATTTCTGGACTCTTTAAACTGATATCCTTAAGATATTTTTGTATAATGCTTGTGTTTAGATTCTCTTTAGGTGTCTTGGCCTCCGTACCCCTTTGGGGCCTTCCTTTCATCTTTGATTGGTTACTCTCAGTCCTAAGTAATCGAGACCTGGCCAATTACCCCCGTACTGTATCAAGCTTCTCTATGCGCAAGACACACTTCGTTCATCACTTATCTCTCCTCCTTCCTCTCTGAGAAACTTCACATAGTAACCTCTCTCTTTGGGTCAATGGCCCCCAGTCCAGTCCTTATATTACCCCCCTCCTCAAAAATGAGGGTGGAGAGTCATTTACCGGCTGCGTCCCAACCAGGGAATCAGGGAAACTATTCCTTTTTACCAACAACTGCCACAGTCTTCTCCCAAAAGATTCCCCGGGAATGGTGAGGAGAGTTTTCAAGTATTTGATCTCTAATCTGTTTCCACCAAGAGTACTATTTCAAGTACACAGATATGACATATTGTGGAGGTCAGCATAAAAAGAAAACAAATAGGTACCCAGAAATACTTCCCGTTAGTTATCCAGGTGCAGTAGAATGTGGGGGAGAGACATGAAAACATGGCAGACAATTTACGAGCATACCAAAAACTGCGGCTACGGACACTTCACATGCTTAAAAAAAAAGAAAACACAATTTTTTCCCCTTATTTTTCCTTCCTTTTTTCCTTCTTTCTCCTTTTCTCTCCTTTGATCGCTATATTTAAATTCCAATCTTCTTACACGCTGATAAGAGTTCACTTGCAACAATTACTGAGAGCCCCTTATCCTCTCTTCACTTGGAATAGATAACTCTTTGCTGACACTAGCCTCTAGGATGGAGGATTTCTATTCAGGTAAACATCGACAGCAAAAATAAAGGAAGGCGGTTCTCCAATTAACAGTTCATACCTGAGGGAAGCCCGCCACGGCCCCCCTTGCTGAACTTGATCTTTTCTTTTCCCCACTTTTCAGTTGGGGTGCAGGAGAGGAGATGAGAAGGATGGAAGTGTTAAAGAGCGGCGTGAGCCTCTGTCTTTAGCTGGTGGAGGCGATCAGGTATCGAGCCGACGGACCGGGGAATGCTCCAGGGATTGCGGCGTCATGGGGATCTCCAGGGACGTCTACTGGCGCTGTCCTGCTTCTCTCCTGCGTCCTCGTTCGCCGCTTCTCCCATTCTGACTGGCCTCGATGTTCGGGGCCGGTGTCAGGGATGTCTACTAGCGGGGATGGGAGGCGTCCGGCGGGTTGTCTCCTGTAGAGGCAGCGTGGGCTCTCACTTCCACGCCGTCTCTGCTGGCCTGTTCGAACCTTCCCGGGCGACCATCATCCCGCCGGTGCCAGGCTCCTCCCCCAGGGCTGACGTCGCACGTCTCACGTCAGCATGCTGCTCCAGCACAGGGGTACTTTTAAAAGGCTCCTGCAGCTGTTGGAGGGGCACGTAAGCTAAAAAGGGGCATATGGCACATTTACTAAAGCATCAGGCTGAGCGTTAATAGCAGCGACAGTTGCTGGACTATTTGCTCAAGCAGTGAATGCGATTTCTTCTGGTAGTACCTCTGCATTTGTGCATTGGGCTGTGGTCAGAAGGGGAGGTAGAAACACCCCAAAAAGGGCTCAAAATGGACTCCTTCAAGCTCTAAACAGCCTAAACTTATCTCTACAATGGCACCCCCCCCCAAGAGGGGGTGGCCGGTCCGAGTGAGCCATCAGGGCTATCAAATATTGCAATTGTTTTCAATACTGCAGCCCCTGTCTATATTACTGGAGAGGGTTTTTTCCTCAAGCCATAATAGGATGGCTAGGGGCTTTATCCGCATCCCAGAATGGGATAAAATGCAACAAGTCCCTTTCCATTACCCAGGACCCTCAAACTGAGGATCTGGGGGTTGGAGAAGATGAATTTCCCTCAGGGGACCGTGGAGAGGCTGATGACTCCTCTTCTGAGGGGTCAAATCCATGGGGGATCAGCTTCACAATCTGAAAGATTGATGGTGCATTTTTGCTACTCTTCATTGAGTCGTTTGATATGCCCACTTTTTGTTTGGGTTCACTAAAGCCTCCCCAAGCTGTGCATGCCTTTCCTGTCCATTCATTGCTGGAAAGGCTTATGTATTCTGAGTGGGATCACCCAGATAAGCATTTATTTTTTTCCTCCTATAACACTCTATCCTATGGAGGCAAAATTCACTAAGAAGTGGGAGATACCAGCAATTGTCGCTGCTATATCCTCTGTGAATGAAAGTTTGACTTGTCCAATAGACAATGCTCAAATGTTTAGAGATCCAACGGATAAGAAGTTAGAATTCCTTTTATAAAAAAAAATAAACATTTCTCTGATAACTCAACCTGCGCTAGCAGCAATTGGTGTATGCCAATCATTGAGAGACCAGTTTAAACAGGTGCTCAAGGTTATTCCTGATCAGCAGGCCAGGTTTTAGCTGAGTTACCAGCGGCATTATGTTTGGCAATAGACGCCATGAGATTCTATTCTTCAAGCCTCGCGTCTTACGCTTGGGCTGGTGCATAGGCTTCTGCAGTTCTCACAGGTCTGGTAAGAAGAGAGTCGGGTCTTGTCTGATCTCAGAGGCTAAGCAGGGTCAGGGCTGGTCAGTACCTGGATGCTGGACCACCTGGGAATACCAGGTGCCGTAGGCTGCAGATGGGTGACTTCCTCAATAACTCTAGGGTACAAACTTGAGTTCCGAATGTCCCCGTCTCCTCGCTTTCTCAGATTCCAGAGGAAAAGAAGTCTCTCTTTCAAGCATTGGACCATGTTTCGTCTCAAAAAATTGATCTTAGTGGTTCCCATGCAAGAGCAGTGATTGGGGTTTTATTTAAACCTTTTCACGGTACCAAAACCAAATAAGTAATTCAGACCCATTGTAGAGCTCAAAGATCTAACCCGGTTTCCGAATATCCACTCTTTTCGCATGGAGTCAATCCGATCGGTAGGCTCCGTCCCAGTGGCGTCACTAGGGTTGGTGTCACCTGGTGCGGTAAAACATGGTGTCACCACCCCCTCCTGCCTAGGCTGCCCTCACCCTGCAGGCAGCGCACGGTAATGGGGCACACCCAAAACCAACCCCTGTAATCTATAGTATAGGGTGGTATAGTGGCAGGTGGGGGTGGCACAGGGCAGGTTGGGGTGACGCAGGTTAGGGTATGAGTGGTATAGTGGCAGGTTGGGGTGGTATGGAGTAGGTTGGAGTGGTATTATGGCAGGTTGGGGGTGGCACAGGGCAGGGTTGGGGGTGGTACAGGGCAGGGTTGGGGGTGGTACAGGGCAGGGTTGGGGTGGTACAGGGCAGGTAGGGATGTGTGACAGTGTGCTGTGCAGTAACTTATGCATACCTCATGCTTGCAGATGAAGACCCGGTCAGGTGGGCGGGGCTGCTGTGTCCTCTTGTCTATCTCTTTCAGCTGTAGGATCGGCGTGAAGGGGTTTGTGGAGTGGAGGATATTGAAGATCCCTGAGTGACAGCTGGGGAGTGTTATAGGCAGCCTCCACCCCGTCCTCCTCGCCCCCTGCACGACTGAATGCCCTGCTCACTCCGCTGCAAGCTATAGCGCTTAGTGGCAGCCTCTGTGTCACCTGGTGCAAGCCGCACCCCCATAGCAATGCCTCTGCTCCGTCCTACAAGGTGGAGAACTTCTGGCGTCAATAGACATCAGGGATGCATACCTCCATGTACCTATATTTCCTGCTTACCAGAAATTTTCATGTTTCGAGGTAGAAAATCTTTGTTTTTCAGTTTGTAGCTTTGCCTTTCGGTCTAGCTACTGCACCTCAAGTATTTACAAAGGTCTTGGCCCCTCCTGTACCCGGTTAAGGGCCCAAGGTATAACGATTATAGCTTACCTAGACGATCTGCTCTTGATAGATCAGTCGGTAGCCCGCTTGGACCAAAGTATGATCTACACTCAACTACCTGGAATACCTAGGTTGGATTCTCAACCTAGAGAAATCCTCCTAAAAAAAAAAAAAAAAAACTATCAAGGAGATTAGAATACCTGGGTCTGATTATTGATACAGCCCAGACAAGGGTATTCTTGCCCCAGGCAAAGATCAGGGCCATAAAGGAACTGATTCAGGTGGTCAAGGCAAAGAAGAATCCTTTTATTCGACTTTGCATGAGGTTGTTGGGAAAGATGGCTTCATTCGAGGCTGTTCCTTATGCTCAGTTTCATTTGAGGCTGCAGCAAAACAGTATCTTATCGGCTTGGAACAAGAAGATCCCCAATTATCTGTCTCCGGGGTGCGCCGAAGCCTCAGTTGGGGGGGTTGATAACCAAGAATCTGCAGAAGGTAAAATCTTTCCTACCAGTTACCTGAAAGATGGTAACAATGACCTTGCCCATCAATATTCTAGCGATCCGGGCAGCGCGCTTGGCCCTGAGGGCCTGGACGTTCAGGTTACGGAATTGTCCTGTCAGGATCCAATCCGACTATACCACAGTAGTGGCCTTTATCAATCACCAAGGGGGGCACGAGAAGTCATGCGGCCCAGAGAGAGGTGAATCATATCTTAATTTAGGCAAGGTACATTGTTTTCTGCCCATCGGCAGTCTTCATTCCGGGATTAGAAAATTGGCAGGCGGACTACTTGAGTTGCCAGCAGTTGTTCCCGGGAGAATGTTCCCTTTACCCCTATATCTTCCTGGCAATGCGCCGAAGATGGGGGATCCCAGATGTAGATCTGTTTGAGTCCAAATTCAACAAGAGAATCGACAACTTTGTGTCAAGAACAAAG
Source organism: Lithobates sylvaticus (assembly GCA_028564925.1). Taxonomy (NCBI): domain Eukaryota; kingdom Metazoa; phylum Chordata; class Amphibia; order Anura; family Ranidae; genus Lithobates; species Lithobates sylvaticus. The sequence continues at coordinate 582,167,108 of CM053028.1, forward strand.
GATCCGTTGGCATGTGGAACAGATGCCTTAGTATTCCCGGGTAATCAGTTCTCACTGATTTATGCATTTCCTCCTATTCTGCGGCTTCCACGACTGCTGCGCAGGATCAAGCAGTAAGGGAAATAAGTGATTCTTGTGGCCCAGAAGATCTTGGTATGCAGAGATCATAAAGATGGCGGTAGGGGACTCGTGGACCCTACCACCACATCCAGACCTTCTCTCGCAAGGTCCGGTATTCCATCCTACCTTACAAGTGCTAAATTTAACGGCTATTGAGACCCACATTCTGAAGAAGCGTGGGCTGTCAGGTCCAGTGGTATTTACCTTGGTTAATGCAGAGAAGCTGGCTTCCAGAATCATAGATTATAGAGTCTGGAAAGCATACGTCTCCTGCTGTAAATCCAGGGGATGGCACCCCAGGAAGTATGTCATAAATAAAATTCTTGACTTCTGTAGATGGGGTTAGAAATTGAAGCTGGCCTTGCGTACTATCAAAGGCCAGGTTTCAGCCTTGTCAGTAATATTTCAACAACCATTTGCTTTGCATTCTTTGGTTCGTAGCTTAATCAGGTGGTAACCCGCTCACCCCTGAACCCTTGGAACTTGAATTTAGTTCTGTCGGCATTGCTGAAACAGCCTTTTTGAGCCGATACAGCATATTCCCTTGGTCCTTTTGACAAGCAAACTAATTTTCTGGTAGCCATATCTTCTGCAAGAAGGGTAAGAGTTGGCTGCTCTTTCTTGTAAAGAGCCATATTTGATTATTCACAAGGATAAGGTAGTATTGCATCCTCATCCTAACTTTCTACCAAAGGTGGTGTCTCTAGTTTTTATCCGAACCAGGATATTGTTCTACCTTTTATTTTTCCCAGAACCCTGTTCTACAGAAGGGAAATTACTACATTCTCTTGATGTGGTGAGAGCACTCAAGGTCTACTTGAAGGCGACTGCTCAGATTCCAAAAACTCTGTAGTGTGAACCAGCCCTAAGTCCATAGCCATGCTCAGTGTCACAAGCAATATATTGGCCTAAGTATTGGGACGCCTGCCTTTATACGCACATGAACTGTAATGGCATCCCAGTCTTAGTCCGTAGGGTTCAATATTGAGTTGGCCCACCCTTTGGAGCTATAACAGCTTCAACTCTTCTGGGAAGGCCGTCCACAAGGTTCAGGAGTGTGTCTGCGGGAATGTTTGACCATTCTTCCAGAAGTGCATTTGTGAGATCAGGCACTGATGTTGGACGAGAAATTAGAATAATCTGATAGCATCAATTTAAAAAAAAAAAATTATTTGGAAAATATTTGAACAGCCTGTCTTTAAATATTTTATTCATCATGTTAAAATAAAATATTCCGCAATTTTTTTTTTCTTTTTTTAAATTTTCCAATTTTTGGAAAAAAACAAAAAAGCCTTCAGGGAAAAAAAGTAATTTTTCCTGAATTTTTCAGTTTTTTTTTTTCGGGCCTTTACATCTCTATCTGAAAGTGGATAAAGTAGGAGAAAATCGGACAGGTTGGGGTAGAACATTCCAGAGGATGGGAGAGGCTCTGGAGAAGTCTTGAAGGCGAGCATGGGATGAGGTGACAAGGGAGTTTCAGAGCAGGAGGTCTTGGGAAGAGCGAAGAGAACGATTAGGTTGGTATTTTGAGATTAGGTTAGTGATGTAGCTGGGGGCCAGGTTGTGGATGGCTTTGTAAGTTATAGTTAGTATCTTGTAGGTCTAGGATACCAATTCAGGTTCTCCAGGGGTCAAAAAATGTACCCCAAAACCTCGTCCAGACCTCTTGTAGGTCTAGGATACCAATTCAGGTTCTCCAGGGGTCACAAAATGTACCCCAAAACCTTGTCCAGACCACTTGTAGGTCTAGGATACCAATTCAGGTTCTCCAGGGGTCAAAAAATGTACCCCAAAACCTCGTCCAGACCTCTTGTAGGTCTAGGATACCAATTCAGGTTCTCCAGGGGTCACAAAATGTACCCCAAAACCTCGTCCAGACCTCTTGTAGGTCTAGGATACCAATTCAGGTTCTCCAGGGGTCAAAAAATGTACCCCAAAACCTCGTCCAGACTTCTTGTAGGTCTAGGATACCAATTCAGGTTCTCCAGGGGTCCAAACACCCCCTAAAAAAACCTCTTCTAGACCAATTTAATCAGTCTAGGATACCAACATGCATGTAAAACTCAGGTTACAAAGAGGGTAGCTAAACCTCTGCGGGCTTACCCTTTAATATTTTATATAACCTAGCACCCAGGGTATCTCATCCTCCACAATGCATCTAATGCACTTACAGTTCAGAAGACCTATCCTGCCTCCATGGAAATCCTGCCTGGTACAGCGATCGATATACCCAGCAGCAATCATTCTCTCCCTCCTTTTTGCTGAGAAGACATGGACAACACAATGCAGAACTTGCAAAAAAGGTCTTGAGTCCATTGCCTCACCAGCATGGAGTTAAGTTAGACAGCTACTGGGGTATGCTGATCTCGGCGGGTGGCTTCAAATTGATGTTGAAAAGTAACGAAGGAACAGGCAATACATTTCCAATAAAGGAGGAGAAAACGATAAAAATAAAAATTACAAATAACAGTAAAAATAACAAACAGCTGCAGCTGGAAGTGAGTTCATTACTCGCTCAAAGGAAGAAAGGCAAGCTGGCCTTTTTTATAATGATTTCTTGACCATAGAATTACATCTGGTACAATATGATTGGTTGCTGAAATCTACATCATTGTAACTAACCATAGATAAAAATAATGGGTCATCTACAGTTCAGACAGGTGTCTGAGATTGTCTGAACTGTATCCTAATAAACTTTCACCCAGTAAACTTGTGACTGTCTTACAAAAAAATACCAACAAGAAACAGAGAGGTCATCTAGAGTTCAACATTTAGAAATTAAGATTTTCTATATTACTGAATTATATAGTATACATTAAAGCGGTTGTATACCCGTTTTTGCGAAAAAAAATTGTAAACTACCTGCAAGACAGTCATAATGAGCTAGTATGACTAGCATACTAGCTCATTATGCATCACTTACCTTAGATCGGGGCCCCCGATGCCGTCCTCTTCTCCCCCTCCTGCCGCAGCCATCTCTCTTCCGGGTATCGCCGCTCCGGCCAACCACAGCGCCGCGATGTGATTGGCCAGAGCAGCGAAGACGTCGCTCCGCGCATGCGCACGGGACACTTCAACTGAGGTGAGCCGTAGTTGTGAATGGGGATTAACCCTGTAAATGCACCGTTGTCTACGGCGCGCATGTGTAAAACGGTCTGTGTAAATATCTCCTAAACCGTGCAGGTTTAGGGGATATTTCTTGTACCTACAGGTAAGCCTTAATCTAGGCTTACCTGTAGGTACAAGTTGTAATTGAGGGTATACAACCCCTTTAATAAATACTAATAACTATTGCTTTAATATTGATGATAATACCACTACTATATAATAATTTGAATATCATAATAATTAATGATGATAATTATATTAATAACATATACAAATTAATATGAATAATATGAAATACATACAGTAGGTTAATATGGATTTCTACAGCACAGTGCCCATAAGTACAGCATATTAGTGCCCCCTCATTAGTGCCACCTCATTAGCACCCATAAGTGTGACCACATCAGTGCCACCTAATTAGTGCCCATCAGTGCCACCTCATCAGTGCCACCACATCAGCGCCCATCAGTGAAGGAGAAAATTTACTTATTTACAAAATTTACTAACAGAAACTAAGAAAAACTTATTTTTTCTCAACATTTTCGGCCTTTTTTTTTTTATTAATAAAAAACCCAGAAGTGATTAAATACCACCAAAAGAAAGCTCTATTTGTGTGAAGAAAATGATAAAAATTGCACATGGTTACAGTGCTGTATGACCGCGCAATTGTCATTCAAAGTGTGACAGCGGCGAAAGCTGAAAAATGGCCTGGGCAGGAAGAGGGTGTAAGTGCACGGTATTGAGGTGGTTAATCTTATAATATTTGCTGCTATATTAAATAAACTAAAAATCTGTGCAAATTCATGTAAACAAACAATATTTTGTGCTCAATATAGTGTTCTCTGCCAGACCACTGATTCCACTTTGCATCTACTTCTCAAGTAGAAAGGAAGTGCTGCGTGTTCCACAGACAGGAAGTGATGTCACCGAAAGTCGTGGAACGCGCAGCACTTCCTGGTGTTGGCTATACAAGCATTGAGGGGGATTTACTAAAGCTGGAGCATTCAGAATCGGGTGCAGCTGTGCATGGTAGCCAATCAGATTCTAACTTCAGCTTGTTAAAACGGAAAATTGTATACTCACCTTTCCGTAATTTTCCTTTCCTGACGCACCCCATGGCAGCACACACATTGGGTTGTGACTCCGCCTCCACAACCTGATAGGACTGGTTAGCTATAAGATTCGAAGAGGAGTCCACCGTTGCATTCTCAGTAACTATCACCTTAGAGGGGTGGGTCCTGTGTGCTGCCATGGGGTGCGTCAGGAAAGGAAAATTACGGAAAGGTGAGTATACAATTTTCCGTTTTCCTGACGCACCATGGCAGCACACACATTGGGAAATAACTCGCTACATGGGTGGTTGCTTGCAAGAAAAAATTTATTAGCTTAAGTACAAGGTATGGATGAATTTGTTTGGATGATTGATTTTCCGAACTCGGCTGTGGTTAACTGAGCCGGGTCTATACGGTAGTGAGCCATGAAGGTGGTCTTTGAGGACCAGGTTGCTGCCCTGCAAATGGTCTCTGGTGAAACCTTACAATATGCTGCCCAGGAGGTTGCTACTGCTCTTGTCGAGTGGGCCCTCAACTGTTCTGGTATTGGAAGATGCTGAACGGAGTAGGCTTTTTTTATAACCTTCACCAGCCAAGATGCTATGGTTCTTGAGGATGCTGCCTGGCCTTTCTTTGTGCCGTGCGGTATGACCAAGAGGCGTTCCGTTTTTCTAAATGTGCGCGTGATCTCCAGGTAGGAGGAGATGGCTGACTTGACGTCTAAGGGATGGGGATTCCCTTCACCGTTAAGGAGTACTGGAAGGTTGATTTCTGATCTGAAATGGAATGTCGTTGCCACCTTGGGCACAAATTGCTCCGATGGTCTGAGGATGACTCTGTCTGGGTAAAGTACCAGGTGTGGTTCCTTGATTAGCAGGGCCTGGAGTTCCGAGACCCTCCTGGCCGACGTTATTGCCAGTAGGAAGGCTACTTTTAGGGTTAAGTCCCACAGGGATGTTAAATCCAGAGGAAAAAATGGTTCTTTTGAGAGTGCTTCTAGTACAATTGGTTTAGGGGATATTTCTTGTACCTACAGGTAAGCCTTAATCTAGGCTTACCTGTAGGTACAAGTTGTAATTGAGGGTATACAACCCCTTTAATAAATACTAATAACTATTGCTTTAATATTGATGATAATACCACTACTATATAATAATTTGAATATCATAATAATTAATGATGATAATTATATTAATAACATATACAAATTAATATGAATAATATGAAATACATACAGTAGGTTAATATGGATTTCTACAGCACAGTGCCCATAAGTACAGCATATTAGTGCCCCCTCATTAGTGCCACCTCATTAGCACCCATAAGTGTGACCACATCAGTGCCACCTAATTAGTGCCCATCAGTGCCACCTCATCAGTGCCACCACATCAGCGCCCATCAGTGAAGGAGAAAATTTACTTATTTACAAAATTTACTAACAGAAACTAAGAAAAACTTATTTTTTCTCAACATTTTCGGCCTTTTTTTTTTTTATTAATAAAAAACCCAGAAGTGATTAAATACCACCAAAAGAAAGCTCTATTTGTGTGAAGAAAATGATAAAAATTGCACATGGTTACAGTGCTGTATGACCGCGCAATTGTCATTCAAAGTGTGACAGCGGCGAAAGCTGAAAAATGGCCTGGGCAGGAAGAGGGTGTAAGTGCACGGTATTGAGGTGGTTAATCTTATAATATTTGCTGCTATATTAAATAAACTAAAAATCTGTGCAAATTCATGTAAACAAACAATATTTTGTGCTCAATATAGTGTTCTCTGCCAGACCACTGATTCCACTTTGCATCTACTTCTCAAGTAGAAAGGAAGTGCTGCGTGTTCCACAGACAGGAAGTGATGTCACCGAAAGTCGTGGAACGCGCAGCACTTCCTGGTGTTGGCTATACAAGCATTGAGGGGGATTTACTAAAGCTGGAGCATTCAGAATCGGGTGCAGCTGTGCATGGTAGCCAATCAGATTCTAACTTCAGCTTGTTAAAACGGAAAATTGTATACTCACCTTTCCGTAATTTTCCTTTCCTGACGCACCCCATGGCAGCACACACATTGGGTTGTGACTCCGCCTCCACAACCTGATAGGACTGGTTAGCTATAAGATTCGAAGAGGAGTCCACCGTTGCATTCTCAGTAACTATCACCTTAGAGGGGTGGGTCCTGTGTGCTGCCATGGGGTGCGTCAGGAAAGGAAAATTACGGAAAGGTGAGTATACAATTTTCCGTTTTCCTGACGCACCATGGCAGCACACACATTGGGAAATAACTCGCTACATGGGTGGTTGCTTGCAAGAAAAAATTTATTAGCTTAAGTACAAGGTATGGATGAATTTGTTTGGATGATTGATTTTCCGAACTCGGCTGTGGTTAACTGAGCCGGGTCTATACGGTAGTGAGCCATGAAGGTGGTCTTTGAGGACCAGGTTGCTGCCCTGCAAATGGTCTCTGGTGAAACCTTACAATATGCTGCCCAGGAGGTTGCTACTGCTCTTGTCGAGTGGGCCCTCAACTGTTCTGGTATTGGAAGATGCTGAACGGAGTAGGCTTTTTTTTATAACCTTCACCAGCCAAGATGCTATGGTTCTTGAGGATGCTGCCTGGCCTTTCTTTGTGCCGTGCGGTATGACCAAGAGGCGTTCCGTTTTTCTAAATGTGCGCGTGATCTCCAGGTAGGAGGAGATGGCTGACTTGACGTCTAAGGGATGGGGATTCCCTTCACCGTTAAGGAGTACTGGAAGGTTGATTTCTGATCTGAAATGGAATGTCGTTGCCACCTTGGGCACAAATTGCTCCGATGGTCTGAGGATGACTCTGTCTGGGTAAAGTACCAGGTGTGGTTCCTTGATTAGCAGGGCCTGGAGTTCCGAGACCCTCCTGGCCGACGTTATTGCCAGTAGGAAGGCTACTTTTAGGGTTAAGTCCCAAAGGGATGTTAAATCCAGAGGAAAAAATGGTTCTTTTGAGATTGCTTCTAGTACAATTGGTAGGTCCCAAGTCGGGAAGATTGGTTTTCTGGGAGGCTTGATCTTCAGGCATGCCTTTTGGAATTGAATCACTAGAGGATTTGCAGCCCATTTGACACCTGTCATGGCGGACAGAGCAGAGACCTGGACTTTCAAGGTGCTAGAGCTTAGCCCCTTTTCTAGTCCTAGTTGCAGGAATTCTAGGACTTGAGAGATAGAAGGGGATATTGGATCCAAGGATTGCTGGAGAGAAAAGGTGGAAAATCTTTCCCAGATCTTACTGTATACGTTGTTGGTAGATTTTTTCCTGGCTTGCTGTAATGTGGATATTACTCTAAGCGAGCACCCTTGATCCAACAACCTCTCCCTCTCAACCTCCAAGCCACTAGATGAAGGCGTTCTGGGGATGGATGCAGGAATTGTCCCTGCGAGAGTAGGTCCGGGTATAGTGGAAGCGGAAGAGGCTCTTCGGTGTTGAGTTGCAGGATGGTCGCAAACCAAGGCCTCCTCGGCCAGAATGGCAGCACCGCCACTACCGTGGACGTCGAGTTCCTCAATCTGGCCAAGAATCTGGCTATTAGAGGGACTGGAGGGAATATGTACCCTAGCTGGAATTCCCAAGGATGGTGTAGACAATCGATCCCAGTTGCTGTTGGGTATGCTATTCTGGCTAGGAAGCGAGGACATTTGCTTTTCTCTGGTGTTGCTGCTAAGTCTATGTCTGGCATTCCCCATCTGCGTGTTAGCAGAGCAAAAGCCTGATTGCTGAGGGACCACTCGTTGTTTGACACAAACACACGACTTAGGTCGTCCGCGAGCTGGTTTTGTGCCGCTGGGACGTATATTGCCCTCAGATCCATTAGATGGACTTGTGCCCATTCGAGTATGGGTCGCAGTTCCTGCATGAGAGTGTTGCTTCGGGTACCTCCCTGTCTGTGCACGTAGTTTACTGCTACCGTATTGTCCATTCGGAGAAGGACGCTTTTCCCTGTGAGGAGGTGTGAAAAGGTTTGAAGGGCTTGCCAGGCGGCCCTGAGCTCTAGGACATTGAAAACTGTGCCCTGCGGTCGAACGGGCCAATGGCCTTGCACTCCCTGGTGTTGGTAATCTGCACCCCACCCATAGAAGCTGGCATCCGTCGTTACTACTTCTGGTAGTGGGGGTACAATAGGACGATGACGTGTCAGGTTGGTGGTTTTGGTCCACCACCGTGCAGAATTCTTCACTGCCTGCGTGATCACTATTCGTTGATTCATCGAATGTCCATTCCATTGCTTCAGGAACGAGTTCTGGAAAGTCCTTGAGTTCCACTGGGACCACTGGATCATTAGGAAGGTGGAGGACATTGACCCCAGAATGCTTAGACATGATCTTGCGGATAAGTGGTCCGCTGTCAGGAGTCTTTCTACTTTGCCGATAAGTGGGTGCAGTTTCTCTTGGGGAAGACCCACCATGTTGGAACTGGTGTCTAATTCTGCTCCTAAGAAAACCATCTTCTGTGTTGGTATCAGGCTGCTCTTTTTCCAGTTTATCAGCCAACCGAACTGTTGGAATGTAGAGATTAATACGGCTCGATGTTGTAGGAGCGTTTCCTGACTGTCCGCCAGGAGGATAATGTCGTCTAAATAGTGTAGGGCTCTTAGTCCCTTCTTCCTCAGATGTGCTCTAACTGGAAGCAGTACCTTTGTGAAGGTCCTGGGTGCCGTTGAAATCCCGAATGGGAGACTTTGAAACTGGAAATGTTGTTGGCCGATAGCGAAGTGCAGGTATTTTTGAAAGGTTTTGTGGACTGGTATGTGTAAATAAGCGTCGGACAAATCGACTGAGAGCATCCAGTCTCCTACCCCCATTGCTAGTAGTATGGACTGAAGACTCTCCATCTTGAATGATTCGACTTGTATTGATCGATTGAGTCGTTTCGGGTCTAGTACTGGTCTTAGATCGCCCGTTTTTTTTGTGACTAGGAAAAGGGGGAGTAGAATCCTGCACCTCTCTGTTCCTTTGGAACTTCTGTGATTGCTTGCTTCTGTAGAAGCTCTATGATGTATTTGACTAGAAGCTTGCGCTTCAGGATTGAAGATGGAAGTCTGGTGACCCTGTAGTAATTTTGAGGAGGAGTGTGTTTGAACCTCCACCTGTGGCCTTCCTGAATGGTGGTGATCGTCCAATGGTCTTGAATATGATCTATCCATACTTGAGCGAATAGCCTCAGCCTCGCTCCTACTATTGCGGGCTGGGCAGTCGTGGCATCAAAAGGACTTTGGTTGGTCCCCGGGGGTTGTGCCTTTAGCCTTCTGTAATCTGACAAAGGATGGCTGTGTACCCCGCCAGTTCCGCTTGAACTCCTTGCCTGGTCTGTATGATCTTGCATCCCGGTACCTCTCGGGCAGATGGCGTCTGAAGGGGGGTTTTTTGCTTGGGCCTCCTATCCGACGGGATAAGGCCCGATTTTCCTCCCGTGACCTTAGAAATTGCCGAGTCCAGTTTGGGGCCGAAAAGGTTGATACCGTCGTAGGGGATCCTACACCAGCTGGACTTAGAAGTTGTGTCCGCCACCCAGGGCTTTAACCATAGTGCTCTTCGAGCGGTCACGGAGGACAACATTGCTCTCGCTGAGGACCTGATTACATCCACCGCTGCTTCTGCTACAAAGTCCCCTGCCAGCTTAAGTTCTTGCAGGGCGGATATGATCTTTTCTTGATCTGCCGCCTCCAGTAGCAGTTTCTCTGTGTTGGTGGCCCAGCATGAGATGGCCCTACCTACTGCTGCCAAAGTGATCGCTGGCCTGCAAGCTCCCCCTGCCGCTGAATAGGTCTTTTTAAGGTCGAGATCTATCTTGCGGTCCATCACGTCCTTAAATGTTACTGTGTCTTCCAGTGGCGGCCCGTCCATAGGGGGCGCCCGGGCGCCGCCCCCCCCCCCCCATGCATTAAAAAAAAAAAAATTTTTAAAAAAAAAAAAAAATGTTAAAAAAAAAAAAAAATGTTAAAAAAAAAATAATATATTTAAACCTGTCCCTTTAAAAAAAATAAAACATTTTTTTTTAAGTCTTTATGTGCACTCGCCCCCCCTCTCCTGTCACTTTCTATATACCATAGATAGATTCATGCATTGCATGAATCTATCTATGGTCTCTGCTGACACCCCCTATTCAGGTGTCCGGCCCCTTTGCGGTCACCGGGCGCCTGAATTACAGTGGTGGGGGTGTTTTTTGGAAACACCTGATTAGCGCTGTAGGCGCTAATAGGCGTCCAAAAAGGTGACAAGCGGGCGCAACGCTGTGCGTTCCTTGTCACTCAGCACTGATGTTAGCAAACCGAAGGAATTCGGTTTGCTAACATTGTACTGCCCCTTAGCCAATCAGGAGCACAGGTCCGTGTGACCTGTGCCCTGATTGGCTGAAACGACAGGCGCTGTGATTGGGCGCCTATCAGGCGTCCAATCATAGCAGAGGATGAGAGGAGGAGCGGGCAGAAGAGGAAATGGAGGACACGATGCCGCCGTCATCTGAGACAAGGTAAGTGCAGGGCGAGGGGGGGGGCTCCAAGACATGTCACCGGCTGGTGATCTTGCAGGTAACAGTAAGGTGTATTTCCTGTGGTTGCTGGAAGAGCAGAGGAGGGGAAGGGGGGGGGGGGGGGGGGGGGAGGAGATAGTATAACAGGTTTTTTTTTTTTTTTTTTTTTTTTTTAAATACAAAATGACAATTCCACCGATCTATCAATCGTGTCACCATTGGACAGTTGTGCCAGCACACAGATGGTGTGGTCAATAATGCTGCGTTTTGATGGGCACATGTAAACAAGAAGTGGATGCAAAGAGGCTGGAGGAGATCCACAGCAAAGGATGCAAAAGGGTGCATCCTTTGCACTGCCCAACTGCCCTGTGGCAGTTGGAATACTGGATTAGGTGGGTAGGGCAGTCCTCCATCATCATGTTAACAAAAGTGCCACTTGTTTCAGTGTGGTGCAAATTTAAAAGAAAAAAAAAAAACTGTTTGCAATTCTTTTCTGCAATTTGTCATGTGTAGGGCAGCCTATTGAAATGAATGGCCCATTCATGCTGTCACACCTGCATAGGTGCAAACTAAGCCTTAAGAGGTGCCAACATGGCGCTCCTGCGTTTTGATGGGCAAAGTGGCTGCGTTTTGATGGGCAAAGTGGCTGCGTTTTGATGGGCAAAGTGGCTGCGTTTTGATGGGCAAAGTGGCTGCGTTTTGATGGGCACAGTGGCTGCGTTTTGATGGGCAAAGTGGCTGCGTTTTGATGGGCACAGTGGCTGCGTTTTGATGGGCACAGTGGCTGCGTTTTAATGGGCACAGTGGCTGCGTTTTGATGGGCTTTTTTTTCAGAATTATTTGCGCCCCCCCAAAAATTTTGAGCACCAGCCGCCACTGGTGTCTTCTATTGGCAGGGTTACGTGGCGTGCTAATCGCATGAGTGAGGAATGCCTCTCTTGCATCGGATTCCTTGTCACGGGTTGCTTCCTCCCAACAGGCTTGGCATGCTAATTTGCCTGGTAGGGCTTGCGCTCCGCAGACCCAACAGGTGTTAGTCGCAGGACGTGTATGTCCTCCGTCGCGCTGTGGGTGAGCAGAAGATGAGCTTCTGTGGTGAGAGGATCTTGAACGACTCCTATGGGAGTGTGAATGCCTTGAGGGGGAGCGCTCTTTTCTTTTAGAATGCGATGACCCCGATGATCTGCCGGAACTGCCAGAGAAAGAATGGCGTTAGTGGCGATGCTCTCTTTTCTCCTCTTCTTACTTACCTAGTCAGGTGCCCCCTTACCTTGTAGTTCGCGGCTGGTCTGCTGGAGCAGCGGCCTCCATAGGAAAAGTAAGGTATACCTGAGAGAGTGAAAGGTGTGTGTTGTTGTTTTTTTTTTAAATAAAAATACATTGCAGAGTGAGCAGCAGGTGCTGGTATCAAGAGACAGAGAAATAAAGTACTGCTTACCAGAGACTGAGGACAATAGGCCAGCAGGACAGCGTTTTTGGAGAGAAAAAACCAGGATGGAGAGTGTTGTTTGCAGCATGTCATTTGCAAAAGGCACAGAGCGCCTTTTAAACTTGCCGCCGTCGCGGGAGTGATGACGTCACTGCCGCGCATGCGCCGTAGCGCTCCGCGACGCTCGGCGCCATTTTGGAAGTTGGCAGCTAAGGGAATAGCGCTGATGTCACTTCCTGAGCGCCTGAGTGAGTACTGTGCGGCCGCCATGATGGAGGAGGCAGCCCGGCCGAGGCACTACAAGGCCCAGCGCGGCCGCAAAAGGGGGAAAATTTAAGACCCAAGATGTGAAGGTGAAATAGCAGACATTAAGCTTTAGTAAACAGTAAAAGAGAGGGGTAAGAGTAAAGAAAAAACGGGATGACCGCTGCATACCATATAAGACCTGTTTAAGATCTGTCAGGCATCTTCCATGTTCTTTTTTAGCCCCTGAGACCACCGGAGTGGGGCTTCCCTTCGTTTTAGCTCATTTAGAGACTGTACAGATAGGGCTTCCAGCTAGGAGAGGCTGAACCTAGTGGGGCGAAGTGGTAAGGGGGGGTCCCATATTCTAACCGATCCTTTCCTAGATCAAAACGATCGACTATCAGGTGAGGAAAAAAAGGAGAATGCAACGGTGGACTCCTCTTCGAATCTTATAGCTAACCAGTCCTATTAGGTTGTGGAGGCGGAGTCACAACCCAATGTGTGTGCTGCCATGGTGCGTCAGGAAAGTAAGCTTTGACAATAAAACCTGGAAGCTGATTGGTTTCTATGCAGAGCTGCACCAGATTTTGCACTCTCCATTTTTTTTGTAAATCTCCCCCATTGTGTCACATCTGTTCTTCAGTGAGTGCAGATTTTAGTATTTCCTTTTAATAAAATGAGTTACATGATGTGGGATTCCCCTTCCTCTCCTCCCTGAGTGTGTATGAAGAGGCGGAGCTCTGAGTGTGTATGAAGGGGCGGAGCTCTGAGTGTGTATGAAGAGGCGGAGCTCTGAGTGTGTATGGAAAGGCGGAGCCCTGAGTGTGTATGAAGGGGCGGAGCTCTGAGTGTGTGTGATGAGGCGGAGCTCTGAGTGTTAATGAAGGAGCAGAGCTCTGAGTGTGTGTGAAGAGGCGGAGCTCTGAGTGTGTGTGAAGAGGCGGAGCTCTGAGTGTGTATGAAGAGGCGGAGCTCTGAGTGTGTGTGAAGAGGCGGAGCTCTGAGTGTGTATGAAGGGGCGGAGCTCTGAGTGTGTATGAAGAGGCGGAGCTCTGAGTGTGTATGAAGAGGTGGAAGAAGGCCGTGGCTACACTACAGCTGGCACAGTTTGGAGCACCGAGAACTTCACACCTTATCAACTTTTCATTGATTGGAGGATTTTTTTTCTTTTTGAAAAATAAGTTAATTGAAGTAGATGTAAAGTGGAAGCAGTGGACTTGCAGAGAACACTATATTGAACACAAAATATTGTATGATTACATGAATTTGCACAGATTTTAAGTTTATTTAATATAGCAGCAAGCATTATGAGATTCATGAAGTAGGTGTAAAGTGGAAGCAGTGGATCTGCAGGGAACATCATCTTGAGCACAAAGCACTTTATGTTGTATATGAATTTGCACATGGATCAGATTACTTCATTTATTGATAAACTCCATAAGATCAATGAAGTGGGTGTAAAGTGGAAGCAGGAGATCTGCAGAGAATATTATTTGAGCCCCTAGCACTTTATATATGAATGTCTCCACATATTTTAGTGTATTTGTGATGATTTATGTGCACACACAATAGGACAGCGCTGTGACACATAATGCTCTTCTAGGTGATAAAGGGAATACTTACCTTTGTTACAGCAGCAGTCCGGTATAAGTTATTTCTGTAGGTATTTGAGTTGTTACACATAGTGCAGGTTTTATTCTATTTATATTGGTGACATAATTGCCCAAATCTGGGGATCAGGAGCCATTTCCACCCTTTACTCTCGGCTGGGGTTCTTTTATCCATATAACAGATGTTCTACATGACTAAATCTGACATCAATTTTACTGCAAAATCAAAGGGCCAAAATGTCTCCCCCCCCCCCCCCCCCCGAGCAGTAATATATTTCTATCCCCCTTGGTGGGAGTGGAGATGACCCCATCTATAAGGATATACAGTACATACACACAGCACAAGGCCGTGTTCACACTACAAGATATTTCTCTGGGCTGCAGTTCCTTTGAGTTCCACAAGGTGGTGATCTCACATCTAGACAGGAAGTCTCTATGGTAGACAGGAAGTGATGTCAGGTACAGACAGGAAGTGATGTCAAGTATAAATTGGAAGTTCCGGGTGAGAGGTGAGTCAGGAGGAAGTCGGGAGGAGACATTACTGGAAGTGGCAGCAGAGGAGGTAATAAGATCTTATTTTCTATTTACACCCAGTAACCCCCCGTCATGTCCGTCCTCTTCCTCCATATTCACTGTGACGTCTTTTATCGCCAGCAGATGATGATACACACATATATAGTGTGGAAACCTAGATTAACCCCTTCATGGGGATTAGCTGATGATTATATTTTGCTATTTTATATGGTTCAGCTATTTCATTCAGCCAATGATCTGAGCATAAAAAAACTGAACACATTGGAGGGGGATGGGGGAATCCTCCCCGTTGCACTATTGTATTCTGACAATGGGGGGCGCTCCTCCGCTCTCAGAATACACAGATCAGTGATGAAACTATTGGCTGCAGCTGCTGATCAAGTGGCTCTTTTTCTGGCAGTGACCACACATGGATGGATTTCCTCCCCTCCCCCTCATCTCCTTCATTATGTAAGTCATGCTGAGATAATCTCCCATTGGCTGAGCAATATTCTCATTGGTCTCTGAGCTCCTTCTTGCTATTCCTCGTCCTGCCTGTTGTTTCCTTGGATTGATTTTCTGTGTAGTGACCCCGGCTTCATCTCTTGGATGCGCTCGTCTGTTGCTTGTCCTGTCCTGTTTAATTTATACCTCCCGTCGGATAATGCATCCAACGAACTGTGCATGCCCAGTACATAACGTCACTCCAACTGTTATCCCGATCAGCTGGCATGACGTTAACACTTTGCATGCGCAGTTCGTCAGAGGCATTATTTTTTAACAGGTTTTTTTTATTGAAAAAAAAAAAATATATCAGTTAACAATGACGCAGTTCACATCAGCCAAAGGTACATACGGTCACAAAGGTCCATATAATCGCTCACAATACAGGTGATAGTCCATGAGCATGGTAGTCTTCAACAATGGAGTCTAATAGGGGTGCAACGGATCGTCGCCGATCCGTGATCCGAACGGGTCACCCCGTTCGGATCGGCACACCCCGCGGTGCGCTCCGCGGCCTCGGCCTTAGGAAAGGCCGCGGCTTCGGCCTAGCTTTGGAGCGGCGGCGGCCATCTTGGTACACCCGACGGCCTTAGGAAAGGCCGCGGCTTCGGCCTAGCTCCGGAGCGATCACTTGTAAACAAACTCTGCATTACCCAGCCAATACCCTGCAATACCCAGCCAATATCCTGCATTACCCAGCCAATACCCTGCATTACCCAGCCAATACCCTGCATTACCCAGCCAATACCCTGCATTACCCAGCCAATACCCTGCATTACCCAGCCAATACCCTGCATTACCCAGCCAATACTCTGCGATACTCTGCATTACCCAGCCAATACTCTGCGATACTCTGCATTACCCAGCCAATACTCTGCGATACCCAGCCAATACTCTGCGATACCCTGCCAATATTACAGTGGGGGAGAGGATGTGGATATTACAGTGGGGACTATATGGTGGCGGAATTTTCACAGGTTTTTGCAAATTCAATTATTTGCTGATCCGAAAAATTATCCGATCCGTGACTCTGATCCGAGGAACGATCCGATCCGTGAGTTTTTTGATCTGTTGCACCCCTAGAGTCTAAGATATCTTAACAGAAGTGTTGTTCAGATCAATCAATTGTTCAGTATCATCAGATCAATATTAGGAGAACAGAGGAGAGAAAAAAAAAGGGGGGGGGGGATGAGGGATAGGGAGAGGGGAGTCAACAGCCGGAACAACATTTTCACATCCAGGAGATTGTTTTAGAGTGAGTGATAAAACAATCAGCGAATTCTTACGCTCTCAACCATGTGCATCAACCCGTTGGGACCAGACCTTGTCAAATTTTTTGGGGCAGTTTCTGCTCTCATATGTGAGTTTATAGAGGGGTAGGACAGAATTTATTGTGGCTTTCCACATATTCAATGTAGGGGGGGGGGGGGGTGGTTTGCTTCCATTTGAGGAGAATCTCTCTTCTAGCATAGTACAGGGCGTAGAACAGGAACAGTTTTTCGTACCGTGAGGCCTCAACATCCTCCATATTTCCCAGGAGCGCCAAGGCTGGGTCCATACGGAGAGACCAGTCCCCAAAAGAGCCAAGGACCTCAATAACGGCCTCCCAGTAGGGACGCAGCACAGGGCACGACCACATTACATGAAGGAAGGTGCCCGCAGAGGTGCCACACCTGGAGCAAAGTTCATTCGCCCCAGGGTATATCCTAGCAAGTCTGACAGGGGTGTAATAGTCTCTGTGCAAAATCTTAAGCTGGATAAAGCGGTAGTTTGCCGAGATCATTTTTGTGGTGTAATCAGAGACTACATCTTCCCATATCTCCTCAGTTAAGTCAGGTATGTCGGCCTTCCATCTATTATACACCTTAGTCAAGGACGTCATATGTGCAGCGGACAGGTAAAAATAGAGGACAATGGCTTGTCCAGCAGTTTGGCAATAAGCAGTCTTTCAACCGCATCCGTCTGGAGTGTCAGGGGATTCGGGAATTGGGCCAGTATTGCACGTCTGAATTGGTAATATCTGAACTTCATAGTGTTCGGTAGGGCGTATTGAACCTGAAGGGCCTCAAATGAATGGAAGGAGCCATCCTTAAATACATGCCTAAGAGTGATTATGCCCTTTGTCGCCCATATCTGGGGTTCAGGAACCCCGAAAAGGTGTGATAACGTAGGGTTGCCCCATAAAGGAGTGTGGGGCAAGACAACTGAGTCTTCCCTATATACTTCCCTAGACCTCTGCCACACTTGTACAGTAGTACGCATCAGAGTCGTGACCTCGGGGTGAGCTTTAGGCCCTCTGTAGGGCAAGTTTGATAGTGCGGCATAAGAACCCAGGATCGCTGCCTCCAGAGTCACTGCCGGGTTTTTCTTGGGCTGGGAGAACCACCACCGGGCCGTAACCAGGACCGCTGCCCAGTAGTACAGCTGGAAATGTGGCAGCGCCAAGCCCCCCTGAGACTGGCAAAACGGACGCTCCAGCTTCCCCTATCTCGGGGTCTTCCCAGCCCACCCAAAGGAAGAACACATGATCAAACGATTTTCTCTGTCGCTGAGTTTCAATGGAGTAATCTGGAAATATAAGGAGCTTAGCATTCTCATACTTGAGGTCTCCCACATTCCTTGCTTCCCTCAGGATAAGATCACGGTCCCGATAGTTCAGTAACTTGAAAATAAAAGTGCGTGGGGGAGCCCCTTGCGGGCCTCTGACTGCAGGTATTCTATGGGCGCGCTCCACCACAAAATGGGAGGAAAAAGAGGCTCTGGGCAGGAGAGTGCGCAGCAGTTGTTCTGTAAATAGGGGTGTATCATTCCCCTCCGCACCCTCAGGCAGGCCAATGATGCGCAGATTGTTGCGTCTGTTTCGATTTTCTGCATCTTCAGCACGCGACTCTAGATGCTTGACTCTGATTTTCAGGGAATGAATGTCAGCCGAGTGTTCTGGACATCTTCTGTCACAGATGCACGCTGCTCCACTTCTGTCTCTCTGACTTTAAAAGCTTCAATGTCCCTTCTGATCAGGCCCAGCTCAATATAAACATGATCTATTTTTTCAGTAAGGGCCGTTTTGCAGCCATTTATGGCTTCTTAGAGCGCAGTGTGCTCCGGGGGGGGTCTGGGGATCTCCTGCTGCCCCTGGACTCCCCTCCCCTCTCTGCTCTGCCATGGTGGAGGAATGTGTGGCTACGGCCTTCCCCCTCAGCATGCAGCGGCGTGGGCCCGGTCTTTTTTTGGTTCTGTCGGCGCGCTGTTCCTCCCTTTTTTATATCCGAGCATGAGCGGGGACTGCGGGGGCCACAGAGGAGCAATCTGTAGCCTTTTTTAAGTGCCCAGCACCGCGGGATCAGCGGATGAAAGGTCCAGACGGCGGAGCGGTGTTAAAAGACGTCCGCTCCCGTCGCCATCTTGAACACACCCCTCAGAGGCATTATTTGACGAGTCAAACCACAGAGAGCACGGAGGGTGTGAGAATCTAAATGTCAGATTCTGCTTCGTTCTCTGCACATGCGAGCGCCACGTCATAAGCGGAAGACTATTGGTATTGGGCTGATTGTGGGTGTGTTGATGTGTGTGTCATAGGTGGAAAACTTTTGTTATTGGGTGGATTGTGGGTGTGGTCTTGCAGTGCGAATTTTGGTGGTTTTTGGCCGAGGACAGTGGTTGTTTTTGGGTGCATTTGGTGTTGCAGGACAATGGAAGTTTCAGGCATATTGTCGTGAGTACAGAACATGTATACACCTGATGTAAGGGGGCGCTCTGAAGGGGGCATCTGATGTGTAAGGGGGCGCTCTGAAGGGGGCATCTGATGTGTAAGGGGGCGCTCTGAAGGGGGCATCTGATGTGTAAGGGGGCGCTCTGAAGGGGGCATCTGATGTAAAAGGGGGCACTCTGATGTAAAAGGGGGCACTCTGATGGGGACATCTTGTTGTGCCCATCAGCATGCCCCTAAATTTATGTTAAGGGGCACTCTGATGGGCACATCTACAATCTTTCTGAGTCCTAGCACGGACTAAAGATTCGGACCTTAGCCCAAAAATTTTTAGTGACCAAACCTCATTGAATTTTAATTTAATACCCCTGCTATAGGTGATCCCTATATAATGGGATATGGGGTCTCAGAAGCTCTGTGTGTACATATGAAGAGGATATAGTGGGCTGTGTGCATGTATGGGACATATGTTGGACTCTGTGGACATCTCTAGAGGACCCCTGTAAGGAGCAGTGTAGTAGTTGTATGGAGAGTTCAGTATAGGAGTACAGAGCTCTGTGTAACTCTATAGGGGATGTGTTGTATGCATAGAGCATTGTGTATTGTTTTATAGGGGATCCCCATACAGATCATTATGTATACACATAAGGGACCCCCCCCCCCCATACAGATTATTTACACACACACACACACATATATAGGGGACCCCCTCGTACTGTGTGTGTGTGTATCTCTCTCTCTCTCTCTCTCACTCTCTCTCACTCACTCACTCACACTCACACTACGAGGGGGTCCCCTATATGTGTTTGTGTAAATAATCTGTATGGGGGGTCCCTTATGTGTATACATAATGATCTGTATGGGGGTCCCCTAACAATACACAGTGCTATATATACACATGGGACCCCCATACAAAGCATTATGTTTACACAGATATGCTCCCTCTGGCTTGGTATAATGGGTGCCCCATTAACCCCTTTAGCGCTGCTCTCTCTGGCTCAGTATCATGGGTGCACCTTAACCCCTTCAGTGCTGCTCCCTCTGGCTTAGTAAAATGGGAGACAACAAATAAGAAGCCATTTATTGTACCCCTTTTCGTCTCCAAGAACCCCTATTCACTGTCAAATGGCTCCTGCACTTCATATCAGTATTCATTCTCAAAGTCACTCCATAAAATAGAGCCCTATGGGAGTCACTTTGGGTGGGGGTCCCGTGGAACCCAGTTTAGCTTGGAGAAGATAAACCCCCTTTTCCAGCTCTCTAGGCCCCCCTCTTATGTGTAAATCACCCTTCATTTGACCCCTGTTATCCTGGGGCTTATATGTGTGGTTTGTGTTGAAAGTTGGAGAGGCTCCTTCACTTGGGACCATAATATTTATCAACAATATCCAGAGAAATATGAAGATATATTGGTTCCGCTAGAATATTGTAGGAGTGTCTCGTAGACCATTGCAGATAGTTTTGAGGTAGGGTGTTTTTTTAATGTGTTTATTGTTAAGTGGCTGTGTCCCATTGTTCTATTGTTTTTGTCTGCCTTGGGAGCAGCGTATTGTGGGATGTATATGTTTTATGTGGGTTTGCTTACGGGTTAATGAAATCACGGTCAGCTAATAGTTGCTAGAGGGGAGGGGGATATTTAAAGCATCCCTTCCTTTAAGGCTGCCTGGGTGCCCAGCTACTGGTTGAATTATTAGTTGAAAGGTCTGAATATACCTACATGTCATGTTACTGGATGTAGTTTACTCCACTCTCTATCATTATGCAAAGAAGGGGAGTTGTACCTGTGTTCCAATAAACATTGCTCGGGCATATATCCTAGATATATAATGTATATTATACTTTTCCCCTGAAGAAGTCACGTGGGCGTAATGTAACGTGTAGGGTGTGAGCAAAGTTATACCTGAAGTGAAGCTAGTAAGGATGCAAGTTTGGCACTTTTTTTCCGATTTTTTTTTTTTGCCTATTTTTTTGGCTTTTAAATGTGAGTTTTAGCTGTTTTTTCTATTAAACTTGTTTTAAACGGTAACACACTACGAGAGTATTCTTTTCTATACATCCATACATGGAGGATACAGGAAAGGACCCTGTAGGAACACTGTAGAGTCTACACTTCCATTACAGAGAGCAGAGTGCTTGGAAAGTATTTAGAGGACCCCCAGAGGCGACCCAACAGCATTACTTCACTTTTGAGAGATATCTGTCTAGCGCAGGTACTTTTCCTAAGTACGCGCTACGTATTTAAGTTTAGTTTTTACTCAAAACTATAGTTGAGTTTTGGGGTTAATTGCTCTAGATCAGGGGTCTCAAACTAGCGGCCCTCCAGATGTTGCGGAACTACAAGTCCCATCATGCCTCTGCCATGCCTGTAACTGTCAGCCTTGCAATGCCTCATGGGAATTGTAGTTCCGCAACAGCTGGAGGGCCACCAGTTTGAGACCCCTGCTCTAGATTATGCTTTGGCATCAGTTTGGCTGGGCTGTATTAAGGTTCTGCCTGTTCATGGGTGTGGGTGAGCACCTGTGACAGGCCGTAGAACGCAGCCTGGTTGGACGCATTGGTTACCAATCTCTTCTCGGAGCCAATCAGTGGACAAGTTTGTCTCACTGTGTATTCCGGGAGAGGGTACTTAAGGTGCTGTGGTCACGAGGGATCTGTTCAGGGCCAGGAGTGTCTGCTGACTCGGTGGTCCTGGTCCTCCTGACCAGCCCCAGGACCCCTCATGGCCTGGGGTGGGGATCCATCCATTTCCAAGCCTCTAAACTGGCTAGTTCGAGGCACAGTAACTGGAAGGAGCCGTTCTCGGGTTTGGAGAGGCCCAGCAACTCTATATGCAACAAGGGGAGGACTCTTCAGAAGAGGGCCACGCATGAGGCTGGCTGCTCGGTAAGAGCCTGGAAGCTGAGCTGTATGGACACTGACTGAATCCACATTCTTACGGTATCGCCGGACCGGCTGCAAGATACTGGTACTGTAAGAAAAGTTCCTAACCTATCCACATTACCTATTACAACCAAGTTCCTGTGAGAGACTTTTGCGTTCATTGAAAGTTTCACAACCAAGTCTGTGGCAGAGACTTTGCTAAGCTAAAATCACTTGTTGGCTGCTAAATCTACAAACAAGGATTTATCCAACAGTTGAGTTATCCAGTTGCAAGTGGCTACTCCCTGGATCATCTAGAGAGAGACGCTAATTGAGTGTCAGCTGTTCCAAAGTGCCTGAGCTTCTATACCCTTACCCTCTATTCCCAACTGAGAGAGTGTTTTCTGTTCAACGTTTTAAGCAAATAAAAATCCTAAAAAGGAATTCAAGTGTCAGTCTCTGCTGTTACTGGGTATCAACCCTGGGAACCCCTAGACAAGAACGACAAGCTACAAGGCGGAGGAGATAATTAGTGAGCCCAGAAAAATCAATCTGCCCCAAGGGGTTATGGCCCTAATCATTATTTGCTGTACACCAAGCATATCTCAGGTTAGAGACTAGAGAGCACAGAGGTGACACGGGAAGAAAGGGAAGAAGTCCCCTAATATTATGGACACTCGCAAGAAATGCTGAAGGGATACACCATGAGTATTCCAGAATTACAGACTTTATTAAAGCGGTTCTGCACCCATTTTTGAATGTTGGTGCCATTGTTTTTAAAATTACCTTCTTAGTTCTCAATGGTGCATTTTTTTTTTTTTTCCCACCTACCTTCCATTCTTCGCTGGTGCTTGTTGTCCTACAAATGTTTCCCTGCGTCGATGGGCGGGGATCAGCGTCATTTCCCCTGAGCTCCGCACTGTCTCCTGGGATCTCGCATAAACCATCCCAGGAGTCAGTGCGCCTACCTCTAGCGAAATCTCGCGAGATTTAGACGACGTGACGTCATCACGCTCGCCTTATCTCGCCTTTATTCTATGGCAAACAACGCCGCTCGCAGCTGTAGCCACTGAGCGTGCGCGGGAACCAGCAAGGAATGCTGGTTCCTCCTAATCGGGGAATGAGGAACTGATTGCTTGTGGGTTTCAAATGCCCACAAGCAAGATGAGATCGTCTGGAATTAGCTTTATAAGGAATCGATTAGGAAGAAAAAAGAAGAGGGATAACAGGAGAAGACACTAAAAGGTAAGTATATTAATAACATAACCTTGTTTTTACTCATTTAGGAAAAAATTAAAATAACATTTTGTCTGTGCAGAACCGCTTTAAAAATGCATATTTGTGACGAGTTATTTGTGTCCATCCTTGAGACACATGGTACAATTGTTGGCATTATTGCACAGGAATTGCTGTCACTTATTATTGCATTTATAGAGTTGATGTTTGGTTTACAGCGCAACACTTTTCATTATTTACTTGCCTTACATTTTACCTTCACAGGCTTTGCATTTGGTTTCCGTCTGTTGCATAGCAGTCCGGATCTATCAGGCTCCCCGACCAGTGAGTAATATCTAAATAATCCTAATTGCTGGGGCATATATCAATTTTAGATGGATAAAAGACCATTATTATTAATGCTTATATATTGTAAGAAGGCTAGTTTTTAATGTTTACCACCCGTTGAATTTTCCATATATTACCAAAGTTGGCAGTTACAGACCGCTGCAAAACATAGTAAGACTGTAAATAGTTTCCTTATCTCTCGTTTTTAGGTATGGAGAAAAAGTGGGAAGAGGTTTTTAATTTTCTCTCTGCGGGAGCATTCCCACCGGGGTGTTCTAAAAATGAAAAATGCACCCTCCGGAGGTACGCCTCCAAATTCACACTAAATGGTGAGTATCAGAAGTACAATCTGTTGCAGTGGATTGGTAAGATGGCTCTTCAGTGGAATGCCGCTTTTATTGCCCACTTTTATTATAGATGGAAAGCTCTTCCATGGCAAACAAAGAGCCGTCCAAACTAAAGAAGAGGCAAAGAAAATCTTTATGGAATTTCATATTTCTCCAACTGGGGGTCACGTTGGCATGATAAGGACACGCTCTTTAGTGTGCTCCAGATATTACTGGAAACGCATGACTGTAGAGATTGACAACTGGGTATGCGATCTTCTTGTTTTTGTGTATTTACATACTTGTGAAAGCTGCACACATGTTAACAATTGTTTTCTTGAAGGTCCGGGATTGTGAGACTTGTCAGAAGGTGGAAAAAACGCTGACAGTTAGCCAGCCATTGGACTTTCTTAAGGTAAATGTTCTTAAAGCAGTATCATATTTTACATGAGCTACAAAATATATTTCATACATTTTTAAAAAATAATATATATATATATATATATATATATATATTTTTTTTTTAATCCTATTAGGTGTCGAATGTCTGGGAGCTCGTTGGCATCGACTTAATAGGACCTATGACAACAACTGTTGATGGATATCAATATATCCTCACCGCAACAGATTATTTTTCAAAGTGGGTGGAGGCTTTCCCACTAAAAACGAAATGTGCCGATGAAGTGGGACAACGCCTTTGTTCAATGATCTACAGACACGGTTGTCCCAAAAGATTCCTGTCTGACCAAGACATAGAGTTTGTCAATCAAGTAGGTGTACCTTCAAAATAGCAATGTTGTAAAAATGATTTAAGAGTTATTATCTTGCTACTTTTTATTTTATACATCCTTTATCTTTTACAGCTCAACAATACGCTTTCTAGTTTACTTGGCATCGAAAGGAGTATAACAGCTGTGTACCATCCGCAAACCAACGGGCTGGATGAGATAACAAATGACAACATAAAACGGCAAGTTAACCACTTCAGCCCCGGAAGGATTTACCCCCTTCCTGACCAAGCCATTTTTTTTTACGACACTGCGTCACTTTAAACAAAAGAAGAGCGACAATTTTGGAAAAAACATTATTTTTTTACTTTTTGCTATAATAAATATCCCAAATAAAAGTCTTCATCAGTTTAGGCCGATCTCTATATTCTTCTACATATTTTTGGTAAAAAAAATTGCATTAAGGGTACATTGATTGGTTTGTGCAAAAGTTATAGCGTCTTCAAAATAGGGGATAGATTTATGGCTTTTTTTTTTTTTTTTTTAAACTAGTAACAGTGATCTGGGATTTTTATCAGGACTGCGACATTGCGGTGGACAGATCGGACACTTTTTTGACACTGTTTTTTGGGACCACTGACATTTATACAGCGATCAGTGCTATAAAAATGCACTGATTACTGTATAAATGACACTGGCAGGGAAGGGGTTAACACTAGGGGGCGATCGAGGGGTTAAATGTGTTGTAACTGGGGGGATAAGACTTGGGGAGGAGATCAATCGATGGATGTTCCTATATGCTAGGAACACACAATCGGTCTCCTCTTCCCCTGACAGGACAGGGATACACACACAAACCCCTGTCCTTGCTCTGTCAGGAGCAATCGCAGGTTCCCCAACAGAGATTGCGGCTGCTGGGCACGAGCGTCGGGTCCTTAGGGACGCGGCGAGTGCACGTGTGCCCCTATACTCCTTAAAGCGCCCGCCGTACAGCTACGGCGATTTGCGCGGGAGTGCCGTTCTGACGGCAGTGCGCAAGTGGTTAAATTCCAATTCTGGTTTAATAATGTTTTATTTTATTTTAATTTTTTATTTTTGCATTCCACTGGTTTTCAGTAGTGCACCTTTTTATATCAAGAAGTATTGTACTGATTTCAAGAGTTCTAAATATGTTTGTTTAATTTTAGCTATTCCTTTTTTTTTATTTTTTTTTTTTATTTTTTTTGTCATTGTAGAGCTCTTACAAAATTAGTGAACGAGAAGCAGGATAACTGGGACATCTACTTGGAAGCAACTTTATTTTCGTTGAGGTCCACAGTGCAAACCACCACAAAATGTTCTCCTTTTGCGCTGATGTATGGAAGGGAGGTCGATTTCTCCTCAGAGGTTCCTGTTGACATGCCGGTTAGTTATATTTCTGTCTGAAATAATATTTTGCCCATAGTCATTTACAAATCTTATCTACGGTGCATTCAATTTTATAAGTGGTTGTGAGTGCTAAGCAGTCTTAATTTCGGAAGTAAATTTTGATTTTGTTTTAGGCCCCATGCACACGAGACGCTGTTAAACGCGCGTTTAGAGGCAGTTGGACACTTTTTTCAACTGCCCCTGAACGCATGCAATGTTATCCTATGTGTCCATGTACACAGTCTTGTTTTTATGCAGTTGTGTTTTAACCTCGTTTTTCCAGAAGCAAAAAAATGGGTTCAGACACTTTGGTTTTTTTCGCGTTTCAGAGGCAAAACGTGGCACCCGCGTTTAGCCGCGTTTGCGATTATAAGTGTTTGTTTTTAAAGGAACCCAATTTTTTGGACCAGAAAACTCAAAAATATGATGGTAAACCATAAAATATACTAAAAAAATTGGTTTAAAATGTGGTAATTACTTTAGATGGTTCATAGAACATATATATACTCACTGATGCAATGCCATAAAAAACTCTAGTTTTTTAGGTGGCTTAGACAATGAGGAATGCCTCCTTCTTTGCCCCGACCCTTCATCCAATTTCTAATCTAATCAGTGACTCCGCCTAGTCTGACCAAAGCATAGCAATGTCTTTTTTTTCACAAAGAAAAACCTGCATATCAATGTCTAGTCGGCCCCAACCCCCCACCATGTTTGTGAAATATCCAACGGACATTCGCTGTGCCATCAACGGATGGGTCCAATATCGACGAGCTCTGACTCTGGACCTCTCACGCAATTTGCGACGACAAGAGCAACATCGGGAGCATTTCCTGACATATATTCGATATGGGATCCATTTCCAAAAAAAAAAAAACGCAGAGAGGCAAATGCAAGTGTACAACTGCTTACTCTGATCAAAATGGCAGAAATAGTTAATAATACATGCTTTCTGAGATTGGGGAGGGTCTATATGATATCTTTACAAACCCTTATAGATGCAAACGCGGCATGAAATGGTGGCAAAACATGCGTTTAGCATAGTTTGCATCTGCGTCTCGTGTGCATGGGGCCTTAAACTTTAATCTTTTGACTAAAATGGCATTTTAGTTTTAGTCCCATTTTTAGTCCTCTGCATTTTCTTTTAATTTTAGTTGTGTTTAGTTAAATCTCCAGTACATTTTAGTCAACAAAAATCAAATGTGTTTAGTTAAATAATGCATTATTTAAGCATTTCTCTACAATTTTAAAACTCATCATACACTCATGGAGTAAAAAAAAAAAAACTAACATGTTATTTATGAATTGAACAAACTACACAGACATAGATTTAGCCGTCTTTTACTCTGTAAAATCAAGTTTTGTTACAATAATATAGCTTTTTTGAGTCACACATCTTCATTCCTTTGTAACAGGAAGCTGGCTATGTTACCTGCAGTATCATAACTCCTGTAACATTGAACATTGAACAGAACTCTATAACATTGAAGATTGAACAGAACTCTGCAGCATTGAACATTGAACAGAACTCTGTAACATTGCTGCAGTGAGACGGTTTCCTTCTAGTGGCAGCAAAGACTGTGTCATCACATCCTGCCAACAGAGTGATTAACACCAGGAAGCAAAGCATACAGGGAAGCCTGCTGCCTGCTTGTGTAGATTTATCTGGAGGGACACCTGCGGAGAGCTCCCTTTGGCTGTTCTGCGGCAGCCTGGAGGCCACTCTTATCCCATCCATCCTGCAGAGGCTTCAGATTCGGGGGGGAAGCCATGATGCGGTGGAGACCTGATGTCATCCTTTGAGCCACATTCCTGAGAGATCGTCATCACCATCATCATCACACTATATACACATATATACTTACATCTTTACTCTCCATTGTCTGCTGTTGCGTGTAGTTCCACGGAAAGCAATATCATTAAGTCGGTGATGTCAGGTTTGTTTATTTACACAGGAAGATTGTTTGCTGTTATTCACAACTGACTAATTCAGCTACTTTGCTTTATCATCCAAAGTCTCGTTGCCTGCAAATAAACATCAAAGTGCTAGCTGAAGAACAACCGGATTGCAACACAGGACTTGCCTTACCTCCCTCCCCACTTTCGGGATTCATCTTTTACTGAAGCCCATAAAGCTATAAAACTCCAATAACTCTGAAAGAGCAGATTGAATTACATTAGTTGTTTTTTTTGCTAAAAGTTGTACTTGTTTACTGTTCTGCATTTATGTGTGGAGGAACAGTAGAGAGGGGTCTGACACTCATAGGAGCCATTCCTCTGCTCTCCTGTAGCCTCTTCACATAGGCATTAGATGCGCTTGGTTGAGCACAAAGATTATAGTTCTTACTGATAAAATGTTCAATATTTTGATATGCAATTTGCCATTTGGTTATTGATTACGTTCCTATAAGGGATACCATTCTAAACTGTAACAGTTCATGTTGCTCACCTTTTTTTAAATGCGTTTATATTATGAGTAAACATACCTTTTTAAGTTTACCACACTTGTGTTTCTTCTCTACTGAGGTGTTTTGAACTAATACTGCATATTAGGTGTGCCAGAGGGGTTGGGGCTGTTTTTGGGACTGTTTTTGGGGTTGAGAGGCAGAGTACGGAACCAAATATACTTAAGCGGCTCCTCCAGGGGTAGCGCTACACCTTGCTAGAAGTGCATGCTACTTTTCTGTTGACAACAAGTAGCCCAAAGCCCACCCACACACTGCACAATCAGTTAAATCACTATGTGGACAAATGCTTGCACTAATGGGACATATCAAAGAGGAAGATCTTCAGCTTTATAACAGACAATAGGAGAAGAACCACCCAGCTCTAGGGAGGAAGTGACTGTGAGGCTGAGTCCAAAATGAATGATCTGCGGTGAGCCATTTTTATTCTTTTACATGACACTACAGTCAATTATCAAATGGATATGAAATGAATGATCTTGGGGCTGTCTGCGCTACCTTTTATTTTATACTTTATTTGTATCTCGTGTAAAACTATTCCCATAAGATATTGGAGCGGACACCACGTGTAGTCTCAAGGTAAGTGTTAAAAGATTCTTTTGATAACGCAAGATCAATAGTGAACGTCTTCAAGTCTTCCATTCCATTGCAACACTGAAGATATTGGAGCCTTACTCCTTCTTCTTTTTTTTTTTTTTTTTAAATGACTGCCCCACACGCTGGTCAAGTAATACTACTATAGTATATTCAACATGATCGAAAGACTCCTCAAACTGAAAGAGTCGGTCTGCCAAATCACAAACAACCTGGGATGGGACACAGCTTGCTTCCTAGTTAAATGCAAAAGGCTCACATCATTGCATGACCTACTGCTGCCTTTTTCGGAGCAGAGCATACTAAAACCCTCGAGTGCCACATGTCCTTGCCCTCTTTAAAGTCCTCAAGGTGGCAGAGTAGATCAAACAGAACACTAGCTACCAAGACCGTGCCACAATGGCACAGATAATGGAAGACAATGTGTACCAGAGTTTTGCTTCATTCTTAGATCCAAGTAACTGATGAAATGTTTTCGTCAGTGTTTGCAGCAGCTGCTTGTTTTTTTTGTCAGTTCTGCTGTCTGTGAAAACCCTTGTTGATGTGGCAGATAATATTAAAAATTTTAATATTAAAAATATTTTTTTAAACGGAACCTGCAAGGCAAAGGCATAATGAGCTAGTATGCATAGCAAACTAGCTCATTGAATAACTTACCTGAGAACGAAGCCCCCCTCGTCCACGTCCTCCTCCGCCGCCATCAATCCCGGAGTGACTTCTGGGTCTCGCTGCTCCAGTGCTGTGATTCGCCGGAGCCGTGATGTAATCACTCACCGCACGGGAGCCGCGATCTGCGTTGTGCTGCCTGTCTTTTTGTAAATGTCTCCTAAACCGTGTTGGTTTACAAGATATTTCTTGGACCTACAGGTAAGCCTTAATCTAGGCTTACCTACCTGTAGGCCAAAGTGGTTTGTAAGGGTTTACAACCCCTTTAAGGAACTGCTTAAAGCAGAGTTCCGGCAAAATTATTATTATTTTTTTTTAATTGATCCTAGCGCCGATTGTTTCTAAAGTTGCCATAACAATGGGCGGCGACAGAGGAAGGTCCCGCCCCGTTATGGCAACATCACAGTACTGCCCACAGACTCCTGGGAAATTATGACATATCATTTCCCAGGAGCATAGGCGAGGGATGAAGTGATGAGGCGCTCCGCGGACCAGGAAGTGACCGATTAGGAGGACTACATAGCAACAGGGTGATTCTGGTAAGTATATAAAAAAATTCCCCCAAATGTTTTTTAAGGTTTAGAGGTCAGATTCTGGGAAAAAAAATTTCAGGGTGGAACTCCGCTTTAAGAATGCAGAGGAGTATGCACGTGCTGTAAGAATATCCACTTTGCCCCACTTACAAGATGAGGATCTGTCCTACTCTGAAGGTGATTTAGAAAAGGAGAATATTGAAAGATCAAAGGAAGTGGAAGAAGCACCATTCACATCTAAGCAACCAGTCTTTTGGTTTCTTTCAAAATGCTGCAGAAGACCCAGGCAGAGCATCTCCCCAAACAGGCACCATAGAGCAGCAATACAGTCTGACTGGTAATCCGGTGCATTCAATCCATTTTGCTATGGCCTTCTTCTCACTAGTCTCAGTGGCCTGTTGTTCCTTTTGAGTCAATTTTATATTTTGAAACACTTAAAAGAGCAGTGCAAATAGTTTTCTGTTGTAATGCGCTGGCTTGACTTGGCCCATCATTGGAAGTTTTATGTATCTGTGGGGTTGAATTGGGGTAAAAAAATCCAAGCTATTCTGATTTTGCTTTCTCTCACGCCACACAGTCTGCTCTAAATTGTGTCTCTATAATAGCCGGCCCTTCCCAGAGCCGGCCTTAGACCTTTAGGCACCCTGTGCCTTGCAAAAATAGACAGTGCCCACATCCCTCTATATATATTTTTGTGAGATACTTCAATTCTGGGAAAGCAGCAGCTGATAGAGATTATGAAATCACTCCCATTCAGTGACTAAGTGCACAATATGAACAGACAAACAAACGGCTATTACTTCAGAATAACAAAAAGGTATGAAATCTGACTGAAAGAAAGTTTGTTAAAAAAAATCCTGAGATGTACATAGATGCATCTGGTTTGCAGATATCCTGTTCCCACTTCCGGGAGTCCAGGGCTCCCTCCTCCCCTCCCTGTTGCCGGCGCAGCTGGGTTCCCAGCGTGAAGCCTTAATGTCAAAACCAGACTTGAAGGGCCTGGTTATGGACTGGGGGGGACCTGCGCTGGTTTTTTTTTTTTCTCTCAATGATTTTTATGTATAGTGCCGGGATCCGGAAATATGTTACAGCCGCGAACAGTTTTAAATGACATTATTTCCTTTAGAAATGTAATTTTGCTGCTCTCATTAATTACACTATGTACAGCCACTATGTAAGCAGCCTTATACAGTGTGGGGTGTGGACTTAGCCCCCCTAAGCCATGATTGTCCAAAGGCACCCTGCCTTTGGCCATTCATGGCTCTCACAGCAGAGCGCACTGTGATTTGCCAAAGCATGCAGGTCAGGTGCATGATTTGGCCAATCAGCAGCCGTCAATGCACTGTGATCTCACAGTGCATTATTTGGCGTTCCGTGGGCACTCAAATTTCCCGCAAATGACCTATAATATTCTAAATTCGGCTAATTTGCAAGTTTGGTTCGCAAAACACAGACGTTGCATGTGATTTGCACTGCAAAATCACCAGACTTTCAGGTCGCATAAGTGTGAAAGGGGCCTTATGGATTTCAAGTTGCATGAAAAGTCAGCCAAGTGTGAAAGGAACCTATTGAGATTCATTGATAACACCTTTGAATTAGGCCCCATTTGCACTTGTGCGACCAATGTCTGTGTAATCTTGCGGTATATGGACCTCAAGTTGCATCAAAGTCAAACCAAAGTAGTGCAGGGATGAATCTGACCCACTTGCAGGATGCACAAGTGAGACTAGGGTCAAATTCGAAGGTATTATCCATGAATCTCATTCACACTGCTGCGACCTGAAAGTCACACTATTTTGCTGTCGCAACTTGGCCCTAACGTCTGGGAATGCCTGTGTAACATTGCGCCCTATGTACCTTAAGTCACATGAAAGTAGTACAGGGACTACTTTGAAGTTGTTGTAACTTAAAGTAGCGCAAATATGAATGGTTATCATTGAGAATCATGGGGTACAACTTGTCATGCAACTTGGAGATCCAAATTTGCTGTAAAAGTCGCCCAACTGTGAAACAAGTCATATATATTTTAATAGAATGGAGCTCTCATTTATATTTGCATAGTCCTTACTGATTTACATCAGAAGAACAAATGCTGGAAGTGATGTGCACATGGGCCAGAAGCAAATATGTGGTGATGCCAATCAAATCAATGAACCCCACCCACACCAAATCTAACTACCACATCCACCCCCACATTGAGTAAGCACAAGTACATATCCTACCCTTACCCGGCAAATGAGCAGCATCTCGACATTACCACCTAGATGGAGATCCTGACCAGCACAGGAACTTCCGGGTGATTACAATGATTCATTTCCGGGTCAGAAGGTGAAACCACGCTCTTTTGATCACAGCTGTGAATATTTGATCGCAACCACGATTAGAATTTTATACTTTCATTTATTTGCAGATATGCAAATCTGTATTTATACATTTACCGATATTTGATGGTGGGTGCTGGAACGGGCCCTGCTGTGAAATATTATATCAATAATTGTAATTACATGCCCCTATTAAACAGGGGCAGAAAAATTGGGCCTTAATCCCTCACAGTTACTCTTGGTGGGCGCTGGAATGGTACCTGATGTGAAATATTATATCAAGAATTATAATTACACGCCCCTGTAACCCCTCACAGATTCTGTTGAGCACAGGAACGAGCCCTGCTGTTAAACAGGGGCAGAAAAATTGGGCCTTAGGCGGTGGTGGTTGTGACACAACACTGTAAAGCCTCACAGATACTCTTGTTGAGCGCAGGAACGAGCCCTGCTGCAAAATTTTTAATTACGTGCCCCTGTTGAACAGGGGCAGAAAAATTGAACCTTAGGCGCTGGTGCCACAACACAACCCCTCACAGATACACTAGTTGAGCGCAGGAACGTGCCCTTCTGTGAAATATTGCAGCAAAAATTGTAATTATGTGCCCCTGTTGAACAGGGGCAGAAAAATTGGGCTTTAGGCACTGGTGGTGGTGCCCAGAGCCAAAAATTTTCTTAGAAGCTATCAACATGAACATTGAGGAGGAATAGGATAGTCACTCAGCATAACATGATGGTCACTCAGCATCAGCATATGCAGTCTTCAAGGGATCTCACATTCATAAAAAAATAATCAGTTACATCCGCATCAGGTTCTTGGTAGCTGGTGATCCAAGACTGATTCATTTTTATGAAGGTGAGCCGATCAACCGAGTCTGGATGCAGGACAGGCCAGTAGCTCAATTGCATACTGTGCAAGCTCTGGCCAGTGATCCATCCTCAAGACCCAGTAAGCCAGTGGATTTTCGGTTGTAAAGGTCTCCAAGTCTGATCTTGCCCCAAGGTATTCCTGCACCATGTAAATCAGACGCTGGCGATGGTTGCTGGAACCGATCAGACCTTGGGGCTGCGGACTAAAAAATTGTCTGTGTATACCAAAAGATAACAGAGCTAGCAAATAATGATGGTGATGATAATAATAAGTGTGCTAGTATAGCTTAATACATGTGCCAAAACCTAAGACCGCAGCAAAAACTATAACTCTCGTTACAAAATTGCCCAACAGATGTAAATCAACAATATCATTAATTGAAAAAATCTAATCAGTGTCCAACATAATACTGTTATATATAATGAAAAAAGTCCAGCATAAAAATTAAATAACATAATAAGCAATATGCAATAAACAATAAAAGTCCTCTTCTTGGGCTGAACTCACCAAAGAAAAAAGAGGAAACACAGCTGTTGAAACAAGCTAGTGTGCTAAATGAAATCCAAAGGACCCAGGATACAAGCGCAGCTGTAGAAATGCGTCAACGTAATTTCCGGCCTACGATACTACCGACGTCATTTCCTGCCTCCGTGGAACGCACGATTATCCATCGGCGATCGCGGAAGTTATACTCTGAATGTTTGCTTTTCTCTTGCACCTTGTAATTAGCGCAGAGCACGCAGTTTTTACTTTCACCCCACAGTACTTCACCATCCAGTGTTTTTTTCTTTTTTGGGTAAAATCTACATGGATTTTGGAGCTTACACCAATGAAAGTTTATCCGGGGCCATTTGGATGTCCTTCAGCATACCTGTCTGCTTCTACAGCTGCGCTTGTATCCTGGGTCCTTTGGATTTCATTTAGCACACTAGCTTGTTTCAACAGCTGTTTGCTCTTTTTTCTTTGGTGAGTTCAGCCCAAGAAGGGGACTTTTATTGTTTAAGAGTAGGAATTCGGAATAAAACCGGGCAACAATCCAAATCCCAGCCTGTGCGCTTAAGATAATGATCGTACTAGAGTTAAAAGCTGCTACTTAAATAAGAATATATAAAGAGAGATCAAACTGTGGTCAGGAATGGACTGTAGCCTGATAGGTAGCGCTAAAGTAAATTAAATCTAAATTAAACAAACTAAATAAATAAGCACAAGTATAAAAATAATCCCACGTGATGAATTGTTTACAGTGTCCCTGATGGGAAAAAAATATCACAATAAAATTATTTTGAATAGTGACTTCAAAAATGAATGTGCACAAACATATATGAACAAAAAAAGTGCCACAGTGTTCATTAGTGTTCATGAAAATTGAAACATGAAAAAATAATAAAGTGAAAAAAAGATGAACGGTGCTCCCTTGACAAAGCAATGTATCTTCACAAAATATTTTTCGATCAATCTTCCACCACACCGTTGTGCTCAAAAGTGTCCACTCCCATAGGAAACTCACTCACCGAATGTTGTTGCCCACACTCACGTGTAAGGCTAACTAGCATATACACTCTCCCAAAGTCGATCAGTGTTCCTCCAGTATTTTCCACTTAGTGCAATCAAAGTACTCCACATGCAAGTAAAAAAAGTGCTCCAATAGTGTAATACTGCAAATTTATTAAAAAACAGCACAAAATCCAAGCTTCAAACAGTACACTCACATTTTAAAAGAATAAAACCAGCAGAAATGAATCTCAATAAAACACAGCAGGTTCCACTCCAATACTTCAAGCACTGCAATACCACTTCAGAATATAGGCACTAG
Organism: Lithobates sylvaticus; assembly: GCA_028564925.1. Classification (NCBI taxonomy): domain Eukaryota; kingdom Metazoa; phylum Chordata; class Amphibia; order Anura; family Ranidae; genus Lithobates; species Lithobates sylvaticus. The sequence continues at coordinate 582,202,028 of CM053028.1, forward strand.
GTCACGGCGGACCTGAGGTGTCTGCAATACCACAGTGTAGTTCTCACCCTCTCTGACCACCGAAATTGGTATGCCTCTGTATTCCACCGCAACTTTGTTTGGACGAGATGTAGATACTAAAATTGAATGCCGCTTAGCCACGTCCCCGACATGTTTCGTCACTTCCTGGACTTACTCATGAGTAAGTCCAGGAAGTGACGAAACATGTCGGGGACGTGGCTAAGCGGCATTCAATTTTAGTATCTACATCTCGTCCAAACAAAGTTGCGGTGGAATACAGAGGCATACCAATTTCGGTGGTCGGAGAGGGTGAGAACTACACTGTGGTATTGCAGACACCTCAGGTCCGCCGTGACCTAGTGCCTATATTCTGAAGTGGTATTGCAGTGCTTGAAGTATTGGAGTGGAACCTGCTGTGTTTTATTGAGATTCATTTCTGCTGGTTTTTTTCTTTTAAAATGTGAGTGTACTGTTTGAAGCTTGGATTTTGTGCTGTTTTTTAATAAATTTGCAGTATTACACTATTGGAGCACTTTTTTTACTTGCATGTGGAGTACTTTGATTGCACTAAGTGGAAAATACTGGAGGAACACTGATCGACTTTGGGAGAGTGTATATGCTAGTTAGCCTTACACGTGAGTGTGGGCAACAACATTCGGTGAGTGAGTTTCCTATGGGAGTGGACACTTTTGAGCACAACGGTGTGGTGAAAGATTGATCGAAAAATATTTTGTGAAGATACATTGCTTTGTCAAGGGAGCACCGTTCATCTTTTTTTCACTTTATTATTTTTTCATGTTTCAATTTTCATGAGCACTAATGAACACTGTGGCACTTTTTTTGTTCATATATATTTGTGCACATTCATTTTTGAAGTCACTATTCAAAATATTTTTATTGTGATATTTTTTTCCCATCAGGGACACTGTAAACAATTCATCACGTGGGATTATTTTTATACTTGTGCTTATTTATTTAGTTTGTTTAATTTAGATTTAATTGACTTTTATTGTTTATTGCATATTGCTTATTATCTTATTAAATTTTTATGCTGGACTTTTTTCATTATATATCACAGTATTATGTGGGACACTGATTCGATTTTTTTCAATTAATGATATTGTTGATTTACATCCGTTGGGCAATTTTGTAACGAGAGTTATAGTTTTTGCTGGGGTCTTAGGTTTTGGCACATGTATTAAGCTATACTAGCACATTTATTATTATAATCACCATCATTATTTGCTAGCGCTGTTCTCTTTTGGTATACACATTTTGAAAGTTTTAGCACTTTTTTTTACAGCAGCTGCAATTATTTACTACCGTATATACTCGAGTATAAGCCGAGATTTTCAGCCCTTTTTTTAGGGCTGAAAGTCCCCCCTCGGCTTATATTCGAGTCACCGCCGTCTACCTACATGAACAGCGTGTCATGCAGACAGATGGCAGTTTTCAAAAGCCGCGCCTCCTCCTCCTCCTCCTCGTCCGTGATAGGAGGAACACTAATTTTCCCAGCAGTAAGTCAGTGTGCAGTGTTCCGCCTATCACGGACGCCCTGTCATTCTCATCTCATGGACGAGGATGAGAGGACGTCCGTGATAGGCGGAACACTGCACACTGACTGCTGGGAAAACAGTGTTCCTCCTATCACGGACGAGGAGGAGGAGGAGGAGAAGGCGTGGCTTTTGTAATCTTGGAATGGCGCTTACACGCTGTGGCGGGACAGAGCGAGACTGCATCGGCTGCAATGGTGGAAGACCGATCGCACAGGGAGGGACACATGACCCAGGACATGCAGATCGGCACAGGTAGGCTGCAATGGGGACACAGGGGGGTCTGTACAGGGGACATGCAGCTGCAGATGGGCATTGCTGACCCTCTTTTCCACTTACAGTAGCAGCTGCATTTTTCACCCTCGGCTTATACTCGAGTCAATACGTTTTTCCCATTTTTTTGTGGTCAATTAAGGGGCCTCGGCTTATATTCGGGACGGCCTATACTCGAGTATATACGGTATTTGTTATTTTATTTTGCACATAACACTATTTTTATTTTATTTGCTCCAGCGCCAGTTTTTGTCTCTTTTATAAAAAATTGTCTGAATGCATCGGTCAGACGGCCACCTTCTCCACCGCTCCTTCTGTGACTGACCGAAGCCTCAGCAACACGTTGTCCAGGAGGACCAGGAAATTTTAACCTCCCAGGCTCTGGAAACGCATTGCACAAACCTTTCTGCAAGGCCTCCCGAAGATGTTTCATCCTCTGCTCCCTATGCGAAGGCTGGATAAGTTCCGCAGCCTTACCCTTGTAATGTGGATCAAGAAGGGTTGCCAGCCAGTACTGATCCCTCTCCTTGATACCACGAATCCGAGGGTCCTTTCGCAAGCTTTGCAGGATCAGGGAGGCCATGCAGCGTAGGTTTGCTGAGGCATTCGGTCCGGAGTCCTCTGGGTCACTAAGGACGACATGATCCGCAGCCACCTCCTCCCAGCCACGTACAAGTCCATGGGTTTCTGGGGACTCAAAATGTTTCCTTGAAGACTGCTGCTAATGCCAGCCTCCACCTCCATGCTGACACAATCCTCCTCCTGTGTGATATGAGGGCCTGCAGGAATACTGTCTGTATAAAGGGATAAATGGGCCTTGAGAGGTAAGGAAGTCCTCCTCTTTCTCCCTCTGTCATGCCTCAAGTGCCCTGTCCATTATTCCAGTCAGCGTGTGCTCCAACAGGAAGACACGAGGGACAGTATCACTGATGCATGCATTGTCACTGCTCACCATCCTCGTGGCCTTCTCAAATAATGACAGGACAGTGCATGCATCCTTGATCATTAGCCACTGGTGTGGCGAAAAAGAGCCAAGCTCCCCTGACCCTGTCCTGGTGCCTTCCTTGCACAGGTACTCATTGATGGCTCTCTGCTGCATTTACAGCCGCTGCAGCATTGCCAACGTTGAGTTCCACCTGGTGGGCATGTCACAGATGAGGCGGTTCTTGGGCAGGTTGCATTCCTTTTGAAGGTCAGCCAGCCGAGCACTGGCATTATATGACCAGCGGAAATGCCCACAGACTTTCCTTGCCTGCCTCAGGAGATCCTGTAAGCCTGGGTACCTGCACTAGAACCGCTGCACCACCAAATTAAGGACGTGAGACAAACAGGGAACATGGGTGAAGTGTCCCTGTCGGAGGGCGGTGAGGAGGTTGGTGCCATTGTCGCAAACCACCATTCCTGGATGAAGCTGGCGTGGCATCAACCACCTCTGAACCAGCCCCTGCAGAGCTGCCAGAATCTCTGCCCCAGTGTGGCTCCTGTCCCCTAAGCAGACCAACTCAAGCACCACATGGCATCTTTTTGCCTGAGTGCTTGTGTAGCCCCTAGAACACCTACGGAGCACCGATGGTTACGAGGACAAATCTGTACAGGAAGAGGCCATAGAGTAAGAAGAAGAGAAGGGGGTGGAGGAGAGAGGTGTGGCAGAATCACCACTACCAGTATTTTGGAGGCGTGGTTGCAGAACAAGCTCCAACATTAGTGCACCCTGTCCTGCATCCTTCCCAGCTGCCAGCAGAGTTACCCAGTGCGCTGTGAAAGAAAGGTAACGTCCCTGTCCATGCCTGCTGGACCATGAGTCAGCGGAAAGGTGCATATTACCGCTGATTCATGGTCCAGCCGCCCTGTCCAACGAGGCCAAGACATTGCCTTCCACATGCCGATAGAGAGCCGGAATGGCCTTCCGAGAAAAAAAAATGGCGTTTGGGAACCTGCCACTGACATAACGCACATTCCACAAATTCTCAAAAGGAGGCAGAGTCTACCAGCTGAAAAGGCAGCAGTTGGAGTGCTAGCAATTTAGCCAAACTAGCATTTATCTGCTGAGCATGTGGATGGCTGGGACCGAATTTCTTTCGACGGTTTAGCAACTGGGGAAGGGAAATTTGCCTGCTACAATTGGATTTAGGTGTACCGCTAGCAGAGTGCCCGCAAGTGCTTGGGACACCTAATTCTGCACCTTCATTGCTCTTAGTGCAGGTCTCTGAGAGGACTGAAGGTATAGTGGGGTTGGAGATCCCAGCTGATGAGGAGCAAGGAGAGGTGTGCCTTGTTCTTTGGTGTGGGTCTTTTAAGTACTGTTGCCAACGGACTGCATGGGAGCTCGACATATGTCTGGTTAAGCATGTGGTGCCCAAACGGCTGCTGTTTTGGCCACGCTTGATACGCTTCAGACATATGTTGCAAACAGCAACGGTGCGATCTGATACACACGTCTCAAAAAAGGCCCACACCAAAGAACTTTTGAAAAAATGCACAAAGTCAGTAGCGCCCTGCACATGTGGAGCTCTGCGGTGTGATGCAGTCAGTTGGCTGTCGTTAAGCTGGCCCCTGGAGGGCATCCTGCCTCGTTGGAGATGTGCCTCCTCCTTCTCCTCCTTTCTTCTATCAGGCACCCATGTAGAGTCAGTAACCTCATCATCCCCTCCCTCCTCGCCACTGGAGCAAACCTGGCAGTGCTGCAGCTGGGGGAACATGACTGCCAGTTTCTTGTCCTTCTTGGACACCCCATCTCCCTGGGCTCACGTTACTGCCTTCATCCTCAAACTGGGTACCATCATCGGAGCCTTCAAAATCCTGCGCTTCCTCCTGCAGCATGTACCCAACACTGTGTTTGAACAGTTTGGGGGCCTCCTCAGGACATGATGGTGGGGCTAGGGAAGGAGTGACTGATGCCATTAAGCCGATGGCATAGGCCACTTTGGCAGCTGCATTGGCAGCCAAACTTCTCTTAGACTGGGTGACAGAGGATGAGGAGGATGAGGACGCGGCTTTGTGATCCACTCTACCAACTCTTCTGCTTGTTGTGGCTCAACACGGCTAGCTG